>OW052035.1:59793415-60535915 GCA_932526305.1 Epicampocera succincta | reverse complement strand
AAACCCGAATTTTTTTTTCATAAAAAATCTGGTTTTTATCTTAATTTTTTTGTATTTTATTGTACTTTAACCCTTTGAATTGAAAATGTCTTTGACAAGCCCTGCAACCGGTTTTGTTTGTACTCGTATTAAACGTTTTTTTTTTCGCTCATTTTTCATTTTAGTGGTGGCTACTTCCCGTCCCAGCAATGAGGCCGAAATACAATTGTATCGTGTTTTGCAAAAGGCCAGCTTGTTGGCCTATTATGATACGCTTCTGGAAATGGGTGGCGATGATGTCCAACAATTGTATGAAGCGGGTGAAGAAGAGTTTCTCGAGATCATGGCCTTAGTGGGCATGGCCTCGAAGCCTTTGCATGTGAGACGCTTGCAAAAGGCCTTGCATGAGTGGGCCCTGAATCCTGCACAGTTTCAGCAGAGTCTGGCCGGCAGTACCCGTAAGTTTTTCTGCGAATCATTTGGGAAACATAAAGACAATATTATAAATTAAATACTCTCGTTGTAGCTCACTTTGATACGCCTGCCAAAACTGGTGTCCTCTTCAATTTAGAGGCCTCTACTACGGCTGCCGCATCAAGATCCAAGTTTGCCACTTTTAGTGCCACACCCGCTTTTAATCCCACTCCCTTAATAAGTACCCATCCGCCGGCCACAACTGCCCACTTGTTAACACAAATTTGTTCGCTGCCCTCTTTGCCCGCCCACACTCCCTCCAATGTTTTAGCTCCCTCCCCGCATGTACTAAATCCGGAAAGAACCCTTAGCTTGCCCACAAATCCCGCTTTAACAGTTGCCCCAAATCCTTCCCACCAGGTAACGTCCAGTTCACCGCAATTGACACCCGTCCTAAGCGAAATGCAGGTGGCGCGCATAACTTTGGGGGCAGAAAAAATTGCCTCTCAGTTGCCGCAGCGCGAACCGCGTGCTCATACATCTAAAAAACGCACCAGCCGTGAGTTGGAGCAGGTGATTGCCATGAGTGAAAACGATCCCAGACGTATGGACGAAATACGTAAGTATTCCGCCATTTATGGCCGCTTCGATTGCAAACGTCGTCCGGAAAAACCCTTAACCCTGCACGAAGTCTGCGTCAATGAGGCTGCTGCTCAGCTGTGTCGTTTGGTACCTGCCCTTTTAACCCGGCGCGATGAACTCTTTCCGCTGGCTCGCCAAATCGTTAAAGACGCCGGCTTCGGTCACTCGGCCACCATAGCGCGTTATGGCAACTTACTCTCCCAAATGACCCAATCTCAGACTTCAACCCCGCAAAACCGTTCGTCCACCACCCTGTTGGACTGCGAGTCGAGCGATACCAATTTAACGCCATCGAAGAGACAGCGACTCTCGTCGTCAGACGCTTCGCAAAATAATTCCGACAGCAATCGGGTAAGAACTACAAAGTCTGATCATTGAATACAACAAACAAGCTTTTAAGCTTTCTTAATGTGCTTCCTTCATGGTAATGGCTTAAAGATTAAATAACTTTCCGTTGCTTTGCAGCTTTTGGGAGTAAGAGGAAATTTCTTTTCAGCTGGTAAAATTTGTGTGATGCTAACGCTTTCTGTTGAGTCGCTCAAGCTTTTTGTTTCCGAAGCTTGGAACGGCCATAGCTATTGGCGATTCTACAGCTTTTGTATTTCTTTTGCAGGTTGGAAAACAAATCTTTGAAAGCTTAACTAATGAAAAGTCACTTTGCGAACACAAACGAACGAACGAGACCCTCAAAACGGAACAATATTGATTTTACAGTTTTAATGGATAAACAAAGTTGAAGAAGATCTACATTGCACGTTGCTCCCATTGAGAGAAATCATGCCGATAAAGTGCTTTTAAAATGAAACCACATTAAATTGACATGATTAGTGATTTTCGACACTTAACGCACTTTGATTTAACAGGATTTTATATTGGAATTTGCTCAATGTGAGCAATATAAATGGGAATATTTTCAAGACTTGTTTAAACATTAAAACTGTGTATTAAAAATTAAAGGCGGCGAAGACTCAAGTGAAATCGACTTGAAAGCAGAAAAGTGTGAAAAGTGATTTTTCACAGTTGCCTGATGTTTGCGTGTAAATAATAATAAAAGTTGTTTGGTTTTAAGTAGAATTTGTAGACAATTCAAGTCAAGTGCGTTATTTATTAAAAAAAACTTACTCATCTTAAGACGAAATCGTAACAGGTAAACGCGCCACAGTTCCACAGTTCCACAACAACAAAACCCAGCCCACTGTTGACATTCAAGGGAGATTGAATTATATAACGAAAATAAGAATCAGCTGCGTTCTCAAATTCAAACCTATAAAATATTTCTATAAAACACATTTAGAGTGGCCGGACATTTTCCAATTTTAGACTACAAATTCATTAAAACAAGACAGCGCTGTCATGAGGGTGGATTGTTATGGCTGCTTGCTATAAAACTTTTCAACTTCTCATATCGAGAGATAATGGAATATATGAATACAACACAAAAGTTGAAGATTGTACGATAATACAACTCTTCAGTCCAGAGGTTCGGTCGTATGGTTGGTCGTTTAACAAAAACCATTTCAAAAATGTCCTTTGCCAGGCCTGGTACTTTTACTTTGATGCGAAACGGCCCTAAATTCTTCATGCTAAACAACTGTTTAGCTCAAATTCATTAAATGTATATATAATCGTATTATCCATTAAGAAGAATTAAATTTCTGGCATTAATTATCACTTAAAAATTTACCAAACTAATAGCACATTTTAGAACAGCTGTTTTTTTGGGTGTTTTCCAGCTGTCTCTATGCCGACATGTCGTGGCTGTTGCCTTCAATTCAATTGCCTGAAATAAAAATAGATTTCTATAAATCGGTACAGTTGAAGGTTTCTGCGAGTTGTGATTGTGATGGTGATTTGCTTAAATATTTTATAAATTACACGGCCCAGCAAAACCCAGAGAAATGTTCTTCGATGAAAATTACTTTTAATGAATTTCAAGAGTTTCATATTAAAATTTTCCTACTGTGTCAGTACAGAACAGATCTGGATTTTAATAACTTTTATTTTACTTTATTTGCTAAAAGTCAAAATTTTTTTTAATATCAAAAAAAAAAAAAAAAAATATCAAAAATATATTTAGAAAAGGCTCTTATATAAATTTCATATCGCTTATATTTGAACCCAAAGAATACCAGATTTCTTTTCTTTTCTCGAAATATTCGCTTTCTTTTAGCAGATATTTGTTTCTTTCTTGCCCCCTTTCTTCGAATTTATGCAGTTCGAAAATGTTACTGTGGTTTTCGGGCGGGCTGTGTGGTGATGCTGGCAAGGAAGTCTGCAGCAACTTCGTCACCGACACCAGCCCCAGCCACGCACACACATACACACACACACACACACACACATACATACATACATATCATGACATGCGACATCGTGCATGAACGATTTGAGGGCTCAGCTATAGCCCGCAAAGATGACGTGAACTGATCACCGGCATTTTGAACAAATAAACCCTTTTTCTTAAGTCAAAGTTCTGTACGAACATAATTACCCATATAATGTCACAATTAGTGAAATGTCACGTCACGTGACGGCCCATATTATGGCTTCGATTTTACATACAATCAAAACAATGACATTTTAGAGTAAAACTCCTACATATTGTACAATTCTAAAGTTAATGGCGCTACAAAACTAGATTAAGTTTCGCCGAATGTTCGTTCCTCTTTTCATGGCGATTTTTGTCACAAACGAATTGTCTGTTTTTTTCTTCTTAATATTCTTTGTGGCAGCATTCTGGCCTGGTCTATCAACTTTAATATGCTTTTATGCTTTTTTCTTTAAGGCTCAAGACTGTTGCGCCAGTTTTCAACAGAGTTTTGCTGGTCTTAAAAGAATTCCAAAGATGTGCCCCATATCCCCTTAATGTTCATCTATTGTTTTGCCATATGCTTCTCTTTACAGCAAAATACATTTAATTTTAACTTTTATTTTAATCTAACCCCACAATCTTGTTTGTAGCAAAATTAATAAATTTTAGTGATTTGTATTTTAGTTTTTTTTTCCTTTTGTTTAGCGAATTTGTTCAACTTGAAAGTAGCACTGAATTAATTTAATATGAAATATTTTCTTTGTTTTTGCTTTTTTGTTATTTGCTTCAAATACGTTATTAGTTTTTTAGTTTGCTGTTCCTAGTTGTCGCTTATTTTAAGTTGTATTCTGCTTTTATTTGTTGTCTGTTTAAAAAAATGAAAATATTTCAATAAAACGAGCAATTTTGCCATTAAACTTGACGAAAGCCTAAACAAATGCTGCGTACTTATTTCGAAATTTCCAAACTTATAAACCAAACTGAACCACTAACACTCACATCCCGGTATGTAAAAATACATTTAAGGATTCCCTGGAAGATCAGCGCTATAATCTGTTTGCCATGTATCAGAAGTTTGCCGCAAAGCCGCCATTCGATTTGCATGAGATAGCAAAGTTTAGGTAAGTGGAGACCAGCTGGCCAGCAGGCCGCTGCTATGCAACATGTACTTAACCCTGCATCCTTTATGTTTGAACAGCTTAAACAAACCCAGCGAGTTCGAGGACCAGGACCAGGAATCTCGATTTTCTTTCAGCAACTCAAGTTCTCCATCAATACCAGTGAGTATGTGCTTGAAATATTTAGTAATGCCTAAAAAACGGTTAAAATCCAGCTAATTTGAGATATTTCATCAACAACACAATTTAGAACACTGGACCAGACGAGGAGATTCCTAATAGTTGCAATGCACTGGACAAATCATCGTTTCTGAGGTCCGATAGCCTCACTAACAACTCAATGGATTTGTCATCGTCCTGCCAGAGTCCTCGTATAACGGATTCCAGCACGCCTGCCAAGTCATTGGGTCTGCCGTTGTCGGGCGATGTCCAAGTAATTTCAGCCGCCGGCAATCATATTATAGCGGTGGCCAATCCTGCTTTGGTACTCAGTCCCACCCTTAACGAGAGTCTGGCTTTGAAGAGAGAAAATCACACGCCCGATTTGTAGTATTTTTGTTTTTTCTTTTTAACTTAAACAAATTTTGTTTTAAAACAAAACATGTGCAATAGTTTAATTAATTTTATGCAGCCCAACGAGAGTAAAATTAATATTCGTATAAATATTTAAGGTGAATAAAAACTAAAAACCGGCATTCAAATATTACTCGCATTAAATAGAGATAAAATATTTTGTATAATTTGTTACCCAGCCGAAAACAGAGTAAAGTTTTTCCACCAAAATCAATTTCAAAGAGTTTCAAATATATATTTCTATTGACATGTGGTTTTCATTTTTTAAATTATTTTCAAAATTATTTTATTTGCCGAAACGAAACGCAATTTTGCTTGGCACAATAAACCTAAAACTATTTGTGTGTATTCAGACAAATATTCATTCAATTTATGTTGTAATGGACGGGTAAGCGAAAGGACTAAACAAAAGTAGTACAAAAAAGTCGCTGACTTTAAAAATATTTTCACTTTTCCAGCTGTAGTTTTTGGAGGATTTCCTTACATTTATCTTGATTGAGTCTTAATTGTAGTGGAAAAAAAATGTTCGTCCTTGCTATCAGAATATTGTCTTTTCTTTCCCCTGCTTTTGCTTTAATTGTTATATGATTCACTCCGATTTTCAGAGGATACTTTTTCCATTCCCCTTTCTCCGGCTGAATTGTCAAAAAGATCATTAAAATAAACATTTTCTTTTTCTTTGCTGTCACAATATTATTATTTGACACATTCAGCAGGAGTTTTCTTTTCTTGTTCTTCTTTTGATTTAATTATTATTTTCTGCTCTCAGAATATTCTGCACTCCCCTCTTTGGAAGTTTTTATGATTTTGCTCTTTTTTAATCTTAATCGTCCAAAAGATCGTTGCAGAAATTGTTTTCTTTTGTTTTTCTTTGCTTTCAGAATGTGTTTGGGGAATTTTTTTTCCATTTCCTCTTCTTTTCAAATATATTTTGAACTTTGATTTTCCGCAGGTTTGGAGAAATTTTCTTCCTCTGCCCTCCCTCTAAGTCACTAAAGGAAATGCCAAAAATATTTTTCACTCATCTTTTTGAGCAGCTTTTGAAAGATTTTTTTTCCTCTACACATTATTTTTCTTGCCAGCAGAATATTTGGGAGATTTTTCCTCTTTCCCTTTATTTTGTCTTGTATATCAAAAAGATCATTAAGGAAACTGTATCAGAATATTTTTCACTCCCCTTTTCAGTGTTCAGATTCATTAAATTTAGCACCTGTTCCACGATTTCGAACGTTACCGTTTGCCAATATTTTAAGCCGGAGAAATACTATTCAAAACAAATTTATTGATCTAATCGCGACAATTTGGGCGATAGATGGAATTGGCAAAATAAAGAAATTTTTTTTGCCCTTCAAAATAGCGACGCACCTTCAATCGTGGGCCATAAATAATGACGAACCGACAGAGTTTGAAAGCCCCTTGAAAGGGGTTCTACTGACAAAGCTTTGCAAAATTTCGTTCCGTGGCGTGGTTCGTGAAAAGAGGCCTGCATATTCACTTATATTTAATTTTCTTTTTTCTCCCTCAATTGTAGAATAACCCTTTAAACAACTTATTGAGCTTAAATGAAATATTTCTTATATTAATTGAAGGGAAGAACACGCAAAAGGGAAAACACTTCTGCTCCCTGAAAAAGGAACTTGATAATAATTGATCAAAATTTGAGTGCCAGTATGCGGAATACCAGAGTAGACTAACGGACAGACAAGTTGAGTCTAGATACTAAATATTTCAACACAGCTGAACAAGAACTAAGAAACATAAACAGTGGAATTAGCAAATGTCGTCAGTTAGAGTAAAAGAGAAGAAGAAGAAAAGTGAAAAGTCGTTCACGTTGTTAAGAAAAGTTTTTTTTTAACGAATTACACTGCCATTAAATAGTGGTTGGACTAAAGTTGTAGAGTTGTGTAATCGAACGGAATGAATTAATAAATTAAATTATTTTCAAAATTAATATTAATTTTGAGTTTCAGTTATTAAATTTATGAGCATAATTTTACAATATTTTTGTTCAAATCTTTCTACATAAATGCTTTGGCATCCGCAGACTATATATTTTACCACTCCGTCTACCAGAAAACTGATTTGACACTGATTTAATAATAGAACGCCATCAGCCCCAACACAAACATGATCATTTTTAGTCGAGATAAAACCCAATCTGGCCACGCATAAAAACAAAACCCAACATGGATGCCACACTTTAAATTTTCTCATTCGCAAACACTAACTTTTTCTTTAATTCACCACTAGAGTGCTCTCAATTTTAGCTTTCCATTTCTCGGGCAATTTGATATTTTAAAATAAATTGTTAAAAGCTGGTTGACAGAATTTACCAGAATATAAAAACAATTTAATTTATATGTTTATCTGTCTGTCTTCTTTCTATCCTTCTATCTTCCATCTTCTATATACAATATACATATAAAATGGAATGTGTGTTTGTAACTTATAGCAGACCAGACCTCTGAACCGATCTTACTGAAATTTTCATAACATTTAACTGGCACTCTGGCATGAGTTATAGACTACTTTTTTCAACCACACCACCTCCCGCATAGTTTTTAGGTTTGTAGACCAATTTTCAAAATTCTTTTTCACATGCAAAAAAGGTGTGCAAAATTTGTGTTAAAGGAGTAGAAAGAAGGCGAAATTTGCCCTCAATAATTTTATTATCAAATTACTTTGTTATCTCAGGACCAATTTTCAAAACTCTTTTTGCATATGGAAAAAGGTTCAGATTAACTCATTTATGTGGAATGGAAAGGGGGTGGAGGTTGTTAGCAAATAAATTTGGCATTTGGGGATCCATTTTCAAAGTTCTTTTTGCATTTGGAGGATGTTACCCACGGGGGCAGGTTGAGCGTTGACGACTTACACCCAGTCAGGGTATTCTGCTTTCCGGGGGAATAGAGGCTTCTTTGCAGGGCCAAGCGAGGGGGCACGCAGGAACAAGAAAATCCTCGAAATGGTGTTGCCTTGCGACAGATCTGTTTTATGCAAGGAACAAGATTTAGAGAAACTCACAGGCGAGTCTGGTTAAGGCCTTTTGGCTTTCTGGGTCGGTCATTGGTTGAGGAGCCTATCCTTGGCTGAAACGTTCTGGTTGTGGTTTAAACATAAAGACGCAGGAGGAAGAGGAGCTGTTGCCTTGCAACAGCTCTGTTTTCCTGCAAAGAACTAGATTGAGGGGAATGGCAGCCGAGCTGGATTTCGGGCTACCAACTCTTCAGCAAGAGGTTTATAATTTGTGCCGTACAGCATATTATAGGAAATTTCCACCTGTGTGGGGCACTACTGATTCCATTCCCCTCGAAAGCTCTGGGCACTGCTTTTGCAGACAAGCAAATAAGCTTTTGCAGTTTTGTGTTTGTTAAAAAAAAAACAAAAATTATAAAAAACAAATATAAAGTTGACTAACAATCTGTCTGCCGCCAGGTCTAATATCTGTCAATTCAAGTCAGCTTGGAACAGCTGTTTGTTTGTAAATATTAATGATTTGCAACTGAAAACTTGAAAGTCTGGCTGCAGCGTTCAAATAACCATTAATAATTGGTTTCGTACCTTTGAAATGAAAAGTGTTTTGAAGTTAAATCTTAAATCTCGCCTCTTTCAATTTCAAACAATAAAACAATAATTTACCTGCCAGCAGATAAACTCTTAAATCACAGATGTCATGAGCTGAAAACTTACATCTGCTGGGAAGATCGCCGCAAAAAAAAAAACACTTTAAATTTGAATTTCCATTATCCAGCGGGGGTGGATTGCATTAATTTTCAAATACAAAAGTATGAGTGTAGACCGCATGATAAGAAGAATTTGAATATCTAAACAGACGATCTTTAAGAAAACTGAAAAGATTTATTTACATAATTTCTTCTTATAACATCTGTGGCTTTAAAGGTGAAAGGATTTCCGCCGCATAAAATGCGTGTCTGTTGTGCGCCCAAAGAAAGTGAAGCTGGAAAAGTGTGATCGTATGAATTTCTAAGCAGCCACAACAAACAGACGTTGGTGTCGTTCGTCTCAAACCACCCTTTCGATTGTTTATCGTTTTACAAGAGATTATACTTGTATGCGTTGATAACTGTTGAGAGATATTGTGCACAATATTAAATACTTATAGCATCCAAAATTAAGTACCAATATCGATCGTGTGACGGTTGGTTTGTGTGGTTTTTTATGATATGAGTTGCTGAGAGGATCGTGAAACGGCTGTGGGTCAAGCATTTCCCATTTCCAGGCACATGCGCCAACATAATCCCCTCAGACATGTTTGCGCCATAAGAAACAACGTTTAATTAATGGTGTATTTAAGGCTCTTCAATATTTATTATTTAATAATTAAATTTAACGCGCACAAAATAATGACGCAAAAAAAAAAAACATAAAATTCAAAAATTATAACAAAAAAGTAAAAATCCAAAAAACAAATCTCTTATTTTAAGCTTAAATAATTTTGATTTGCATTTACGGAGTATTGGCCACCTTTTCTTCAATCCAGTCCATGAAATACTGGGTACTCGAATAAACACCCGGTATATCAGGACGGGCACAGCCGATACCATACGACACCACACCAATCAAATAGAAACGGATATCATTTTTATGCGGCTGAAATGAATTAATAAATTTAATTAATTAGATGAAGTTCAATAATTCAGAATATTTAACACACCTCTGGCGCCATAAGGGGTCCGCCCGAATCTCCCTGACAGGTATCCTTGCCACCCGTCAAAACGCCAGCGCAAATAACTGCCTTATCGAATTGATTGTCCGTAAACAGGCGATTTTGCCTACTATAACTTTCTCTGCACACCTGATTTTCAAAAATCGGTATCACCAGCTCTTGTAGCACATTGGAAGAGGAACCACCCTCCATAGTCTTACCCCAGCCCACCACAAACGGTGTATAGCTGACATACGACTTCTGTCTCAGTTCGGCGGTAGCCGGCAAACAAATGGGCGAAATAAAAGCTAAATCAAAAAATATACAAACATTTTAATACACCATAAATGAGGGATCAAATCAGGGTACCTGAGAAATCGACATTGTGTTCCAAATATAAAACAGCAATATCACTGTGACCGTTACGTCTGTTATAATCAGGATGCTTTTCAGACTGGAAAAAAGAAATACTAACGTTAAGATTGTCACGCTACTTAAGTAGAATGGAATATCAGGGATGGAAAACTGGCTGTCTGGTGGCAGCCAACGATAATCCAGACAAAGTCTGTTCAAAAAATACAAAAGTTTTTATAAAAAAAATAATTAATTATTCATCAATTTCTATTTTGTAGCCTTCAAAATAGTCACCCTGCTGACAGTGCCAGTGTTTTATTACCAGCTTTTGGTATATCTTTGAGCTCTTCAATCTTGGGAAAGGAAAAAAATCGCAGGCAATCAAATCTGGTGGTAACAGTGTCTAGGGCAGGATTACGTTATTGTTTGGTGGCCAAAAATTACCGGTTATTTTTCTTCAAAATTCTGCAAATTTGGAACGAACTTCGCTGCCACACGCTTCATGACCAAAATTTCCGAGAATAATTGGCCTTGGCAAGAGCCAACCGATATACCGACGTGCAAGAAATTTTCTAATCGGGATTCGACGATTTGTAGCCCGGCGCCATCATCGTCATTTACTTACAAGTTGTCCAGCTTCTTGCAAAAGCTGGTGCCACTTCCAAACGTTTTTTTCTTCTTTTGACTCAAAGCACAAACACCGTATGACCCTGTTAACATCTGAAGTGGTTTTGCGCCCTTAATTCCATTTTATGCGAATACTTTAATTCGCTTATTTTTTGGACAGCAGAAAATCGCCGAACACGCAAAACACGTCCAGCTAAAACTGTGAACATACTCGCACGTCCGAGACGAGCGTAACCATGAAAAACCGCGAAATTTTAAAATTCATCTAATATTTTGAACAGGCCTCGTACCTAGTCAGTGAAATGAAAGTGAAACTATAGCGCAAGAAGGATTTTAAGTAGGACATTTGTATCAAAGTACAAGTAGAATTGAATTGCCAGACTAATTGGCTGCTGACCGCGAAACGTGCAGTAGTCCCCCCACCCGCTACACAGTTACAGTTATAGGGTTACAGTTTACTTTTCTTAGCTTGTTTCGTAGCTGTTAACATCAATCAATTACCAAAATTCTTTTTTAAATCCCCTAAAGTTTTTTTTTATCTGGCGAAAAAGAAAAACTTACTCGAACTACTCGTATATCCACATGATCAGCCTCAGTGTCGGTGGTCAAGTCGTGCTCCCCCAGACGCACAAAAGATCTGAAATACACACATATATATATATTATTTATTTGCTTTGAAATGTCTGTCTTATTGGCGGGCCACTTACAAATCATTGCGCAAACAATGCGCTGCTGTAACCACATGCCGCGCTGTTATTAAGGTGCCACCACACTTAAACGGTGAGGCGGACAATTCATCGTCGTAACCAATCAAGGCTATCCAAGGCCAAGCCCCCTTCTTGCTCACCTCACCGCCCACGATTTTCTTGTACGAATTATTACTGCGACCGCAGCCTTCTTCCACGGTGGGCAAACGTCTGGGAATTTCGTTGCCGTTCTTAATGAGCGGACTGCTGGTAGCGATTTGGGGTCCGGTTGGACCTGGACAGCACACGTTTGTGGCAACACCACCACAAATCGTATTCGAAGCTCGTAAAAATCTGGCAAATTTTTCATCAGCTTGTTTAGCCTGCAGTTCGTCGATTAAAATTTGACAATTTTTAATCGGCAAACAGGTGCCGGCTCGTGCATCCGGTCCGCGACAGTAGGAAACTTTATTATCGATTAAATTGCCATTTGTGGTTGGGCGTTGCGTTGCCTGGGTTGTTGTTGTTGTTGTTGTTGTTGTGCGTTGTGTTTGAGTTTGAGTTGGCATCGGAGTTTGAGTTTGCGTTTGTTGGTTGGTTAAGAAGGGATTGTTGTTCGAGAAGTCCGTTTGGAAAGGCCTCTCAGTGGTCGGTTGATTTGTAATAGGACGAGTACAGCAGACCTTTTTCAATGATAATTTATATAAATATTTTCGTTAATAATAATAATAATAGTCTGTTATACGTGTATGTTTGTATGTATATTTTATTTGGGCCTGATGATAGACTTCCTGCAGATGTAGGGATTGGTTTTGTGTAAGTATTTTTTTTTTAAATTAATTTACTTACCACTGGATCACCGTTAAAGCTTCTGGTGCCGCAGGCTCTCTGCGAAAGTATCACGTACTGTTCAGCTTGCCTGCGATTGCCAGTCTGGAAAACATTGGCTATCTGTGGACAATAGCTGAGCGTTACACACGTTCCGTAATAGTTTTCCGGCGTTACACAATATCGAGCTGCGAAGAAGCGAACAATAAATGAAATTTGAATTCATATCAGTTTGTTTTTTAGGCAGAAGGAACAGGATTTGAGTGTGAATGTATTTTAACTTTTGAAAGTTAAATGAAATTAACTGTGAAGGGCGCCAAGATCATTATTTTTTGCCGTGTAAGAGCAAATTTCATTAGTTTGAACTATTTTAATTGTTTTAATTAAGAAAAATTGTTCTTCATTAATTTAATGAGAAATGTTCTGGGCCGCCATAGGAAGTAAATTTTAATATATTGTATAAAATCCAAAACTAGTTCTATAATTTTCTATATATATTGCGGTGATCATATTTTTTTTTAATGTTTGAGGTCCCTTTTCTTATTTAGCACTAAAATATCGCGGAACTAAGAATACAATCAATCATCTGTGTCTTAAAAATATTAAGACAGACTTCGCTTCCAGCCGTCGAATACAACCGAACTCATGGGGAAAATATAAAAGTGTGGCCATAGTCAAATAACCACATGCAATCATTGACTCTCAGGAGAAACAATTTACTCTCTTACACTCACGAATATATTACTTTTTTTTGGCACAAACATGATTTGATAATTTAATCGAATTTGTTTTCAATTGTTTTGTGTTTTTTTTTTTTTTTTGGGAAATTTAAGTTGATTGAGTTATACAAAATGTGGTTTTCTGAATATTTTTATCGAACTGAACAAAATCGAATTTAACTGAATATCGAGAATGAAAATTTTTGGCGCTCTCGTCGATTTTAAAATCCCGATTTACTTTTCGGGTGAGACGAGTTTCATCACATGACTACTTCGGAATATTTATTTAAAACAGTAAATAATTTTTACAAAAACACAATTCTTTTACGCTGAAAATCGTATGATTTCAAATCACATGTGGTTGTGAAAGCACATGAATCATTTCCAACCATATGCGTTGTTAAAAGCACACATGTGATTTTCCAGTAAAAATCGCCTGATTTCAAATCACAAGTGTTTTTAAAAGCACACATGTGATTTCTGGGTAATTTATTTAATTAATTTTGTTATGGCACTTATTAAAGAAAAGTCGAAAAAATACCAAAAGGATTTACAAAGAAATTTTATACACAGAAAACTTTCCATGTGATTTCAAATCACTTTTCTAAAATGTAATTTTCAGAACAGGCCCGTTTGCAAAAGTAGAAAAGTGGAAAACAATTTAAAAAAAAAGGTTAATTTATGAGAAACTTTTTGTATATTTTTTATTATATAGAAAAAACATCAAACTCTTTAAATGTGTGGAAAATGTTCAGATATACTACATATATATGTACATATAATTGGGATTAGCTAAATATAAAAGCCTGGCATCACTGTAGGTTTTCTGTGCTGTTTCAGTTTTCTCTTGTATTTTGCTTTTAAGAGAATTTTAATTGAATTTTTTCGCCAGCTTAAACATTTTGTGTGTTAAAAAAAAAAACTACCAAAATTATGTTGATCAGTTTTAATAGACATAAAAGCCACAGCCAAACAAACAAAAAAAAACGTTTTTTAAAACATGGAATGCTCTGAAGGCAAAACTACTTAAAAGTTCAGCAATTTGATTTAAAAAGCGAAGAAGTTTCTTCCACTACTATTTGAAATATGTACAAGTATTTGGCAGATAGTTTTTGTTTTTGCTATAAATTTGTTGCCATTAAATTAAGTATGATGACAGTGTAAACATTATTTGCATACCAGCTTGTTTGTTCAATGACGTTCAAAGATTTCTATCTTGAGGATTTCTTGAACTCGTTGCCTTGACCTTGACAATGAATGATATTTAGCGTTAATTGCCGATTTCAAACACGTTTTCAATGTTTGTAGTACTTTTTCAGCGGAATCATAAGCGATTTTTGTTTGTTTGTTTGTTTGTTTGTTTTCAGCATTTAATAAATTTACTTATCGATGTTTGAAAGCAGTTTAGAGGCAAAACTGGATTACACAAACAAACAAAAAAACAAAAACATTAAATTTTAATTGATACTTTTTTCATGTTTCTAAAACCGTTGGAAAAAATATTGAAACCCAATCGCTGCACATTATGAGTGAAAGGTTTTCAGGCCTCGTTTTTATAGAAACGAAAAAAAAACTCAACAAAAACTGTTAATAGAATACGAGCATAAAGTTGTGGCATTTCCATTTCCATTCACGTTAACAGTTTGATGGTATTCCAGTTTGTTTCAAAGTTGTGTTCGCGTTGTAATCGTTCTGTGGAGATCATTGATCCGAACAGTAGCACTAATTAAGGTGGCGCATACTAATTCAACATTATTAGACAAGTTTTCAAGCATGTGATGATCATTTAAGCAAAAATAAAATATTCAATCATGGATTAACGCCCATTTGTTTGAGTTTTTGCTGTCGAATTTTTATTAATTGTTTTAACTCATTCATAATTCTGTGCTTAGAATTTTAAGCATTTATTGATTTTCAATGATTTAAATGTGACTTTGATGAGGTTTTTTAAGTGATTTTTTACATGTTAATTGAATTGTATTGAAAATACCCATTTCTGAGCTGAGAAAAAGAATTACAATAACGTTTGTTCAACGTTATAATTTAAGAAACTGAGTCAAAACAATTGTGGGAAATCATTAATAATTCCACTAATTACGTGCTCACACAGACACACACACGCACACGCACACAAACATGCGAGTGTATTTGTTGTAAAAAAAAAACAACAAACAAAAAAAATTTTGTGTATCACACATTGCAATTAGAGATATTAAAAACCAAACTTTGAATATAAGACAAATGGGGGATTTTCTTAAGCCATAAAGTTGAAAGTTGGCAGCACTGCCAAACATGAATACGGCTTTCGGCAGGTGTTAATTTGTCGTCACTCAGTTACGACATTGAATTTTAAGGCCAAACTTGATACACAAAAAACCAACATCTATTAAAACTTTAACTTGTCATCATGTTGAATTTACATGTTTATAAAATAAAGCTTTTCTTCACTATTAAAATTAACTTCGAAACCGGTGACCCCGCACTCTCATTTTACTAGATACGGAGCAGCATATGGAAGTGAAATAAATTAAAAAACAAATATATAAATGAAGATACAAACATTCTTTTCCATCATTGCGACCATCGCTTTACGTGACTTGGCTGCCAGAATCTTGAGCTTTTTCTTTGTTTAATTTCCATTTTAAGCAAAAATCTATATAATATTTTTTTCAACATAATTAATATTTTGCGTTGATGTTTGTCAAATCTATCTCTGACCCGTTTGATTTATGTGTACGATTTGGAGTTTCCAGCTTAAGTCTATTGATGTGAAGTTTGTAGCTTAAGTCTTCTGTTTTCAAAAAAAAAAAAAAAATTCCGAAAAACTAGTTTTAATACATATTTACAAAACATATTCGGTTTTGGTTCGCACATGTTAGATAAACCTCAATGCCAGCAAATTCTTGCAAATTTCTTTAAATTATTTATAATTTTAATTTCAAGCGCCACAAGTTCGAATCAAATGCTGCCAATTTCTCAGCTTTGGCTAATAAACGATTAATATTTGAAAACCGACTTAGAAAGGTGCCTTTTTTAGGATAAAAATAAAAATATGATGACCGACAAATAAGAATTTTAACGACCACTAAATATTCTACACATTTACTGATCGCACATCGTTGCATCGTTTAGACGAAAACGAAGCAGATAAACAAACTGTGGAGAGACAAGTTAATTGCAGTTGTAGACGGCGGTGAAGTCCCTAAACGGTTGTTAATGTCTTTTTAATTAATTAAGCAATTTTTTATTAAGTGCTTAACGAACAAACTATAGGAAAGAATTTGTTTTTATTGTAAAAATGCGAGTTATTTGTTTACAAAATAAAGATTGTCGTTGAATACAAGTAATTAAAAATAAAAATCTAGGTAATAAAATCTATTTTGTTTTGCCTAAAAGTGTTGAAAGCAGTTTTATGACTTGTCGCGACCCCCAGTGTCCATTTGTCTACAAAATTCCGCATTGAAAACTGCCAACATTTAAAGTAATTTTAAAAACACGCGCCGCCAGAAATCTCTGGTTCGAAATACTTGGACGAAACAGCCACTGAATGATAAAATTTATTTCTGATGTAATGGAAGTATGTCGGGGTAATGTCTGGGACACAATCACAATGAGTTGTAAGTGATGGCCAAACGTGAGGTATTCTTGTTTCTTACGAAAAAGAAATCAATTTCTTTTCTTAAGCCAATCATTTTATTTAGTTTTGGTCTTGGTTATTTGGACATTATGGCTGTTGAAGAAATATGAAGAGACAGCAAAAAAATCACAACTTGATAATAGATTCAACGAGTGCTGCAGTTCTGACAACAGCAACTCTCTTAAACTCTATTGAATTGTTTGCAGGCAGTGAACTGCCAACACCATCCAGCTGATCTTGTTAGTGACTAATAATTGGAAGCCTTCATTTTTGTTTTAAGTGTTGCTCGTTTCTCCAATGACTACGAATAGCGAAACAGTTGGTTCTTGTTTTGCCGGCAATTTGTTCCAAAATATCTTCAAATGTTGTTGACTTATACAATATATTTTTCTAATTCCAATCGAATATCCTGCAAGCCCCGTTTACGAAGTTTCTTCATAAACTTCAAAATTGCAATAATACTTTGAACAAAAAATATTGAAAATTGCGCAGAAACAAGTTGGCATGAATGAAATTGTTCTTCACATCCACCCCAAATTATTCCAAAATTTTAAAACAGACACAAACCAACAACAAATTTTGTTGGATCATCGACATTTCGTTTAGAGGTTCGGGTTCTGAGGAGAAAACCAATTTGGTGAGTCGGTGTATAATTTTATGGTGAAAATTTTTGAAAAAATACTTATATTTTTGTACCGCCATTTCCGTCAAAAATGTTGCTCTTAAAGTCATTTTTGCCCTTAAAATTATTTTTAAATAAATTTCCCCCAATAATTTACGCCTGTTTGGTGTGGCTTCAATAATGATATTCGTTGAATGCGAATCCTGTTAACAGTTTTTTTTTTCCCAAATTCGCCAAACTTTTTTATGTCTTCCTCATCCTCATATTTTTTGTTTTTTGTATTGAAAAAGGTTGTAGTTTTTTTTTTTTTGGTGAACTAAAATTAAATTAAATAAAAATTCTTGGCTAAAACAATGAAAATTTACATATTTGCATTCGTTTCTTGAGAAAATCACAGCACATTTAGTTTAAGAAAAAAGTTTTGTTTGTTTTTTTTTTTTTTGCCGGAACGAAAACTTTTTTCCAAATATGTATTTTCAAGCAATAAATTCGCTGACAGTTTTGCGAAAATGTACAAACAGGATGGTACTGAACCAACAAACACTGTAATTGCCAACAAGAATAAGTTTCTTGTTTTTATTTCATAAAATATTGTGCGCGGAGGCACAAAATATTCTTATTGAAATTGGATGAAATTCTGTCACAAGCCGCAGTTTCAAACGGGAAAGATCTAATAGAGTTGTTGTAAAAAATTTACAGAAATTAAAAATGCAATTGAGTACTGAGGGTATAGTGTAAGAAACGTCTCTAATGTAAGAAGTAGGATTATGTTTTACAGTGATTTGGAACCAAGTTCTAGTAATAAGAATATCTATGACATTTCACACTTTATGCTTCTTTATTCTGAAGATATTGTTCAATGCCATCGTTGCCAGTAATTCGGTCAAACAAAAACTTACTGTAGAATAAGTGGTAAGTTGCGTTAAATGTGGACTAGGACAACTCTCTGCTGACTGTACCCATGATATTATGATTACCACTCCAAGATGTATTAACTGTTTGCAGAAGTATCCAGCATGTAACAAAATTATTACTTTAGTGCTGATTAAATGAGAGTTAAATAGAAATCGTATTGTTTAATTTAAGATTTACTTTTTACGCCAATTAAAATCCAGCTTAAACGTAAAAATGTCTATAATTTGCCAAGGAATGATTTTGTGATAAATTTTCTCTACAATTTGCAAAATTTTGTGTCCATCTGCTTCGTTTTTCTGTGCCATAAAACTTATAAATTAAAAAAAAAAAAAAATTGCAAAATTTATGTCAGAATTTTGCAAAAATTTTCTGAAAATTTATTTAATTCTATTTTGTACACCTCCAGCTGGTACTTGATTTTTCGAAAAAATTTCTAAATTAAACAGAAATTAGAAGAATTGAAAAGCAAACAAAAGACTCAAGACACATGCGTGTTTTGAAAACTCAAAAATTCTTCAACGAAATTCAACATCTAAAAAAAATATGTTCAACGGAAAAGAAAATATTGTTTTCAAAAACAATTTTATTATTAGACAGCAACAAAATAAAGTGAATTTATTCATTTTATGGCCAATTAAGACGATGAGTTTAAATTGTATCGAACCGGTTTTTTATTTTTAAACCGGGTCTTAATTGCTGTTTATATGAGTTGTGAGATTTGTGTTTTGCTGTTTGTTTTCGCATCTTAGAACAAATATATATAGAGATTTGTATTTACTTGGAATCGAATTGTATGTTATTAATATTTATTTTTGTTGTTGTTTGTTTGTTGGTTTTTGTTATTTTTATTTTTATTGATGATGTTGAAAAGTCACACAAAAATTCATTTTTTTTTTAATTTTAAGTTGCGCGCTTGACTTAAATTCCTGTTGTTAATTATTTACCTTGTTGTTGCTGTTGTCGCATCCAGCGTTGCGGCAAAACGGGAGTTGTAATACAGGCCACAACTACTAACGCTAAACTTATAAACAATTTCATTTTGCTATTGTGTAACTTTTTTACTTTTCTTTGCAATTTATTAATTAATTAATTTACTATAAAAACTATAATTTTTTTTTTCAAATTCTGTTTACAAGCACTAATTTGTTATGCCATCAATATGGTGTTGCCTTTTTTCATTTAACAAATCAACAGAAATTAGAATTGGTGATGATGACAATTTCAGTTAATTTTATTTTTCTCTCAATCCTGCCGTATTGTTTTTTAGTGCAGTGCAGACATGTGCCCGTTTATTTCAAAACTGTTGAAACACTTCTCAAATCAGCTTAAAAGAAGCCAAAATTATTTAAAATCCGTTCGTGTTTTTGTATCGACTTAAAGTTGTGTTCGTTGCGGCACAAGTAGCGGTGAGTTTAGCACGTTTTACAATATATTTTCGGTTTTGGTGTGTGATTTCGTTATTGATAAGTTCGTACGTTGCTGTGGGGCTACTAAAATCATAAACTTGTCGTCTGAAACTTTTATACAGCTGTGACAATTCAACAGTTTGGTGCTGCTGAACAGCCTGTATGTGCTTGTGTGTGTCTGTGTGTGTCTGTGTGTGTGTGTGTTTGTAATTTGCCGTGTGAATGCTGGTCAGTTAGGGGAGGTTTTTTACACAAGTGCTCGATAGAAAACTTTAATTGGTGACAATCATTGTGGGCTGTGGAAAAGGAATTGTAGGTGGAACCAGTTCGCTTTTATATGCCAACAACTACAACAACACACTTGTTATAGTTATTATTTTTGTTGGCTTTCGCTTTTCACAACTTTCAAAATTTAAATCGTAGTCGCCGATAGATTCGTAAGTTGTTAAGAAAAATTGTTCAATTGTAGTTTGTCAATTATTTGGAATAATTATTTCATTTCATTAATAAGAACGTATTTGTCACAAACGGTGTCATCGGTGCTTAGTACAATGTTTTATTGCTGAACAATAAGTTCTCGCACTAAAATACCATTAAAAGACGGTGCAGACTTTCAACAGCATTTTCATTAATAATAAAATAAGTTTTTGGCGACATAATTCCTTTCCACAATAAACATTATAATAATTTATTATTCGTTCAGTGTGACCAAAAAAAAAAAAACAAATATTTTTCCCTGAAATAAATTATTGACTTCTTGCGGAGACGACTAAATGAAAGACCATAAGAATGTATATGATTTTATAGGTGTCAAATGGTCGATAGGCTGAACACAATCCGTACGAACGAGATTTGGCTTCCTACGACATGGACAAGACCGCGGAAAGGACGACATTTTGCCGACGATTGGGGGGAAAAAACCCCCAATCACTGAGAGAACTATAGTGCACAGTTTAAAAAAAAAAGCTGGCACAAATGAATCTGAGAGGGCGACTACTTGGACGTGGACCAAATAGAAATTGATGAATAAAAACATAAATATTTTTTAGAGAAAAATAAAATTCCTCTTATTTGTTAAATACGTCAACAAAACTGGCCAACTGCGTCCAACTCTGCACTACATTTATTTCGATTTCTTGGACCGGCAAATTAATCAATGTCATGCGACCATATTTGGTTTCAATTTTCCTGTGTCTTAGTAACCATGTGACCATATTTGGCCACACTGCATTCCATGGACGATATGGTTTGATTTCTACACCATATGATGTTCGTGTTATGCCTGTGCTTCCCCTTTTTTGTATAAAAAAAACTTTAAGATGTTAATTCGAGCATTTATTTTTTTATTTTTGGCAAACATTTCAGCGACTCTAACATGAGGTATTTAGATCAATTGCAACTATATAACGAGGCAAATCGTTGTTCAGCGCATTCAACTCTTAAGATTTTATTTCGTCAACTTTTCCGCTCATTTATAGTCTTTGGTATTAGATCTTTCATTAAATAACTGTAATTATTCGATTGTGGTTCATACAATGAATTTCCATAACGAACTTATACCGATGAATTCAATGCATTTGGCGAATTCATCGCCATTCATGTCCCGCAATTGTGTTGTCAACATTAAGCGCAAAAGATTTCCCTGCACTTGGCTCTATAGTCTCTTCTTCTTCTTCTTCTTCTTTTGGCGCCACAGTCCGGGGTGAACCTGGTCCTCAACCAACAAACTTTTCCAGCGTTCTCCAATTTTGCACACCAAGTTGGTTGAGGTCCCTCTCCACTTGTGTGCGCCATCGGTTCCATGTGGGCGTCCTCTATTGCGTTGTCCCACAGGTTCGGAATCGAACCTGTATTATTTATTTACTATGGTCACTCTGTCAGTAAACATTTATACTATATCATCATTATCAACGTGAATCAGCAATTAGAACCTAAAAATAATTTTTATATAAAAAAATTAAAAACTGGCCAGGACAGACTGTTGTCGCAATTGCGTGAAATTTCTGCTTTCCAATCTTGTAAAGCACCCTTTTCTAATAAATAAATAACACTAACACACACACACACGCGACTTAATCACCTCAAAAATTTCTTAAGCATTAAGCAAAAGCACGCAAATTATTAAATGCAATATTTCTTTCAAAAAAATTGTGTTTGAAATCCGGTTCGCCAAATACATATTTAGAAAAATTGTGTAGGGAAAAAACTTTAAACGGCCAGCAGAAACTTTCTCATTATTAATAAAAGAACAAAAATGTTCTAGTTTAAATCGCTGGCGATTTCTTACAAACTGCACGATTTTTCATCGTTTTATTTTTAGACGGCCCACACGTCCTTGTGCATAAATTAAAAATATATATACAAATACATACATATATTTTCATAAACACTTAATTAAGAGTCAATAAATCAAGCCATCAATCGGATTTATTGTCGCCTCCGTGTAGTTGCGGAAATTTTATTCGAAAATTTAGCTAAATTGGTTTGTTGTTGTTGAAACTGAATTGTGTTTTATTTAATTCTTTAAAGTTTTGCAGTGCGGAATTTTCGTTTAGTCATCGACAATCATCCACCACCACCTCTAAGCCCGATATAGTTTTCGAGTTTGGCTTTAAAAACAGTTTATGATTCTTCGTGCCGAGACTTTTTTTGAAAGTAAAATAAATCATTTATGTAGCAACGATTAAACAATAGCAGGTGCGTATGTCAGGGTGTGTGTGTGTGTGTGTGTATTTGTGTGTTTGTGTACGTTTTGTTTCAGTTTTTGTCATGTCTGGCACATACATGATTTCTAGGCGTCACTGGACGGATCTTCTGCTGTCTCATTTCTTGATAATTTCATTGAAACGAACCAGTTTATGACAATTAGCAGCAGCACAAAATTCTAAGCATTTTTAAGTCTTGATTCAACCTAAAAAGTTCTAGCGAAAAATACAGATCTCGTTGTTTGTTAAATTTGTATTTCTACTGACCATGAAAGTGGTCTTAGTCAACCTTTAAATAATTTAGCAGCCAGTAAGTGATTTTTGTGTATAATTTGTACAGCAATTAGTATAGTTTTACTTTTCTTTGGGAAAAAAAATAGTCATTGTTTTTTCAATTATCTTAAAACCAGTAATTGGACAAAAAAGAAGGAAGCTGGAGTTTTGAAAGGGCTTCTTAAACCGTTCTATGCAAAATGTCTACTACTGATGAGCCCAACTAATAGTAAATAGTAATAGTTCCACCGGGCGCTAAACTGGCTGTAATAAAAATTTAATTGATATAATTAAAATTTAATTATTTTGATTAAAAATTTAATTGTTCGTTTTTTCAGATTCAAACGAAACAAAATTAAACTAATCAAATTTATAATTGCTATAACAAATTCTGGCACTAGTAGGTTGGTATACGAGTAGAGTGCGGCCATCATCATTTGCATTTGTTTAATTGATTTCACTTGGGCTAAAAACAAAGCAAGTTCACAAAATGTGGGAGTTTGTCCTAAGCCCCAGAACTGAAAATATTGTTGCTAGTTTTCAATTACAATTTATATCATATTATTGTTATAGGGGAAAAAAATTTTTACATATTCAATAAAAATTTTTTACTAGAACAACGCAATTATTTGCAAACTTTTTACGGAAAATCACAGCACATTTTAGGTAAACAATTGTTTTTTTTCGCATATTTTCAATCAAATAATTCGCTGAATCGAAGAAATTCTGGTTTGAATACAGACATATGAAATGATTTCAGCGAATCAAACAACACTTCTGTTGCAAAAAAGAATATTCTGTTGTTATATAAAAATTCAGTTTTTTGTTATGGAATTCAGCAGCTGATCTGGAAAAGCCCCGTATACTCCATATTTAAGCTGAGCTTAAAATGATAAAGAAATGTCTAGAAGACACTTACTGACTTCATTTGTGTACTAGTTTAGTATTAATTACCTACTCCTATTAAATACTTCCATCTCTGACGAGCACGTGACCTCAACGGGCATAAAATTTCCAATAACAAATCTGTTTTATGTTGTTCTTGTAGAATTTGGTGCCTATCACACGATATCGAATGTTGATTTGAGCGGCAGAATATGAGTAATCGATTTCATCGCATCATGTGGGACATCATTAGTGTGAGCGATTTATAAACTCAACAAAATTAACGTCTGAAAAAGCCGCCAAATCAGATTTTTTCTCTTCAAAAATTCTGACGATCTTAAGGCAAAAATAAAATCTGTTTAAGAAATATTATTTTCTTTGTAAAATATATATTTTATTCAAAAAAAAAAAAACTTAACATCAAATTTAAAATTTTATTTATCTTAAAAAGGAAACAATTTAAATAAAAGTTTTTTTTTATGTTCAACCAAATTAAATTGAACATTAAATTGAACTATTTTTTTTTTCTATATAATTTTTTTTTTTAAATCTGTCTTTTCATATTAAGATAATAAGCGAAATTGGTCACACTTATTTTGACATATAGAGTTACACATATAAATATATATATATAACTATAGAAATATCCCAAATTTAACAAACAAACAAAAAACATCTCTCCTATATTCACAATAAAATAACTTGAGGTTTAGTAATTAATAATTTTAACATTTTTCATTTAATTTTAGAGCTTTTTAACTGAAATATTCGAATACTGACTTTCATTCAAGGGAAAAAAGTTTATATTTTCCAAAAAAAAAAAAAAAAACTCCCTAAAGAAAAAGAGAAATATCGGAAAACCCTCGAACTATAAGCGAAAAGTTTGTATTTTAATGAGAACCGAATTTATACAATTTTTCAAACTTTAAGAACTCAATCATGTTCTCGAATACCTAAAAGCGACTTGGCTCATTGTTGTACTCAACGGCACAATCAATACTTAATAAATATTGTCTAATGACGTTCAATTGATTTTTGTTTGAGCACTTTCTCACCAAAATAGTTGTTTTTTCTGTATTTATTTTTTAACATGTGTAATACAATTTATTTAGTATATTATTTTGTATTTGTTTAGCTGTCGGTTTATTTTGCAGTTTGTTGAATTGTTTACACACATTCTGGTATTAAAATGTTTTTGTTTGTTTACAACAAATAAAGCTTTTTGGCACACACAATGTTCTCATACACCACACGCCAAAAGTAAACTTACACAACATTATGAAACAATGTCTACACACTTACGTGTGGCATCAACTCTACAAACTGCATGAAATGAGGACTGCCGTTGGGGAAAAATGGAAATGCTGGCATTTTTTAAACAGCCAACTGATGCCTCAGAGGCGTTCAGATTCAGTAAAAATGTGTTTACATGATAATACAGGTATTGTGGTGTCTCATCTATGCCAATATATGTATGTATACGGAATACAACTCTGTGCAAATGTGCACTATGGGGAATTTTATGCAACTCTGGCACCTAAATCACTGGTTTGGTTTATGTTGACCTTGAAAGCTGTTGTAGTTTGTAACTTTCTTTTTCGCTATAAGACGATCCGACAAGTTTAAGAGGACAAATGTTGTTCTCAAAGAAATATGGAACGATGACGGCGGCAGCCAAAACTCCTATTGGGATTAAATTAGACGCTTTTAGTTGGGATTGTCACGATATGATGATTGAAGGTGGTTTGTTGATAAAAATTAAAAACAGTTTCCAACTGTCAGTTGGAGAACACACTGCGGAGCTCTATGCTCGTTTAAAATTAGCCTTTGCTGACAGCAGTTCCAAGGCGCGATGCAAAATTCACCGTGTTGTGTGTGCTGTGCTGTGCGACCAGCGGAGATCATGTAAACGATAAAATTTCACATGCAAAGAATAAAATAACCCTCTTTTAGGGATTTGACACAACAGACTGAAGAAACGGACAGCCAGCTTGACAGTTGCAGCTTAAACAATAGCAGCCCTTATCAGTTATATTAGTTCGAGAGGCTCTAGAGCGCTGATGTCTTTGATATCCTGCAGAATTAAACTTTACTGTTAATATAAATTAAGATTTGGTGTTTCTTTTATTACAAAAATGAGGTATAAAAAGTTACAAAAAAAAATTAAACTAATTCCTAAAAAAAAAAACATATTTACATACATTTATTTACATTTAATTTAAATTTTAAATAAAAAATATGTGACAAAAATAAAACAAAGTATTTTAATTGAGGGATTTTTTCTCCTTCAACATGTTTTATAAACATATTTAATTAACTAGTTAACAACAACAAGACTTTACATTTCCTGTATTTGTTGTAAAATCCAATCCATTTTCTTTTGGATATTGATATAAATGCCCGGCACTTTGCCACAACCACGACCATAAGACACAACCCCAATTAAATAGTAACGGGTAATTCCTTTGTACAACTGAAATAGAATTAAAAAACTTAATATATTCTCAGGGTAGAAGATGTTGGGTTCTTTTTCAAAGCGCTTATTTTTTTGTAATTACAACAAAATTTGCACTTCCAAATTAAGTTCATGTTAAATTAACAAACGAAAAAATTATAATGAAGTGATAAAGTCTATGTCTGTCAGATCATATTGTAAAATCTGGCAACGTGTTGACACCAGGAGATCAGAAAACTTTGAAATTTCATTAATGACAATAAATGCATCTGCCAACAAATATTGTCACTTCATAGTGTGACCATAAATTTATCAGCCAACAAATATTCTTTTCGTTCACGCCATTTTCAAATTGTTGGATGACAAAAGCTGGCAAATCTGTGCCAGAAGTTTCACAGGATTAAAATGTATGGGCAGTGGTGCCATTAAAAATTTTGCTTATTGTCGGGTGCATTAATTTAGAAATCAGCTGGCAGTAACCTGACAGTTGCAACGATAAGTATTCTTACGATTTTCAGATGTCTGACAATATTGTTGTCTTACACTGAATCAACACTGTTTTTTCGCACGAGCTATAAAACATTTGTAGTAATATTTTGCTGAGTTAGTCCATCTATTTTGTCTATAGATGGACTAAGTCTGCAACAAACTTGAATGATTTCATCTCACCATCAGCATTTCGCATTAAATCAATGTGATTTTACTTTAAAGACAGTTACAGTTCGTGCCAACATGAACAACATTTAAGCGAATATTTCTTAATTACAATACAGACATATATCTGAGCCACCAATATATATGTACCTCTGGTATCATTAAGGGTCCGCCCGAATCCCCTTGACAGGTATCGGCTCCCCCAATCGTATAGCCAACACAAAATATCGAATCATTAAACTCTTCAGCCGGCAAACTGGGCAATAGTTGACCGTAAATGCGTCTGCAGACCTCGTTGTCTTGTATGGGCAATTGAGCCTGTTTCAGTACATGCGAAGGGCTGCCACCCTGCATGGTATAACCCCAGCCCGCCACATACGGCACCGATTCAATGTACGACCTAGAACGCAATTGTACAGAATTGGGCATGCAAATGGGTGCTATTAAATCTATTTAAGGAATATTTAAAAACAAAATGGTTAATAATTTGTTTTTTTTCTGTTTTTTTTTTTTTTTTTTGCATATAAATTTGCAAAACTAAAGACAATTTAGATACTCGTATGTACCTGTAAATTGCACACTGCGCTCCAGCAACAAGACGGCGACATCTGAACGACGATTTTTGCCATATTCAGGATGTTTAACGTTCTGGAATCAAAATAATAGAATAGAATAGAATAACAAATAAAATTATTCTTTTGGAGTGCAAACAATATTGATTAAAAAAATATATATATATAAAATATAAAATACAAAAACAAGACAAACATCATGACATCATCCAAATTATTCTCAATTATTTCGCTAAATTCTTGTTTTCTTGTTTTGAATTCTGAATTAAATGTTTGTGGACTTCATTGTGGTGCCATTTAGCAGCACCCCTTCATTATTTATAATTTTCTCAAATAATATATTGGGCTTAAGACATAGAATGCCTTTTACGCCTTAATTTCAAGTCTAATGATTTCAATTTGATGAGAAAAAAGGTTGACGTTGAATAATTTCACTGCTGTCATTTTGCTTATCATCGCTGCATTAAATAGTTCACAACGTTGTTCAGGTTTGTGTTGGTGCTTCAGTACTGTTCGGTTGTCATAAACAAATTATATATCAAGCGCCAGAGAATTAATTGTTTGGAATTACGAAATAATTGCTAAACGGGATTAATTTTTTTACCAGTATCTAAAATATTCTTGAAGCATTTTAGCCACTTAAACGAAAATGCTCCCATTAAACTTAAGCTTTTCCATTAACAGCGATATTTTAAAGTTCAATTTTATACAGCCAATAAAATATTCTTTGTACTCTCATGGTCGTAAGTTTTAGCGGAAGATGATAAAATAATTGAAGATCATGTTAAAATGTTGGTAATAAAATTTTCACAGGCGTTTTGGAGCTGTGGGTTAAAATTACTTCTTATCGTTTACAGTTAATTCAAAGAAAGACAAACTGCTTTGAATAGCTGTGATTTATTTCGATGACCAATTGTTTTCGTTCAGTTTGATCATTTCGTTGACTTTGAACGAACAGTATGGCAACAATTCCTATTGTTTGTGGCTCCTCATGTCTTTTGGCAAAACAGCTGTTTAATTAAGAATGCTGATATTTTTTAAAATAAAATTCTAATGAATTTTGTATTGCGGTTATATGAAATTTACTTTCGTTTTTTTCTTTTAGCTCAAGTTCTTTTCTTTTTAATGAACATTTTGCGTTTTAGTAAGTGCTGGTTCCAAAACACATCAACTTTTGTTAACCATCAGCTGATTCCAAAACAGTACATCGCTGCGTGCCACAATACATTTCATGCGAGCGATTTGTCGACATGGTCATCTTATGGAGTGAGATGAAATGAATTGGCCAGCGAGATCGTGTAATTTGATCTGTTTAAGCTTTTTCCGTTTTCTTAAGTTTTCTTAAGCGAATATAAAAATGGTCCTCAAAGCCCTCCGATGGAAAATTCAATGCATAACCATGTGTATGTATGTGCCAGAACACCGATAGACGAATACAAAATTTTTGGAAATCATTTACTAAAACGCCCTTTTACCAGCGTTCCCCTAAAAGACGTAAAATCCTACAGCAATTGCACACTTCTAATGAAATTAGTTGCTCAAAAATTTAGACCAATTTCATGAATTAACAGTGTTAATTGACAGTGGGACTAAATCTAAATAACGGGTCGACTTTTTTAATTTTGTAATTTTTGCTCTTTTGACAAATTATTTGCTTATAAGACCAAATCGAATTGTTAAGGACTGATGCCAAACCAACCGATTGTTGAACTCACTTTGATAACATTGACGTCTAAATGTTTGGTCTCTGATTCAATTGACAAGTCGAATTCTCCCAATCTCACAAAAGATCTGAAAATAGAAAAGCGAAATAATAAAAAAAAAACACATTTTAATTCATTTAATCTGTTGATTAAAAATAAAGAATTGCAAACGTTTGTACTACGAATCTATTGAAAACTTCTGTAATGACACTATCAACAACATTCGCTGGAAATTTCAAAAGAAAAACTACTTGATAATAAAAATATTTATGTAAGAACGTGCGAAGAGCGTTTTTTGCAGTTAAAAGTGACAACTGATTGTCGAATAAAAGATAAGTGAAGGTTGAAAAGAAACTTTTTAAGATTATAGCAATAAAAATCGGAAAATTCCCCTGCGATTGCTGAAGTGCGTCTTCTTCTGAAACGGTTACTTACAGGTCGTGGCGTAAACAATGTGCCGCTGTTACCACATGTCTGGCCGTAACCAGCGTGCCGCCACAACGAAAAGGCTTCACACTGTAGGGATCATAACCAATCAGGGCCATCCACGGCCAGGCTCCGATTTGGCTCTCTTCGCCGCCCACAATCTTCGGCAACGTTACGTTGACCAGGCCACAACCCTCATCCTCGGTGGGCAGCTGCCGCACGTTACTGTCCGCTGTTGATACCGGAGTTTGTTCAGGCGGACAGCAAACCATTGTACTTTTACTTCCGCACGCGATATGAGCTGTTCGTAAGTCTGCTTTAAGTTGTTCGTTGTTTTGGTCTCTTTGAATTCCTTCGAATAGAACAGGGCAATTTTGCAGGGCTGGGAATAAAGACAAAATTAACACATATGAATTAAGCGTATGAAATTTTTGCCAGCAAAATTTATAGAAATAATTATTCGGCGTGTGATTCTCTTGCCTTGTCTATCTATATGAATAGTTCCAAATTTTCCAAAGATTCCAAAAATTCCAAAATTCCAAAGATTAAAAAGCAAACATTTTAAGGTATATTTTAGCCAATAGCATAATCTGAACTTTAAGACGAATCCATCCATAACATATTGAACTGAATTAAGATGAAACCCGCAAAGAAGCAAAATTATGGAAAACAATGATTTCTATATTTGATATTTACTAATACAAAAGACGTTATCGTTCAGCTTTAACCTCCAGCTCAGTGGAGAAACACAGTGCATACTCATGAACATCCATGGGCGGTGAGTTTATGTTCCGTTTTATCTGTGTTATGGATTCGAATGACTTTTTGCTCTAAAAATTCTTACATTTTATTAACGATCTCGAACAAAAACCAAACTGCAGCTCAATGTAAATATTGTCCAGCCTCTTCCAGTTTCTAGGGGTTTCTGCCTATACATATGGATAAATATTTAGTACTTACTTTTACAAGAGCCGGTCTTAAAATCTTTTGTAAAACAGCTGGACTCGTCGACATTTAGATTTTTATCAGAAGTGTCGGCCTGTAACGGACCTTCTGTAGTGCTGGTAGTTGATGACGTGCTTGTTGTTGTTGTAATGCTGGACATTGAAAGATCACTGCTGGAGGCTGCGGTACAGCACACCTGTTTGAGTAGAAAAAATATTATTTAACACTGACACAATCAAAGTGTTGTTGTTGTCACACAATTAATTAATATTTATTCGATTAGGCTGGGATTTATTTTTCATAATTTAATTTGGAAATATTTTTTTTTTTTTTTTTTGGACATCATATTCACAAACACTACCCAAAATTTTCATTGAAATGGGACTCGTTTTCATAAATTATATTTGTCGAGATTTGTTTCACACTTTCTTCTTCCTTTATGTTGCGAACAGGAAATACAAAAGTCGTAAACTTTTATGCAGCGATATAATTTTTTTTTTAAAAAAAGTTATTAAAAAGAGAAGTTTAAAATGACATTGAGACACCGGCCAGACATTCTGGCAAACATACCACTGGATAATGGTCCGCTGTAACTCGATTGCCACATATTCTTTGCAGACTCATCGAATACTGTTTAGCCGAATTTTGTGGCAATCTGGAAAATAATGTCAAAATTTCTGGACAGAATTTTAACGACACACATGAACCGATATCGTCGAGCGGTGTACGACAGAAACTGGACTCGAAACCGGGAATAAAACCGCGCTGGCCGTGACAATCAAACATTTGTAAATACACGAGCGTCAAAACAATAAAAATCAATTTCTTTCTAATCATTTTAGTAATTTTCACCAATTTTCACTTGTATTTAAAATACTTGTTTTATACGGCTGGTTTAGAAAACAACTGCTTGCAGTCCTAGAACTTGGCTTCTAATAGTTATTTAAAATCTTTTTTTTTTTTTTAATGAAACAAAAACAAATATATAAATTTAACAAAGAAAAAAAGAAAAATATCGTGCCTGAAATATTGCATCTCTTTTCCAGCTTCTATTTTTATGAATCATTAATTTTTACAAAACTATTTGTAAAACAAACGGAAAAAAAACAATAAATGATTTGCTAGATTTTTTAAAATCATATATTAAAATATATTTTCAAACAATATTTACGTCATTATTAAATGCACTGATAGTACCGGTTTTATTACAGCCTTACAGGTAACCCTTTGATAATATGAATACAAATAGTGGCAAACTATAAATTTAATACCACATGGTACTAAAACTTTGGCCGCCATCAATCTTCTTTTTATATATAGACGGAACTGTGGTGGAATCTGATTGGTATTAGGACCAGCCTTGAAGTCCACAAGAAACTTGTTTTCGCTATCACGTCACAGAAATCGATGTTATCAGCTTTATGTTCGAATCACAATTGATGTCACCAAATCTGTTCTTCATAGTTTCCTAATCTGCCAACCGGTCAGCTGATCGCCCCCAATCACATGTGCCATAGTTCGGCCCCCAACTTTTGTGGCTAAAATTAACTTTTCTTATACTTATAGCAGACAAAAAGTGGCACTTTTAACTATAGGCGACTTGAAGTTCCTCAAAGCATAATTATTGGATGGCCGAATTTTATAAACAAAAAAAAAACACGTTTTTAATACGAGTAAATTAAGTGAAATGAAGCAAAAAACGTACAGCGGTGAAACTTAATAATCGATCTATAACATTATTAGAATGCAATCAAAGTAATATTCTCTTGTGTCTTCAGTATTAACGCTGCAATTTTAATGAAATTTTTAATTGAAATTTTTTACTGGGTATTTGAAATTTTGCAAATTATTTTTTATGTTTTGCAGCCAACAAAATTGTACCACCGAAATAACAAGCAAAACACTTTAATATTAACAAGAGTCTGATCAACAAAAGATGAAATAAAAATCAAAGTTGTACGCTAGTGAAATGAAATTGTACGCTGTTATTTTGTACAGCTTTGCACGCGACTTAGTGTGTTTGAATAGTGTGCCCTGTATTTTGATATCAGTTGTATCATCTCATCGTTCATTTCGTTTTACAATAATTATTAAATAGTTAATTTTTTTTAATTTCTTGTTTGTTTTAATCGTGTGGAAATTTCATTTTCTCTGCGAGTGCAAAAGATGATTCTTATTTGGGAGAGTTTTTAAAAAATAATGTAATAAAAATCCCACCGTGTAAAAAAGTACCCTCTTTTAAATGATATGATTTGTCAGAAGTGTCGGCTTAGCGCCATAGAAATCAAAACAATTTATGTCCCATTTTTAAATGAAAATCGTCTTTAAACGAACGGAAATACAAATTTCCAGAACTCGTAATAACTGCGAAACGGGAGTTAAATGTGACAACTTAAATACAACTGAGTTGCCAATTACTTAAAATGTCGAATACAGTTAATACACGCCTGATTATATCTGAAGGCAGAAGATTATCCATCCCTGAAATTAACTTACCGAAATCTAAGGACAGCTGATGTCACCAATTGATTGGAGTGATCGATTATTGTAGACATTTTTATTAATAACTATTTTGCCGGGTTTTTCTTTGCTTTTAAGTTTCGCTTCATCCTACGAAAACGTACATTTGGAAATAAGAAAAAATTCTTTTGTACAGGCATCTCAATTATTTGTCCATGAAATGCATAAAGTGAAACAGTGAATTTTCCCTGGAAATTTGATTCCCTTACTTTTGTAGACTGTCATTTTTTTCTTTTTAATTTTAGCGAAACGATTTCTTACAAGGGTCTTACAAAGTTTTAGTATTATCGCACAAACAAACAAAACCAAAAATAAGAAAAGTATTAAGTGTATTCCTCCCAACCGTTTTTTACTACCAATCAATTTAAGCGACTGGTATTTGAGCCACCTTTTATTTCAAGATTCACTTACAAACGTCCTTCCAACTAAAAAGTATGTCTGAAACCAGATTATTTATACCTTCACACATTCACATTTAGCAATAAATTGTACACATTCCTGCAAACAAGACCGACAAATGTGGGTAAATCCCCTTGAAAACCAACAGTGTCAGATTTTTGATTCAAAACAAAACCATGAACTGACCATCTTCAATGAACCACAAAAGTAAATCAGGTTTTTTCCACTCCATATTAAAAAGGTGAATGCAGGTATGAATCATCGAACTGCTTTTAGCGAAATTTGCGTAAAATTATGCCATAAGGAATCCCCTTCCTTGATGTGTTTTTGTTGGTTAAAATTCTGCCTGTGGGTATGGCTTAAGTTAAATGAAAACAGTTCCTTTGACTAACTTTAAGGTCAACCTTTAAATTTAAAATCACGGGTAAAACTGAATTGTGAATAAAAATTTTAGATTTTAGATTTTTAGATGTTGAGCTGAATACAGATTTTAATAGCCTTTTATTTACAAAAACCAAAACAAATCTTGCACCTGCTACAACTGGCGTCACCTTATAATCTCCATTTCATTCATTCTCTTCTTCTTCTTCTTCATCTTCTTTTGGCGCTACAGTCCGTGGTGAGCCTGGGCCTCAACCAACAAACTTTTCCAGCTGGCACGGTCTTTAGCCATTCATTCATTAAATAGAAAAAAAAACTTCAAATGTTGTAATGGCATTTTTTGCTGTAAGACTAAGAGCCTGTCCCACGAAATCGAACGTTAATGTGCGCCAAAACTTTGAATAGCAGAGAACTGACGAACAGAAAACTAATTGACCTGATTGCGAAATGTAGGCTATCATTAATATCAGCGATATTGATTCATTTGGTCCTAAATGCCCTAAATCAATATTATACACTAAAAAGAAGAAAATCTGGCGAATGTTAACGTTCGAAGTTCAGGGACAGTCCCTAATTATTTAAAAAAAAAAACAAAATTTCCAAAAAAATTATGTAAGAAAAATTCCATTGTTTAGTATATCTGCGAAAGTTGCGCAAAATTTCATTTATAAAGGGTCTTTCATTAAGTACTTTCTGACGGCACAATTTAAATAGAACAAAGTGTGTGTCTGCGAAATTTTTTATTTGTTTAAAGGGCCTTCCGTGCAAGTCGCCGTGACTTCGCTGGTTGAAACTCATCACACACAGAATTTCACACTCTCCTAACTCTGATAGATAAGTCAGGCTAAATTTGAATCAAATCACACAATCTCCATTGACAGCTGATATTATTTTCTCCATTCAAATTGCATTCAAAGCGCTTGTACAAAATATCCCGTATGGCATGTAACGTCATTCTGTTGATAATCATCCAATTCAAATGACTGAAGTTGATAGTCATTCACCAATAGCGGTGCCGCTGATGACTTGGCCAACGTTGATGGTGCCGAAATTCACATCAACTTGTGATCTCTTCAGCATATATTTGTCGATTCTGGTTCTCATATAGATCAGTAGGATTCTCAATTTGAGAATTTTGTTCATTAGAATCTAGAAAAATGGCACAAGGAGAACTCTGGATTCAGTCTTTATTTAAACAAGAAAATTGTTCAATTAAATGATTCATCGAATCAATGAAACTGTTGAAAAAAATTGTTGTGAAACTGCAAATAAATTCCCAAAAATGTATTAAGCACTTTTTTTCTTGCTTCATCTAAAAATAACATCTAATTTTGTTGGATCGATAAATATTTTTACTGAGACTGTTTTAAAGTCACCAAAACAGTTTTCCAGAAGAAATGCTGATATTTCTTAGTGTGAAGTTTTAAAATAAAAGATTGAGGCATTTTAAATAAAACTTAAATTTTCTTATCAATTTTTTTTTTATTTTTTAATGTGATTAATCAAAAGAATAAGCTGATTATAATATTTAGTTTAATATAATTTATTAAATTTATTAAATCAAAGAAACAATTAATTTTGAATTGAACTCAAAACTGTTGGCCGAATTATTTTAATTTTCATATTGTAGTTATTTTCATTTATTTTTTTAAATTCTTTTTGTTAATAAGATTATGAATGGGTCAGCTTTGCTGTTGGCAGTACGGCCGAAATCATCCGGCGTGAAAAAACTTTAACACTCTGTTACCAATATATCAACATTTAAAATGTATTACAAAATAGATAATCAATATTCCAGACAAATATCCGCCGAGTTGCGTAGACTGTAGAAAAAATATATACATTTTTAAAGGTAACCCAAAACACACACGTTTACACTGTACAACAAAAGCAAACTTTTTGCAAGACAAAACAAAATTATTGTCAAAAGCATCAACAAACAAATTTGGCAAGAAAAATTGTTTTGTTTTTCAATAAATCTTTTTACTGCATTAAAAAAAACTTTCTTTCTCTTATGCCTAATATTGGATTGAAGAAAGCATTTTGCTTTTAAATGAATAGAAGTCATAAATAAATATCATCGTATTTTATAGATTTGAAAAATTTACAATAACAGTTTTAGCAAAATTGTTCCTGGATTCCTTTATAGTTGCAGCATCAAACAATTAGGTAACTGATTCAACGAATTCTGTTATTGCTTCCTTTGTATTGAGAAAATTTAATCTAAAGAACAGCCACAGTGAAAAGCACGCATTTTTGCGAGTGTAATCACGCTGATTAGGTGTAAGGTCGGGGACTAAATCGCAACGCATGACATTCTATAAAGAAAAATATTGTTATATTGTTCTTAACGAATTAACATTTTTCAATGTTAATTGAAAGCAGGACCTGCTCTAGGTTGGCAGATATTTGGGTTTAATCAAGTTTGTTTCTTGCTTTGCCGATCAATTAAATCACAATCAAATGGATGAAATTTAAACATTTAAATATTAAAATTTGAATTTTTTACAAGTGTAACTTTTTATTTCACTTCTGACAATAACTTTTCCTTACAAATAATTCTTCTAAATACGTGTACAAAAGTTAGAGTTTTGCAATATACTCGTTTATGGTGTTGGAAATAAAACAGTCCGAGGATCAGCAGTTACTAGAATTTTCATAATAAATGTCAGCGTCTGCAGATATTTCGCTTCGTTCAGAGATGACAATGTGTTTGTAAGTATGTGTTTCGACAATATTGTGGACTATACAAATCTCAAATATGAATTATTAAACATATAAAGAGATAAATAACGGCAGAAGGCGTAACACAATTTAATTCTGTAATAAAGAACTTAAATAAAAGCGTCAATTAAATTATCTGGTTTGTTAAGGATTTCTGGAAAAATATTAAATAGAGATCAAATCACCACTAACAAAACTAAATATCACATCAAAAGAACCAATCAACAGTTGTTCTGCACCCAACTTCACTTTTTTAAGAGCTGTCAACTTTAGATTTTGCAATTTGCAAATTGTTATTGTGTTTTTCTCTCTTGGATTTTGTATGGCCATGAAAATTTTGAGACTCACGTCGTAATTTTTTAGTTTTGTCTGGTTTACTATTCATCCATAAAGCGGGTCCTGCTTATGTTACCCATAAAAGATATATGTCATCATATGGCTTGGTTTGCACTATCTAATCCCTTGGGGCAGTAATTCCCTAGACAGTGAAACAAGACGATACAGCTTAAGCCACCATCTAGTTCCTTAATCTGTTGCAAGACAACAGCATCTCGGCAGCATTTGGAGCCCCCAGCGGAGAACACTATTTCACAATCTACTAAAGCCACCTTCCGTGTTTTTTTGGCTTAAATCACAGCCAGCTTGTTTCATCCAACTCACATCACGATCCCTCTTTCCAGGCATCCCGGCCGCATGTTGGTTGACATTTGGTGAAAGTTTCAGAACCACCTTTTTGGGTTTTTTTTCGCGGCCAGTATTCAGGGGTCGACCCCCTACATATGCAGTGCATTGTACCAGAGCTGGTTTATGGGGAGAAGGAAATAAGGATTAGCGTTTCGCTATTTTTATTTAATTTTACAGAGATGAGAATTTACGAATTTAATTATTGATAATCTGACTGTTCATAGTCCAGTGTCGACAATGTACAGTCGAACATCGATTAACCCAACTTTCGCAATAATGAGCTTTTTCTTGTTCCATTTGGTCTTAATATAGATTTGTTTGTTGGGTTATCCTGTGCTTTTATTTATGTATGTATTGTGTGGTTTTTATGTTAATGTTTTCTTTTTTAGTTGAATGTAAAGAATTTTTTTTATAATTTTTTACTATAGGTTTAGGTAGGATTCGAACTTATGATCTCGGAAGCACTCAACTGAGGTTTATGGGGTTTTCTTCGCTATGCCCCCAAAACCAGAGCTTCCAAGTTTAGATTAGACCGGCTTCCCGGCGGAAGGCGGCGATGGGGCCAGCAACACTCACTTTTATTAAAGAAGCACAAATTCCAGTATTTTAATAAGTTATTAGGCTGGTGTTGGCAAGTGTAATTGAACGCCCAAAACAAAAGTAACATTTGAAATGCACATATTTCGATCATAAATTCACTGCAAATAAAAAAATTAAACAAATTAGAATTATAATTATGTATAACAATGTGGGCACAATTATCTTGTAACGCTTCTGTGAACTTGACGTCTAAACTTTGCCACCCAGCGGATTTCCAAAAATCAATTAGTTTCAAATTTAGTCATTTTTCCAACGTACAACAGCAAACAACAACATACGTTTATCGAAGCAAATAAAACTATTTATTCAAATGCTCAAGAGAAAGTGATTTAACATAAAAACCGGTTTTTGGCAAAACATGTTATTCGATGGTTTGTGCTTGAAAATCTATTTTTGGCCATTTTTAACGTATTTGGCCAGTCTTAAGGGCTTGTGTCCACTCTATCCTCCCGGCTACTTTGCCACCACCACTTTTCCGCCAATTCTGAGCACCACAATATCAACATTTCAGCCAACCCCGCCTACAACTTTGCCACCATGTCCTGCGGATCCTTTAGTTTGCCTGCCGAACGGCGAGAGGCCGATTCCCTATTGCCCCTGCATAGATCCCAGGCAACAAAATGTCCAGACAACAACAGCCCAGGACTTTACAATGTCGCCCATTTCACCAGTGGCTATTTATCAAAGTTCTCAACTAAGATTAGCCCAGCTGTTTCATGCCGGTACAGCGGCTACAGAAGTGCTGATATTTTCACCTTTGAACAGTTCGAGAAGCAGCAAAAGAAAGAAGCGCAAGAAACGTAAAATTCCGGGTGGCAACAACTGAGAATTAAAATATTAAAAATTAAGCCGAAAAAAATTAAATTAAAAGAATAAAAATGATATAAAAAAAAATATATAACAAAATCTTTGCTAATATGTTGCACTGCTTAAATTAATTCTTTTTTTAATTTCTTACAATTTAATTTCTTACAATTTTATAACTTAAGCTTTTGAAAAATAAATTTGATTGGTCAAATTAATATAGTAATTTCTTTTGTATATTTTTAGCAAATAAAATGGAATCATAAGTTGGTTAAAGTTAAAGAGCCCTTTAATTACATCTATATTGCGAAAGTGTTCTGCCACTCTGTTTAAAGAAATGTGGAACTGCCTACAAAAGTTCTTAGTCCAGCAATTAGAGAGATGGGTGTCACTCGGCCCAGAATCGTTACAAGTTTTATAAAAATACAATTGCTTGAATTAAATTTTCTGTTGCTGAATTTGAAAGAAAGACACGATTGAACTTGTCTGTTGCTTAACACCTGCCTTGTCGCTTAAAAGTCACTCACAGACTGTGCATGACGGACTTGTATCGTACAACTCACTCTTTTCTTAAAAGCTCAAGCTATTGCACGCCTCCCACCAAACCAATTCCTTTAGACACCAGGGCATATGAGTTGCTGGACCCAAATCCTTAAAAAGCACTAGTCTTTAAAGGACAACACTGCCGTGTTGTCACTCTCAGTCTATTGCCTATTGAATCCCTTTCTAGCAAAATTACGTTTAGTGAATACTTTCACAGCTCCCAAGTAAAATAAATATATTTCAATATTTTATAAATTTTTATTTAGTCAGTTTGACCTCTAATATGACACCAAATATGTTTTGTTTGTAATTTTCTTTATTTAATATTTATGTAAAAGTTGCAAAATAATACACAATCAAATAGCAAAATAACTGGGTATATGGTCAGCTGAAATGCAAAGCCACTTAAACTAAATGTTTATTATGTTACAGTAGAAGCAAAACAATAACAGGTCAAGGGACTTGCAGTTACCTTCTGTCGGGATTCGCTTGTAAAATGTCTAATTTTTATTATATGAGAGGTAGAAATTGTAGACGATATTAATATATGTACATATTTGATGTTGCTCATAATCAATCCATTTAAAATTTTTTTGTTAGTTGTGTGTTTATGCATTTTAGCTAACGCTATATGTGGTATGTACTTACTCTGCAGTGTCAGTTACAGGCAATGTCGTTTTAATCGTTTAATCACAAAGATACTGTACTGCCATCAGTCGATAAGGCAGTGTTCTGCTCTCAGTACATGCCGTGTTTTTTTATGTCATTTAACGGTTTTTTCACGAGCCTTAACATTGTCATTGGTATCCTTGTCCACAACCCGCTATTTAATTTAAACGAAAAGGAAACACCCTGTCTTCAGCTGAATGTCTTAACCAAATTCTCTTTCAACTCTCTCTTAACTGTCACATCGCAGCCAAGTATGTATTTTGTAGTACACAAAAGCCTGTTGCTTGGAAAAAAAAAGCAAATAATGGAAACAGGGATGCTGGGAAAACAAAAACAAAAACAATGTGTTGTCTAAAGGAATCTCTTTTTTCAAGTAGACCAACGAAATTATTTTAGAAACGCGTATAAACTCTTCGTGAAAGGACACGTTTAACGGTAAAAATATTGTCTAAGGATAATTTAAAATTAGTTTTGTGTATTAATGTTTTTTTTTTATTGTTAATCCAATTGTGTGTATTTTAACTGGATGTGCAAATGTGAATGTGTGTGTTTGATTTTGGGTCCTGGATAAATAAGGATAAATATAGCAACTATAACAAAAGTGAAAAAAATACATACATATGTACATATGTATGTGTGTATGTGTGAATAAGTACAAAAAAATGTAATGGTTATTGGTTTTGAATCGCAACTTATTTAGTAAATATCAACTAAACATTATCGCCCATACAAACTTTTGTGTGTATATACAAATATAAATAAATACATATGTAAATATATATGTATGTATGTATGTATGTAAGTAGGAGTGTCTATTAGAATATTTATAATCCTACAAGTGATTGCCATTCACTTTGTGTACATACAAAATATCCTAAGCGAGTAATTATCACTGACGTGACAAGAAACTGTTTAAATGAAATATGTTGTGATAAGTTCTCATGTATGTAGGTATGTACATGTGTATGAATGTATGTACATACATATGTATGTATCTTACGGTGAAAATTTATTTAAATTTATGATTTTCCAAATGTACTCGTAATTTAGAAAAGGACATTTCCCTTCATCCTGCTATTGCAGTGTTAAGTGCCTGTGTGTATCAGAAATTGAATTCTTTGTACAAAATTAAAGTTGTCAATATGCCCTTAAAACATCAAAAGTAAAAAAATAAATAAAAGCAAATAACGGTTGTTGCAGAACACATACGAATGTATGGTATGAGTGTGTGGCATGCATGAACATGAACATGATGTGGAAAATATGTTTTAATTCTGGTTGGGAGATTGTGTTGGAGCCAAATTTTAATGCAAATATCTACACACATACATACATATGTATTTATTTGTACATTAGGGTGGCCTTTTAACTCATGTATGTATGTACATACATATGTATGTATATACATTTACACACATTTTGACGCATTCATATACTCATTAATGATATTAAAGGATGGTCCAACCAAAGTCACAAATACTTCCATCCATTTGATCTCTTTGCTTTTTACGTCATTTAGTATGTCGCACCGAAAATAGAATGCAACTCTCATGTTCCCATCTATTTTATTATTTTTCGAACGTAGTCATCGGATGTACGAATTCCATACAACTCTCTGAACTTACTTCCACATCAACGTACAGTGTAATAGTTGTGTTGCTGCTACGTGAATATTGGCCAGAACAAACAAGATAATGGAGGCATGGCCAGGCCTTCACCAGGCAGCCAGTGTTGCCACTAAACTACAATTTGCTATGAAGATTATCTGAAAAATCTTAGAACGACAATTTCAACTACATACTTGCAAAACGACAATAGTCAACATATGTATGTATGTATATAATAAAGGAATATTTTCCTACCCGTCGACGCAGCTCACAGTCGACGGCTTATTATTATTCATTCCTAAAACTTTGGTTAAGTGGGTTCGCTGGCAAATTCTAGTATTTGCGTATAAATAAATAATTGGCACATCCACCTGTTGTTGCAATTTCTGCTTTTTGCAAGACATTATTGGCTTGTAGGCATGACTGTCGTCGCTGCCTCCCAACGTAACAAAATTAAATATTCCCTCACAATTACAGCGACAAGTCTTAAAACGCAAACAAGCAACAGGGCATTATGATTGTATCGCCTCTTACAACGAACTGAAATGGCACAACAAAAGGGAAGGAAATTGCAAAACTAAAACAATAAAAAATGCCTCTTAAATGACATTGCAATGGGATTTAAATGCCAAGAGGACTCTGTTCAAAAGTACAAGGGTGCATTAAAAGATCTGAATATAATTATTTGTAAACGTTTGATGCTACAGGATTGGCGATATATAATAAATATTTCATGCGTTTCTGCGCATGCTAAAGAAAATTTTAAATTCTTCCAGTTGTTTGCGAAATCGGAGAGGCTGATCTTAGAAAATTATGCCTAACGAGTCCTTATTGCACTTAAAACTGCACAATTTATATGTGAAATGAATATGTGAAACATTGTATCTTATACATATAATTTATGAAATAAATAGTGTTTCTTTTAAACTTAGACACGTTTTGCTTGTGAGTTAGACCTTAATTCCAGCAATTCGTATGAGAATGCAGCTTAAGTTCTAAATTTTTCGTATCTGGCTGTCCAAAAACTGATCTCAATCTGAAAAAGAAAAATTATATAAAATGTAAAGAAAAATAGTTCTTAATCAAAAATCCTCGATATGGATATATGCATGTGTGTAGATCGGGGCCATGTTCGTGCGATATAAATAGATTGCAGGGAAATAAAAAGACTTTTTTGTCACCTATGCAAGAGTAACGCTGTAATAAATATTTTAGATGATCACATCGACAGCTTTAACACGGACTATTGACACCCTCGAACGATATCGCTTACGAATGATTGGCACCCAACTCCTTGATTTCAATAAACCAAACTGCGAGAAAATTATTTTTTGCACCTAAATACACAGCCAAGCGGTAATAATATTTTTAGACTTGTGATTGCTAACAACACAATTGGAATCCGTTCTGGTTTCTACGCCAGCCGTGGCGGTCATATGCCAGAAGTCATATTTAAATTATCTTGCCACAAGATCATCTTTCGAATAAAGTAAATTTCATGACAATTGAAAAAACGCATCTTTGTTTCATTCCATTTCAAAGTTCTATACCTCTATAAAAAAACACCCCTTACAAAAAAAATTATCAAACACTGAGTGAAAAAGTTGTCTGTGATTGCATTATTACCCGGCAACGACTTCTTCTGATGGCAATCAACAAACTTTCGAAATTTTACGCCAAATAATAGTCAATAGCAATGACTCATATTATTTAAGATTTTTACTAAAAAGTTTGGCTTAAAAGCCCCCTAAAACAGTGGTGATTATAGAATGTTGTGTTATTAATAAGAATGGGGAAGAATACATACATATATAACCCGATTGGACGCTGCATGGAATTTGTTCACATACATACTTACATATGTGCGTATGTATGTTTCGTATGAAAAACCACAATTGAAAATATATAAAAAAAAGTGTAACAAATAAACAATCGAAAGACTCCCAACTGTTGGCTCTGCAGTCTGAAGTTTTCCAAACATAACGAGCAATTTTGTAAACAATTGAGGTGAAGGTGAATAAAGAACATTCTTGTGGTTTTACTTGGCAAATACTAATCGCTCTCGTTTACGAACAACTAATTCCAAATGCTCTTAAAACAAACAACACAAATAAGTATTAAGCCGACAGCCTGAATTGCTGGTGCTTTTATTCTGTGGTTTCCTACAATTTTAATTATAACAAATTTTTAAATAAAATAAAGTATTCAAACTCGCCAAATTATTGACAATATTCCAAAAAACAAACATTGATTTTTCAATTTGTCAGCATATTAAAGATCGTTTCGATCAAGTTTTTTTTTTTTTTTGTCGTAACAAATCGACATATGTATTAAATTAAAGAGATAATAAATGCATTTTTTGCCACGAACAACGACTTCTATAAACCAATAATAGTCAAGTCGTTACCTGATTACTTCAAAGTAATGTGGACGTCAAATAGTATGATGTTGGAAAGTGTGTTGTTGGGTAAGTGCAACACATGACTAACTTTTTGCTGGGAGTTTACCACAGAACAGTTTACCACAGTAGTATAGAACAGCTCTGGTTGGAAAAGGGCTAAACTCTACCGCCTGTTCATAACTTTTACCAGAGCTATATATTTTTTATTATTATTTTTTTTGTTTGTTTAAAACGCAGCCGTATCAAAAATCATATTTTCGATTCATTTTAAAAGCATTAACAACAGCAATTGCAAATTCATTTTCTTTAATCTCAATAAAATCTTCTCTATGTGCTTAAACTGCATGTATTTCATTCTGTTCCCTAGAATTATCTGTTTCCTTTAGCTTTTCCCTTCAATGAATTTCAATAAAACTGTTAAAATTGTTTGCATACACAAGTAATAAAAGAAAATCGTTTTAGTGCCACGAATTTCAATTTCAATGCAATTTTCATGCAATTTGGATATGTCAAGGCACTCGCAGATGATTGTAAGAAACGGTTTTGCTAAGACGAAAACAAAAGCGTACCTTGATTCTTGTCATGATGACGGAAGGCGAATCAGATAATGCATTCCCTGTTTCCTTGCATTTCTTGCTACTTTTGTTTGCAGCGATTTTGTTTTACTCGATAAAATTCCATACAAATTTGTGTGTATTTTTAAAATGCCTCGTTATTTTGCTTTGTTTATATTCATGTACTTTATTGTCGTAAAAACAATAAATTTTGCATAATGTTAACATTTCAATGGAAAAGTTATTGAAAGGAGTTTTTTTTTTTTTTAATAAATACTCGTATAAAAACAGAAAGTACAGAACTCACTTGAAACTACTCTTACAAATCGGCGACTGTACGATATAGTTATACTACTTTCAGGGAGTTACATTTAACCATAGAAAAATACGAACAGATTGTTGGAAGCTCTTAGAAGCAATAAGGAGTTGGGTAGTCTGGCAATACAATTTACTGTTTGCGACTGTAGACAACCAATAAATTCTTTATAAATTATAATTTTAAGAACTTAGTAAAAAAAAAAATTATAGAAAAGTATTTCCGTCATCAGGTCCAACGAATGTCAAAACATTGAAAAGATTTAGTAGTATTTAGGTTTTATTAATCTAATTAATTGATTCTTAAACTGAAATAAACACGACACGAATGTAATTTTTCTTTTCTATAAATGTACAAAACGGCTCACATTAAATTAATTATTTATCTCATTTACTTATAAATCATGTTTTGTATAGTATTTTCTTACTGAGTGGGCAAGTTGTCCAAGATGGTAGTTTTCTGTTGTTTCTGTGACTAAATGTATACGACCTATACCGTTACATGGGAATTGGCAGATTGATTAATACGAAAAGTCAAAAATAAACCTAAAAATAATACCATTAGCTGGGGCAAATCGGTTCGCCAGTGCGACTGTGACACCAAACTCTCTCGTTCATGAGTCACGTTCGAAATGTCACGTTTGAAATGTCATATATCGACCTAAATTATCACCCTAAAATAACACATGAGCATAAAATTAGTTAATCAATGACATTTTCAAGTGACAATTTAAAGTAAAATTCTAAAGAAAACTGCTTCAAAAAACTGAATTTCAACTTTTGATGCGACGTCACAAAAACAACTTCTATTTTTGTCACGTTTGAACTGATGTTTTTTGTTGTTGTTTGTTTTTGTCATATTCTTTGATTCAGAATTCTGTCAACTTCAATATAGATTGCAGTGCTTGCTATGATTTAGAAATGGATCTGCATATTGTTTACGATATTTCTTACGAAACGTATGCGACCGTCACATTTGACTCATATGCGATACCAAATGTGCACATTAGCATTCAAATCACACAAGTTTCTATAACAACTGGCAGCAATGAGTTGACCTAAGCTTTTCAATACTACCATTACACGTTGTTGTTGTTAGTTTTTTAAGTTGGCGGAATGTGGACAAATAGAAGGACAATGGCACATATACATATTACTGCTCCTCTAGTTCAGCTAAAATAGGGAATTATTGTAGGCTGTCACACTATCGGCAAAATGGTTAAAATGAATGGAATAAAAAGAGTTCTGATTCAAACGCAACATAATCGTAATTTGTACATTGGCCACAGGCTTAAACCTTTTGGAAAGAGGAGGAACTAAGGCCATTTTCATTTTGTGCAAATTTATAAAAACAGGTATGTTTTTTTCTACAAGTTTCCTTCCTGGTGGCTCCATAATTATTAATATACGAACAAGAAAAAAGTAAGATGAGAAAAATGGAAAGATGTGTAAAATAACTTATTTCTGGCCTACTTTCGCCCGTACGAATAAGAACGCACGATTTTAGTAGAACAGCGACTACAACTCTGCTTTAGTTTTGCCTGACAGTGAAGCTGTAATCTCTATTTATGGTAGCATTCCCTTTGGATATAGCACCTCTCAATTTATTTATGTTTAACAAATTTTAATAATTTGAAAAAAGTAAATGATAAGCAAAGTTTGCAGTAACATCCGAAACCAAACTGAACATAAGAAATTGCGATAGTTGGCAATATCGGCCAATGTAATAGTCGGCAATTCCTTATGATTAGTTTGCATCCAAAATTTGATTTCAATCTAAAAACTACAAATTATTTCAATATGGGCTTAACTCGTCTTAATAAAAGGATTAACTTTACAGGATATGGGATATTAATACTTGAAGACTTTTACTAAAACTATCACAAGGACGATACTTAGAATTTTGTAACATAAAATTGTTATACTTGTTTTTCTTTACTTTCTGTTTAACAGAGATTTTATAATTCTAATCAATAAACTTTCGTCCAAATCTTGGCATTTTTCATCTAAAATCATTATGTTGTTCCAAATAAAGCGTATCACTGTCAAAGGCGATTTTAATTCCATTATTTTTGCCCTCAAAACCAAAAGACTTCAATGAATTAAAATGGCAAGTCAATACACACAATATCACAAGCAAAAAGAAACTTTCACAAAACTTGGTCTCCAAAGGATACCCAGTTTAAGTCCTGTATTGCACTTGTGCTTTTCGTTTGCTTTCTATTACTAAGTGTCTGAATACTGTTCGCTTGTTTGTAGCACAAATACGAAACTAATGAACTGAGTGTGAACGAGTTGGTCAAACAGTAAAACAGCAAAGAAACAGACAGCGAAACAGCCACCGAATAGAACTGCCGCATTGAAAGCGACCGGCACATGTAATGCCTGCACGACGTGCTGGTGGTGGTGTGAGCACCACTCGCCGCAAACACTCTTTGGGTAATTTACGTCGTGCTCATCCAGCCTCTGGTGCAACATGGAATGTTCAGGTGGTGCGAGGCAAAATGTCCTCAAAGTGCTTATGGCATGCTTGTCGTGCCTTAATACTGGGGGTGACATTGTTGCTGGTTGGTGCTGGAATGGCAACACTGGGTAAGTAGCTGCTTTTTAAGATGCCTTAAACATTAAAGTGCGTTCAAAACTGTTCAGATACAAATTCAAATAGTCAAAAGTAAGTTTGCAATGGAATCATATTAAAAAAAAAAAAAAGTATGCGATTTAAGCGTTTAAGGCTTGTGATTTCAGACATCAAAGTTTGGCGTTGGACGTAAACTTTTGTGGCGGCAACTCTTCGGCATCAATTTTACTCTTTCCTTCTTGGTTATCGGACAATTTTAATATCTTAGATTTGTCGCATTTCTGTAGCAATCATTTAAGATATTACAGTTCTATATACTAGACGAAAAAAATATTACATAGAGCTAAATACCAACTCCGTGACATAATCTTCTTCTTAGAGCTCGATGCATTTACTGCAGCGTCTTTCTAGCCGTTTTCTTTTTTCTTTTTTCATTGATAGGATATCTTAAGACCCTCAATTGGTGACATCTTCATTTGATCCATATCTTTTCCCACCGAACAATTTATTTCTTCGAATTTCTAAGCCCGATATAGCAGAAGGTGATATGCTCGGACACTATGGTTTTTTGGTTAATCGTGTTCTCGTGCATTGTCCTCCTTCGAATGATATTTTTCCTTTGTCGGATAATCAATATTGAATTAGTTCAAAAGATCTGTATAATATTCCGTTTTTACGTGGTCACACCATAACGTTTACGATCCAAAGTGACCAGTCGTAGCACTTATCGTGCGGGCAGATTTTTCAAATCAAAATGGGCCCAAGCAAAATGTAATGTAATAGAACCTCTGGTTTGAGACAAAAGTATGGACAAAAATAACACCAAATGGGACCATTTGGTCTGCATTGCAGCTTGACAAACTTCCCAATTAGCCTCCGTTGAAGGTTAAAGCTCAAACTCATGTTTTGAAACTGCTACCACTCATTCAAAACAGGAAATTTAAAACAAAAATAATTATTTACCGAGCAAAACGTGGGCGCTACGAAGTGCTTTCTCACATGTTGTATGATATTTAAACTTAAGCACGTTCTTTTTTGTTGTTTTGCGTGATTTTTAATGGAGCTGTTTTTTAATTCTTCTATTTCTTTTAATCACATTTTATGTTTATTGTTGAAGGGTACTATGCCGATCATCTATCGATTGGGTCGGAAATACGTGGCAATGCCACAGTTCGCGTCAAAAACGATCTCAAGGGCTTTCATCTCAATAATTTTTCATATGTGGGTCCCATTGTAATGGGTTTTGGTGGTTTCATTGTGGTTGCCTCGTGTGTCATGACTTTCGAGGCACGCGATTCAGCTGCCAAAGTTGTGCCAGCTCGTTTAAGAGCTGGTACCGGCAGTAAAATGACAGTACGAAGCAATCAAAGCAGTTCAGCATCGCAGAGAAGAGCTATTGGTAAGTCTCAGCATCACTCGAATGCTACTCGATAGTGGATTCAACCTGAACAATGACAAATTTTCCAGACCTGCAATTTCAAAATACCCGTTGGGATCAACAGTTCGGTGTCTTTCGTTCTTCACCAGCTGCCGAGGCGCCCCCAACCAACAACCAGCCCTTTGATCGAGAAGCTTTAACTGCTGAGCTAATAAAATTTTCGAAATCGCTCAGGTAAGTCCCAAGCAAATCTTTCGAACATCATTAAGTTCTTACATCTTTAAAAAAAAAAATCCTGCAAAAACTGAACCTTTAACTGCTTGTGAAAGAAAAATCTCATTAATTTTTTAAATTATTTAATTTTCTATACTGTAAATATTTATATCCTCAATTCAACATGCTTCCTCTCAAAACTGATTCTCAATCATAACTGTACAAAATCCAAATTGAATCCAAAATAAAACTGAAAAAACCAAAATTATTTAAATATAAAACAATTAGTGCATCTGCTCGCTTTTCACCACAACTACGACGTGTCATCTACTCGTACACTCGTTCTGTGCCAAATCTCACCACTCATCATGCCCTACATCCCCTCGCTTATTCCACTAATATATTACATTTACTTTCGCCGAATCACAAACCCCTGCTGTTAATGGAAACCAAACGACACCGCCACCACCACCACCACCACCATCGGCATCACCATCACCACAACCAACACCATCATCATCATCACCACCACCACACTAACAATCGTTCCTCTGCCACATCTGTTAACGATAATAGTAATCGTCAGATCAAAAATCGTGGAACTCGTATTAGTAATAGTTTAATTCAAAGAAATACTCGAGAAAGTGCCAAGTCTGGCACATGTTCACTGCTGCAACCACCAGGTGGCAGCAGCAAATTGTACTGGCACGCCGCTTCGTTTGATGAAAGTTGTCGTGTGCTTGTCGATAAGCAGCACCTGCAGAGGGATCGGGTGGCACAACGTACACGAAGATCGGATACGGCCAAAAAGCATGTCTTGGCACGACAAAAGCCCATCGAACAAGAAGAAGATCGTGATAAATTGACATCCACTCCCCTGGGTAACCGAAGGTAAGAATATGCTACAATATAATATTGAATTACGAATTTAAAAAGACAATTGGTTCATTCATTCAGACATATTGATGTTTCCTTTAGTAACTAGATACATATGTACATAAATACACACATACATCCAAATAGCTGATCCAAAAATCCATCTAAATTGTTGTTTATTTGTTAAGCTCGTTTAAACAATCCCAGGTGTATTGATTGAAAGGTGGCATGAGCGAATTCAAACCAATTTGCCGTACTTTTAAAAGCAACAACATTTTCTCCACCTTGTACAAATGCATGTACGAGGCCAACTCATAAGTCGCCTTGCATACATTGTATGTATGTGTATCTGTGGAGTTTTATCATAACAGTCATAAGTCAAGATAAGACGAAAATTAATTTTTCACACATATTTCACTGCAAAATGTTATTAAACCAAAAGTCAAAAAAAAACTTCATCAATAATAGGAAAAAGAATTTTGCCAAACAAAACCGGCAATATTGGCTCAAATTAATAACATTAGATGACCTTTTTGTAATTTCAAAATTCGACTTAAGCTGTTATTATAAAATGCCACAGATATACCTGCATATTTGGCTGGATAAAAAAAAAGTGCAATGAATTCGTTTCAATTCGCGATTAATAATCAAGTAAATAATTTCGCAATACGCACTTTGATTTGTAATCTTTACAGATGTTCCACCATGTCGGACTCTTCATACAGTGGCCGCTGGACGGCGCGTTGTGCATCAATCGCCAGTCGAGCTTCCAGCATAGATTCCAGACGCATTCAAGTCGACTTACACAGTCCGGAAGTAATGCCCAAATCCATATTGCGTTCACCGAAACGTTACAGCTCAGGTCCATCAACAACACCTTCTGTCGAAAAGGAATTTCGGTAAGACAACATCACAGTATTTACGAGTATTTGCGTACTCGTACTTAAGGGAGTTTTTCCTTACCGAATTTTTTTGTATTTACTTATTTCAAAACTTCTTTTCGAAAACGGTACTTTTCTTAAAATGGTTTCGTCTTGAAATGAGTTTCGGGGAAATTTGAAACTGTGATTAAGGTCCTCAATTGATGGGTGTTTTTCTCAAAGGTACTGTTTTAAAACCTCATTTTTGAAAAATACCTTCTTCAGAGTCATTCTCACTTCTAAAAGCAAACTTCGTTTAACCAGGTTCTCTATTAAAAGGTATTTTTCTCCAAGAATTATATTTTAAGGCCCTTATCACAATAAAAGTAATATTTAGTACCTTTTGGAAAAAGCTATATTTAATAAAGTACAAAAACTTCTTAAAAAAATCGTTTTTGGAGGCAATTTTAAAAGGCATAATTTTTGCTAAAGTAACTTTTTTCAAAGACCCTTTTTCGAAAATAATTTTTTTTTAAATTTATATTTTTAATTAGTTTTTTCTTTAAAAGCAAAATAAGAGTATTTAAAAGCAACTTCTATAACTACTACTGTTTTTAACAGGTGGCTGTTGTGGTGTATTTTAAGTAAAGTAGTACTTTTAAAAGGTTCTGTGTGTTTTAAAAAGTACTATTTAAAAAAAACAATTTTAAAGTGCTTTTTTAAAAAGTACTATTTTAAAAGGTATCATTTTAGAAGAACTATTTTAAAAGCTACTATTTTAAAACGTACTGTTTTAAAAGTTACTACTTTAAAGGTTAAGAACTATTTTAAAAGCTACCCTTTTAAAACGTACTATTTTACGAGATACTATTTTAAAAATTACTATTTTAAAACTTACTATTTTAAAAGGTACTATTTTAAAAGGTATTATTTTAGAAGATACTATTTTAAAACATACTATTCTAAAAGGCACTATATTAAAAGTTATTGTATCATATTAAAAAGTACTATTTTAAAAGGTACTCTTTTAAAAGGAACTATTCTAAAAAGTACTATTTTCAAAGGTATCATTTTAGAAGACACTATTTTAAAAGCTAATATTTTAAAACGTACTCTTTAAAAAGTACTATTTTAAAGGTACTATTCTAAAAGGTACTATCTTAAAAGGTACTGTTTTAAAAAGTAATATTTTAGAAGATATTCTTTTTGAAAAGTCAATTTTTTTAAATGTACTTTTTTCGAAAGTAAATTTTTTAAAGAGTAGTTTTTTTTTTTATATAATTTTTTAAAAGGTACTTCCTGTTTTTCAGAAGTCAATTTTATAAAAGGTATTTTTTTTAAACAATAGTTTTATAAAGAATAAATTTGACAAAAAGGATCGTTTCAAGAAAGCAAAATTTTAAAGTTCACTTTCCTCTACGAATAATAAAATTACTTTTTATAAAACACTATTTTTTAAAAGCCCTTGTCATAAAAATACTTTTCTCAAAAATACTTCTTTTCAAAATAATTTTTTTAAGGTTAAATATGTTTTTATTTATGTACCTTTTATTGTAATGAAACAAAATTTATAAAAAACGTTTGATAGATAAACTTTCTTTCCCTCAAAACTCATTTTTAAGGAACGTATTTCTGAGTAGCTGTTTCATTTCTTTTCATAACTCGTCATTTCTGGTCCATTCTTCCTTATTTCCGGCTAGAAGTCAACTTTCCGTGTGCTCTGAGCCACCTGTAGTTTTACGTCAACTCTCTGGACAATCCAGTCTAGAGCCCTGCCTTCCCGAAGAAGTCATTGAATTAAATGAAGACAACTTAACAGACTCCCACATGACAAACACAATGTCCATCTCACCCACAACTATTGTAAATCCAGTAGATCCACCACCTCCGCTGGCGACTACTCCACCACCACTACAAAGCACAAGGGAGGAACTGAAATCAGCCAGCACTACGAGTTTGTTGAAAAAACCCCGGCCAGACTGTCTACCCTTATTGGAAAACTCAACAATTATTGCTCTAAACAAACCCACCAACAATCAAGGACGTTACAAAAATCTCCAACGCAGTAACTCCTCGCGAACTTATGATCGTCCCAAGAGCCATAAGACCTCACAACATGATGACTCCATATTTTATATACGCTCTGACCATTGCACAGATTTTTATGATTCCGAGCAGGTTATAAAAGAAAGGCGTAGGACACTGTTGAAGGCAGACAGTGAAACAGCTCTGGCCGAACGCAAGCTAAGTTCGCTCTCTATACCGGAGCGTATACTAGAACATGCAACTGGTGTGGCGAGTGGGGATGTAGAGGTGGCGAGACCCCCCGAGGTCACAATTTTACAAATAGACTTGGAGAGTAAGAAGGACAAATCATGTCCTCTCACACCAGACAATGAATTAGTGTAGAATCCAAGCAAGTCACACATTTATAATTTCAGTATTTATGACAAAACAAATAATAATCAAATTATTATATCACAACTTAAAGTTGTAGTTGTGTAGAAATTACAATAAAATAGTACTTTCAATGTTAGAATTGTTTATTTGTAGTTATGTGCTGCGTATGTAATTATTTTCGTGCCCCTTTTGTTATTTTTGGTCACATGTTTGTTTTGTTGTCGCTTTACGTACTCGTAGAAGGAAGGTAATATTTATAAATAGTACTTTTTTAAAAGGTATTGTTTTCAAGGCACTTATGTTGAAAAGTATTTTTAACTTATTTTTTAAACGGTGTTTTTTTAAAAGGTACTTTTTTTAATATACTTTTCTTGAAAGGTACTTATTTTAAGTAACTTTTTTTAAAAGTACTTATTTTAAAAATACTCTTTTCAGAAACGTTCTTGTTTTTTAATGTACCTTTTTTGAAAAGTACTATTTTAAAAGGTACTTCTTTAAAAAGTACTTTTTCAAAGATACTTTTTTTTTAAACTTTTTTAAAAGATACTTTTTTATAAAAGTACTTGTTTTTTAATACACTCTTTTAAAATATATTTTTTTAAAGGTTCTTGAATGCACTTGTTTAAAACGTACTTTTCTTAAAAACGTACTTGTTTTTTGATGTACTTTTTTAGAAATGTACTTTTTTGAAGGTACTTTTTTAAAGGTGGTTATTTTAAAAATACATTTTTTAAAAACGTACTTGTTTTTTATGTATTTTTTTGAAAGATACACTTGTTTTTTAATACACTTTTTTAAAATATATTTTTTTAAAGGTTCTTGAATGCACTTGTTTAAAACGTACTTTTCTTAAAAACGTACTTGTTTTTTGATGTACTTTTTTAGAAACGTACTTTTTTGCAGGAACTTTTCTAAAGGTACTTATTTTAAAAATACATTTTTTAAAAACGTACTTGTTTTTTATGTACTTTTTTGAAAGATACACTTGTTTTTTAATACACTTTTTTAAAATATATTTTTTTAAAGGTTCTTTTTATAAAAGGCTCATTTTTAAAAGATTCTTCTTTTAAAAGGGTTTTTTTTTAGAATGCACTTTTTTAAAACTTACTTTTCTTAAAAACGTACTTCTTTTTTAATGTAATTTTTTTAGAAACGTACTTTTTTGCAGGTACTTTTTCTAAAGGTACTTATTTTAAAAATATTTTTTTTAAAAACATACTTGGTTTTTTTGTAAGGTATTTTTTGAAGGTACTTTTTTAAAGATGCTTATTTTAAAAATATATTTTTTAAAAGCGTACTTGTTTTTTAATGTACTTTTTTTAAAAGGTACTCTTTTAAAAGTGACTTTTTTAAAAACTACTTTTTTAAAGATATTTTTTTAAAAAAACGTACTTGTTTTTTTTAATGTACTTCTTTTGAAAAGTACTTTTTAACAGGTACTTTTTTTTTAAATATTTTTCTTAAAAAGTACTTGCTTTCTTTTAAAAGGTATTTTTTTAAAAGATCTTTTTATATAAGGCTCTTTTTTAAAAAATTATTCTTTTAAAAGACTCATTTTTAAAAAGTTATTCTTCTAAAAGACTCTTTTTTAAAAAGTTATTCTTTTAGAAGACTCTTTTATAAAAAGTTATTCTTTTAAAAGACTCTTTTTTAAAAAGTTATTCTTTTAAAAGACTCTTTTTTGAAAAGTTATTCTTTTAAACGTCTCCTTTTTACAAGGTAATTTCTTTAAAAGGTACTTTTTTAAGAGATACTTTTTTTTAAATTACTTATTTTTAAGTTACGCTTTTTAAAAGGTATTGTTTTTAAAGGTACTTTTCTTTAAAACGTAACGCTTTATAAGGTACACGGTAATTTTGTTAAAATGTTCCTTTTCTCAAAAGGTACTTGTATTAAAATAAAGTTTTTGAAATATATATTTATTAGGAAGCACTTTTCTTAAAAGATAATTTTTTGTAACAGAGTTGTATTTTTTTAAATGATTAAACAATATAAATTTTTCAGTTGTTTTTCGAGAATCTTTTGAGTTTATTTATCGATAAATAAGTCAGCAGCTGGCTGGACTACTGCAATACACAAAACACCTGTTCTTGAATTAAAGGGTTTCTTATTAAGAGTTTAATTTGCTATTTATTATTTATAATCTATTGTATTAGAAACCATTCGAAATATCCACTATCGTGACATCACCACTTGTGTGTGATGAGTTTTCAATGTGATGGCACGATTCATGTATGTATTTAAAACTCCCCCTTCATTGAAGTCTTCCATAATTCACACTTCACAATTCAAAATGTTTGTTCACAAAAAGAAAAAGAAATAAACAATAAAATTCACTATTTTTTAACAAACTGCAAACTAAATGTTATTTATTTGACTTTACAATTAAACCAAGAACATTTAAAAACCAAATTTAAATGAATAGAATGCAATGTTCTTATGAGTAACTACTTTGTTTATATAAATATTGAAAAATAATAATAACAATTTATGGTAATTGACAGTATTATAAATGTTTGTAAATTATTATATGTGAAAATTTTATATGTGTTTATTTCTATACAATAAAATATTTTAAGCCAGAATGAAATCAAACCGCAAAAACTAATTACAAATATAATTGTTGATCTTGAGATAAAAAAAAAATATAATACATTTAATGATAATAAAAAACAAATTGGAGACAATTAAATAAAACGATATATTTTATTGGAAATATTTCTTTTAAAATTTGAAAACCGTGTAAGTATGAATTTGTTTAAAATTATGCAGGCGCCGGGCAAAGATGCTGGACATTGACAGACAGACGTGTGAAGCTCATGGGCTGCGGAGGCTGTTCCTTAAATGAGATCAAATGAGATGTGTCTGGAACATGTTTAAAACTACGATTTTGGCACGGCGCTAAAAAGTGAAGTTGCCTTAGGATTTTTAACAGTAGTAACATTTCAGCTATTTCCACTTTAAGGTCATTTATAATATAAGAACCCAAAACAAAATCATCTGTACAGCGCACGTGCATCATACATTTCAGATTATTTGTTATACGCTGACCTTTTTCGCCTTCACATTTCTAATGAAATGTTTGCATTTTTGGTCCTGTGGTGGGTTGTAAGTTTGTACAATTGATGCGTGAAATTATTGAAATTATTCAGCAAATCCTGGCAATCTGCAGGGGAGAAGGAAAGAAATGATCAGGAAAGAACAACAAGAAAAACAATATAAAAGACGAGGAAACAGCGGGCCGTCATTTTGACTTATGTGTGATCAAAACACGTCAACTTTGCGGCGAAAATGACACTTCCTCTAGAGAAAGTGAATGTGTTTTGAATCTTTATCATAAAATTATTGGTTTCAATTTGCTGTTAAGGAAAGCAAACACACCTAATGTAGCCAATACAAAGCAATCGTCTGCTCACATTATCACTTTTCACACATCACAACTAAAATTATTTACCATATCTGAAACCACAAATCTGCCACCGTTTAACTCTGCTGCAAAATTTTTTATCACTTAATAATTCTTCCAGAAAATCAGCATTGAAAATGTCATAATATGCGCCGTAAATAGAATATCTTAAGTTTTCATGCAGGCGCAAGAGATCGATCCAAAATGACTGCGCCACTTTAAAAATACTACTCGGCATAATTATCAGTTTCAATGTGGTTTGAATACCACAAGCATAAAACGGCATCTCATTGTCATCCGTTATTGTTTCGCTGGTCTGTAGGCACAAGCGCTCCAAAGTCAGATTGCGTATTAAGATCAATATAAAACACCAGGACAGGCCCTTGCAAGAAGTGAAAGTCAGTTCCTTAAGCGATTTCATGGTAAAAACAATACGCCTTAGCAAATAGGGATTGGGTATGTGAAGGTATTTCAGTTTGGGGCACTTGTCTATGATCCAGTTGTCGTTGATGTCGCCGTTCAACCACTTCAGTGTGTGTAAATTTTCAAATTTATTGAGGGATTTTTGAAAAACGTCCGATATGTGAGTGAAGCGTATGGTATCAATGACGATCTCTTCCAAAGACGGCGACACGTAAATGTGATTAATGGTGCCAAAAATTCGCGTATTTATGAAGGCAAATGTTGTCAGTTTTAAGGCGCCAAAAATCTGCTGAAAATTTGCAAATGTCAAACCCCCGCAAGCTGTCAGAGACAAATGCTTGAGGCTTTTTAAGACGCCAAAGTCTTCCACACTCAAATCACACTTTTCCAAAGATAATTTCTCCAAGCGCCTGCATTTAGTGGCCAGAATATCCATCACTTGTATATTTAAGGCCGTATTGCAATCACTGACATTGATGTGGAGTTCGATGAGATTTTCAAAGTGCTGCAGATAGTGTAAAAAGCTGGGCCAGAAACGCATGGACATCAAACCACAATTGAGCTGTTCCAGGCTGTTGCTTAAAGGCAGCATCGTGTCCGCATCGTTGTCGTTGATGGTAAAGTTTTTTAAAATAAACTTTTTCAACTTCAAATTCAAGAGAATCTCTTGGATGTGATACGACTTCAACACCGATTCGGCCAGGGGATCGCTCTCTATGACCAGCTCTTGCAAATTTTTCATCTCATAAATATTCAGCAAATTCAAATGTTCGCCTGGCACCAGGGGCTTCAGGTACTCGTTGTAGCACTCTAGCAAGTGGAACTTTTGCAACTTTTTGCAGCTCTGGCTTATAATTTGCATTTGCTCATCATCGATTTGCAAACGGGAGAAGCAAAGTTCGCTCAAATTCATGAAAAACTTCATATTTTTAAAAGAAACTCCCACTGCGTTTTCATAATAATAATATTCCGAGAAAACCCTTAAAGTTGTAACACTTTCGGCATGTAGAACTAGAAAATCTTTGCACTGTTTGCGGCTGAGCGCCACCTGCAAACGGTCTATGGCATGCCAATTTTGCCATCCCTGACGGCAGGCCTCCTCAGTCTCCCGAGTGGTAACAATAATGGCATAACGTGTTTTATATAAATTAAGTTTCAGATACATTTTGGCCCATATACATTTTGTTAAGACGTGTACGAAACGTTGAGAAACGTCTAATAAATTCACTTGTTCATTTAAGTCCAAGTTCTTTAAAATCAACTCTAATATAAAATCCGAATGATAAACTTCATGGCAGGCCTTTTCTAAACGAAGGTCCATCATGTCTTGATTATGTTTTCTCTTTCTCTCGCAAAAGCGTAGTGCTCGGACTGACGGCCGTTCGATTACTGCACTAGAGCATTTTTAATAAATGAAATACGAGTAATTTGTCCGCTGAGATTGTGTATTATTAGTTTATAGAACGTAAGTACGAGGTATGTTCAAAAAATTAACTTAATTTTAAAATTTTGCACTATGCCTACATACGATTTACGTTTTTTCTATATTCGTAGGCTCCCAGTCGTGGACTTACGCTCATAAGTTCAGCTTTTGGGCAGTTTTAGTTTGTTTTTGACAGGCATAAAAACTGGAAACGTTTTGCGTGTTCGCCGATTTTTTGCCGTCGAAAAAAATGTATTTGACTGAAGGTCGAGCCGACGTGAACGTGGTTAAAAGTCCCTTGACGCGTTAACAGGGTTATACGGTGATCTGAGTCAGTAAAATGTTTACAAATGTTACGAGCTTTTCATGGAAGATCGAGGAGTTGTGAATGATGACGCTCGTACCCTGAACACCCATGAAAATGTTGAGAAAATAAAGAAAATTGTTATGGAGAACTATTGAAGCACTATTAGAGAAGTTGCTAAGATCGTCGGCGTCGTCGCTTAACTGCTGTCATGCAATTTTGTCCGGACAATTTGGGGATGAAGCGTTTGGCATCGAGGTTCCTGTCAAAATTGCTGCATTTTGACCTAAAAACTAGTAATTCGTTGAACAAAAAAACCTGAGATTCTTTCCCACTCCCAAGATTGAGAGGATCCATGAAATAACAGCGTTTTACGAAGATTAAGGAGATAAAATACCAATCGCTGAGATGGCTCATGGACATACCAAAAGGTTCAACCAGTAATATTTCGAGGATTTAAGAAACGGACCTCTGAGGGGGACTACTTAATTGGATTATAGCTGTCGTTCCGATTTAGCAGATGATATCGGAGTATTTTCTTGTTTTTTATACATATACACAATGATGCACCATCAACACTGAACACATGTTGAATTAAAATTTTTTTGCCGAAAAAAACCGCTTGTTTTGTTCAGTTTCTTCGTGATTTTAGTTTTCACAAAATGAATAAAGCTAAATAATATTTAATATTAATAATTATTAATATTATTAATTCAATATTGAATTTTTGAAATGAAATCGTATTAAATTAACGTGAAAGCAACATCATTAGCAGATAAGTTAAACATGATTTCCTATTCACTTCATACTGATTGTTTAACTTTTCCGTTTTCAATAATTATTCTTAATTTTCTTTAAGCTTGAGGTTCATTTGGGGTTCTCATAAAAATTTTACTATATTTTATTCAAAATTTTATTTTTCTTAAGAAAATTCTTTAAAACAACGAACAAAATATTTTAAAGTTCTTCAAGTATTTAAAAATAATTATTGATTTCATGTTGAAAGAAATAAATAATTTTCTTTTACGATAAATTTGTTTGAATAAAAACTAAAGGGTGGTCCAACCATAATGCACAATGTTAATTGTGAGTCACAGCTTAACGTCAAGTCTTTTGATCAACATATTTTGACATTTCTTGGTTTCAGTGTTTGACAAATTCAACCACGGAGAGGTAAACAGTTGAGGATATGGACCCGGACTATATGTGGTTCCAGCAGGATGTTGCCATTTGCCACACAGCCAACGAAACAATGGCTCTTTAGCGCGAAAAATTCAATTATCTCACGTCGTGTCGACGTTAATTGGCCGCCACGATCATGTGATTTGACACCGTTGGACGTCCTTCTGTGGGGATATTTAAAAGAAAAAGTGTACGGCAATAAGCCCAGAACCATTCAAGGGCTAAAGGATGAGATAATTCGGCACATTAACGACATTGAACCTCAATTATGTTTCAGAGTCATTTAAAAATATGGACCATCATATAGAGGTATGCCAACGAAGCCGTGGCGAGCATTTGGCGTATATTTTGTTTTACGCATAATTTTCATAGACGCTTCTATAATAATAAAAAAAATATTAAAATAATTCTCTGAAAAGTTTTTCTTTTATTTACAATTAACATCGTGCGTTTTGGTTGGACCACCCTGTATTTCAACTAAAATATTCTCAAACATCATTGAATTATTAGAATCAATAAAACATGCTGTTTGAAACATAAATATTATATTAAATATGACATTTTTATAGTTGGTACTTTTTTCCGGTGTACACAATATTTTATTAACTTGCGAATAATTAAATTAATCCAAAAAACTTTTTACATTTCTAGAGTAAAATTTTCATTCTTAAACCTGTAATGACTGGTGTATTTGTTGAGTTCATATATGCAACGATTAAAATTATTCAGCAAGTCAAGGCAATCTGGAATAAAATAGAAAAATAAAAAAATGATTAAGTTTTAAGTTTTATTAAATGAACACTGAACAAATCAATTTATGTGGCAATTCCTTTATTTTCTTTTTGCCATATTTTCTAAAATCCAAAACAATATTGATTTAGATCCTGCTCATTTGTTAGTTTTAAATCTTTTCTACATTCGGTTGGCGCAATCAATTTTCTTAAGCATCATAGTGAATTTTCTTATCGTGGAGATTGTCGTTAAAAGACTGTTACACAGAGAGAGAGTAAAAGTGTTTTAAAAACATACACTCAACCAAAATTTCGCAATTTGTTTCTTTTCCTTCACTCGCTTCCTGAGAGTACCAAAAATCTTAACTCACAGATGCTGGAAGTACCAGAAGTGATTGAAAAATGAAGTGGGCAACAGACACGAAGTTGTAAAAATATGATATTAATTTGGTTTTTTAGATTTATTTCCCAGTTCCCGGCAAAATTTTATTTCAGAAATTAACATTTTAAAGCAATTAATAACTTAATTAAAGCCAAAAACTTTTCATTCATGCTTCGGCTCATGATTCTCGAAATCTTCCAGAGTTTGTAAAAGAGCAAAGAAAAAAATGCTCAAATCCCCTTTAATCTAGTACAATCTTTCCTATATTTCGGGAACTGTAATTAGACGATAAATCAATCTAGTTCATAGGAGCTAAACATCAGGCCAGAAGTAGTGGATTTTTTGCATATTTCTCTTACAAAATGAAATCTATTTCGTGAGTAGAATTTTGGCGAAATCTATGATTTTCTTGATTATAACCTAAAAAATACACCTCTGCACATTTTCAAAAAATGGGCGGTACTTTGAACCAGCTATTTATTTTTTTAATTCTATTAACTAGTTTATAAAAAAAAAAGCACAAAAAATAGATACAAAAGAAAAATTTGTTTTTTTCCAGTTTTAGCTGTTTTCTCTTTGGAATAAGAATTGTGTGGTTCTTTAGTCAACCGCTTTGGTTTTGATTGAAATCCTGATAAATATCAGAAACAGTGGTGTAAACGGTATTCAACTTGAATGCTGCTAGATTTCGTTGCTTCTTATATATTAATTTCTTTAAGTAAAGACTAGTAACAGAATAAGACTCTCTCCAGCGCTTGAGGCAGTAAATGAGAAATACTCATTAAAGGATGAGACTGTTTCGCGGCAACTGCTCTTTTAGTCGATATTGTTCTTGGTACATCATTGCATGTTCCGAAATTAGAACTAACGATATTAATTTCTGAGCGTTCTTATTTTTGGTTTGTTGTTAACACTGGATAATTGTGTTTTTAGCTCTTGTTTGCTTTCTACGTGGCAAAATAGGGGAATCCCCTGTTATTTAATGTCCGTGCACATTTCTTGATTTGTGAATAAAATTTACAAAGTACTTCTAAATTCTGAGCGTCTACTGTAGCATTATATGGTAAATTAACTAGATAAATTTTGTTAATTAACTGAATCAAGGGCAAATAGAATGACTTCAGTTCAGGTTGCAAATTTAAAGAAGCAAAATTGTACTTTTGAATAAAATCGATAGAAAAATCCTACATTATAAAAAATTGCCTGTAACTATTAGGCGATTTTCATTCTTTGTGTAATTTTTATTGAAAACTATCAAGGCTTTCTTATCGAAAACTTTATACGAAAAAAATCGTAAATGCTCTTTTCACACTTTAGATATTGAAAGGCCGACATTCTCTTTCGATCTTGCCTAAACGGTTCACACTTGGGAAATTAATGGAGAGACAGAAAGTTTTGTATTCTCTTTGGATTTTATTTCGTGATCTGTTTTCTTTTCTCACACCTATAAACAGCATTAAACTCACGAGGGTGAGAAAAGTGTCCAGAGTGTGAAAGGGCACAAATCTTTCCAAAGTTGGCCGATGAGCCAGACTTATGCCTTCCCATATGGAAGTTTGGCATTATCGAAAGAACACCACAACTTGAGTTATAGGTTGCAACAAGTTATTACTGGGATTAATTATCGCAGTCGAAACCGCTTTTTGACATATCGCAAAGAGGATGTCGATTGTGGGCTTCGCTTAGGACGTTATTGCGCATTGCCAGCCTTCACAGGTACTTGAAATTATTACTATTTTCATACAAATAGCGAAACAAGGAAGGCCAGACCACCGCTATTATGGATTTTTGCTTTGCTTTAAACTTTCTCCCATTTTTTTTCTGCCCAATTAATAACTGAATGTCAGTTTGGTTAAAACTTTACCGAATCTAAAGCCGCAAATTTCCAAACTATTCACTCTGTTCAGGAACTTTTCATCACACATTAGTTCATCCAAAAATACACCATTCAATAGATCTTCGTGCTTGCCGTAAATATAATATCTTAGATTTTCATTCAGACACAACAGATCGATCCAAAATGACTGGGCTGTCTTAAAAATAACAATCGGTATAATTATCAGTTTCAATGTGGTTCTGATACCGCAAGCATGAGATGGAATTTCTTTGTCATCCGTTATTGTTTCGCTGGTCTGTAGGCACAAGCGCTCCAAAGTCAGATTGCGTATTAAGATCAATATAAAACACCAGGACAGGCCCTTGCAAGAAGTGAAAGTCAGTTCCTTAAGCGATTTCATGGTAAAAACAATACGCCTTAGCAAATAGGGATTGGGTATGTGGAGGTATTTCAGTTTGGGGCACTTGTCTATGATCCAGTTGTCGTTGATGTCGCCGTTCAACCACTTCAGTGTGTGTAAATTTTCAAATTTATTGAGGGATTTTTGAAAAACGTCCGATATGTGAGTGAAGCGTATGGTATCAATGACGATCTCTTCCAAAGACGGCGACACGTAAATGTGATTAATGGTGCCAAAAATTCGCGTATTTATGAAGGCAAATGTTGTCAGTTTTAAGGCGCCAAAAATCTGCTGAAAATTGGCAAATGTCAAGCCCCCGCAAGCCGTCAGAGACAAATGCTTGAGGCTTTTTAAGACGCCAAAGTCTTCCACACTCAAATCACACTTTTCCAAAGATAATTTCTCCAAGCGCCTGCATTTGGTGGCCAGAATATCCATCACTTGTATATTTAAGGCCGTATTGCAATCACTGACATTGATGTGGAGTTCGATGAGATTTTCAAAGTGCTGCAGATAGTGTAAAAAGCTGGGCCAGAAACGCATGGACATCAAACCACAATTGAGCTGTTCCAGGCTGTTGCTTAAAGGCAGCATCGTGTCCGCATCGTTGTCGTTGATGGTAAAGTTTTTTAAAATAAACTTTTTCAACTTCAAATTCAAGAGAATCTCTTGGATGTGATACGACTTCAACACCGATTCGGCCAGGGGATCGCTCTCTATGACCAGCTCTTGCAAATTTTTCATCTCATAAATATTCAGCAAATTCAAATGTTCGCCTGGCACCAGGGGCGCCAGGTACTCGTTGTAGCACTCCAGCAAGTGGAACTTTTGCAACTTTTTGCATTTGAGGCTTATGGTTTGCACGTGCTCGTCGCTGACTATCAAGCGATAGTAGCAGAGTTCAGTTAAATTTTTAAATAATTGAACATTTTTAAAAGATACTCCCACCTCTTTTTCATTAAAATAATACTCGGAAAAAACTTTTAAAATTTTCACATTTTTCGCATTCAGCTTTAAGAACTCATTACACTCGTTGTGCTTAAGAGCCACTTTAGGCTGATGGACTCCATGGCAAATTGTGGTTTCTCTTTGCTGGTCTCGGCCATCTTCGCGAGTGATAATGTTGGCGGAAGGAGTTTTATACAAAGTGACCCTCACACAAGTTTTGGGCCACAACAACTTCGACAGAACGTATTCAAAACGATGGGACACGGCTAATAATTTCACCTGTTCGCTTAAGTCTAAATTTTTCAATATCAACTCCAAAATAAAGTCCGAATGATAAACATTGTAGCAGGCTTTTTCCAAACGAAAGTCCATTTTGATTGACCTTTTTTCTATTGCAGGTTTTTTTCTTTTACTTTTCCAATTTACAAAACCCTAGTGAGCGAATTGAAGTCGAACCGAATACTGGTCGAGAATTATTTTTATTTACTGTGATGCCATGACACTTTATTTATTAAAGAATTTTCAAAAATAACTTATTTTGTGGTCTGCTAAAAGTCATCGAATGTAATTCCTTTGTAAAAATGTCTTAATGAAATCTCAATTTAATAAAAATAATTGCAACCACACTGTCGAGCAAAACAAAAGCAACGTGCTTTCGCCAGAACACTGACCGCACTGGAACGATCACCATCTACTTAAATCGTATAAATCAGTTTTCTCACTTTAATTTTGAGAAATTCATTTCCTTTTAGAACAAATAATACTTTAAAACCATTGATATAACATTAAAACATATTAAAATTATATTAAATTTTATAATGATTGAATAAAAAAAAATTGCTATTGTTATACATTTGAAATCTTTTTTCAGTTAAAAACAAACAAACAAACAAAATAAACACAAAATTTAATACAATGGAGGTTCATTTGCACAATTACGTTCCACTGTACAAGTTTGGTAAATAGGTTATGTGGCAAAAACTCAAGGACCAGTAAACTTTATAGCTTTCCAAATGTCCTTTCTTTTTTTTTAAGGAAAGAACAATTTTTAACAGAGAACCCTTTTACTATTTGTTTTCGTCATGTTATTTTAATATTTTTCCATGTTAATTTCAACGCTTAATGTCGTTTCAGTTCGTTTTGCGTCCTAGTGGAATTAAACTTTTTGTTTCCAGAAAACTTTATTTAATATAACGGCAATATTTAAAACAATTTTTTTAACGATTTTATATTAATATTTTTCAATGTTATTTTAATTGCTTGTGGCTTTGTTTTGATATGATTTAAGTACTAACTGTCATTTCAGATTTAATTAATGTCTGCTCAGTTGAGGAAAGAAATGTTTTCAATAAATGTTGTATAAATTAAATATTGTATAAATTAATTTAGCCACCTTATTTTAATATTTTTTTAACTTTGTTTGAGTTTGTTTTCTAAAATTTGCATAATAGTGACATTAAAGCAGAAAGATCAAAATGCTGCGACTAATTAAACATTGAACTTTTCGAAAAGTTATTTCAGCTTTTATTTATGTTTTCTTTTCTAGATTTTTACTTTACAGGGAACATTAATTCGACTTTTATAAGAATAATGGCTTAACACTATTTAATATTTGTTACCATTTTTGCATTCACCTGGCGATGATAGCCTATAATAAAACAAATATCAGCTGTTCTTGTAATTAAACTTACGACACGAATTTTTATTCAAATTCAAATTAAACTTTTTCGCATTCGAACTTTAAAAAAAATTATAAAAATATATAATATTCATAAGCTATCGATAGTTTGCAGTTCAGTTATCGACAGGGCGCTTAAGTTCTGTTTGGTTATTAATATTTTCCTCCAGACGATTTCACTTTTCTGGCTTTACTATTCCGTACTTTCGTAAAAAACAAGTTCATGTGATCACGATGAAAACATTTAAAACCATATAACCGAGAGATATGTAACATTAATAGCACACGAAAGCCAATACTTACCCCTTTTTCCAACATTCGCAACAAAAAATTAAATCATACACTCGGAAAAAATATTGATATTTTATTTAATAGAAAGTTTCTTCGAACAAACATTTTTGCTTTTGTAATTTCTAAGGGGGCTTTTATGCGATCCTGCTTTCGGCTTGTTCTCGTTATTACATTTTGTACTAAAATATAAATCCGTATAGGATTTTCTTAAGCTAAATGGCGAGCGCGGGGTGGCCAAAAAAGAAGAGGTATTTCTTATCGTTGGCAATTTGGGTGTCTGAAGTTTGACGTCTAAATTCGATGACTTGATGCTGTTGAAATGAATGCCATCAGAGCTGTTGGTAGATAAAGAGATATTGGAAGTTTGTCTTGTGTAAACGGGCCCATCATGGGCATAAAAATCAGTCGCTAGCGGCACACAGTTGCCATTGTGTTGAACAGCTGAGGCAGAGCTGCCCAAGTGCTGGTGAACTTGTGGTGTTTGGGAACGTGATGTTACGCGCTCTTGCGTCTCCAAAGGTGGCAAAGCTATCATATCGCTACAAGAGTGATGTGATCTCATATTTGGGGGAGTTATAACACCCTCATGTGAGGTGGAGTAGAGTGCATAAGGCGTTTGTGTGTCGGCTGTGTTCTGTAAATAATAAGATTGACTAAAAGTAGTGGAACTTACAAAGTCATTGAGACGCGAACGTGTTGGATTGTAATCAAATTTGCGTCCAGTTGATGAGCTGACATGGCTGCTGCGTCGCGTCTTGTAAGCATAATGGCCGCCAGCATTACGTCGATTATTGCCGGTATTAGGACGATTCGGCACATGCTGAATTGTGCCCGTAGCACGACGAGCACTAGATCGTTGAGAGTTTTGGGGGCTGCCACGAAAACTAGAAACTGTATCACTGCAATCGTCGTCCATACCACTACGTGCATGATGGCCCAAGGGCCGTTCTCTAAGCTGGCCAATGCCGCCACCAACACCGCCGAATTTTGTATATGTGCCGCCGCGACGCAACGCGTCATGGGGATTAAACTTGCGTATCTGAGCCAACATGTCTGCGAACTTCTCCCACTCCGTTGTGCTGGGTCGCTTTTCTTCAGTTTTCGCTGATACTGGTGGCTGTTTCAAGTGGTTTTTAGGTTTCTGTGGTTTTCCTTTATTCTTAACGACTTGTGGCTGATTCGTGGGGCTGATGAGGGCCGCCGTTGTCGTTATCGTTGTCGCAGCCAATGTGTTTGCTTGAAAGTGATTTGTATTTACAGCTGTTGGGGTTTTTTTGGGTGTATTGCTAATTTTGATATTTTGTGAAAAAGCTTCTTTGTATTAAAATGCCTTTTAAGACTAAGAAAAGTTCTAACTATTAAACGATTTTCTACAGTTTATATACAATTTTCTTTTGCTCTAAACACTAAACACTAGTGCTACGTCTAAAACAACTTTTCTCAACTTTATAGCCAAAGAAAAACTTCACTGATGTCTGTAGTCAGGCAAAACCCGTTAAATTTTGTAGTTTTGTTTTGCTTAACAGTTTTGGCCCCCCCACAAACATGAAGCGACACTAAAAGAAAGTCTAAAGACTGCTGCAGGAAACAGGGAAAATGTAAAACAAATATTTACAGTTTAGAAAGTTATAAAATATTGCGCTTTTTTTTTATTTATTAAAACTTTTTATATTATAATTTATATACAGGGTGTTTTGAGATATTTTATTTATGTTTTCGTATGTATGTGTGTGTGTGTGTGTGTGTGTGTGTAATGTTGTGTATTTGTATGTGTTGCGTGAATATTGGATAATTTAAAGTCTACTTTAGAGAATATAAAACTTTTGTAAAGATTGTTATTTGTGTGAATAACTGAAATGGCATGAGAAATATTTTATACTTAAAGCCGACAAATTGTTAAATTCAACGTAGACAAAATCGAGGCTTGTACTGGCATTTGGCAACTTTATACTCGCAGCTAGAAGCAGTTTTGAGGAGCCAAATCCTCAGCTTCTCTTCTTTGACTAATAAGAATAATTAAAATGAGAATATTTGCAGCCTTCAACGAATGGCAAAATTTTAAACCCCTTTTTGGGGAACAAAGTTTTCTAAATTTTTTCCAATTTCTTGTCTTATTGTTGAATTTTTAATTATAAGAGTGCAAAAAATAGAGGTTTTAACTTTAATATACTTTAAAATTTTGGTTTTTTATTAAATGTTTTTAACTTTATGTTTAAATAAACAGAACAGTACGTTAACGGGGTCAAATAGCACACAAAATCAGGGATTACTGCACACGTGCAGAATGCCGCATGTGTCATGAGATACAGGGCTGAGAACGGTGTAGCTCTATTAAAGCTACAACACTTTGGCGCCTATAGCATCGCAAATACACCTGGCAATTGTTTAACTAATCTGCTTGCTGGGGCCGGTAAAGGCTGGGCCAACGTTTTTCTCTAAGAAATCTGCACGAACGACGCCACATCCGTCTCAAGTCCACGCTAAGTAGTGGCTTCTCCGTGTTATGGAACTGATGGCTGAATATAATATTTTCATGAAATTTCTTTGGGCTTGAGATTATTTAAAGAAACTTCTGCCGGTGAATAAGTCACCGAGTATATCACAAGTAGAAACACGATATACCAGAAAAACTTCCAGATATCTTGAAAAAGTCATGGAAAACATGTATTCATTTATGATGTGTAATAAAACATTATAGGAAATTGGCTGAATTTCGATTACTTTGTATCAGCAATAACTCGAAACAAAACGGATATATGATACTTGAATTACCAGTTTCAGCTCGGGAGGAAGAGAAAATTAAATCATGAAAAAGCAAATGAAGTGACTGTCAAAATATAGGAGCTTTTACACTCGACACTGGCAAAAATTCTCTAATTGTAATGGACACTTGGCATATTGTACTATAGATTCAATACAATAGTTATAACCTTCTAAGAATATTCAATTGTTAATGGCAACGAGTCTTCATTGTGACAGCAAGGACAGATATCGGCATAATGTTAAAACTTAAACTATCGATAGCAAAGACGATATCAACAGATATCCCTTAAATTTAGAACGATTTATGTTGATTGTAATGCTGCTTAAAATTGCCGACGATCGATCACGCCTTTCACAATAAAGCCAATTAACTTTGCCTTCGATATTTCTAATGCCATGTACTTGTGTATTTGTTTGTCTAGTAAAAGCATTCTTATATTTACATTAGAATCTGTTTTTTTTTGGTTGAATATGTATTTAAATAGCTGATATCTTGTTAATAAAAAAGAGTTTAGAGATGTTAAAATTTTTACTGGAAATTGTGTTGTTCAGCTGGGCTGTTACCCGATCAAGTTTTGCCTTTCAATTGCCGGGTGCTCCACCTTAAATAGTTTATATTTTTTATTGGCAATTAGTACAACCTTAAGCGAATTTTTGTGTTTAACTTTAAAAACAGACCGAAATTAAGTTTTACCTCATTCGAAATGTTTGCGGAGCTTAAAGTTCAACATCTTAATGCTTTGTTACCCATAGCTTTGCACTTACTCAGAACTTTTCCACAATTTTTATATCGAGAGAGTGTTCAATTTTTGAAATCGATTCATCCTCTTGTTTTAAGCCAGTAATTCTTTTATAGTGAAGGAATTTCTTTGAATCCTGTTGCAGAACACCAGCCATATGATGCGTATGCGCAAACGAGTTGCATTAATTTTAGCGGGTGGCAGCACAGTGTCAGTGCGCAAGCAGATTCCTTCGAAAAAGACCAGCCTGGGTTAAAGGAGCGCTATATACCGACCTGGACATAGCAACGTTTACGTTGGCTGGGCCATGTCGTGCGAATGTCCAGCTAAAGAGTCATATGAATGCATATGAACCGGATGGCGGCGCACGCAGAAGAGCAAGACCAAAGCTGCGATGGAAAGACCAGTTGGAACAGGACATCCCAAAACTTGGTGTCAGAAATTGGAGAAGAAGCGCAGAAGGCGGAGATGCCTGGCAATCTGTTTAACGTTCGGCTAGTGGAACAAATTTTCTGTAATAGCCAATAATGATGATGATGACTTTCTTGCTCTCTATTTCTCTTTCTCTCTCTCTCTCTCTCTCTCTCTCTCTCTCTCTCTCGCAATAAGAGACAAAAGTGCTGTACGGAACAATTGGTTGAATCGCCGCTATGCAGCCACGAAAAGAGTTTTATTCTGCCTGCGTCACAGCTTTGAATTTGAGTGACTTGTGATAAAGTTGAAAGAAAAACTTGATCGCGTAGACGCAGTGTAAGGAAGAATATGTTTACAAAATGCTACAACTACAAGAAAAATTACTTAAATTTACTACATTTTGTTGTAAATATTTTAGATAATTAAATTGAAGTGCAATGACCACTAATTTTATACATTTAAAGTCAAATTGTTTTATAAACAAATTATTGCATGTCTTAACATATTTATGTTCGTATTTTTTAAATATATGATTTTCGTTATAAATCTGTTTAGCTAAATGGAACTAAAAAAAAAAAAAAAACGACTTAAACACACATTTAATCACATCGAGGATACAGAGTACAAAAAAATGACACACAATGAATTCAAAAAAAAGGAAGTAGACACATTAGAGACATTAGAAGGGGCTGTCTACTCACTGCACGTTAGTTGTATTAGAGTCGCTGTTATTTGCCAATGTTGTTGTTGCTGTTGTTGTTGGCTCATTTTCCTTTATCGTGTTGTTGCCAGCGGTTAACGACACCATATTGCTGCTGGAATTGCTATCAGGAATTTTAATGTGTTCATGCTTGACTGATATTACTGGGTCATTACTCATTGCTGTCATGTCATTGACCATGGCTGTACCTTCTTCGTGCGGCTTTTGATGCTGCTCTTTGAGAAATTCTGCTGTTAGTTGTTCCAATTCTGCCAATGTGGGCTTCGGTGTGGGTGGATTGTCGTTGCCATCCTCTGGGCTGTTCTGACTTTTAGCAAATGCCTGTTCGATTTCCGGCTCCGGTGTCGATGTTTTCAAGCTGTCCGTTTCAGTATCAGTGCCGCTTGCCATATGTTCCTTTATCTCGTTGCTGGCTTCCGGCTGTTCGACTTTACCATCAGCCAGTTCATCTGTTGCAGCTGTGCTGTTTTTCAAATGTTCATTTAATTGAGTTTTCAGTTCAACCGTTTCCGTTTTAACAATATTTTCGCTGTTTTCGTTTCCGTTTTCGTTTTTGCTCTCGTTAACAGTTTGTTTTAAATGCAATTTTTCCATTAGTGAATTTGTGGCATCCTCCAGCATTTCAGATTTGTCTTTCACCACAGTTTCTACTTCGTGTTTGACATTTTCCAGGGTTGTTGCCGCGGAGTCTTTGGCGGTCTCCAGCGTTTTGCCAACGGAGTCCTTTATGCCTGTTAAGAAAAAAAAAACATTAAAACAAAACAAGAAATGAATATAAACAAAGTTGGACATTCTATAAAACATAAAGTGGGTGGTAACAAGCACTATTCAACATATCGTCAGCTGAAATGCAAACCCCTATAACTATTATTTTCGCAGTTTAAAATTGTGTTTTTTTTTTGTTTTTCAGAGTCTCACAAGCTTGTGTTGACAGCACTACTTTCTGTGAGAAGTCAATTTAACAGCTGATAGTTGCTGCTTGTTTTAGTTGGTTTGACACTTCATTATAAATAAATCTTATAAATAATCTGAATTGTTGCATTTGAATTGAAGATAAACGACAAGCCTTTGTCGAAGCCCCATTGCATCTACCAAAAATTGCTGATTGTTGTGCTTAATGGGCTGGCGGCATCATTGTTCCATATGTCTTCAAAAACAATGACGATGGGACTGTTACTGGCAAATGGTAAACGGTGAAATTTAAAGTTGCAGATTGCGCCAGATTTATCAAACTGGGGCATTCTATTGTAGTTTTCGTGATATGAAGGGAAAGGGCAGAGCCTGCCGGTTGTTTTGAATCTAAAAACACAGTAGGTGTAAAAATCTACGTTCGGTGATCGAAATGTCCTCGAAGTGCTGTTGTCCTGCAACAGATTTATGTTTTTAAGGTAAGGACCTAGATGGTGGCAAATGTACTGGCGAGTTCCTTAATGTTCCTGATGTTTCTACACTTATTATTCGGTTGACTGTTGAGGAAATTACTGGCAGAAGGTGGCCAGGTTGGTGAGCTGTTGTCCAAGTTCATCAATTGGAGTTGGTTCAAAGTCAGAATGAGCCATAATGGCAGGTGCTGGCCTAAATCAATTGAACAAGCTGGCGACATCCGAAGCAATCGTATGGCCGAAATCATATTTAAATTTTCTATCCAATAAAGTCCGTTTTATTCTTATCAAAAATATATTTCTTTGCTTTATTATGACTGAAGCTCGTGTAACTCGAATAAAAAACTAACTAATAGAATATACTTATAGTCACTTACTTTCTAGTTTCGCCCATGAAAGTTAGAGAGGGTCATCCAAAAACTCAGTAGCGCATTTATTGTCAGTTACCGGATTTTGCATTTCAGCTGGCGATACTCTGTGGTATATATGTATGTATGTATGTATGTTCACACTCTACAAACAACTGCTTAATTAATTAAAATTTTGATATTTATGTTTTTTTGTTTTTGCATATCGACTTCGACTTCGCCGCACCAGTTTGATTGTATTTGAAATTTGTATAAAAATATAATAGTGCACTTTTAGGCGAACATTCATTTTGCTACTCTCAACATTTTATGTTTTGCAATTATTTTAATCTTCCGTATTAACTTTATGGCTGTAATTTATTTGCAAAGTGACATCAAAGAGTATTAAAAAAAAAGAGTATTTAATGTTTTTTATTCTTAAAAGGAATTGCTATAGATTTGAACTGGATTTTGTGCAAAACATAAAACAATCTATTGGATTTTGGTTTTTGTCACTCGCGAAACGTTGGGAAGTTTCAGGAAATTACAGAAGAAAAAAAGCTTTTATGAAATTTCAGGTACGCACACACAACATTAGTAAAGCCCGGGCCTTTAAAATAGACTTATAAATAGAAAACGCCATCAACAGCACCAGAGTTATTTAATATTGGTTTTGACGCAAATCACTGCAAATTGTTGTTTTGTTAAGAAAAACTGCAAAAAACTTTAAACTTGACATTTTAACAAAAGCTTTGAAATGAAATTTTGCATTCAATAATCTCATTTCAATTAAAACAGGTATTTTTGCCCAATATTTAGAAAGTCATAAGTATAAGAAAGTTTAAGTTGGCAGCACGTTTTTAGCGGGCGGCCATTTTGTCAGCTGTCAAGTAATTTATGTTTAGTTTAGTTTGGCCTTTCAATATAAACAGACTGACACTTGAAAACCATTTCGAAATTGTAAAAATTTATTTAGAAACACGATGGCCGTCGTTGATACCGATTTTCATAAGCGAATTGTTTGTATGTTGAGACACCGTTACATCCAGCTTTATGGGCTGGTGGCATCATTGGCCCGTACTTCTCTAGCAACAATGCTGGTCCGAACGTTGCAGTCCAGGGTGACCGCTTTAGAGCCATAATTGCTGACTTTTTCGTTCATCAATTGAACAACCATGATGTGCAGGAGCGGTGGTTTCAACAAGACGGCGCAACATGTCACACAGTTCCTGCCACAATTTAAATTTATTGCAGGAAACGTTCGGTAACCGCATAGTTTGATGTAACGCATTGGCGAATTGGCCACCAAGATGGTGCGATTTAATGCCGCTTGACTATTTTTTGTGTGGCCATAAGCCCGCAACGTTGGACCACTTGGAGGACCATATACGCCGCGTTTATGGACGATATACGGACCCAAATGTTAGAAAAAGTCATCGCCAGCCGCAGCCTTCATATGCCAGAACTCATTTTTAAATTATCATGCCAGAAGATTTAAAAAAAAACATACATTTTTGTTGTATTCCATTTATTATTTATTTCTTAATAGACAACCCCGTTTTGAGGACAATTTATGTATATGAATATTGTGAAATCCTGTTCAGGTTAAAGAAGCTGAAAAAATATTTATGTATATAAAAAGCTAACAAAACTTATTTTTCCACGGCCATAATTGATGTTCTTAAAATGCAAGAGATTAAAATTTTTGATTTATGCATGTTCTTTATATAGAACTTACGGCACGGCACGGCACATCAAATTCGAATTTTATGCTTTTTACTTAGAAATTTACCACACAGAGCAAATGTATTGTATGAAATAAATAAATTTTAATTAAGTCATAAAACTAGAAACATGAAGCCATATTTGCATTTGATAATAACATTTCGAGATAAGAAAAAAGAAGGATAAGTAAATATATGTATGTAAAAACAATGCGTTCATTCATCTACATATAAGTACATACATACATATGTACGGGCAAATGCTGTATTCAGGTAAAAAATGTGCCTTGCGGCAAGACAGAACACTAACCCTAAGATGATATATGCAGCAAACCAGCTCTTAATATATTGCTATTCATGTTCCAGTTTTCTCAAAAGCTGCAAATGTCTTTAAATAAATTCATTTTTAAAATATTTAAATTATAAAATGATGGCAATTAAAAAATTAGTTTTAGTTTAATTCATGGCTAAATTTTTGAACGAATGCATGATGTATAGAAGGTTCTAAGCACAATCAAATCCACATTATAAAAATACATACACACATATGTATGTATGTATATGTATGTGTGTATGTACATTAATATTCATACGTAAGAAATATGTTAGAGTACGTTCTCATGTGTCCCCACAGGCATACAAACTTCGTACATAAGCAAATATGTACGTGGGCAATATGATAATTTAAGGGCACACTTCAAATACTTCGATTTTGGCTCTTTGTAACATCCAGTGAAAGCACTGGACAACCTCAACATAAACTGAATTTTGTTTGCTGATAAATTATTTAATTTTATTGGATGAAATAAGACATCGCTAAAACCTTAGAAAAGTTTTCATAAATCCTACTTATTAAATAATATTAAAATAATCTGGAAAATGTCGTGGCTTTTATGTGGGCTGAGAAAGTGGCAGCGGCTTGAAACTGGCCACTATGAGAATGAAGGTGAGACTAATGGGACCGTGCAGCATCTTAAGCCAACTATTGCTGTGCCTGCAATGTACGATTGCTCTCTCTCTCTCTCTCTATCTCTCTCTCCCTCTCTTTTGTAAATAAACCGTTAAGGTTTCTTTAAAGAATGTCCGATACCAGGTCACATTCTGTTTGTTTCTTCTATTTCACAATATTTCAAGAAGGTATATATTTATTTTATTTTAGTTGCAGCGTGGAAACCTCAAAAAAAAATATTTTATATATGTATTTACATATATATGGATTATATAGCTTTGAATGCTGGGAAAAATAAAATTCTCTAAAGAGAGCGAGAGAGAGAGAGAGAGAGAGAAAAGGCGACCGCTGAAAAGCTTTGCATGATCCATAGCGAAAATATTAATACACAACTGATTGAAAAATGCCATAAAATGCACTATAAACAAACTAATTTTCATATCATAAACGTTTTCCCACGTCTGAGAGCAGACTTTAAAATTTTTCTGGACTTACGTTTTGCAATATGTACAGTATTAATAAAACTATAAACTTTAGCCAGCTCTCAGCTGTGTAGTCAGATTGTGGAATTGATCTATGCCAGCACAAGCCATTTGATGAACTGGTCAACAGGCTCACCATCGGCCGGCCACAAATGGATGGCAACTTGTCGTCTTATATATGGAGACGACATATAACAAAAAAACCCCCAGCTGGACAGATGTGAAAGCGATTTACGTGGGTACCTGCCAGTGTGGCCTTACCCCACGGTGATCCTATCACCGGGTGGATACAATGCGTCTACCAACGCCCCCAAACATGACAGACTGTCATGCCTGAGTACCGAATCGATCACATGCCATTTGGAGCATGCTTTCCACCTCGGTTTGGTGCGGAGCCTATCTTAAACTCCTTCCGCTGTATGGGTCGCGGCACCCGGTTGCAATGCAACTCTACATTCGAGATCACTCTCGCCGCGATTTGGGTATCAAACACAGCCACCACATGGCTCCCCGAAGGGCCTCACCATAGCCGGGCAGGAGCAAGTCCTAGAGCTCCCGGCTCCCGTGGTACCAGAAGTTAGCCGCTGGTCAGACACCCCCCCCCCCTTCCCCGGCTGGACAGCTGGATCTATATAACCGCTTCTGACGCAAATGCCCCCAGACAGTGAAACGAAGACTAAGTATGTGAGTTGGTATCGCAAACTCGCCAGCGCATTCCCCACCATCTACATACTACGTATGAATGTACTGTCTCGCAAAGAACAGAAATCTATTGCAAGACCGAGCTGCTGTGGTCCTGAGGGCATTTAAATCATCGAGCATAGCGCACAACCTGTTCTGTTAGGTTTAAACCACGGCCAAAACGTTTTGGCAACAACAGGATGCCTCAAGACAAGCCCAGGGACATGTGGGTGCTCGTTCTGCCAATTCACTTCTGGTGAAGCTTTGACAAGAGCCCGCATAACCGAAGTCATACACGAACTTCCTAGAGTTTTGGTTAGCGTGCCAACCCTTCTATAGCCCGAAAAGCACAGTCCCTCCGTTTGATAGACGCCAAGACTACACCTGCTGGCCGGGCACAACTTTCTAGTCCCTAAAGTCCGAGACTAAATATCAGCACGTGGTGCTAAAAAAAATTCAAAAATAAAATTTAATTAAACATGATATTTTGTGGCATGTGCACACCTGTTGTATCTACACTGAACACATTTTTTCCCTCCTACATTTCAATAAATAATTGAAATGAAATCAATCATTGGGATTCAAATGTTGTGAAATTTAAATAAATAGTGAAAATGAATACTTCACTTGAGATGTGCCACGAATCCAAATACAAACAATATATGTATGTATGTATGAATTCATGTTCAGGACTATTCTTTCAAGTGGAAATGTACACCGATGATTCCTTTTTTCGTTCAGAACGTCAAGAAAAACGCACATACCCACATACATACATACATGTGTGTCAGGCTGTGTGCACGTGCACTGGAACCGCGTAAACACGCAATGTTCTCATTTTAAATGCTTTTTTTTCTCTCTTGGAACAAGTGGCATGTTTTTTTTTAGTTTTTTGTCATACCTGTGCGCCACCGATACGTAAGAATGCATGCGAGTTTGACATTTATTTTTAGTTCTCAATGTTGTTGGAATTGTAGTTTTATTATAATTTACCGTTAATTATTACATTAAAACATTTTTTATACAGGCTATTTTTTTTTTTTTTTGTTTTACCCGGCATTGCCCTGCTGCTTGACTCGCATTCATTCTCATTCTCGCTTATTGAATTATTTAACTGGAAAATATTTGTTTCTAAATTAAAAACTCTGAACTGAACCGAATCAATTGAAAGAAGCCGCGCCCAGTATTGTGAAGTCCAGGAATACCGGCAAACCCATAATCCTGCCTAAACGGGTTATTAGAAGTGCCTGCTGCTGAGCGAGATAGAAGCTCTTTTTATTTCAAATTTCCCTACACAAAACTTGTCCGGTTGTGGGAGGTGTGCGATTATAAAAAAAGGCTACGGTTGTAAAACCTATCCGGTTATGAAAAGTTTCACTTTACATACATACATTTACAGTATTTAAAGTGCATAGCTTCTCCTTTAGACAATATTATCTGGGAATAAGATGTCTGCCACGCCCATTTTGCCCATCTAAATATTGTCCATCACCCAGCACTCTTTCCACAGAACTAATCACATAAATTTCAGATTTCTGTCTACAAGAGTTTCCTTTGCAATGCAAGTAGCGCGGCCACTTTTAGCATAAAAGGATTATAAATTACATATATATGCGAAATGCAAGTCACGTGGTTTTGTAATGTCGGAAAATTCGTTTAATTGAATCATAGCTTTTTCTTTGCTTAACTGCCTACTTCTTACTGCAGCCTGAGTGTCTCTTTTAGTGTTACTTTTTTTAACACATTCTGTTTTACCGAAGCCCCCCGGTAAAAGTTATGCCTTATGTTTGCTTATAGTGTAAACGGTTTATCTGGATAAATTAGGGGGCAAATAAATTTGATTCTTCTGGCCCTTTTTTTCTACTGCTAACAAATTCCAGACATTAGATTTCCCCCGACGAGGCTCAAGACACTTATTATACAGTCCAAAAATACTGCCATGCAAAAACAAAGAAATTGTCCTTCGCCCCCGTACAAATTCGTGGTAATCAGAGTGCGTAGCGCCAATATAATTACATCACAATATATAGTGAAATTTCTGCAGATTTGGCACAAACAAACCAACCAACAAACTGTCAAACAAATTAATGCAACACATACATATAAAGGAGTTAATGGCCAAATTTACACATGACGACTTCACGTGTAGTTGCGTCATGCGTGACATTATTTTACAAGAGCAGAGTCATCTAGTGTGAAGGCAAAAACGCGTTTCATCAAACCTGTTTTTTTTTGTTTGTACAAAAGTTTGTTTTATTTTGAGGACATGACCAGAACATGTTGCGTTGGCAAAAGTCTAATATTAATACTTTGTAACTTGTTTGGTATATCAATTAGCCAACCAGGACCAGTATCATAAAATTGGCATTACTGAGGGGTTTCTAACGTTTCGAGAGTTTCAAATTAGTTAAATTTTGACCGCCTCATTCCTGCAAAATAGAATAAAAAGAAAAATTGCCAATTACTACTCCTTCTTTGCTTTTCCCCTTAACACAGTTCTGGCGTAATGCACTGCATATTTAGGGGTCGAACTTGAGTACTGGTCCCAAACAAAAAATACATATACTTCTATATATATACATAGAATATATAGATATATGGCTGACAACCAGCTAATTTTAACTGAAACCAAAAACTCCGGGTGTTTTCATACAAAAGAAAAGTTTATTGCATGGCAACACCCTTTACATCGCCTTTTCATTTTGCTTGTAACACTTTTAATTGTGTGTGTGGATTGAAAACAAACTGAGAAAAATAAACATAAAATTTGTGTGAAGGAAATAGATGGTTTTAAAAAATATGGCTTCCAAAAAATGGGTAAAAAAAAATTAATAAAAATTATTTTTAATATAAATACTCATCTATGTCGTTTCCTTCTTATTGCGATAGTCGTCGCACAAAAACGATAGCCAAAAATTCATCTAATTTTAATAGACTCGGGGTGTATTCTGGACCCCAGACAATAAGTCCAGCCTGACAATAGAGTTTGACTGTTGTCGATAACAACTATACGAGTTCCGGCGCCATATTTATACATCGAGTAGATGTGACTCTGGGCATAAAAGGGAGAAATCTAAAATAGCCTGCCACAGGATAGTCTGTAAAAGTCTGAATTGTGAATAGCATCACTATTCACAAAAAAAAAAACCTTTTTCGATTAACGATTTCGCTTAAATGGCATTTTCGATTTCGGTGTTGCTGGCTCACAAAGTTCACCTTAAATCGTAGTTATACACCGTGAAAAACACCATTAGAATAACTCCATATAACATCGACTTGTTCTCAACTTCATTCAATTCACATGATTTGAAGGTCAGGCAGCATTTCGCGTTTATGTGCGAAATATTATGGAATCATATTTAAACATTTAGCTGGCGGCGAAGAGAAGTAATTGTTGTTGTTGTTGTTTACAAACCCATAGAAAAATGCAAAAAAAAACATCCTGCCAAGTTAAAGTTTTTCTTTGCGGCAGAGAACAACATGTTTTGGCAATTATTCAATTAAAATAAAACACAATGAAATAGATGATTGCTCTGAACTTTGAACTCTGCACAGTTCTTCTTGTTTTATGTCAATTTTCTGCTTATCTAATTTGTATGTTATTAATTATTTTTTAATTTCCGCAAAAAAAAATTAATTACAAGACTAAAAATTTAAATACATATTAATTGCAAGTGGTTGCTGCTATTTGAAGACTTTAAACGAGATTTGATGTTTTTTTTTTTTATTTGGAACTTTTTCAAATAAAATTTTATGATTATGATTATGATGAGTATTTTAAATTTTTGTCAGCACTTAAGCCTTGAATTACTGAGCGAATTTTCTCGTTTTCTTAAAAAGAAAAAACCAAATCTAATCCAAATCTGGCGGAGATTTTGAGTTTGGTCTGTCTTTGTTCACCAAAAATGTTTAATTAAAGTGTAACCAATAAAAATCATGTTAAAGTAAAATTTGTATTCGTGTTTTTTTGCTGTGATTTTATGTCACATTGAAATAACATTATGGCTTTTGTGGTATCAAAAGGACTTTCATATTAAATTAACATTTTATGTATAAAGGATAGAAGTTTCCAACTGAATCTGAGTATATAGACAATATAAACTGAATTTAATGTATATAGACAATTCACACTACTTTTATTTTCATGTTATTCCCTTTCCGAACACCGTTTCCAATAACTAAATTCAGTTGCACTCAGATACATATATAAGACTTCAGCATGAAATAAAAACTCTTTTTAAAAACATCGTTATTTAAATTGGCACACATTTCTAAATTAGTTGTTCTCCTGCGAAAGTCATTCATATGCCCGTCATTTCGTAACTAGATTTTTGTAGGAGAGTGTGTTTTAAATATGTCTTTTTCTGAACAAAATTCACAACAACAACAACAACAATATGAACTGCCTGCCACTTGAAATTCAACAAATAAAAGAACAAGTGCTCTTGAAAACGTTTTGTGGAAATGATTTAGCGGCACAAGAGTGATTGTGAAAGTATCTTCTGGGCGGAATGATATAGAAATTTCAACAAAGTTGCAAAAAAAAAATGTTGTTACCCCCATCAAGCTTGAAAATAAACCATTTTTCGAGCTTCAAATGAGTCTGTGGCTCGATATATGCTATTCCAAGGAGAGTAAAATTGAAAAAAAAAAACTGTTATGAAAATTGAAAATAAAAAAAAATAACTAGTCAAAAACCTGAAAATATTCATGAATTATGATGAATATATTTAGAATAATATATGTATGAGCAATGACTTGGCCCACAATGGGTTTAACCGTTAAGCTCTTCATGTTTTATTTATTTATTATTTTTTTAAAATGTTCAATCTTGTTGAAATTCACACACGAATAGTTTATGGCCAGGACCAGCTTCAGAACATTCACATTTAAAGGCACAAAATAGTTCGAACTAAAAAATTCCCAATAGCCAGTTAATTCATATGGTGAGAAAACTGCTGCAGAAGAAACTGATTCGTAAGTTGGCTTATCAAACTATACTTGGCGGTGTCAACCGATATTTTCAGAAAAGAAATCATGTCAAAGGCAGATATATTCGCAAAACGTTTAGAAGAGCCAAAAAAGAATTGTTTGTTGGTTGGGTCTAGCAAAATGAAGCCAGACATTTGGCAACACAGAGGACATGCAAATAGGCTCGGTATCAGTGTTTTGCCACTCAAAAAGGCAGCTTAAGGTTAAGCAAAGTTTTTATAAAAAAGAGTAAAAATGTAAATTTTTATGGCGGTTTCTTAAAGGCACTGAACCAACCGTACTGCCCTCACATTCAGCAAAATAAAAGCGTATTTGTGTAAGTACGTGTGAAATGCAAGTGAACTCAACTCTCATCGTTACTTGTCTAGTTTGAGGGGAAGGGCGTTGATGTATGAATTCGGCTATGCGCGTTCTGCCGAAACCTTCACCAAAGGTCAATTGGCAGAACGGGGACTGGCACGTCCCTATTATGCCCTGTGGCTGAAACCTTATGGTTGTGGCTTGCCGGAAGAAGAAAATCTTCGAGGTGGTGTTGCCTTGCGACAGGTCGGTTTTTATGCAAGGAACTAAATTGAGAGGAATGTACGGGCGAGTCTGGTTAAGGCCTGATGTCCTTGGTGGATTTCGGGCTACCAACTCAGGTGTCTAGTCTTTTCCCGCCTTCTAGGGAACTGTGTACAGCAGAAGGGACTAGATAGCGCGAGTTCTTTAGCAAGGATTTTATGATTTGTGCCGTGCAACCTATGATGAGAAATTGCCACCTGTGTGAGTCTTAGAAGGCACATAGGGGCGGCAGTGAACCATCACCTAGTTCACTCAACTGGAGTGGATCATGGCAGATGCTGGCACAAAATCAATTCCAAATCTGTTACTCGTCTAATAAAATGTTCTTGATAGTTGTTAGATAAACTAGAGTTGTTGGTAACTCTTTCCGATTTACGGGACTGATCATATCAAACCTGTTTACCAAGCCATTACATTTACACTTCAGCTTCAGCTTCTCTGGGATACAGGTCTATAAAAAATTAAACTAATGCATTCAATATGTTTTGCGAATTCAACTATGAATGTAGCACCTGTTTCTCGGTGTTCGATATTCGACGTTCGCAGGTAGTCTAAGAACACTTTTGTTTTAGTCTACAAAACACGGACTCAAACAGCTCTTGCTTAAAGTCAATTAAATTAAACCCACGTGACCAGGTGCAATTTACATTTATCTATACAGAAATTTTCCGCCGAAATGTACATCCATAACGTTGACAAAATTCGACCACGCTTAAGTCTCGCTTAACTATTTTTTCTGTTTGTTTCGAAATGCACAGACATGCACGGACATGCACACGCCCTCCCTACCACTCATGTGCTGACTGTGTGTGTCTGTGCATGAAATCATGCTGTAAATTTTTACAAGCATGCATGACATAACGGAAAATGTTGTGCACTTGTTTCAAATTGTGTACATGTGTGTGTGTGTGTGTGTGTGTGTGTGTGTGTGTGTGTGTGTGTGGCTGTGTGTTTCCTCTTGTCTATTTTTACCTTCAACAGCTTCTTCAGCACTCTTTGTTGCATCGGTAGCAGCGTGTGTGGCTGCTTTTAACATTTCACTTCCGCTAGTTTGTATCATTGGCGTACTGCTGGCACAACCCATATTTTTATTTCGTTTTATTTGGTTTTGGTTTTTTTTTTTCTTTTTTGCTGCTTGTTGCTTTAATTCTTCAAACAAAACTTTTGTAAAGACCACAAACTGAGGGTATAAAACTTATACTTTAAATAACACAGTTTTTAATTAGTTCGTTGAGCAAATTTTTCTTTTGTCATTTATTTAAGTTTAAAAGTAAATTTGAGCTTTTAGTCTCATTATTTATTTAAAACCTTAAAGTTAAAGTTTCGAATAAGACGTGTTTAAGCACGCAGCTGTTAAGTGACTAAATTCATTAAACGCGTTCTACTCTGCCTTTAGCCATTTCGTTCGGCTGTTGGATTTCATGTGGTTCTTTGGTTTCTACAACTTTATGACTCCTGGCTCCCGGTTGAGTTTTAGTTTCTGTTTTGTTTGTTTTTTACGTTTTTGCTTTTGTTTTATTTTTATTTTTACTTTATTTTTTTTTTTTGTTTTTTTTGTTAAGTAGCAAAAACAAATGACCGTTTGGTAGATGGAGTCCATTTGAAATGTTCGTGTTCAGTTACGAGGTGTTCACTTGGCATTTAACTAACGGTTTATGGTTTTCATTTCTCTCTGTTGCGATATGTTTGTTTGGAGCAGGCAAAGTGAAGTTTGTTTGACCGTATGTGAGTTGAACTCCAGAGACGTGTCTGTTAAATTTGTCTCTTGACTTTATTGGCTATTAACAGCCAGGCAGCATTATATTCTATACAGACTAGTGTCAAGGGCACGCCTAAATAAAAACTGGACTGTAATACGATAAAACTAACAACTCTGTATAGTGTTGGGGCAGAGACAAAACGTTGATTTCAAAAATTGTATATCCTTGAAAACAAAGTACAGCTATTTCCGTTTAATTGAGTTTGCACGACTTTTGATGCAATAAAACGGCAAATACTCGTTTAATTGAATCGCCAACGCAATTAAAACGAAAATCATTTAATTGAGCAAGCGGTGCAATAAAGCGTAACATCCAGATAGATAGATAGAAAATAAAACGCATTTCTTTATTTATTAAGTTAAAAAACTGTTTAAAACAAAATAAAAATCAGGTACGTTCATCGTGCAATCTTTAATGTTTAAGGAACAAAAATCACAAAATTCAATATAAAAGGAGATCAAAACTTAAAAATATATGTACATATGTATGTATGTATGGTGATGTATGTATTATATGTTATACAAAACTTTATATGTATGTATGTACTTATGTTCAACTAAATGTCAATAAAAAAATCTGTCATCAACATTTGAATTTTAGATTTTTAAGGCTTTCGATAATACGTTTTTCTATATCATCCAGTTCAAGTGAATAATAATTTTGTGCTAAAAAAAAAAAATCTCGAAGTACATTGAGACAATTCAGTGCCTCTTAAAACGGGTATTTTTACATAGACAGTTATACGGAATGATTTCGTTTCATGGTTTTTAGTGCAATAAAAGGGGAAACTCCTGCAACTAATATTAACTTTAGTGTAATGGCAGAGAGGATGTCGCCAGAATATTCAGCAAAATATATTCATTATTAAAATAACCATTTGCCTTTCTATGGTAAAACATTTTGTTTTTTTTTTCTTATTACGTCTCTTTATTTATTGTATCTTCAGAAAATGAACTAACAAATCTTAATACTAAAACAAAATGTTTACTTGAGCCCAGCCGGTGCTAGACTTCAAGATTATATTTATACGGGTACTACGTGTATTAGAAAAGTCATCTGTCTTGCGTTCGGATGAGTATGGCCGCCAAAATTAAGGCTGTCACGTGCAAGAGGGTTCGGATGGATTTCAAGTTTATTAAGATACTTTGTCGCGATTTTTGCAAACTCGGCTTTTACTAGAGGCACGCTCAAATCTGCGTGAATTCGAGAGTTTTTAACATACCATGGAGCTGCTGCAATCATGCGGAGAATTTTATTTTGACGCCTTTGAATTGAGTTACATCCCCATAATTCAGTTCCATAGCACCAGATTGGTGTTAGAATCGTTTTGTACAACAAATGTTTGCAAGCTAATTTTAAGGCAGAGTTTCTGCCGATAAGTCAGTTCAGTTGCACTGTTTTCAATTTCATCTGAGTCAGTTTCGCGTCAATATGTGACTTCGACGTTAGTCGACGGTCGGCGGTCGAGGAAACATAATTTGAAAGTAGTAAAAGTAGGCGCGTTAAAAAAAAAAAAAATCAACCTATAATTCAAATTTCAGGAAGGAACAAACACACCTCTCAGTCCAGAAAAAGACAAGAAAAGCTGATCATGCAAGAAATCGAGAATTTACATACATATTTATGTGTACGGTATTTGAGCGCAAACGCGGTCGAAATTTTCATATCATCATAAGGCTTAAATTTTCCAAGTTCATGGAGAAGCTATTCAGCTTATTGGCATATTACAATTTTAGTCGGCTTTCGGCCAGAAGAGCATCTGACGGCTATTGAAATGTATTTTGCGGCTGCGATGCTCCCTCGCGTGATCGAAAAAAAGGGAAATATCTTACACTTTCTTATCTTATGGCATGAAAACTAAAATCCAAATTCGGTTCAATAAGACATTTCAGTATTCAGCATCTTTTTGCTGCTACTGCTACGAATGTAAAACATAGACAATAGCATTTATGTTGAACCGTGTATATAATAACTTCTGCAAAATCACAAAAAAAAACTCCAAAGGTAAAGTTTAAAAATTGGACTGCCATCAATGCAACCAGTCCAACAGTTTAAAATTGGTGATTTTACCTTTATTTTCATTTTGTGCGAACTTGTTACTGCGAATAATTATACCGGAATTCTTCTGTTAGCACTTGTCTTACAGATACACTAATTTTTGACCCTGCTTGCTCTACTCACCTGCTTTTAAGCGACGTATAAACAATCAGTCTTTTTCACTAAAAAAAAAAAAGAGTACATATCGTAAATTGGCTAAACAACCCTTAACTGGACATTTAATATTTAGGATGAGGTCATGGCTCCAATCATTAAATCATTAATTAGACCAACACAAAACGAAAACATATTAATTATTATTATTATTTAATTTTTATTGGAAAAATAAATATGTATAATTTTAATGGGTGAAATTTTTCATTTTCATTCATTTCATTATGTAACAGGCTGTCCAAACAGACCTCCAATCCATGGACTTACTGCAGCGCCTACAACTTCTGCCACAAAATTTAATCTAGTTAAAATCGTACACATACATACATACATACATACATACATACATGAACGGCAGGCAATTGGCATAAAGAAACATAAATTCATCACTTTTTGCACGAATACTACATGTGTTCGTACAAAAAATTGTGCATGCATGAACGTGTCAAATATACACACATGTCGTAACATTCGCAGGAAGAACTGCGCATCTTTGAAATGAACCGGATTCAGACGATGAAGTCCAATGAAATAGATTGTGGACTTTTTAGGCGTGACAAATACGAGCAAGTCCAGTAAATGTGTACATGTATGTATGCAATTCCTTGATTATTTGGCCACATGATTTGAGTTTTCACGGTTTCCAACTTTGAAACGTTCGCAATTCCATTTGTAACAGCGTCCATTCATAAATACTATGACCGCCACAAACACAAACTACAGAAGGTTCTACGTAGTTGCCAAAAAAAAAAAAAAAGTTGCAGGCTTGGAAGGGTCCTTCCCCACCACCACCCGAACCCCAAATAAAACCACATCATATAGCGACTTGGAATTTTCTAAGTTCTTAGAAGATGTCAGTAAAATGTACATGAAAAATATAAAAAAAAAATACATACATACATACATGAAATGCAGGGTATACCCATGTAACAAACTGTACTGTATAATACAAGTTGTATTGTAGATCTCCGTCATTGTCCATGAATGGGTGCAAAACTTATAAAATTCTATTTAGAACAAAATTTGATCACTCAAAAATAGAATTTGCGGTAAAGAGCAGCTGATGTGAGAGGGGGGCAGCCTATACTTCAGTTAAACAAGTCGGTCAGTTTTACTTAAATTTAGCACTTTGTTCAATATGAATTATGCTTGGACAGTCGATGATGCTCAAATATAGAACGGGGGGGATAGTCCCCCCCCCCCCCCCAATAAAGCGTTTCTTTTGAAATTTCTTGATTTTGCTATGTTTTGTACTTTGTCGATGAGAGCACATTGTTGTTTAGTTTTTTTTTTCTAATTAAGGAAACTTGAAACCTCAGCTCAGTGGTTGCCACCGTCAAGGGTGTGTGTGTGAGCTCGCCTCTTACTACACTGGCTTATTTGTTCAGCACCTTATTTCGCTTTAACGATTTTGCTTCGTAATTCTTTAAACTATTTACGATATCAAACTTGGCTGTATTTTATTGTATTTCATATCACAAGTAATGAAAACAGTAAATTGACTAAAATAATGATTTTGTGATTTTAAATCGCAAAATTCATAAATCTCATAATTGGCTATTTTTCTAAAAATTTTAAAAACATTTTTTTGGCTTTTTCAGGTTTGCTTTTTTAAATTTTTCAAATATCACTACAACTAGTATTCAGTTTGCAAGCAACAAGGACTCTCTCCGATTTACATGGTCAATCAAACATACCAAAAATTTCATGGTTTGTTGTCAGTTTGTCGAATTCGAATATGTTGTAATAAAATTGTTTGTCAACTTAATTGTTTTTAAACCAAAATATTGAATTTGTTAGTTACAACAATCCTCAGGAAAATGAATACTTTCACAAGTTCAAATTTGTTTTTGTGTTGGTCTCGTTCTCTTCTCGAGCGAGAACTTTTAAACCGTTAAGCCCAGGGATGATAAATTCAAAGCACCTGAAAAATTCAAATCGTGTTTGTGTTTTCTTTCTTAAATTTTAAAATAATTTGCATCTCTTATTGATTTTAATATGGAATGTAAGTGAATTGGTGTGATACCTCTTGAACTAGATTTGGTAAAAACATGTTTTTTGCTTTTGTGAATGTGCTTGGAAAAAACAAAAATAATTAAAAAAATATATGCCTTCACTGCAAAAAGTTATAAATTTTTTTTTATTCCAGCAGCATATAACGACGAAAAATCAACGATCAAGTATTCTTTTTTTTTATTAAAAAGCATTAAGGATTTTGCTCTTTGAAGCAGATGACCAGCCAACCAACTATATTCTTTGGGTGTTATTTGAAGGAGTGAGCACGAGACGAACCTGGAACTCAAAGTCAACATTGTGGCAGCCTTTCGAGTGCTAAAGCCAGGATTTTTGAAAGATGTTGCGAAGGGCTCATCACAAGAATGACATTCTGTTGCAGGCCAAGTGTAAACAGTTTTTAATTTTTAAATTTTTTTTTTTTTTTTGTATTTTATAAAAGAGTTATAAAATTTTTGTTTAGCTGGGTTTTATTGATATCTTTTGTGTTGGTTCTTCCGTAACCGGAGTGTATGTTACCGCGCCTCATCTAAATTACTTGTCATTCCATTTTTATTTCTCCAAATAGAACACCAAACGTTTTATTTTGAGAGGACAAACCTTTCTGCCTATAAACATAAAAGAGACTGTGAATTCAGCAAATGACAATCACAGGGTATAATCAATTTTTATACAATTTTATAATTGCCATTAATCAGCCCTGGTATAAAAACAAATTCCCAGAAGCCAAACTCGTACAGTATGAGTGTAATCATGTATTAGCATATCCTACGTTACACACTCACAAAACTATTTAAATGGTAGAATGAGAATTGATGTATGTATGTGTATAAGTGTATGTGTGTGTATAAGTGTTAATACACAGTAGTAACAGGTTGCTCTTTGTGCTTTAGTTGTTTTAATATGGTCGTTGATATTTTGATTGTTGTTTTGCTTTGCTTTTGCTTACTGCGTCTTTTGGGGGTGGGGTGAAAGAAAATTAATGAAGTCGTATAAAAAAAATGTTAGTCTCATATTAAAGTGATTTGCAAACAAATGCAAATTGTTGGAGAACATAAAATACTACAATTTATTTACGATAAAAAAAAACAGGTACAAAATATGAACCTGAATTATATTTTAGTCAGCGTTGAATAAAGGGCCAATAACTCAACAGTTGGAACTATTATGAAATGTATTAGAGCAACCCCTTAAAAATGTTCAGTGGTGAAAAAAATGTATTAAAAAATTTTAAAAATAACCCTTTAAATAAAACTTTCAAGTGAAAAAGTTTTTTCAGTTGTTCGGATGAGCAATATTTAATTTTCTTAGAATAACTCTCATACGCACAGTATTACTGAAACTCTAGTGTTCTTAGGGCGCCGTTTAATATATCAAAATAAAATTTTATAGAGTTGTTCAACTATTGGCCAGCCCAATTTAATGTACTCAGCCATAAAATTTCAGCAATTTCGAACAATTTTGAATGTTAGTAATTTTCATATCTTTGAAAAGCCTTCATCTTGTATTGGGGCTATTTCTGTTCGAGTAATCAAATTGTTACCTTAATAATTATTCTTATCAAACACAAAAGAAAAGCAACACAGTAATAAATTATATGCAAATCCTTTTACTTATTTATGTATGTTCTGTATCCTGTATTCCGTTTTTTTTTTTAAGTTTTTTAGCAGAAAACAAAAGCGAGAAAATCAGTCTTTGCTAAAACTGCGTTCGCCAGCAAATCCGGACACATACAATATTTAAAAGAACATATTCGGTAAATTTGTAGGCTAGATTCAAGGCACTCACTTCTTTGAAAAGAAATTCATTATAAAAATGCTAAAGTTGCAAAAGTCTTATTTGCGCTGAGTGCTACAGACTAATATATTTTTAATAAAAGCAAAAAAGCTCTAAAAAGCTAATAAACAAAAAAAAAATAAAAAGTTAAGAATAAAATAAATGTCAGATATGGCAAAAATTATGAACAACTGTATTTTTAATGATCTTTCATTAGCAATAAATCTCCTTTTTTTTCTTTCTTAACCTTAATATTTCGTTTTATTTCTAATCATGATACCATAACGCTGACTTACTGTGAGTTTCTTTCCCCCACCCCCCCCCCCCCTAAAAAGGTTTTTCTTCGATTCGTTTGTAAAAAATTATAATGAAGCTCTACTACATACAAAGATTTGATATAAATACGGTTGTTGGTAGACTTTAATTGTTATTGTTGTTGTTGCTGTTGTTGTGGCCTTTTCTACGGATTTAATTGATTAAAACTGACCTTGACGATTTTGCTTCAACACCAGCAACACCAATATTAAAAGTTACAGTTAAAACAATAAATATTCTTCAGCATGTTGCCAAGCAAAACTTTTTCTTTTAATAAAACGTAGCACCGAGAAGACTAGCGCCGAAACAATTATAATTATATTAAAGCATGTGAAAATAATATTTAATGAAAGCAGTCATTTAAATATGAATGTAAGTTGGTACCCCTCTCACACAGTCTATTGCTAAATAGAAAGTTATATTAAAGGCAAAGAAGGCAAATAGTTTTTGTCATACAATAACAATTACTATAAAATGAAAACGAAAATGAAAATGTAAGAAAATTTAGCAGAACAGCATCTAATGCAAGAATAGGTCTTGCTAGAAAAGTGACTATTTAGGCTATTAAATTAAAGAGAAACGCTCTTATAATTGTGTCCGGTGTTGAATATTCGATCTTTAACACACTGTCATGATAAATGTCAAATTTATACCATCATCAAAATTCATTGAATGTGGACTCAATTGTTTAATATTATATATGTATATAATTATTTTTTGTATTTGCGAAGTCAAATACAACATATGTATGTATAAAAACTAAATAACAGTGTTTCCCTTTGAATATGCAGCTTGTTACAGTTTGGCCAAGAATTGAAGAAGGCAAAGGGAACGCAGTGCACCAACATATTGGAGGGCTTTATTATTATTTTACAATAACACGAAATACGGAGTAGGTGTCGTAGATTCAATGAGCTACAAGTACACAATAAGGGCATCATCTAGACTAGTATTTATTTACTATCTTTCTGTATAATTATTCTTAAAATTTTTTTTTTTTTACTTTACATTTTTTGTTGTAGCAACTACGAGACCTCCTGTATGAGACTCTTTATACCAATAAATGTTAAAAGCTGCAATACCTGTTTCAAAAACATTTAAGTTTTTTTTTTGTACAATATATAGAAAGATAAGTATTTTAAAAATGCTTGGGAACCGCTGTCAGAACCACTGTTTGAAATCAGCATATGAACAGTTTTTGTTTACAATCAAAACAACAGCTGTTTACTTAATACTAATCAATAGTTGCCAATGCGTATTTTACTTCAATAAGGACATCTCCGGCAAGAGAACAAACTTTCCTGCCAATTAGCAAACTTTTTTGACAAAAAATAAATAAATAAATGTAATTTGAAAATATATAAAAAATATTAACAATGCATGAATTTAATCATTTGTATTTCGAAATTGAAAAGTAAGAAAATAAAAATGTATGACTCAAGTTAAGATTAACAGATCATTTTTTAATAATTAATTAAAATAAATGTATATTTTACTTTTGATTTGTATATTTTCCCTGCATGCATACATATGTTTTGTGCATATACATTTTTTTTAGCCTTTCATTATTTTGGAAAGTCCTAGGCCGAAATATATACATATTACTTTGCCAGTGAAATAATATAAATGACTTAAAACAAAGTGTTTTACGACAATTACAATAAATAAAACATTAAAATGATTGATTTTCCTAAAAATTGCAATTTTTCCTCGCTGAATTATTTTACTAGCTAAAAATCATATCCACCCTATAAAAATTTGCGATTTTTTAATTTTTAAATTTTCAAGCGTTTTTACCTTAGTGAAGATAGTTGGCATCCTAATACGCTTGTTTTTAATATAAACAAAAATAGTACCTTTTTTTGTAGCCATTCACAATAGTTTGTTTTCTTCTCATGCGTCGCCATTCACAATATTTTGTTTTCTTCTCATGCGTAATAAGGATTGCCGATTGTATAGATTTTTTTCTTGTACACTCATTGTTTGGTATCCTGAAAGAAAATTTGTATTAGCATAGAGAAAAATATTGCAAAATGTAAAAAAAAAATATAAAAATTAGGTAGAACACAGAAACGTAAATAACCATTTCCGATTTGTATTTGTTGGAGCTAAGAGAAATGCCAAGTAGCTTATTATTTGCAACGAGCAGTGAGGGCAGGGTTTATACTCTGTCTACTAATTCGGCAGCATGGAGAGAGTTTCCATACACCGGCTTGGAATTCAAAAAAATTTCTTCAGTACCGAATTTTATGTGGGCCATTGGGGGTGATCGTCAGGTGTATGTGCACGTTCATGGTCTCGATGTTCCCATACGAGTAAAGGAGGAGGCATATGAAAATGAAAGATGGCTGCCAATAGAGGGATTTTCAAAGAAGTTGTTACCCACAGATCGTTATAAATTTTCATCGGCCGACGGCCATCAGGATAGAACAATAGAAAAAATCCGACTACCTTCAATGGCTTGGCAGTGGGATGGAGATTGGCATTTAGAGTTGGATTTAGATGGGCAACCTCTGGCGGAAGATGGCTGGATGTACGCGTTAGATTTTCCAGCTACATTTGCAACGAAGTCGTCTTGGAATTCCTGTGTGAGACGTAGGAAGTGGGTAAGATTTCGCCGTTATAGTGCATTGAATTGTTGGTGTGCAGTGGCTCCACTGCATAAAGACCCAACGCAGGAGCCGTTTATCGACGTTTCCGTAGGAGGAGCAAATGTAGTAAATGCTCCTACAGGTACCTTGGTGGTGTGGGCTATAACAGCACACGGCAGAGTAAGTTCTCAGTCTTATATTTTAAAGTTATTTATATTGTAAACTATTATTTTTTAAAGGCCATGTTTAGGGAAGGTGTCTCGATGTCCGCTCCTGAAGGCTTACGATGGACTGCAGTTTCTCTGCCGGTGGGAAGCGAATTATCTCAACTAAGTGTTGGGCCCACCGGTTTAGTTTGGGCGGTGCTGTTTAATGGACGTGTCATTGTTCGTTCTGGAGTGACGCGCGAAAACTTGACTGGCAATGCTTGGTTAGATGTCAAACCGCCAATTCATGCCAATGGCTCTGATACTACAAACAGTTTAAAAATTGTCCAAGTTTCTGTTGGTACAAATGCTGTTTGGTGTGTTTGCAATGATTGCAGTGTTTGGTTTAGACGTGGGATTAATGGTGAAATCTCAGGGGCCTGTGAAGATGCAGCTATTGGTAATGGTTGGGTAGAAATGATTGGCAACATATCTATGGTATCAGTGGCAAATAATGACCAGGTAATATGTACAATAAAATTTTAGCTTATTTCTAAATAATCTTTTTGCTGCAGGTTTTCGCTATTGGGGCTGCAGATCGTGCTTTGTATTTCAGATCAGGTGTGACAAACGCCGATTCTACTGGCAAGAAATGGCGACAAATTCAACTCCCTATGCAAATAAGTCGTACCTCTAGCTCCATGTCCATAGTTTCCCGTAAAAGTGGCAGTTCGTCTACACCCGGTTCAAAGCAACAAAGTTTTTCAAATCTTTATAGCAAGGATAAAGAAAAAGGCATTGTGGAGACTTGTGTTCCAATAGAAAATGTAGTTACACCTAGTGCTGGCAGCAGCTCTAGTAACGGCGGCCACCCTCCACGTTTTAAAACTGAACTTTTTCGTTATTACACAGAATCACCACCAAATGTTGGCAGCTTAAATTTAAATGAACGTCATAAAAAACGTACAACTATTTTAAGGGAACCCACTCATGCTTCGAGTGCTCCAGCAACCGAAGTGGCTGAGGTATCTGGTAAAGCATATGAAACACAACTTAAAAATCCCAGAGCTTGGTCACCGGTACGTAGTGTCGGTTCTATGGTGGGTACAGAAGCACATCCTGAAAGCGATTCTACAGTGTTTGAGTCCGATTCAATACACCACGGCTCAGATTCATTTCTGGGAGAAGACGATGATCATGCCGGTAAAATAAATTAATCTATACATGTTGGCATAGATTTACACCATAATAATATATTTTTAAAAGGTTCACAATTTTGGACAGAATGTGAGGTCATGTGGTCTTATATAGCAGCTGGAGCTGTTACTGTGGACCCCTGCAATATACCCAATTGGTTTAATGAGCAGTCATCACCAGATACTCGTTTACAGGTCGATGCTGTTTGGCGCAAACATCTTTTAAGCGAACTGCAGAAACGTGAGGAAAAAATCAATGGATTACTAAATCTTTCGAAATACGAAAAAGCCATAGAACTCTCATCATGGATAAAATCGGCCGAGGCACGTTATCAACGACCTAACAACTTAGAATTCGAGGACTGTCTAATAGAACTTGAATGGGTGAGCGGTAACTCCGCTTCGACACCTACAACCCAAAATCCTACAACACAAAAAAGTACAGACTCCGGCACATTTACGGTGTTGCACCCTGATGGTGTAACCACCAAAATTCAGTTTTCTTTGTCAGCCATAACCTGCGTGCAGTGTTGCAGTGAACCAGCATCGCCACGTCTTGCCATTCATGTTGCTTGTCTTGCCGCAAATTGTTCTCCGGTACGCCTGCAATTTGGCAGCGATGCCGAAATGGAAGATTGGCTTTCACATCTTACTTCGGCCTGCTGTCAAATTAATGAAGTTATGGGTAAACCAGCCAATAATTCTATATGGGCAACCACCGATTTGGGTGATGTTTTTGTTTTCGATCCATTTAATGTGAAATCGCAGCAAAAAGATGTGATTGCAAATTGTTATAAACAAGAGATGGATGTCCGTACTATGGAAACACCATACTATAATACGCTGTATAATGGGTAGAAACGCGAAGATTTAGAAAGATAGATGGGTATTTAGTTAATTTTTTTCCATCCTTTCAGTTTGCCCCGTGGTTCGGAATTAGAAATTTCTGGTTGTGTTTATGATGATGCCGATCAAATACGTTTCGACTTGCAATGTCATCCCACCATTAAAATGGGTGTTAAAGTAGAAAAATTTCGTGTTATTGCCATGCATATAAATCCCCGGTAATTTGCTAACGTGAAATATCATTGATGTATGTTTATACATAATAACTGACAACATTCTTTATCTTAATTAAGGTTCAATGAGAAAACCATTGTCCTTAATACCATGGAAAATTCGGAATGGCAAAACGAAACGCGCTATGATAAAATGGTTTTTGCTCCTGGTGAAAGATTTAATCTCAAAATAAAGTAAGTCTTATTAGTTATTACTCAAATACCAAACAACATTTTGAATGAATTTGTTTTCAGAGTTTTGGAAAACCATTACACCATCTTTGTAAATAATATATATTTCGTAGACTATAAATTTCGCACAGATCCTGATTCCGTTACATGTCTTTATGTCAGTGGGCGTGTCAAGTTATTTAATGTTGTCTATCGTTGTCCCTCGGTAATTGTTAATTTGCAACAAATGTATTGGCGGCAAATTGGTGGTCACATTAAGAAAGTGTTCACTTGTTCGGCGGGTATTGTTTGGGGCATGACTTGCGATAACACTGCCTGGGTTTACAATAACGGTTGGGGCGGTAATTTCCTTAAGGGTTTGGAAGGCAGTATGGGAAAGATTAATAACATGATTGATACTCACAACTATTATGTGTACGAAAATCAACGATGGAATCCTATAAGTGGTTTTACAACGAAAAGTCTGCCAACCGACCGTTTTATGTGGAGTGATGCCTCTGGTCGCCAGAAACGAAGCAAAGAACATACCAAGCTTTTGTCTTCCCATTACGAATGGATATCAGACTGGGCTATTGACTACAATATACCTGGCGGTTGTGATAAGGAAGGTTGGCAGTATGCGGTCGATTTTCCCACCTCTTATCACGGTCAAAAACGCATAACTGACTGCGTTCGACGCAGAAGATGGATGAAAAAATGTCGTTTGGTTACAAGTGGACCTTGGCAGGAATTGAGTCATTCCAAAATACTTGATGCCGCCTTGCAAGTTTTAAATACAAACTGTAACGATGATAGTGCACTTGAAAGTTCGGAAGAAGTACCAGTAAGTGCATGGGCCATAGCCTCAAATGGTGATGTGCTCATAAGGCATGGTGTCACCACACTTAATGCTAAAGGAGAAAATTGGGAGCATATAGCTAGTGAACAACCCCTTGTGGGCATAGGTGTTACGCCAGCCGGTCAAGTGTGGGTGGTAGGGAAAAATGGCACAATTTTTTATCGCTATGGAGTAACAAAACATAATCCTCTAGGTAAGAGTTCAATGCAAGTCGATAGCAAATTACCGATTTGAATTTTTCATATCCAAAAGGAGCTGCTTGGCAAACTGTTGACGCTCCCACCGGCGTTAAATTCAAGGTTATCTCTGTCGGTGAGGCTGGCATTTGGGCCATAGACTACAGTAATCGCTTGGCAGTGCGCAAGGAAATAACTTCAACCTTTCCCGAAGGATCTCATTGGCAGTTTTTGACAAATATGCCGAACATAGCACCGCATACTGACACCCATATTGGCTTCAAATCTGTGTCTGTCGGCTCTGAAGTCTGGGCTATAGCTCTGAATGGTGTAATTTGCAAACGTTGTGGTATTAGCAAAGATAATCCAGCTGGTTCTGGTTGGAACATTGGAATTCCTGTGAGTATAGTTAAAATATTTTGGTACACTACTGTCAGCTAATGTAATTTTATTCTTACAGGGCCAATGGCAAAATTTGTGTGTCACGAGCTTTTCTTAAAACCAAAGTTTTATTTTATAATTAAGAATATAGTCTGCCTCTTTTTTCTGTAGTTGTTCAGCATGTTGATATTGATCTGATTTTGATATTATGTTTAAAAGTCTGTTTAGCTTTCTATGATCTTTGCACTTCTCTATATTTATTTACATATATTGATTATATACAGTACCCATTTTCCATAATTGTTTTATCATTCCATATACGTATTAATTCATTGTTATTCCATATAAATTAACAAATGGTACTAATTATACTTTAAAATTAAAAAGTCAAGAAATGAAAAAAGTTTAAATATTTAAAATAAGATTGCATTTTTTAACACAACTGGCTTGAAAAAAGTTTAATTGTCGGTTTTTCAAAAACGTACAAACCAATGCATTTTCATAACACGTGAAATTGAAAGCGCCACTGATTAGTTTTATGTTTTAGCCTCGCTGGGATGTCAACAGTGCAGGAATAAAAGTTTATTTCAACGAGCATTTAACAAAAACCAAATACTTATTTATGATTGCGACGTGTTTTGCTGTTTGTACTACTACGACGTTTTTAACTGTTATCAATTTCACTGGGTAAAAACTTTTTCTTTCTTGGATCTATTTTGCAAAAACATTATTGAAAACGTGAAGGCAGTGCTTTACAAAGGTGGAGTGGATGCCATAAAATCGGCCTGGTCTGAAATTATATAAAATCTCTACGATTCGATGCAAACGAGGTTTTACAACGTTATTTCTAAAAAACAAGGTGTCTTGTATAACCTCAAAAATTTAAATATAAAAGAAATTAGTTGAAACAATATATGTATGTATAAAATTTGTGGTTTATTTATTTTTAATTAAGTCAAGTTAACATTAGAAAACCACTCTTTTTGATGCCGTTTGCTTAAACGCCCGGAAAAATGCTATTAACTGTAACGGTTTTTTGTTCATATAAACTCACCTGAAACATTTTTCTATGCTATTAACGGGGTGCATGTACATTCACCCACCAGCTGTGCTGAACATAATCAAAAGCTTAGAAGAGTTTTAAAAGATTTAAGTTTTTAGTTTTCTTTTTTTGTAGAATTTTTTTTTTCTATAAACTAGAGTATTTCTTTTCGGCTGCTGTTGCAGATTTCGCTTTAAGAAATTCCAATAATGAACTTCACTAACACTTTTTATGGGAAATGGACACTTGTTTCACGTGATTTTTAATAGTAACCGCTGCAAATGCACTTTGACGTGTTTTATTTAAAAAGGCACTTAAATACATACATACATATTAATGTATGTAGGAAAACTTATATAGTGGTACTTTGAATACATCGCAGGCAAAGCGACATCTTTAACAAAGTTTTATTATTTTAAGCTCAAGTGAAATGCCTAATAAAAATATGGTAACTCCAATGAAATTTTTTCCATTTTATTTAACATCTGGATGCTATCAATTACTTGTGAATAGATGTTCCAATAATAACAACGTTTTGTAACGCTATCCATATTTCTCTAAAAAAAAATACATTTAGTCTATATATTACAAACTTTGATAATAATTAAACACTTACAATGGATAATAGTAATTTGGAGTCCATAAGAGCACAACGGTTGGCTCAAATGCAGTCCCAATACGTAAGTATTCCCACGAATTGGCGGCTTTTTATGTTCTTCAGCCAGTGGGCATTTAAGGAATGTCTTGTGGAATCGGCAAACACATGTTATTCATAATCCATTAAAGCCGAGTAGGAGTGCACTTTTTATTACCTTGTATGATTATAATTTGAAGTAAGTGCTGAAATTTTGAAATAAAACAGGATCAAAATAAGAAAAACTTCATAAAGGTGTGACTCATAGTTGCTTTAAATTTAGAGCAAAGGAAATTCAAAACATTTTCTTTGAGAAATACAAAAAACTAAATAGAAATGAAGCATAATTGTGAGCATGTTCGAAGTATGGAACTTTATACTTTAATTACTACCTCGTTTAAGATACATTTTTCAAATAATAATAATTTTAAAAGGGTGGCGTGGGTGGCAATGCGGCTGAGAAGCAAAAGGCTCAAGAGGAACAAATGCGCCAGCAGGAAGAAATGAAACAATCTATTCTATCCCAGGTATTAGACCAACAGGCCAGGGCAAGACGTGAGTAGAAAAAAAAATTAGAGAAACAAAGTTATGAAGATTTTACAAATTGGAATATACATATTTACAGTGAACACACTTAAAATAAGTAAGCCCGAAAAAGCTGCTATGTTTGAAAATATGGTCATAAGAATGGCGCAAACAGGCCAGTTAAGAGGGAAACTGGATGATGCCCAGTTTGTGAACATTTTAGAAAGCGTAAACGCTCAAATGCCGCAAAGCAAAAGTACTGTCAAATATGATAGACGCCGTGCAGCTATAGATTCGGACGATGATGATGATTACGGATGCTGATATATACATGTGTTTTATTAAAGAACAACAACAACTCACTCTGCTTCGTTTCTTTGCTTTAATTTTATTAAGATTGTAAGAACACAAATGTTCCATTTAAGTTTAAATATCTCACTTGCAAAATAATAAACCATTTAATTTAACATTAGATTCTATTTTTCTAGGGATCTTTAAAAACAAATAAAAAAAATTAGACTAGATATTTGGCATAGTTTTAGCTATACTAACAAGTTTTAAATCTTAACTACCTCTACCGACGGGCAGGCAGACAGGTCAATGATGATCGACTCTTAGTGTATTGTAATTACTCTTTCTTCTCATGGTCATCTCCTTCCTCTTCGGAGACCAGACAATCGCCGCAAAATATGGAATATAAAATTAGCGATAAAAATCCTAAAGGCAAACCAAATATGACGGAAGTTAAAACGGGATTTCCACGCCACATTTCGATAAGAGCTTTTTTAGCTTCGAATAGCGCACGATTAAGACGCACAAAATATGTGTCACCACCTAAGGCAACAACACTTTCGTTGTGTATCGCTTCCAGAAATATGTGCAATGCTTGAGGTGTCATTTGCAACGGATCATCGTCAGGCAGATAATGTTGTTGGGTAGTTGAGTTAATAACAATCAAATGAGGAGTAGGCAGTTCATCCATTATAATGGAGTGTGTTATACTAGGATCACCGATCTGTGAAACAGAAGAAATGAAACTTATAGGCAAATACAATATTACAAATGTAAATAGATATTACGAAAAAAATAAGTTGTGCTTTCTTTCTTTCAGTTTCCATTTACGAAACACAATTTGTATTTGCTTTTTATACTTAAGAACAAACAACATACCCAGCCAAATTGGAATTTATCATGGTAGCGATCACGATGTTTGCGTATAACATTTTCCAACATATCACGAAACTCAAGTTCATGTGTTGGCACTTGATTGAGCTTATCTTCAGATACTACTGCAACTACTAAAAACTTTTTGGTTTTCAGTAATTGATTTATATTGAATCTGGTTATTTTGGGAAAAGCAACAAAACGCTCTTGATTAACCCACTGGTGAATAGTTTCATTGACTGCCAAAGGATCCATTTGGTGAGCTACATGAGCGTGTGGATAAAAGTGATGCTGTTCTTCTTTGTACACAATAACGGCTGGTAGTTTTTCGAAGTCGAAGTGCTGAGCAGCTACATCTTCAGAAGTGGCATAGAAAAAGCCATGCTCCTGATAACTTTCGGCAGCTGCATAAAACGTATCCCAAATAACACCATCCTGTGATCCCACAAACATAAAAAATATTGTGTGAGAACCTTTAAGCATGTCTACACTTTCGGTACGTGTCACAAGTTGCACGGGCGGGCCACTCATTCTAAGTACATAGTCAACTAGTTCATCTTTGCTGCGGTCTCCGCTGTATGTGTACTCCATATTCCCTTTTATAAACATGATGGTGGGATAGGAACGAACTTTAAATTCTCTTGCCGCGGTAGGATATTTGGTACAATCCAAGCGACCGACCCTTACATTCGTAGCGTGTAATGCCTGAGCTACTAGAGCGAACACTGGTTCGGTACGTTTGCAATATCCACACCAGGGGGCATAAAACATAACTAACCATTGACCCTCATGCCTTACATCAATAAATCGATCCGATAGTTCAAAAACTCGAGATGTAGTTGCATCGCCCCAATGAAAGAGGCAAGGCGTGGCCAATATCAACAAGATTACTAGAAACAGAAAATATTGTAATCAAATGCTCTTCGGAAGTACATCTTACAGACTTTTCACAAATGTATCTAAAATTTTTCCCAAATCCATTGTATTAATAAATTTGTTGTTCGATCTGAATTGCCTACTGAATGAGTTCTTTAAGACTTTGGATGCAGCTGCATGCCTCGCCGTACTTTGAGGAAAATTTAGTAATTCATCAGCAGGATCTCTATTCTTAATAAATGCTATTAATCTAATTAGAGTTAAGTATGTATAAAACTTATATGAGAAATAAGAAATATTTACTATTCTCTCTGATTCTTCTTCTTATTTATTGTTTATCACCTTCCTTAAGTAGCTTTCACACAACAAAGTAGGATTAGATAATATGAACGGCGCCGAATTATTCATGTATGTGTTTGTTCTCAGCGCTACCTTTTTTGTAACGTAATAGCTCTTTATTTACAATCTACAGAACAGTACAGTGAGACATAAACCAATCTCTTATCACATGAATGAAAAAAATCAGTTTCGAATAAATCCCGTAATCTAGCAACACTGCCCGAGATTATTATTTTGTGTATTCATATACATTGTACGTATATTTACGGTAGTCTCGTTCATGTGATGCCACACAAATAGTAAACTTTTTGCAATGTAGTCATTAGCTGTGTGCCGTGAAAACCGTGTAAAATTCGTTTGTTTTGGTTTGCATTGCGCCTTACACTTTTTTTTCTTAGTTAATCAACACGTGTGGAAAACTCCTCTCAGTAATTTTAATTTAAATTATTTTATAAAGATGAAAATAAAAAAATCTGCAAATCCGGTGGCGATACCTGATGGTCGTACTGAAATACATAATGTGCGCTTTTATAACTTAAGTTCGCGATCCATACAAACCATGGCATATAACAAAATTTGGAAAAAGTTGGCTCTGTCCAGGCACGTCTTTTTTTAAATTAATAAATTTATAATACTAACGCTTTGAAATTCTTACAGAAACGATGGCAGCATTGAAATATGGGATATGGCCGATGCACCATGCCTAGAACGTACCATTACAAAAACGCCTGGTAATTCGGTCGAAGGTCTGGCTTGGTGCTCGGACAGACTATTTAGTGCCGGCCTAAGCGGCGAACTTATTGAGTGGAACCTGCAAACTCTTAAGCCCCGTTACAAGCAACATGTAACAGGAAATGCTATTTGGTGTTTAGATGTCAACCGTTTGGGTACCGAATTGGCAATAGGCACGGAAGAGGGCTACATTAACATTTTTGACATTAGCGAGAATCAGTTTCAGTATAAAAACCTCTTTGATAAACAAGAGGGCCGTGTTCTCTGTTGCCGATTTGATTGTTCTGGTGATTTTCTGGTAACAGGTTCCATGGGCGCCTTACGCATATGGGACGTTCACAGCGGTCATGCAATTCATAAAATGACTGTTACTGCAAAAGTCAATAAATCCAATCCACAGGAAGTGATCATTTGGTCAGTACAGGTATTAATGGATTTCACTATTTTAGCGGGCGATTCTCGCGGCAACGTCACCGTTTGGGATGGCAAAAATGCTACACAAATAGAATCGCATCAAGTTTTGAAAGCTGATGTTTTAGCCATAGCTGTCGACGAAGAGGAAACCAAATTGTTCTGTGCTGGCATAGAGCCCATCATTCGCATTTATGCAAAAACTCAAATTAAACGTGAAGATATGACCTACAATAGATGGGTTAAATTTCTACAGCGACATGTACATGATCATGACGTAAAGGCTTTGGCGGTGGCTAAAGATAATATATATTCTGGTGGAGTGGATGGCTATTTGGGTGTGTCATCCGCTAGCAAAACCCAACTGAAAATTGTTAACTATGGACCGTTTTTACAGGTTAGTCGCTACTAATAATACATATTATTAAATTTCATCAAATTATGAAAATATTTTCTATTGATTTTCATTTATACACACACACACATACATATGATAGAATGTATTGCACTATATCAAGCCAACAGTCACTGAATTTTGTGATATTGTTATTTATGTTCAATATAATAAACGGGTTTGTCCTTTAAACCAAATACGACTAAATTTCTCGTTTTCAAATTTACATAATTTTACTTAATTCAAGTTAACATACCTGGTAGAAATTAATTCGAATGTGCTATTATTCTAATAAATCACGGAAGACACAAAAAAAAAACCATTAACATATAAAATATCAAATTTCAAAAAAAAAAAAAACTCAAACACTAAAATTTTGTCATATTTTTGTTTCAAGTATGAAGAAAAATGTTCCCTCAATGTTTTAGGGTCGTTTAAAATTCAAAAGTAAGAAAATAAAATAATATATAAAAAATAAATTTATGAATTTTTTTATTAAATCTATTAATAAAAAGTTTTATAATAGTTTTGCTGGTAACGCTGTAAAAGCACTTGAATATGTTTCATCAAAATAAACAAAGCAAAATTTTTTTATTCGAACTCAATTCCGAATCGAGTATTTTATGGAACACCAAAAGAAATTTAGTCATTTTTAAAAACGCTTCGGCTTACAGAACAGACCCGTATGTTGAATACATACAAGATACAAAAATAATTTTTGGCTTAAGTAATTTCTAAAAACGGAAAACTTATACATATATTTTTCGATTTATTATCAATAAAACAAGTAATAAGTACATAATTTGTGTAAAGAAATAAAAAATTTATTACGGGACGAAGATCTTCGAAATATCAATTCAAAACCGAAAACTTAAGTACATATATTGTTTGAGGGCAGTAAAACTTTGATACCCATTTTATGCACTAAAATTGTACATTTAAAATTTCATCACAACTTCTCCATTTAAAAAATGTGGATTATGTATTTATTATGGTTATAACAATATAATTTACACACACATATATATGTATTTTCTTCGGTTATATAGAATATTTTCATAGTCTGTTCTTATCGTTAATCACGTTTCAGCAACCTTGCATCTCGGTGTCACCTCAAGAACGTCTTCTATTACTACGTTACACAAACTATTTGGAAATTTGGCGTATGGGCTCTTCTTTGGAGCAACAAGAGTTGACAGAGGAAAATGTTCAAACAAATCAAAAGTTTCTTGCGCTTGATACGGTACCTGAAAAATTATTAGAATTTAAAAGTAAAAACGATGAGAGTATTGTCTGTTCGGCGTTGTCACCTAATGGACGTTGGTTGTGCTATTCGACACAAAAAGAAATCCGTCTATTTCAATTTATAGCGGGTAAATCGAAAGATGGCAAACAGTCACAAGCCACACAATTAATTCGTGTTAAAGATTTGCCCGAACAATTTGCTCCCGCTTCACATGTTACGTTTATATCGGACTCATTGCGTTTGCTGATCGTGAATCGAGATACCAAACAAATAGTAATCTTTTCCATACTCACGCCGTCTGATGAAATTTTAAATTACAGTTCCTCTCCAACATTGGACTTTGTTGAGTGCATCGATACCAGCAAACATATAAAGGACAGCATAAAGCTGTTTGCGGTGTCATTGTGTGGCTCTTATATCCTGGCCGCCAGTGCTGATCGCACCATTGCTGTTTGGTCGGTGTATCAGGGAAAACATTTCAAGCATCTTATCAATCTGCCTCGTTACACAGCCGCAACAACTGCTCTGGCCATCCACGCCGAACAGCCGCGCGTAGTGGCTGCTTTTGCCGATGGTAAAATATTCGAATACGATATGGAGGAAATGTGTTTTACATGCTCTGACATTGATCGTTTCGTCTCCAGCTCCGAAAACTTTCCAATCACCAGTATAGTCTTAGACCCACGCAATCCGAATATTTTCGTTATGCAAAACGATGCGAAAATGTTTGTATTGGAAAAGTGTAGGCCGCATGAAAAGGCCGAGGATGCTCTAATGGAAAATTCAAATAAAAAATCACTGAAAAAATCTAAAGTGGACAAAACTGATGAGATCCAAGTCGATGGCCTAAAACTGAAAATGGAAAAGACATTTGAGGTAAAAAATTTCAAATTCTATTATTATACGATTGAACTACGTGTAACAAAATGGTTAGAAATCGAAATTTTAAAAGGACACCGACCTTTTACAAAATGTCATAGAAGAAAGTTGTGCTCGGAAACAATAAACCGCAGGCCAATTAATCGAATATGAAAAATCAAGTTAAAACTACTTTTTTAGGGTTGCCATATACATTTTTCATTAGCGACCGATTAATGTTCGTTACAAATTATTTTTCAAAAGTATAAGTATGTTGGTTTTTTCAAATTGTTGGGTGAATATGTCCAACAAAATGAACAATCGTCTTGATTAAAGACTTTCGCTATACTATTTTTTTTCTGTTTACTTAATATTTTCAAGTAAATATGTATGATAGAGGGGTACATGTTGCCTTATTGCAGGGAGTAGAACTTTTGAAATTGCTCCTGGACTAAACCGTTATTAAACAAATATATTTTCTATTTCAGCATTTGGTCAGTCTTGGCTGGCTAAGCCGCAATGAATTGGTAGCGGTCAGTGTGAATCCCTTAACTCTATTGGAGAAGTTACCCAACCCTTTCAGGCAAAAACTATTTGGGTCCATGTAATCTTCCAAGGGGAGGAGGGGAGAAAAAACCTTTTTGTGTAGCAATAATTATATCTGTATGTATAAGAATATTAATTAATTATTATTTTATGTTATGACGTTAATTTAAATATTTTTCTGTAAATAAAATTGGAAAAATAAATAACCAATTTCTTATAGTTTCTTACAGAAAACATTCATGTATGTATGTTCTTCCAAATTTCTTTGCTAGCGTAAACGTTCGCTACGTTTTTTTTTTAATTGCATGACTTTTGTATACTGGCAAATGTGTTTCATTTTATTTGTCTGTCTATAAATAAAACCTGACAACACATTCGTCAAGAAAGTAGAACGTTTCGTTGTCATCGTCGACGTTGGCTTGTGGTTGGGGGTAAAAGTGATACCATGAATTTAAATTCACATTTGTTTGTTGACTTTTTCTCTTTTTAATTCTTCTTAAAGTTATTTGGTTTGTTTTTTTTATAGTCGTCTTTAATTTTAATGCATTCGAACAGCGTCAAGCAGTCTACTTGCCAGATATAGAGAAGCGATATGTAAAAGCGAGTGTATAGTGATTTAGACTGGTATTCTTTTTCGTACGAAATGTTTTAGTTCGCTACATTCTGTTCGCTTTTTTATACGTAAATATTTTATTTTGGCAAAAAGATAAAAAAATTTTTTTTTTTAATATATGTGTTAAATTGCAAAATTCGAAACAAAATACATACATACATACATATACATATGTATGTGCATATACATATACTTTGTAAATTCGTCTTTTGGCAGAAGGAAATTTAACAAACAATTTTCCACAAAAAAAAAAATCTGGGGAATTACTTGCGAGTTGATAAAACTCAAAAATCCCCTATATTCCCACAGTCGTCACATACAGTGGACATTACAAAATTCTCGCTGTTGCCCTCTTCGTTGACACATTCTAGGCCCCACCCCACACAACGCTTAGAGTCTGTCAATAGCATTAAATTTATAGCGGCAACAAGTACTAGCGACGGCTCTCGGAACCGAATACGCAGAGGTCGAGAGTTAATACGTTAAACTTCTTAGCAATTTTGAAATCAGTAATTGCTTCCAGAGCTGTTTCAACTACACTTTGCGCATTGCAATAGTGGTGCAGTTACACACGAATGTACATAATTCTCCCCTGGCTCCTAGTGAAATTTGGAATGCAAAGCCAATGTTACAGAAGGTGATGATACAGTCGCACACATAACAAATATTGTTTTGAGCGACCTCACATTTTCACTTATCATGAGAAGAGTACCGCCTTAAAGGCTCAACGAACTATTCAGTTTTGCTAACCAGAGTTACATACATATGTATGTATGTAAGAAAGGTCAAACATCATAAATACATACATACATATAATGTAGACAAGGAAAGTAGTCCTTGCTGGCTTTACGCAAATAATAGTCTCTTGTAGGTAATTGAATGATGTCACTATAATATTATGAAGAATGTGAACAATCGTTTAGTAGCCGTGTGTAACATGTTTGCCCTTCCACTTGTACGCCAATCATCAATCAGGAGTGCGGTTTGGAAACTTTGGGTTACGCCGCTATTGCTTTATTAAAACCATCAAGACTGGTCATGCAAATTGTGCGACAAAACTTTTCTGTACTGATTTCTTTGGATTTATGCTAGATCTTAGGTGTGCCTCGCTAAGCCAGCGAAAACAACTGCTATTATTTTTTCCATGCCAGGACATGCACAATAGTATTCGAAACAGGTTCAGCGTTGGTTTCTTTTTAATTTTTAGCCGAATTCGATTAACAGTGGTCGGTTTTATGCTCTTTACCGATTTTAAATCACAACTGATGGCAGTTCTCCCTTCAGCAGCTGAGCAAGTAGCTGTTTTCATATCTCCATTGCTGGATGAGGTATGGACATAATTCTTAATCTGTCATCCCATTCGGCCTATCTTTTTAGTTATTTAGAATCTAAATTTTAGATAATATTAGGATAACACTCCCTGCAGCTTTCATTTTTTTCAATTTTCTTATCGCGTAATGCTTTTTTCTTTTTGTTCTTCTCGTTGCTACCATTTTGTCAGTTGCTACTTTATTACTAATTCGTAAGAAGAAAAGAAAAATTGCATTCTAATTTGCAACCGGAAAATAATACTCTTTTCTATAGGAGCTAAAACAATAGTGTGTCTAAACGAATGCCGCCAAAAATCTTCGGTAACATTAAATTGGAGTTACGCGTTACGGCAGTAGAAATTATCAGAAGTGTGTGAACGTCGTGTTTAGTTTATTAACAAATAAATTCTTATAGGACTAAGAACTATAAAAAGCGTTATGAATTTAAAAATGTCGCGTTCAATTTAGTGCCGGTGTATATGATTGACGGAAAGATATCAAATATTAAGCTAAATAAGCCATAGATAAATGTGTATGTGTGTGTGTGTGTATGTATGTATGAACATACATACATATGTTTGTGTCTGCTTTATTTAACGAAAAGTTTATGCAAATAAGTATATCAAGTGATAGAATTAGAATAAAAGGCAAATTATTAAACACTAAAACGGGCACGCGTTTAAGTTAAAGCTTTTTTGTGTTTTGTTTAATAGCAAGAATTAATTCATCAACTGAATTTATTTAATCTCTCCAAATTCATACTATATAAAAAAAAGTATGTACTTACATATATATTTTGTTTAGGTAAGAATTAACTTTTATATAAAATTTTGACGTTATTGCTTAAAAAGTACAATTACTCTATTTTTCAGCAGATATTATTACAGCCTGGATGTATGTATGTAAGTATGCACATACAAAATTAATTAAAAAACAATTTTCTGAGTCTGGCAGCACTCTTATCATTGAAATAGTTCTTCTTCTTATTTTGGCGCTACAGTTCGGGCGAACCTGGGCCTCAACCAACAAGCTTTTACAGCTGGCGCGATTTTTAGCCAGCATCCTCCAATTTTGCACACCAAGTTGGTTGAGGTTCCTCGCCACTTGTGTGCGCCATCGGTTCTGTGGGGCGTCCTCTAATGCGTTATCCCACTGGTTCGGAGTCGAAGATTCTACGGGTCGGAGACGCCTGTTTAGGCTCATGTCGTTGTACAATTCGTACATTTCGTGATTGAATCTTCTTCTCCAGAAACCAAAAGGGCCGAAGATTGAACGCAGAACTTTTCTCTCGAAAATGCCAAGGACTTCTCCATCCGCCTTCGATACTGTCCATGCTTCCGCGCCATAGAGAAGGACAGGGATAATCAAAGTGGTATATAGTACATAGTGCTTTGAAATGGTTAAATGCCTATAAAAATAATCCTCTATAATAATAGACGTGACTGTACATACATACATACGTATGTACCTATTTATGGATATGAAATTGGAGAATTTGCTAAAAGTTAGAGTAAAAATTTTTGGAACCACCAATATGATTTCTTCAAAAAAGTGATTGCGACACTTTGAGAATAAATATATAGATATATATAGACAATTGTCAGATCATACAATATTGTTAGATCTGACAATCTGCTGACAATATTATTTTATTACAATATTTTATTTACAATATCATACAGAGTCCTACGATTCATTCACAGAAAAATCTGATAGATTCTCTGTGCGACTTTGAAAAATCGCATCAAAAGGGCTTCTTAAGTGTTACCAACACTTTGTCAACACAAAGTTTTTCCTGTTATATTTCATTTGTGTCGCAAAATAATACATATTATGTGTGTATGTATATATGTATGTACATACTTATGTATGTATGTATCTTTCAAAGCGGGAGAAATTAAAAATTTTTAAATATATGTACTACATACATACATATGTATGTATGTATGTATGTAGGTATGTTTGAATTTTGTTTTTTCTTTCTTTCTAAATCGAACTATCATACTTTTCGAACACACGCGATTTTTTTTTTGACGCATCGTACGTCCAGATAGAATGTTGAAACATGGCCTTTACTAGGAATGAAAAAGCATTAGAATGAAATTTGTCTCTTCAGACGATTGCAAAGTAAAACAATGAATTTAATTGCCAGACATTGTCCGATAAAAGAATGTATCCGCCAACAAAACTTGTCCGTTCACATGGCTGTCTATGGTTCTTGCAAAAGTTTCCGAAGACAATTCTATGTACATACATACATATGTAAATACTCTTGTATCGTTCTATCAAAGCTTATAGAATCTTTTAATATATGTATGTACATACATACATACATACATAGTATGTATTTTAAATAGGCAAATAGATAAAGAGTGAATTCATATCAGATGAACTCGCTGACACAACAATAAAATATAGCGAAATCTCTAGCATATATACATACATATATCGAGCCTTTGGTGCAATACCGTAGTAATTCAAAAAATCGCGAACTGAGAAAAATGCATTGCAAATAAATATTGTTGGAAATAGCTAGAGGCAATAAAGACATTTTTAGCTGTAGAATCTGAACAGTTAGTTAGATAGATATTTCCCCAAAGATCATTTCTGCATACCCAGCTCAAAAAATTCAAATTTTGAGTTACTACGGTATTGCGCCAAAGGCTCGATATGTATTTTGCTTTTCTTCAATGTTCATTAAATGTTAAAAACTAAAATTTTACTCCTAAAGTAATCAGTTCCGCTTTTAATTTCAATTGTTATAATGATGCATTGAGCGGATAGAAACTGCGGCCAAATATAAATTTATCAGTAAAAACAAACATATCGTACATATGTATGTACTTATGTATGTAGTTGATTTACAAAATTATTTGTTTTAAGACCACACAAAGGGTGGATATCAGACTAAAAGTAAAGTGATTATTTAAATACACTTGATAGTTGATGATATGGAACTCACATGCATATTCAGACACACATGATGCGCCGCAACAAAATACAATTTTCTGGAAAATTTTACACACCTACAGCTAAAAATATGTAATCAAAAACGTTTTTTAATTTGACTTACATATACATACATACGTTCATATGTATATACATATGTAAGTATGTATGTGTGTACATGTAGATGTTTCTCTGTAAGGACTACAAAAAAGTGGATATTCACTTATTTATTTAATAAAAACTTAAGCTTAAATTTAAAAAAATATTGATTTGCATATGTATGTGCATACATACATAAGTATGTATGTATGTATGTTTGTATGTACATATTTATGTATGCACATACATTTGTATGTACTTAGTTCTTCATATCAGAAGTTTTTTTTTTCAATGTAAAATGTACTACATACATACACATGTACATATTTACATACACGTATGACCATTATGTGTAGAGGTTGATAGGTACATTATATGTAGTATGTATGTATGTTTTTCTTATTTACCGTTGTTTGTTAAAGACAAACATGTGTTGTAGCATTTTATTAGTACCAACGACAGTTATTCTGCGCCAACAAAATGCATCTATGTACATATGTATGTATGTACTATGTAGACTTACTTTACCCTGAACACATTATTAGTACTTATGCCAAAAAAAATTCAACTATAATTACACATGTACATAATTAGTTATTTTTGTTGCACATTAAAGTGGCAGTCTAAATATTTTCAATCATCATTGATTAAAAGAAACCACTCTCTGGACAGTGAAAAATATGTTCTGTGCATTTTCCCTTTTGTAATATGTATGTATTTTGCAAGGGCTTAGCGTTGCTTAATGCTCAACAACGATTGTCTGCTTCCGTTTTTTCGTTCTCGCATTTTGATGTTTGAGAACAACAAAAAAACATTCCAAAATTGAAATGCAAATATGTATGTATGTATGTATGCCATTCGAATTGAGTCGGAACAGCATTTGAAAAAAGAAATGCAAACAGCAGCAAAACAACAACAGAAATTATAAAACATAAAAACAGCAACTGAAAATCATGCAAATTTTTGCCTAAACGTAGTCTGAAAGTTAACATTTATGCTCATCCCTGTTCAATTACTACCCCTCCCCTAAACACCCTGTTACAGTTCTTTCGCTACACCTTTTTTTTTTTTAACGTGCACACACATATTTTTCAAAACACTTACACAAAGTAATAATGCCTGCAAGGATTTTAAATGCTACTGCAAAAATTTATGCTTCTCCAAAAGAAACAAAAAAGAAAACACACAGACTCGCACAATCCAGTCAACCTTTCAGATAACAACTACAACAACTAACCATTGGAAGTAAAACAAAACAAAAATAAAATTCAAAGTCATCCCATTACAGCATACAGCATGTGAAATTCGAATAGATGCAGTTGAAAATTTATAAACTTTCTGTACCAAGGAGAAATACATAAGATAGGTGTGTGCAAGCCGACTAGAATATTGTTATTGTAAATTTATTACTTTGGTGTCAAAATTTCAATGAAAAAAGATGCGGAGACAATTGAACTCATTATAAAATAAGTGCGTGCTTAAACCAAAGTTGCTTAAATACACACTTTGCTTTCTAAAAACTTGAACGCAAGCAATCAAATGTTTGAATTAGTGCAATTAAGACGCCAAATTTTATTTTCGGTGAAAAAAGCGCAGGAAGCAAAATATAATCACCTGCTCTGTCAAGATCGCCTACTGTACAAAGTTTCACGATTTCTTCTGTCTCTTTTTTTTTTGGCCTTGTTCTGAATTTGTTTACATTGGACTTCTTCTGCTGCTGTTGTCTCTTTTATTTTCATATTGAATACGCCTTAAGCTCAGCATCGTTGTTATATTCACCTGGCAAGCAAAATAATGGCAGAAAATATAAATCGTAGTTGTTACTTGATTGCAAAAACTTGTTAATTGAAGGATTTTTTTTAGAATTATATATGATAAAGCCTTGGACGTAAAACACACAGTTATTTTGCTTTGTTTAATATCAAATATCTTCTTTCTTTTCTTGTCATAATACCGGTTGTGGCAAAAAAAATTAAATAAATGAATTTGAAGGTGGATTCATCCATTATTTCCGAAAAAAATATAAATGTACATATACAAATATTTACATTTTTTACAAAATGCGTAATTACATACTTATGTAAATATACATACATATGTACACTTATAAGCATAAAATATAAAGATAACAAAGATTTAAGAAGTGATTTATGACATTTTAACTAAAGTTTGTCACTATAAATTAACGCAGTACGTACAATAAAATATGTAGTTGTTACAAAAACTTAACACTTTCTTTAAGTATCTCAGCATATTATCATTTCATTTAACTAAATAAAGAACACTACTGGCCAGTTTTTAATTTAAAAATTAAACGGTGTTTAAACTTAAGTTCTGTTTAAATACCGAATTTATTTTTATAGATCATATTTAAATACAACTTAAATCACCGACCACGTCCATTTAAATACAACTTAAGTTGATTATATGTACTACCATATGATTTTGACAGTTCAGCAAATTATGAAAACGGCACATTGAAGTTTTTGCATTGTTTGATAAAAAATATTCAATAAATAAAGTCGCCGCGAATCAAAACATTGTGCTATTGTGTTATTATTAATATCAACTAAAACCATGAATTCAGATGAAGTTCAGTTTACTTTAAAAAATAGGTCCATGTACTGCAAGCGAACATTTGCTGGAAATAGTAAAAAAAAAAAAACAGCAGCATAATCGAGTGCAAAAAGACTGACCGAGTTGCTGCAGAGCAAAAGGAAAGAAAGTGTGGAAAGATGTGGAGCGAGAATTTAATGGAAAATTCAGGCAAAAGTTTCGAAACTACAAAATTTTTAAAACAAAATATTTTAGTATTAAGTTAACTGAATAGTAAGCAGCTGTTAAATGAAGAATTGGTTTATATTTTTTTGACATTTAATAGTGCTACCATACTTTTATCATAATTAAATACCAAACGCAATTTGAGACTGACAAAATTAAAGCATATTTACATATATAAAACTTAAGTTTAAGGAAAAATTAACTAATTTCGTAGTTGTGTGATATACATACATACATAAGTACATATTAGTTAATAAATTGTGGCTGATAAGAGGCCGAAAAGACATCATCAAAGCAAATTTATATGAGAGTATAAGACATTTATCTCGTCTACTCTTTAATTTTATTTATTCCAAGAACAACAATTATCAATATATTTTTTTTTTTACTTCAAAGTTGTTTTGAAAGAGGTAAAAAGTGACGCAAACTTGCGTTGCTGTAAAATTGTCAACATGCGGTTGTCAGCAGCCAAAAATTTTCAAAATCTGGCAGCTATATCTGTTACCTACACTCATGCATAAATACATCCGGCATGAATTGTATGGAAGAAAAAAAAACGGTTTCCCAGCAAATTCTTGACCATTTGATAGTACTTAATTTCTTGAGGCAAAATTGCCTTCCCTTCTTTACAATAACACTAATCATTTGTAATATAATTAACAAACTTTTTCATGCAACACAGGGTTCTTTTCTCAAACAAGAAACTGTTAGAAAAAATACGGCAAACGCTACATCTATTGAAATGAGTGTTAACGCGTTAAAGCCATAAAGTATGCTATAACATTGTAAAAGACATGAAATATTTTTAAGCCATATTTTTGGCTGTATTTTATTCTTACATTATTCTGTACTTCTATTTAAAACTTATGAAGAATATACAATGATTTTATATATTGTTTTAATTGCAAAATTTGACGTTTGTCAAATACAAAAAGTATGCCGTAATAGTTAATTTCAAAATCACATGATGATGAAGATGTGAAAGAAAATGTAGCGTGAGTTATTTAGCAAATTCTATATCATGAAGCAATAAACAAAGATGACGCAGATCGTTTGCTAAAAAAAAGTTTCTACTGCGCCTGCGTCACAGGTGACCCTCATTCCTTGTTTACATTAAAATAAATGTGTTAGATTTCTTGTGAAAATTTTAAAATGCACGAAGATTAAAAAATAACCAATTAATCAATTTTGCTTTTAATAAAAGAAATTAAATAATGTAATAAACTTATGGATGTTGTAAGTTAAATTTGCCTTGTGCGATAAAGAAATAAATGAAAATTCTATAGAGTCCAATTGTTGGTTTCAGATATTTACATATGTAATTATGTACTTACGCTTTAGCACAAATATAATAATAAAAAATAATGGAATGGAATGGAACAAAGTTGTCATAACAGAACTGTTGGCATTTTGTAGGTTAACAACCTCTTCGTTAAGCAGCCAGTTTGGTTATTTGATCTAATAAACAGTGTGCACGCACTAAGTTGAAGCAAATTTTTATCAATGTGATGGTTTAAGACAATTCATATGAATTTTTTTTGGATGGATGGATGTATGTAAATAAAATAAAACGATAAGAAAGATATAAGGAGTGATTTATAACATTTTAACTAAAGTTTGTCACTATAAATTGACGCAGTTCGCACTTTTTCGGCTCAGTGTCAATCCAGTTTTCGCTTTGAGATCACCACAAAATGAAGTTCATCAGTAGTCTTTTGGTGTTCGCCCTTATAATGACGGCGTTTGTTCAACTTGCTGTTGCGGTAAGTTTTTGAAAACAACTATATTCTATCCTTTAAAGAAAGAAATAATTTCCTTTGACTTGATACACAATTAAACAGGAGGACGATATTAAACAGCACAGTTGTATTCCGGATGGTCAGCGCTGCTATTTTAGCTATCGTTGTTGCAACAAAAGCTGTTCTCCGTTATCGTTCCGCTGTGAGGAATATGGATATGGTTGGGGAAAAAAGTGACAAGGAAGAATGTGAACATAATCGTTAATATCCAGAATTTGGCAACAAACTTAAAATATTATAAAATCATAAATTAATATTGTCTTTATTGCTAAAAAAAAAAGGAAAAAAAATGAAAAGCATTATGTTAATGAATTGAATGTATTTTTCTTCTGCAAATTTGAAAAGCTGGCCCCAGTGATCTAAAGGTGAAGATTATCTGCAAATACTACATCGGCCAACCAAAAACAGAGAATGTTGGGCACCAGTGGCGCCTTGTGTCGCTTAAGGCATCTGTACACCTTGTCCTTTTTGGTAATTTTTAGCCGTACAGTTAAAACTGTCGGTGTCTGTTCATCTCAAATCAAGTTTTATTAACTAAGGAGTGTATACATATGTATGTATTCACATCTCTGAATTAACTTAGATAGTTGCCAAACTCAGTTCAAAGAGAGTTCTCAGGCCGTCTTTGTACTAATAACTGAAAGCGCTGCAAACACAAGCGTTTTGCAGAATAAGAGTGAAGATGTTTTGCTATAAACAAGATAAACAGCTAAAAAAAAACCCAAAAAATCTTTCAAGTTGCCTCTGCATCAGTGTTTTGAATACATTCTCTGCTAAAATGGACTTATCAATTAGGAAACGTTTCTGTTTTATTACCATTATTGTAACTTCTACAAATTTAAATTTACCCCTAAGCGAATAGCCCGCATTATGAATTTAACTTGTATATGAAATATGTTGTTACTCATGTTGTTGTTGTTGTTGTCGTCAGAAATGTTGCAACATAAAATTCATGCAAACAACATGCATACAGATATTTAACTCCGAAAACAATTATTCATTCAACCATTTATACCACACACACACACACACACACGTATATGAAGTTATGTTTATGCTCGTTTAATGTCAGGCAGTGGCAAACTGACAGACATAAACATACTTCTACTTTCGACATTTGTTTTTCGTGGTATGCACTTGTCTAGACTTCGGCTAGACGGTGTTAAACCAAATATCAGACTCCTTTTCGACGACGAGAGCGAGTGCGACGATGAGTATATTTTTTTACTTTTATTCATTCAGACAACAATAGACGGCAGTTGTTGTTGTAGTGTTTTTTCTTATATATATATTTTTTTTTTTTGGTTTTACAAAAATGTTTGTTGGGTGGGCTTATTATTGTTGTTGATTTTATGCTGCTTTTTGTTGTTGCCTTTGCAGCTTAAGGCTCACAATCATCCTTCGTCAAGTAATTGCTTTGCAATAATTATGTACATATTTGACAAAAACTAAACTAACAAAAAAACAAAAAGAGTTCTTTATGTATTTCTATATATCGATATCTAAAATTCAAAATGACGTATCATCAAGTGCATGATTATCCTCAACAATCTGAGGTTGGGTCAATAAGAGCGTGACTGAAAAAACTACACACCATTTATTTTCTTCGTTTTTTCTTTAATTGAACTTTTTGACTATTTCAAATTAGTTTCAGTGCAGCATTTGGTCAAGCCGAAAATTCATCTTACAGCATTTACAAGATCTAAAATATTTGCTTCCAGCAGACGGTCATAATAATAATAATTTTTTTAGAGGTTGTCGCCAGCTGTGGTATGTCGGACTTCGTAAAGTACGTACACCAACTAAAAACCTCCTTTTTCCCTTAGGAAAGTTAACCACGCCGGAACGGTTATACATTACTTGGGCCTCTAACTCCGCTGTCCGCGTCCGGACGCCACATTGTCCCATCAACCCGGTGTTCAGCTGCGCCTATGGCATTCTCCAGATCTCGTTTCATTCTGAGCAAGACCCTTTCGCAGTAACTTGTTACCGGAGTCCAGTTATGCTCGTTCTCATAAATTTTTTCTGTTATATTGTCGGGGATGTATGCCCCTATTTGCTATTGGTGCCCTTCCCTTTCCTCTGCCCAGTGTTCGCATATGAAAAATGTATGCTCGACATCATCCACTACCTCATCCTGATACAAAAAGTAGGGTATAGCGCACTCTCCCATTCGGTGGAGATATTTTCCGTGGCTCGTAAGAAACTGCGTGAGGTAGTAATTTAACTCGCCACTTCTCCTATTTATCAATTTATCTATATTTGGAATAAGTCTCCAGTGCAGTTGCCATTCAGACATTGTATTCCTCCTCTTCCGTTATTTCTCCTTAATTGATACCTCCTATTGCGCCGCTTGATGGTGATCTGCAATCAAATATCTACATAAATATACATGAAGCAACGAATATTTTGAGTCCATTTTTAATTTCAAAATGAAAGCGGCTGAAGATCTGGCTTGAAGAAAATGACGCAAGGAAAAAGAGAAATGTTGCGCTTCAAATGGAATGAATTTCCTGAGCGAATACGCTGTAGGCACAGCTGAAAATTAGTGCAGTTTCTGAATAGCAGACGTTAAAGAAACCAGAGATAAGTAGTTGCATTTGTGTAACTTGACAGTTGGCTTGTTTAACTTAGGGCATTGGCTAGGCCATTACGGTCAACGGGTATAGGCCCACTTTCTTTGACCTAATTTAAGGTATGATATGTAGTTTCAACACGGCTTAGAAGTAGGATGGCCAAAGATTGAAACGTTCTGGCTGCGATTTAGAAGCAATAAACGCAGAAAATTGTTTTGGTCTGGTGACCTGTTTTCGGTAATCCAAACACCTGCGTTGTGCAGATTCCTGTTGTTCGTAAGAACTAGGAAGAGGCGTTGGTAGATACACTGATCCGAATGCCTGTCATTGACTTTGCAACAGACTTCTGTTATGCGTAAGGAACTAGATAATGGGAAATGTAAAGGCGGGTCTGCTTAAAGCCTGAAGGTAATTTGGTATTTCAGGCTGCCAACTGAAGTGTCTCGATTTCCTACTCTGAGTGGGGAGTTACTGGCAGAATCAATTGTACAGGGATTGTTATGTACCGTTTTCACATATCTCAAGAAGTTGCCACCTATATGTGCCTGCATCTAGTACATGTGGCTGCAACGGCAGACACTGACATATGTAAATCAGAGTCACAATCTGTTTCTTAAAGGGCTTTCGATGTCAACGAAAACCAATTTTGCAATATAAAAAATTCATGGGCGTTCTGAGGTTCTGTTTCACTTAATTTGCGCCACTAAATCACTGGCTACGTTAAATAAATTGTTGACACGTTACGTTTTCTGGTTCTTACAAGCCAAAATGATGTGCCCATAGATGCTGAGAACTGCATGGAGTCTTGCTGGCAATAACAAAATCACTGAGCTGACAATACATTAAAAAATTTAGGTATCTTATAGTCGAATCCTGTAAATAATATTGACGTTGAAATTGGACACTTAAAATGGTATCGTGTGACGGCTTAAATGTACAGAATTAATTCAAACAAACAAATCCCAAATAATTGAACTTTACAAAAAGTACTTTCGGCCCGGCAGAACATACGCACATGTCCTATTTGCATGCACATGCATGTACATACATACATGCAATATCTGTTTTCTGCATAATCCTTTCCTGTGGCAGTGCACATCTCACACAGCAACATTCTACATATGTATGTATGTGTATTCCTTGCTATTGGACAAGCACATGTGCAGCTTTGAACATTTGGCATGTACTCGTGTACATTATAAAGATAAATCTTGGCTTCACATTCATTTATCCTTGAAAGTTGTTTACAAAATGCATCCATTCATTGCACTCTCTGTGCACAGAGAGTTACACACACACACACACACACACTAAAGCAGCAATGAAATAAAATGCACTTTTTATTAACCCCCGTCAGTCAGCAGCGTCGTCATTATTACGGGCACCATGCCCGCACCAGAGCGTCGAGTCGAGTTGCGTTGCGTTGCGTTCAGTTGAGTTGAGTCTATTGAACTTCATTTCATGCATTTCAAGGATTTTTGAAAGACGCTCGAATCAGCCGTCGTCCTCTAGCCCCGCAAGACAATGTTGTTGGTAGTTGTGTTTCGCTGCAGTTGTGCCAGCGTGTTCCTCGCCATTATTTCTTTATATGGATGTGTTCAAAAACAATCTATGAAATTTGAGACGTGCATAACAACAAACAACAAACAACAGCAATAACTACAATTTGGAGCGTATTAAATTGTTAACAAAATTTCAAGTAAATTGTGTTAATAAAAGGGTCGTTTGTTAGTCGTTCGTTCGTTCATTCTTTCATCTGCTGCTGCCATTCTTTGTGCGTTGCATACGGAGGCCAACTTGAAAACTTTGACTCCCAGTTTTAGCTCCTGGGCTGTCGGCTGAGCGTAGCTCTTGTCCGGCTTAAAAGTGTTTCTTTAAGATAGAATTTCCATAGAATTTTCGCCAGACATGTCTGAAACTTTTACTTTTATGATTGTTTAGTTGGTTGGCACAGATCAGAAGGTCTTCACCATAACGAGTTCTAGTGAAATGTTTATTGAACTTATGCCTGAATTGGGTTACTGCGTTTGTGCGATATAGCATCCTTCTACAGCAAACGGAGCTAGAAACTTAAGAAGCCGCCAAATTGGTAGAACAAACTGTGACCTTCTTACAAAAGAGTCCGCAGCACACAAAACATAATAATTTATGTATATTTATGACCAGTGATGTAAAATAATATATAAAAAAAAAATGTCTGAGTTTCAGATGGGCCTTGTTGCTTTGGCTCAGGCAATGTCACATTTCACGGTTTGCCATAAAACTATTTCCAGTTACATATTTGAAATCGTTATGTGTAAAGAAGCTTATGTCCGTTCACCAGGATCAAATTTTTGGACCTATTAATTTTTTCAGAGATAGAAAGTCAAGTTGTGAGAGATTCATCAAAGTATTCTTATTGGATGTAGGCTGGATGCATACAAGCAACAGACCGACTTCTAAAGTAGGGATCCTTTAAAACGTTTGGTGGACTAGAATATCGAACTGCTCTGAAGAGGGCAATAATTGGGATCTTAGGAGAGTCTCGCAGTGACTAATAATTAATGCAGTTGTTGAAGATGTCGTTATATCGGTTGGGCCATGCCACGCAAATTTTTTTGTTTGACATTTGGAGACTTGTTTGTGTGAACGCGTTGGCAGACTTTTGACCAAAAAAAAGGTAATTTTTAAGCGAAAAACAACATCACTGAGTTTCTGCAGTCACCAGATTTGGCCCCCATGATTTTAGCTACACATAAAAAGCTGACATTTGGCGTTAAAAACCGAATAGCTGAGATAGTTCAAGGATATGCCAAAAGTTGGTTGAAGTCTACATCTTGTGGAACGCGTTGACCGGCCATGGTCAGGTCAGCAAGAACGTGTATATTCGTAGCACCTTAAGATGATAAACTCTGTCAGTAACAGAATATGAGAACTTGACTGGCCACCCAGCTGAGATAATAGGTATGAGTGAATGGTGATTGAAGTGGACTGTTACAAACTTTGAAAGCGATTTAGATCAGTACCTGGCAGTATGGTCTTGTCTGATACTGGGCCAAATCTACTTAGTGAACTTGTCAACAGCTCACCACTTTTTAAGCTCTCTTGCCAGTAATTCTTTCGTGGCGGCACCTGAGTGGCTACCCTGTAATCCCAAAAGAAGAAATTGTCCCAACCTCTGGTTCTTACTATCTAGACTGTGACTGTCAGAAACTGAAACTCTTACTAACGACTCTGTCGTGGAAACTACTTGGCTGGCTGCTGGAAATCACTAAAATTGCTGGCTAACGCTGATAACGATATGACGTTATAGCAGCGGGCTGTTTTTAATGTCACTGATGTGTGCCAGAGGGTCCGTAAGAAGCGTTATTTCGCTTCCAACTCTAATCGTTTACAAACTTAAGACTTAGACTTAGATTTCATTGCCAAGCTAAAACTTTGCAACTTCTCCGTCTTAACTCGTATGTTGCAAGTATATTTTAAAGGAGCACCTGTACATGAATGAATCGAAGCATTAATCTAAAAAAGTACATAAATATGTACATATAAGCATACAAGTGCTTAAAGCTTTCTTTCTTTCTTTCGCCTGAAATGAGTGAATATTTCTTTATTTTTCAACAGGTAATTTCTAATAATAAATAAAATAAATTCACTGAAATCTCCTTGCTGTAGATGCAGGACAGCAGCAGGCAACTTGAGTTCATCGCATTGTGTCCTGTGTCATTGTAGAAGGGCAAATGCACTTGCCCTTGAACGAATGAGTATTCAGGCAGGAAAATGTTGCTGGCGAGTGTCGTCTATAAATTATACTTGGCGTCTAGTCAGGACTAAAACTTTTTCAAATGTCTTTTTTCTTTAGAGAACTCGAAGGTTTTCTTGTGTGTTCAGAGCCGGTGAAATTGATAGGGAGGAAGATGAAGCTGTTGAATTGCTGTCATCGTTTGAGTGCAGCTCAGAAATTTTACTTTGTGGTCACGGATACATTTTTCATATTCAAAAGATTGGGTATTAAAACATTCAGCAAAAAACTAATTTGTACCCTTAAATGTAAGTTTCGGAATGCACTAAATTGCAGTAGAAAGAATTTCACTTTCCTGTCCAGAACATCGAAACCGGTTTTCTTAACAGAGTAAATATTGGAATCATTACGATTCCCTTTCCCGGGAACTGAGGAGGCAGATAACTGAATATAAACAAAAATGGACATTGACAATGTCCATCCCAACAAGAATTGAATATTTAGAGGTGCATCCATACAATAACTTATTTTATGTTTTGATAATTTTGGGAATGAAATGAGTCTGAGGATGTTGAGAAACTTTTAAAATTTCTATTGAGTATTTAGACCTCAGAATGAAGGTGTGCTCATACCAGAAACTATAGCATAAATCTGTATTTAATAATATATATGATTTTATGGCCCAAACGCTTGATGTTCGTATGTCCGTAGAGATCCTTTCATTTCGCGGGAAAACAGAAGCCAACAGGGGCAATTTATGCTTCTCTGATATTGACTAATTGTGATTCTAGTGAAATTTGGGAAGTAAAAAGATTTTTATTTGTACAGAAGAGTGTAGTGCTCCCTGAGGGACAGATAGAGAGAGAGAGAGATATAGTGAGGGATAGGGAGAGCCAAGTTATGCTCCTTGACATTGAATAACAAATTCGAAACTTGTTAGAAATATCAGTTTAGGTTCGTCTCAAGGGCAAGAGGGGCCACTCACACTCCTTGAAAATTAACCAAACGCAGTTCTAAGTCAACATATTTTCTTCTTTGATTGTATAAAATGGATTTTCAATATGTATATATCTCTGTATGTACATACATATATATTTTTTTAAATTAGGAACCTGATAGGGCAAGAGCCCCAACATATTCATATAAAATAAAGTATTTTTGTTTTTACAAAATAAAAGAGGCCCTCTCTCTATATTGAGCGTTAATGTTCGCCAGTGTTTTGAAGAGCAATAAATTCGCTTGGAATCTATTTATGAACTTTCTTTTGGCAAGTTTGAGTTGGCATCACTGTTTTACTTGAGCATCCGTGGCGGCCACATGGCAGAAATCATTTTTAAACTTTAATTTCATAAAATGTTCTTGCCAATAAAGCCCGTTTCATTGATATTAAAAATATATTTCCTTATTTTATTATGATTTAAACTTGTATCACTCTATAAAAAAAAACACCCTTTAGTAGTGACTTCTGACAGATTCAGTTAAAGTGCTCGTAATCCTTTTTCTTTTGCTTAAAATTTTAACCAACTTTAACGTTCGACATTGTGGGACAAGCCCAACGTTAATAGGAATTATTCAATATTTCGTTGTATGATGATTTATATGTGATTAAATCGGATTTCTGCTCTTAAAATGACAGACTTTTATATAAAAGTTGTGAGTTTTGTGGAAAAAAAAACTATCTTTTCCAGAGCTGAAAGCGTGAGGCGTTTGTCTTCGTCTATTTCGTTAATCCTTTTGCAGTGTCTATCTTTCTTCTTAAAGAGTCAATTATTGTTTGACACCAGCAAAAAAAATAACAATAAAAAAAACCAAGACTTTTTCGCACCCAACTTTCTCATAAACTCTACAAATAGAAATGCATTGTAATTGATTACACAGCCATGAAAAAGGTTAAATCCAGGGTAAGAGATATCCTTCCTTTTACAAATCCGCATCAACCACAATCATTGAAACTTTGTCATTATACGACATAGACTCATGACAAGAACTTATTTTGGTTTTATTCTCTACCCTTTTCCGTTTTTATTATACACTCTTTCCTTTTGTCCTATTTGACATACAAGAAGAAAAGTTCTCTTAACAAGTTTAAAAACCAGACATGAATTGTTGTTGTAGTTGCATTTCTTGTAGCAGACAAAAGTTGCGAAATTCGCTAAGAAAAATTTCTTCACAAAAACTTTTGTACTCGTGGTAATCGTGTGATGAAATTTTATTCTTAACCCATGTTTTAATATCAATGCGAAACCGACAAGAAGTCAGATTTGTTCATCATTAGGCAAATAGATTTAAGGCAAGATTTGTGCCAACCGAATTCGAGATATTCATACTTAAGAGTTCGTTTTTAGCCCAAATGAAAATGAGTAGAAAAGGCAGCATAAAACTTGCAAAACCAGTTTGTCATAAATTAGGGGAATTTTGTCTGTTTTTACTTTAATCTATTACAAACTCTTGTAGATTACAAGACGGGTAATACGCCTGATTATATGCCATCTTCTCGGTGTCGATTTGGACTAAAAACAAAACCTTTTTTTTGCCCCAAACTTAAGACAATTGCACTTTGACTTTTGAACATTGTTGAACTTTGTTTTTTCTAGACGTTGGCGTTTTCTTGGTGACGCGTCAATATTTTGAACGGCTGCAAAGGGTTAAGCTTTATTTTATTGTAGTTGACTTCAAAAGTTATATTTCTAATTTAATTTTCAATATTTATTAGCAAGAATTTTGTGGCTAAATTTTTGCATTTTTGTGCAGACATTTTCCTTCCATCGCGTGTATCGTTCAGCCACAGCGGCGCGACAAATTGAGTTTTAATTGTTAAGAAAATTAGCTGTTTCTATAAGAACGATAATATGTCTCCTGTAGTTGGGGAATTTAAATTATCTGTGCGGGTGTTGTGTGTTATTGCAGCTGCAGCTCCTTTGAAATGTGAAACTTATTTATAAATCAGCAGCTAAAATTTCATTTGATTTCGGTCTGTAAAACGTTGAATTTTTGAATAAGAAAATATGTTTCTGGGCGTAATGCAAACGTTAAGTGGTTTCTATAAACAGGTGTTCAATATAAATAAATAAAAAAAAACCTTTTAAATAGCTAATTTTTGCTAAAGATACTCACGTTTTTTTACTACCAAAAATTGCCCTAATTTATTAAAATCTAAAATAACTTTTTAATTAAAAAATTCTGGGAACTTTAAAATTCCTGCAAATTAATTGACGATTTTGACAATATTAAACCACAACATATAGAAAACTTCCCACTAGCAGAAATGTTTTCATGATGAATTTCACCAGGTAAAAAAATGCCGGTGCCGCCTTGAAAGAATTAAAAAGCCAATATCTGCTGAGTTTCCGCATTCGTGTATCTGCTAAACAACGAAAGCCTTTAAAAATATTTCAAATTCCACTTTTAAAGCGAATACGAATTAAAAATAAATATTTCGCAAAATGTAGCGGAATTGTTCGCATCTACTTATATATTTGGCATAACTTGTGGCACCAGATGCCGTCCATGAATAAATTTTAATTTATATTTTAAATTTAGAACGGAACTAGAGAAATGCAATTTTTGTAAACAAACGGAGAATGTTTTGAGATTTCAAGAAAAAAAAAAGAAAAAAAAAGAAAAAGTTCATTGTAAATGTTTTACATTCGCCTTGAAATTAAAGCGAAAACAACAAATTTCAATCGAATTCTTTAATGAAATGTGTGAAATTCCTATAAAATTCTACGCACGATTGCGCCAAAAATAAACTTGAGTCCCTCTCGCAGAATGTTTGGCGATATTTTTGTGCATATCTAGAATCGTTAAAGTGAAATATTTCATCGTACATCAACGTTTTACCTTTTCACATGCTCTGCTGCTCGTGCTGCCATCTGGCAAAACTGTTGACGTCTCTATGCGTTTTTGTTTTGCGTTTCTCTTTTGGCCAGATAACGCATGTTTTCGTTAACTTTGTTTGTTTTACTTCTACAGAGGATACGATTTTTCCGGTTGCAGTTGTTATTCTTTAGCAAATGTTTCTATTTTATATTGGAATTATTGTACAACAATCAGCTGTTTTATGAAATATTCACAACTAAAAATGACAAAAATAAAAGTTTGATTATGAAGTTTGTGTTTTCCAGCTGTCTATATGCTGAGATTTCCTAAGTGCTAACCTAATGGTGAGCAGACTTAAAAATCTTACAAAAATATATATTTAATCTTACATGATTTTAATTATTATTAATGGCATTTGTAGAAGAATATTTCAGTTAAATTAATTTTGAACAATTTGAAAAATTTTTGCTGTTCACGCTTGGGCATATTTTTGGTCAAGAGGTCGCCCATCATATGCGGCGATGAAGAGTATATTGTTTTCTCTCACATAATTAAACTTAATTGCTTTGCTTTGGTTATAGAAAACAGCAGCTTGAGTACCAGGATCTTTCCAAGCTGAAACTGTCTCCATCAAAACCGCCCTTTTACGTAAACAGCTATTTCGGCAGCATCAGAAGCCGCCACATATTCAGCTTTCGTACTATTGAATGTGCCACTGAATGTTGTTGTTCTTGGGACAACCATTGCAGAAGAATATAAAAACCAGTATAAGACTCTCCATTCAAAGCGCAAATCCTTCAAGGCTGTAATTTTGTACAAGTATTTTGCTATTTTGCTTTCGGAAAGCCTCAAGAAATTTCTTTCATGAAAATATTGTGAAAAGCTGAAAGGAAAGCAAAAAAAAAAAATAAAATGTGAGTGGGTTAGTGGACTTTGTAGCAAGTCAATTTGTGGTGTCTTGAGGCGCGTCAAATTTTCCGCCCAAAACAAAAGGTTTTTCTTCAATGTCCCAGAACTATTTGTTTTATTTTTATTTTTTTTATATCACAAATAAACATTAATTTGTTTATATTTTTATTTGTTTATTTGTGAAAACGTTTGTGTGTGTCGTCAGGCATAAATTGAGTTGATCTCGATGCGTGTGACTTATGATAAGCGACACCAACAATGTTGCAAAAACATTGAAAACCATGTATGTACATATGTAGGTATGTGCCACAACAATGCCCGTGGCAGACACTGCAGAATGCGACTGATTTTATGGGCCATAATAGACCTGGGCTTGCAATCACAAGCGTTCAAAAATATTAGCAGGCAAAAACATGTTTAGTAATTTTACAAAGTTGTTGTTATTGTAATACAGCGAATATTTTAAATTAATTTGAAAAGAAGTGTTTTTGACGGATGATATTTTTAAACATTTTTTTTCCAGCGTTTTTTCACTGGTTGACTGTGTTTGCGCCACAGCGACGGATTCTATATGACCCTTCCTATTTTTCCATCAAGTTGTGACACTGAAGGCGTCATTACCTTGACCTTTAGCCGTTGCTCTGGTCAAAGTCGATGTTTTTTGTTGTGGCAAATTTTAATAAATTAAAAGATCTTGTATAGAAACAGGCCAAACAAAACTCGGCTTTAAAACTGATTTATGTACGACGTTTTTGTATTTGGCAGATGATAAAAAAGATACAGGCTCTTTTTGCTAAAGTTTTTTTTTTTTTTTTTTTTTTTTTTTTTTTTTTTTTTTTTTTTTTTTTTTATGCAAATAATACTTGAATGACTAGAGTGGCATTTGTTTTGTTTTGACAGCCAGTTCGGGGGAAGCCGGCCATAACCTGCATTAAAAATTTAGCAAAGACAGTGGATTCTACGTGTTTGGCAGCTGCTAGAATAATTATAATTTTTGCACTTAAAATTTGCTATAGCCCATCATTTTGCTTCAATTAGGATTAGACTGCTATTCAAACTGGGTTTCATTTTGTTTATAGAGAACAAAAGTCAACTGTTAACAGCTGTTGTTTTTCTAAAATCAACCGACCTTGAAGCTTGAAAATGTTTAGGCCCCAAAACACACACAAAAATCTACTCAAAATAGATTAATTTTTGCAGAGCAAAAACAAGAAACATTCTAACACTTAAACTAAGCAAAGAAAAATTCTTAAAAAATTTATACAAAAAAAAAAAAAAATAATGTGTGTTATTTTTTCTTGCCTGTAAAGATTTACAATGTTGTTGGCAATTAGAACAACAACTGCAACAAAAAGTCAATGTTGGGCGATGTTTTAGAGATTTTGTTTGGTCCAAATTTGCCGCTGGCGTCAAGTGTCTGGTGTAAATCGACGCCGCCATGCGCGCTCTTTGCCAAACCCAATTATAAATCATAAAGACTTCATACATTGTTGCAAATTGTGTTAAGAAATTTTAGTGCTTCTAGCCAAAGCGCAGTGGCGTTGCAGTCTTAGTAAAATGCTTGTCGTTGTTTTAAATAAAATAGCCATTAATATCGACCAAAAGGGGAGCAAAAACAAACAAATTTTGTTCGTGGCTAATTTTTATCAATTAATCAAATTGCCGAGCACTACAATATATAGAAACTTGCGATATCATTTAGCCACTTAAGCCAGCAGTAGATTGTCATGCTTATCAGCAAGAATCACTTTTCTTTGTGACATATTTCATGTAACTGTGAATATCGTATCACATCAGCGCTGGCACGAACATCCAACTTTGACTTTGTGTCCGGAATGATGAATGGCATTTGTCCGACGTGTACCGAAGTCAATAGCAAATTGAAGTTTTTTTTTTTTAAGTTTTTGATATTCAGGCTTGGCGAAAACTCCAATACAGTGGAACTTCGATATAATGAATCTGCAGGACATCCAAAAAAGTTTTCGTTGTGTAAATACTCGTATAACGAATCGTGCAGAAAAATTAGAAAAAAAAAACGCTCCCTATAGCTGTAGTTGTTACTAAATGGTTACTAAATTGGAAAGTCGAACAAAAACAAAAACTGAACATTTGACCAAACAGCTGGTCCGTCTCCATTTAGTTCTAGCGTATATTTTCAGCAATTGCCTTTTGATCAAACAGCTGCTTGCGAACGAACAACTCATCCATCGAGACTACGAGGACTTTCACTTGTAAATTTTGCATTTTCTATTTATTGTCTTTTTAGCAGTGAATTTTTCATTTTACATTTAACATTTAACATTTTTTGTTTTAGCATTTTTAAATAATTCTTTTAGCAGAATTTAGCATATTTTAGGATTAACGTTTTCACACATTTTATTTAAAAAAAAAAAAAAAAAAAACAATTTTTTTCCCATATTACTTTTCGCCATTCAAATAATTATACAGATCATGGCAACCATAGAAATATAAAGTCAAGGCGAATTAACTGGAAAAAACACCTTGAAAACAACGATACTGGCCCATCAGACCTATATATTATCAGAGCTGTATGTCCTTCTTAAAGACCTTCCTATGCAAATAGTTTTAAGGTCAGAAACGTGTTGACTACTTCAGCACTAGAAGATTTTTTGTCGCCACATCGTATTTTAACGCTTTTTTTAAGTTTTGAAAAATTTTCGTAGAAAACAAAAACACAAGACATGATCAATTCACATATGGAAATGAAAACTGGACTAACATGTGCACATTTTGTTGCACAATTAATGTATCAACTGGAACAAAGATTGGCAACAAATTTTTTTAAATTTAAAAATTACAATTTGTTTTTTCCGTAGAAAAACCAGCCTAAAATCTCCGATAATGTTAAATAATAGAAACTTTTAAAAAATTACGTGTTTGGTACGGCAATGACAAAAGCTAAAATGGCAAACAAAAAAAAAAACAACTACTGAATTTCGGACAGCCGTATATGAGTATAAAAAGGCCTTCAACGAACATCCTTTCACTTCATTTGTGACGAAAGTTTTGGTTTTATCTGAAGTTGAAAGGATTTTTGGTGGCATGAATCGGATGAAAATCAAAATTAGAAACAGAATGACATTAAATATTATGAATTCATTGTTTTACAGAAGATGTGGATTAAAAAGGGGCAAAATGTATTATGAAGTCACTAGTGATCTGATAAAAATATGTGATGTGAAACAGATCTAATGATATTGTAACTTATTCTTCGCAAGTTGAGGCGGAATATTCAGATGATGATGTTTTTTTTTTTCATTAGCATGTAATTAGATTTGCTGTTCAATAGAAATCAATGTTTTTTTTTTTTGTTATATTTTAATTGTTTTATAATTAATAATACAAGGTGGCGCAAAAGTAATCCTCCTATCAGAAAATGCTATAAATTTTGCGATTGGCCCCTAATGTCAGTTCTGTTTTGACATTTGCGTAGTAAACACATGCGAAATACACGTTAATAAACAATGTTACGCTACACTGCTGCAGAACGCGCAATATTGGTGACTATTTATTTGACCAATAATCGGTCGGTGACTTTGGCACAACGTGAATTTCGTCGCAGATTTCCTAGCCGTCCAACGTCTACTGGTGAAACACTGCGACGTTTAGCCGCTCGCCTCGAAGAGACTGGCACAACACGAGATGCTGCCAGGCGTGGCAGACCCCGGAGTAGCCGTTCTGCAGAGAATATTGCTGCTGTAGCTGAGGATGTCATGGAAGCGCCGTCGACATCGACCAGACGACGTGCCACGCAAATGGGTGTCAGTCGACGGTCTTTACAGCGAATTTTGGTACAAGATTTGAAGATGTTTCCCTACAAAGTCCAGACGGTACATCAGCTGTTAGCTGCTGACCGCCAATCGCGTCTAACATACGCTCAAGCCATCCTTAATCACCACCAAGAGGAAGATGAGTTTTCATCAAAAATAATCATGAGTAGTGAGGCCCATTTCCATCTTAGCGGGTACGTAAATAAGCAAAATTTACGCTTCTGGGGCACTGAAAATCCGCGTGTAACCCACGAAGAGCCATTACACCCGCTCAAAGTCAAAGTCACTGTATGGTGTGCTGTTTTCGCTGGAGGAGTCATCGGACCTTTTTTCTGCGAAGACGTCGCGGGCCAAACGGTTACTGTGAATGGTGAGCGCTACAGAGCAATCAATCAACGAGTTCTTTTTGCCGCAACTTGATGAATTGGGATTGGAAAACATGTGGTTCCAACAGGACGGTGCAACGGCACACACTGCAGGTGCCACAACCGATATGCTGAAGGATGCATTTCCCGGGCGCCTAATCTCCCGTTTTGGCGATTTGCACTGGCCAGCAAGATCGCCTGATTGGACCGCTCCAGACTTCTTTTTGTGGGGCTTTTTGAAGTCGCGGGTCTATGTCAACAAGCCTCTGACTCTTGCAGCTCCTCAAGACAATATCCGTCAAGAATATGAGGACCTATCGCCGGAAGTTTGGACAAAGTGATGGAAAATGCCATTAAAAAAGGGCTCAAATGACAATCAACAGTGGCGGCGGCCATTTACATGACATCATATTCTCGACTTGATGTAAAAAAAATTAAAAGACCAAATAAAAATAATCCACCAGAAGAATCAAAGTTTTTAATTTTTTTTTTAATTACAGCCAAAAAACATACGAAGGTTATTTTTGCGCCACCTTGTATAACAATAGGCACTTGTAGGTAACTTTTAAATTTTCTACTGTATTCTTATGCTTCTAATTTGCTTTATATTTCAAACGTTGTGCAGTTAAATATACGGGCAGATTATGCAGAAATACAGTTAAAATTTTTAGCATTATTTTTTAAGCATTTCCATATTTTTATTTTAGCATTTTTAGCATTATTTTCTAGACCGATTTGGTAGTCAAAATTGTGGTCGCCGCGACCACATTGATACGATCAAACAATAATAAGAATTGCGCCGTATGAACGACAACGCAATTTTCATTGAAATTGAAAATATGTACGTATGTAGGTGGTTTAGTGGGCATTCACACTAGGCAATTGTTTCAGCCAAGCTGATTAGCTTTTAGGCATTGTCGAGGCAGGGCAGAACTCAAGATGAGTACAAAACTGGCTTGTACTTGCAATTCGTTTAACTGTCTGAATCGTACTCGGCAAAAAGCATGAGTGTGTCGAAATGTGTGTATACGATACAAGCAATAAGAATTGCACGGTGTGAACAACATTGAACAATTTGAAATGAGAAATGCGCATTTTTTTTTTTTTTTTTTGTATCAATAAGAATTGAACAGTGTAATTTGTGAGTTCTCAATAAGAATCGCCTGATGTAAATTCCCACCACCAGCTGTCATCGAAACGTCAGCTGATTACTTTTTGCGAAAATGTTGTGATTGAATTGCACCAGCAACATGTACGATTGATTGGCTATTTCATGAGCGTTTTTCCACTACATTTGACCTGAGCACTGAACTGTGTTAAGCGCGCAGGAGGTGTGATTCTCCGGCTGTTTGGTCCATTGAAGATGTGCGTCATTGTCAAGTCTAACATAACATGCATGCAAATCTAGATATATACATACATGTTCCTTTCCAGCTGTGGCGCGATCCCGTGGCTTAAACACATACATACACACATGTTTTGTGAATGCAGCCAAGATGTGCAAATCAACACACGATACATTGTGCTGCATTTGCATAAATTTAACTTTAAAGAAACATTTTGTTTTTAATTTTTCATACATTTTTGTTTGCACAAACATTTTGCCATATAAAGAAAAAAATAAAACACAAATCATATATAACATCGATATGGATATGTGTGCGTGTGTGTGTGTGTGTGTGTGAGAGTGTGTGCCCAGATTTGTATTATGTGGGCTCCAACAGCGTCAGACTGTCTGGTATTTGTACGTTGGTCTGAATATCTGTTTGATTATTTGTTCGGTTTCAGTTGTTATCTCGTCTGGCTTGTGAGTTTCACATTTCTGTGTGCGCTTAAGTTTTTCCAATACAATTTTTATTTTCTTTCACTATTTATTTTTCAATTCGGTTATTTTGTTTCTGGCTGCAGTTGGTTGCTATTTGTTGTTGTTTTTTTTTTCTTTTGCCGGAATAGTAAATTATTGTTGTTTTGTTCTGTGATTCGTGTCTGGACGTTTTGGCTTACAGCTGGCGTCCACAGACACAGAAATTAAAATCTTATATGACTGTTAAGCACATTCATACCACTGTGTATGGCCGGGTGTTTGTGGCGATGTGCACAATGGGCCAGTCAAAAAAGATGGACTTTACCAGCGTGCACTTAATTTGGTTTTGGGCAAAGCTTTTTTCTGTCCGCTTTATGAAAATCGGTTTTGACGCCCAGCTAAATTACCAAAAAAAAGTTTAACTAAAAATCACCAGCTGTTGCAGTGATGCCACCTTATAAAATCAATATGCCTTGAATGTATTGGTGGCCAATTTTTTTTTTTTTGGTTGCACATCTTGGTCTTGGCCTGAAACTTTACGGCCCCATTGTGCAGTGCTTGAGTTTGTATCACATTGTACGACTAGTGAGTGCTTAACAGTAAAAGTTCTTGAGACTAAAACGTGCAACACTTATGGTTGGAATTGAGGTCATGTTTTAACGAACTAATCATATCAACTACATGAGAACTGGCCAAGATTTTGTTAAAATCCTGTCAAAAATATTCAAATAAAAACTTGCAACTGAACAAATGTGGATTGAACTGAAATAACTAAAAAATTTCGCGCGCCAAAATAATATATTTTCACTAAAAATTTTATTACATGTTTAAGAAGAAGAGCAAACAACGTTCGCCAGTGTTTTGAAGGCCAATTATTTATTGACTTGTGTTGGCCAAGTTCCTGCATCGCTCGGCTTCGTAATTTCCGGATAAGTGGCAATTGGAGCAGTTACTTCGGCCCCCCAAACCGTTTTGTGTGGTTGAAAATTTGCCGAGCGTTTAAAGTTTTTAAAATTTACACTATTCCCACATGATTTTTCAAAGTGATCTCAAACAAGGTGCTGTGGGGCACATAATACTAATTTAGGGAATATACATATGTATGTAAATCGGTTGCTTATTTTTGCGACTATTAAATTGTGAGCGTCCAAATTCCATTAACAAGGTTTCAACAACTAATTTCAGTTCAGTGAGCACTAATGAAACCAACATTAAGTTGGCAAATTTGGCCAAATGGATGATGTTCGTTGGCGATATCAAAACCAGAAACATATTCCCCTTATGTGTAGGGTACGCATAACGACATACATACATATGTAAGTACATATGTACATATTTGTACTTACATATACATACATATATATTTGTAATGTTTGCATATTGCACACGGAAGACCAAGTCTAACCTACAATCGAACATAATCACTTACTCTAGAGTTCGCAATAAAATCAAAAAATAGCAGCAAAAAAAAAATGAGAAGAAAAGTAATGGCAGACAAGCAGACTTCTAATCTGTAAGTAGTCGTGTTCTCGAATGCATGTGGCTGCATGTCTGTGCCTGCTTGCGCACGTTCTTTTAAACCTGAACCACCACCACCACCACCACCACCACATGGTGAGATTAAAAGCAGTAGCTGCAATCATTTGCATACATCCTACGATTTTGTTTTGGATTTTAGTTCTTTTTGTCTATATGCGTTTGTTTTCAGTTACCAGTATTTTGATTCAGCAAAACATGTACTATTTAGATATTTAGTCTGCTATTGACTCAAAATAATAAAAGTTTAGTTGGTTTATATGTATGTGTGTGTGTGTGTGTGTGTGTATGTGCTATATGTAATTTCCTTTTTATTTCTGTTAAGTCTTACATGTTTTCCGTAATTTACGGTGGTTTGTAGCACATAAATAGAAAAAAATTAAATCATGTGCTGCATTTAATTTAAGTTTATCTGAATTTTTTTCTAATCTTGTAAGTTGCAATTTGTCTTGTATTTTAGTTTTAATAGTGGCCTCATTGTTATGCTTAAGTTATACATCCATGATTATATGTATGTATAAGAGTGAATGAATGGGAATGGTGTTTTAGCTCAGAACGGCTCTTCGTTTTACTGCCTTTCAAAGACTTACTACATCTAGGAACCGGACCAGTTCCTTCAAGGCAGCTTTAGCAAGTATTGGTCTGTCAGTCGCATACATTTCCTGTGTCCCAGTGTGTTGTTTCTTCACTGCAGACTTTGCACCTGTATCTGTTGGGTATGATCGTTTGTTATAGGTCTTTATGACAGGCCTAATGTGCTCTGGGTGCACCCAACAGTATTCTTAGTCTTTTCCTATGCAGTTTTACACCAGTTCCGCCCACCTAACGTGCAAGCTTAGCAGCTTTTTGCAATGTACAAGTCCACAAGTATCGCTTTCATATTTTGATGACCGCACAATGGCCTATTGCCCATTTGCTTATCTCTGAATGGAGTAGTTTACAGCTGCACCTTTAGTGTAGATGTCTGGCATCTTGTTTGCTCTATGCCCCGCAAGAATAATCTGTCTGGGACATTCATATATATACAATATATACAACTACAGATATTATTTTTGATCGATAGTAGAATAGAATATCTACCAGATAAAGTAAAATTCTAAAATGTTTCGAAATATGTAATGGCTTGTCCCCCAAGCTCGAACGTTAACGTTCGCCAGCACTTTGTGAGGCAAAGAACTTATATGCTCTCATTAATGATTTGTGATATGTCACGATTTTCATAAGTTTTCTATGGTTGGCGAACGTTATCGCTCGACATGGTGGCACAGGCTCTTAAACTTTTTATTGAAACGTTTTTAATTACAAAATGCTACAGTCAAGTTTTTGGAATTTTCAAGATTTCATAATGCCAAAGTGAAGGGCTTTTTTTGCTCCTTGTAATGATTAGTGTTAATTTGCGCATAAGCAATTTCTCTCAAGATGGTGCTCTTTTCAAAATTTTCAAAGTCTGCAAATAAAAAAAATTAAGCAATAAATAAAAATAAATTAAATATAATCTGTTTAATAATTTTAGTATTTTTAGCAAAGTGTTATTGGTTAACATAATTGTTTTCAGTGTACATCAATTAGAAAGTTGTTATATTTATTAAAAGTTTATTTAAACTTGTAGCCAGTGTTAAACAAAATTTTTTTTGACTACAATTTTATCGTTCTATTTGACCAACTAAAAATTCCCTTTAAATAAATAATATCTTAAACAACATTTTCGAGAAAAAAAAAAACATTGACCAGCTGATAAAATTTTAAAATTGTAAGAAAAAAATATGAAGATGAAAATCTCTCAACAAGATGGAATGAGTTTATTAATGTTATTTGACATGTTTTTGTTAATTTTTTGTTCTAATCTCATAAAAAAATTAATTAAAAAAAAAATATAGACGGGGGTTAAAAAACTTCTGAAGGTACATGCCGAAAAGCCATGAAATCTTGCAATTTTTTGCGCTTAAACTGAAAAATACACAGGCTCTAAATTAAGAAAAAAAAAATTGCAATAAAAAATTAAAGAAATTAAAAAAAAGCAGAAAAATTTTACATTAAATTAATTAGTGATTATGAAAATACAAAGATATAGAGCTGAAGTCTATGATTTAATTAACAAATCATTAAACATATTAAGGCGTGTTTATAAAGCAACGGAAGTCTGAAAACGTCTTAACGCGTTGACGCTTGTTATACAACTTGAGCTTAAAACGGCCACCAGATCAAAAAATTCTAAAACATCAACTCGAAATAAACCAAATTTTGGCTTTAGTAATTCGTGAAATACATATGAACATTTATAGTATGCAATTGGTATCGAATTTGGGGGACTCCCCTTATCAGTAAATAGCACAGAATACCGACAAACGTTTTGTGCATTTCTGTTTAGCTGATTCATAAATTCAAGTACGATAAAAAAGCTATAACATTAATAACATTTTGAGCCTAAATTTGCATATTAAAACGCCAATACTGCCGGTTTAAGTAATTAACCTGATTGCCAGGGTTACCTAATTTGAAACCGCAAATTTTGATACGCTTGCATCGCTGTCGTACACAATCCGTGGCCAGTAAGAAACACATAAATTTCGCGTTTAAGATATCTGCAGCCCGGCCGACTATCAACAGATCTAAATGCTTGTTAACAGCCAGTAACTCCAGCCAGTATTTCACACTCGTTAGAAACATTTTTAAGGGAATGCCTAAAAACACCAGAGTGGTCGGCAACATTGGAGAGTTGTGGGAGCAAGTGTTTTCGCCAACTATCATACAATTGGAATAGATATTCAAACGTTTTAGGGCCAATTTAAACAATAAATGGTGCAGAAGACCCCATGACAGACCATTTATGCCAGCGATTGTCAATTCTCTGAGTGACAGCATATTAAGACCGATGCGCCAAAGATGATAGGAATTTACAATGTGCAGCTCTTGCAGTTGCGGACACTTTTCCACAATCCAATTGTGATTGATGTCACCGTGTAACCAGTGCAGGGCTCTCAAACTAGCAAAATCATTCAACGAACGTTGAAACATTTCTGATATTTCCATAAAGTGGGCGGTGTCCACGGTAATGGACTCCAATGTGGGCGATATGTAAATAAAACTGTCCGAGTCATACACACGGGTGTGTATTAATTTGAAAACTCTCAAGTTCAGGCCACCCAAAAGCTGCTGTAGATTATTAAAGGTTAGGCCGCGACAAAAGCTTAAGGCAATTTCTTGCAGTGCGGACAAATCTCCGAAATTTCTCACATCAATCTCACAACATTCCAAACGCAGAATTTCCAAGTTTTGGCAATATATAGTTAAAATATCAATTAGCTTAAAGTTTATGACTATATCTCTGGCTTCTGTGGCCTGTATGAACAAGTCGCGCAGACGGGGACAGCATTTCAGTAGGCCGGTAAACGTGCACCAAAAGTCAAAAGTTATGCGACCCATATGAAGAACTTCCAAAGCCCAGCTTCTGGAGGGCAAAAAAGTTTTATCCGTTTTCTCTTCCTCCGCACAAATGACAGTGAAATTTCTTAAATTCAGGTGTTTAAGGTTTGGCAGCGTCTCCAGAAGTGCCCGAACGTATTTCAGCTTTAACAAGCGCTCCACACCCGGCGGCTTGTCTGGCTGCATTTCAAGCTGCTGCAACTGCTTAATGTTGCATATTTCTGCAATATTTATATTCACGCCGGGAATCAAAACTTGAAAATGTTCACAGAAGCATTTGATGATGTGGAGACATTTCAATTGCGGGCAATTTTGGCCGATCACCTGCAAGTCCTCATCTGTTATGGCCATTTGGTAAAAAACTAGCGTCTCAATGCACTTAAAACTTTTCACTTTCAGTTGCAAGTGGTCCACGTTAATTTGGTTGTCTTTGATATCTTTGATATCAGCCTGGACTTGCAGAGTTCGTATCGTGTCAGCCTTGGAAATTAAAAAGTCCTCGCAATCTTGATGATTCAAAGCGAATTTAACTGTCTGGATCTCTTCCAATTCGTTGGTTTCCGTCAGCGCTCTGTTGCACGTTAAAATATTTACATAACGACTTTTGTAAATACTGAAATTGTTTGCCGCATTTGAACACATGTTTGGTTTTAGCAAATTTTAATGTTTTGAAAATATTTCCATAACGAAACTCGCAGCATTATTTCAAACAAACTTATCGAATGAGACTGATATTCTATGGTTTTTGCTCTGCTCTGCCCTTCATATTTTCCACTGCGAATAAATGAAACGTCAAACAGATTAGTAATCAGTCTATAGATAAAAATAATATGATATTATTTCTTGGTTTGCCAGCCAAGATATATTTATATTAAAATATCTCTTCTTTTATAGCTGGGAAATTATTTTTGAATGTGCAACAAGTACACATCACACGTGTATTGCCCCCGCCCCCGTTCCAGTTGTGTCTGGCAGCATTGTTTTGGCCACGATCACCAGCTGGCAGCATTTAGTGCCTAACGAAACACCTGCCGCCAATAATAGTTCTTATGGATTTTTGAGCTGTTCTTACAAATAGATTTTTTTTTCCTATCGAACATTTTTAAATATTTTTGGGGCGCCACACAATCGAAACTTTTGGAAATTCTAAGCAAACCATCCAAATAGTTGATTCCAAACATTTAATTCCAGTCGTAAAATTGTATAAATCCTTTAAAATAATAAAAAAAAAGTTGAAGCCGTAAAGCAACTCTGGGCTGAAGAACAGCTCTTGTGTCATTGTTACAGTTTCTTCAGGGTTGTCAGGTTTGTTGCTGCTGTTGGCCTGCGAGATTTTTGCATTTCATTCCCACTGATCTGAGCAAAAAATTCAAATACTCGTTGCCAATTACAGAATTCTATAAGTCCTTTAAAATAATAAAAAAAAAGTTGAAGCCGTAAAGCAACTCTGGGCTGAAGAACAGCTCTTGTGTCATTGTTACAGTTTCTTCAGGGTTGTCAGGTTTGTTGCTGCTGTTGGCCTGCGAGATTTTTGCATTTCATTCCCACTGATCTGAGCAAAAAATTCAAATACTCGTTGCCAGTTACAGAATTCTATAAATCGTTTAAAGTAATAGAAAAAAGTCACTGTCCTAAAGCAACTCTGGGCTGAAGAACAGCTTTTGTGTCATTGTTACAGTTTCTTCAGGGTTGTCAGGCTTGTTGTGGTTGTTCTACGCACTACTTAAATGATGTGCTTCAAATAACCATATTGTTTGGCTGTTCTTGGACAGAATTTGGTGCTGAATACACGGTTACTTTCTGCGCTTTGGCCCGGGGCGTGTACAGTTAGTCTTTCTTATACCGCCCATTCTGTGCAAGCAACTAAAAGGTCGCAAAAACAGGGGGCTACGCAGTCACTTGTTTGGCGCATTTGGATGAATGCCCCCAGTAAAGTTCAGGTGATCCAAAAGCTGATGATAAACCAGTTGCTAATCTTTATAAAAAAAAAAAAATCATCTTCAGCGTGAAACCCAATTTCCAATAAACTTATACCTTTACCAGAAAATTCTTTGAATAGAGGGTAAATCCTCAGCAAGTTCAATTGGCCTGATGTGAGGTGAAGTTAAACGGCTGGAGCCAACAATTTGGGTTTGCTGAATGGACCTAAGTTTTTTTTTCCAGCAAATCATTAGATCCTCTTACGACTAAAGGTACATGTACGTCGAATTTTTGGGCCTGAAACCAATCCACATGAGATCGGAGAAACGACATCACCCAGCCAACCAACTTCTTTGCACCTGAATGTGTTGATATAAGCTGCGGCGTCAAGTGAAGGTCGTGGTGGCCGTCGTATGAGAAACCAAAGCTCCTGTCTGCCAGCCCTTTCAATGCGTACGTTCTGGAAAACGTTTGCGAATTTTCTTTTTCTTTGTTTTCAATTTACACTCCTCTTTGTTAATAGATAAATTTAATTCGATGCTGATGGTCAACAATGCCCTCGTAATTTTATTTGTTGTTTTTTGCCACTTGATAGGTGCTAGCCCGACGCATTTGAAAACTGAATTAAAAAACGACACGTTTTTGGAGGGAGAGTGTTTTTAAAGTGACTTTTAAGTGTGCAATTGTTGACATGCAATGTTCAAAATGTTGCAAACATTAAGAAAAAAAAAAGAAATGTCCAGTTTGACAGTGACATGTACGTAGATGTAGACGGACGTGACATTAAAATGAAAAGTATTTATATGGCTGTACGAAAAGAAGAACAGAAAACGCAGCATATGTTAAGCAAGTGGTATAGTTTTTGGCGTGTAAATGCGAGGCAGAGTAAGAAAAGGATACAAATGGTATTTGTATTGTGTTGCATTTTGAGCTTGTGGCTGCTAGACGAGCAGCTGTTGGGCGTCAAATGGCTGGCTACTGGTGTTGCAAGTCATTTGCACTTACAAACACCATAAAATGTATGTATGAATATGCGCTTACAAAAAAGGTGTGCAAGTGTGAACACGGGTGTGTCTGTGTGTGTGTGTGTGTGTTGGTAATTACAAGTGGGCATGTTGAGAGTACACACATATTTATAGCATGTCCGGTTTCGTAATAACCAATCGAGTGACTTCTTTTATGGAATTGAACTTTTGTTAAGGAAAAAAATTGTCTGGCAAGAACCCGTCCACAGTATATTTTTTTTGTATTACTAAAAATATATTGCACACAATTACCGACATTTTCACACGCTTTAATAATCAGTTGCATAAATAAAACGATACAGGTTGTGGCCAAACTTATTTTCGTCAACATTTTTGTAATTTAATTGTTCTCTACTGTAAATAAATTTTATGGTTCGTTAAGGGAAGTGCAAACGCATTGCACTTTAGTTGCCAGCTGTTGAAAATGATAAGGCAGTCGCTTGTCAAAATGATAAAACAGTTAAACGCATTAATACCTAAAGCAATTGTAGTTGTTGCTTTTCTGTTTTTCTGGTTAGCAGAAATTTATGATTATTGCCTGCTTGGCAACCGCACTGAAATCTGACGGCTGTTCCTAATAGAGCCCTTATTGCTGAAATAATCTTATCATTGATATCTGCTATAAACAGCTGGCGGGTTGTAGGAAGTTCTGAAAGCACAAGTTAAAAGTTTGATATTCCAACAACAACCACAAACTGGAAAGATTAACTGCTTTGGGTCCGTTCACGCTGGTTTAAGGTTGATGCCGATTCCCTTTCAAATGACAAGGACATTTTTAAAAATCGGAAACAATTATTTGTGGCATTTCCACCCAAGACTTGTGATTTATAGATCTGTATTGGCATAAGTCATTAATGTGGGACGTGTAAATCTTGTAGGAGAAAGAAAATTTGGATTGATCGCCAAACAATGCAACGAATTGTCTGCTATTTTAATAGGGAAACATAAAAGCTATAACATTTTAGCGCCACAGATGAGAAGTCGTGCCCCTGAGCACACTTTTTAAAATGCCCAGTAGATGAGGCAAATACAAAAAATATTGACGTCTGACATTAGAGGCTGGAACTAGTACTCTCCTGCCATACATCGATATATTTGAAGAATTTTGATGACGTAAAATATGATGTGAAACAGTTCAGCCATTTGTGAAACTTCGCAAAGTTGCTGCTCAACTAAAAACTTCAGCCGAGGTTTACGGCGAGTCCGCATAATGAGGCTGGAGCTATTGGGCATTATCAATGTTCAAAAGTTTTCAGAAATATTCAAAGGGAAAAACATAAACTCGGCACCACCATCAATCTGACTCTGTTTCAAATGGTCTATGGCAGTTATACAAAAATCTGTTGCCAACAATACTGCAGCGCAGATTGTGCAATTGGTTTTTGCCAGCAGCCCCCTTTATGGCCTAATCTGACAGTGGACCACCACCTCGATGCGTCGTAACAGACGCACACAGGTGGCAACTTCTCGTGTTATGTGTTGCTCGACAGCTCGTATCTAAACCCTTCTGCTAGTAAATCCGTGTACAGTTAAAGGAAGACTCGACTCCTGAGGTGGTTTCCTCCGAAAGCCTCAAGGAACATTCCCCACTATCTTGTTACCTACCAAGAACAGAGTCTGTTGCAAGCCAACAGCACCTCGAGGACCTCTATCATAGTATCTTTACAAGACACTTCCCGCCTGTTTAGGTTGGTTTAAACCACAGCCAGAACGTTTCAGCCCAGCTACGCAACGTCAATCTATGACCAACACTAGAATGCCCAAAGGCATCCACGAAGCCATGTTGGCCACCGTTCTGTCAACTGACCCTGGGTGAAGATTTCAGAAGAACATGCTAATAAAAATTATACATGAACTTCCCAGAGTTTTGGTTGGCCGGCCAAACAACACAGCCTTTTGCATCTCTCTACCCCGAAAACCAGAGTGCCCTGGTTTGATATACGCCAAAGCTTAATCTGCCCCCTCCCTTTTTTGGAACGAGGACTACAGTCAGAACGTTTCAGCCAAGCTATGGCCAACACTAGGATCCCGCTTTCAAAGCATACCAATTGCACGTTCTGCCCGTTGAGCTTTGGTGAAGGTTTCGGAGGACACTGCACAATCAACGTCACATATTAATTTCGTAGAGTCTTGGTTGTCGTGCCAACCTTTATCCGGAAAAGTAGAAGTGCTGCCGAAGGGAGTGTCGCCCTACAGTTGAGTTTACAGTGCAGCGGTGACAGAGGGGCAACAAATAAAAAGAAAAGATGACGCAAGGTACCTGCTATGATATATATAGAGTAGGGCGCCTTAACCAATCCCACTCCATTTTGCGAAAAAATACTAGTACCCGTGCATCGGGGAATGCATTGAAGACTTAAAACGGCCTTATCTAGCCGTTCTAAGTGCCTAGTACCTCCCACCCTAGCAGGAGTAGCGTGTTTCCGTTTTGGGTATTGCGGCTCGTCCACAAATTATGGGCCATTGCCTGTGTGGTCTGGTGTTTGCACATGCTGTTATCTATAGTGTATGGCCGCATGCTCTACTGTTATTTCGTGTCTAGACATAAAGTATGACTTGTTTGCTGGCTTTTATTATTTTCATTGTTGATGTTGCTGTTTTTGTTGTTCTTGAGCTGTGTATTTGCCCGTGTCTTGTACAATTGTTTTTTGACTATTGCTCCGTTGTTTTTGTAGCCGTTTTTGTTTGTTGCAACCGAAAGCCTTCATGCGATTGCACTCCTCAGCATTGTTTATTGACATTTTAGCAGCTGTCAATAGCCGACAGTTTTGTTTTCATTTCCATGGCCATTTTTGAATGTTGCCAAAGTTTACGTTGTCTGAAGAAATATTTTAGGCGCGGAATTTTTCCTACATTTTTAGCATAAGACAAAAAAAACAAAACAATAAATATTTTCTTAGTTTTGTTTTGTTTTTTTTTTAACGTCAATCAAATTTAGTTCGTAATCGTGATGTGTTGTCGTCATTGTCGCCTGCATTCAAGCCGGTATCACAAAATTTTGTGAAAACAAACTGACGAAAACGTGTTTCAGTTTTTAAGCTTCTTTTTTTCCCCCTTTTCTTTCAACAAAGTAGTTGTTATAAGGAAACATTTTTATTATTTTTCTTTTCTTTTATAATCTCAATAAATTTAAGACTTGTTGTTACTTCGGACAGAGACATTAATGCTCAGCATGTTAAATTAAACGTTTAATGACGAAAAAGTGTTAAGAAATCTAAACACGAAATCAACATTCAACAATTGCGCCGACATCATCTGAAACAGGAAAAACATACGGACATACACACATACACACATACATACGAGTACATATAAAACAGAGTGCTAAGAAATGAAAGAAAACAACAATCCACGAACACGAACACGAACACGAACAATTCTAGACTGACTTACTTAAGCGTTAAGGCGGATAAATGTTGTTTGGATTTGTTGCTGATTTAATGGGCCACCAGTTGTAAGAATTCAAAATGTAATTTATTTCGTTTATTTAAAGGTTTCGTTTTATAAAATGGTTAAGATTTGGCAACGAATCTCAACAGCCTGCACTGATAAGGTTTTATTTTTTATTTTATTGTAATCGCCCTGTTGTATAATTTCTACAATCTCGGGCGACAAGAAAATTTTGCGGAACATCATGATTCTAATTTTTAAATATATCTTTACTGATAGCCCTCTTGCTTCTCTTCCGAAAATCCTTACCCCAACGAGGAGCAGGGCTTGCCTTTGTCTATTCCAAACTGCGGCGCCCTACTTTCCGGGATATGGAGATAAGACCAGCAACTCTAGTAAATTCATGCTTGACTTCGTCTAGACAGTTTTTTCTGAACCCTTCACAAAAGGGCAATTAGCAGTATCCAGGCACCAACGTGCCTCCAGGATGCCTTCAAAGTAAGATCTTGATGTTGAGGTGCTTACCTTGGCTGAAATGTTTTTGGCAGTGGCTTTAGCTTTAGCAGGCTTTTAAGTTCGGTGTTCGAAATGTCATCGACATGTTTGCAACAGATGTCGGTTTTTCGTAAGGATCTAAATGGTGGGCAATATACAGGCGAGTGGGTTTAAGGCCTGATGTTCCTTAGGGATTTCGGTTTGTCTGTGCTCATTGTGTAGGTTATTACTGATAGGAGTGATTAGGTTAAGCCGATCTCTTGAGTAAGAAGTGTTTGATATTTTCTTAATTAAATTAAAATAACTGGGCCAGAACATCACCATAGGCAGCTATAACTTCGAGGTAGTGAAGGACTTCATCTACCTTGGCTCCCAAGTCAACAGTATGAACAACATCAGCACCAAGATCAAACGCAGTATAACTCTTGCCAATCGCTGTTTCTTTGGGCTCAAGAGGCAATTGAGTAGTAAGGCCCTTTCTCGAAAAACCAAGTTGACACTATATACCACTTTGATAATCCCTGTACTTCTTTATGGCGCAGAAGCATGGACGGTATCGAAGGCGGATGAGGAAGTCCTTGGTATTTTCGAGAGAAAAGTTCTGCGTTCAATCTTCGGCCCTGTTTGCGTTGATGGTTTCTGGAGAAGAAGATTCAATCATGAACTGTACGGGTTGTACAGCGACATGAGCCTAACCAGGCGCCTACGGATCCAACGGCTAAGATGGTTGAGCCATGTAGAGCGTATGAAGAATACTGCTCCGACCCGTAGAATCTTCGATTCCGAACCTGTGGGACAACGCAGTAGAGGACGCCCACGGAACCAATGGCGCACACAAGTGGAGAGGGACCTCAACCAACTTGGTGTGCAAAATTGGAGAACGCTGGCTAAAGACCGTGCCAGCTGGAAAACTTTGTTGGTTGAGGCCCAGGTTCACCACGGACTGTACCCCAAAAGAAGAAGAAGAAGAAGAAGAAGAAGAAATTAAAATAAAGCGATAGGGAAATCGTTGCGATAATTAATTGATCTCTAGTTAATGGTATGTGAGTCGTGCTGAGTGTCATGGGTACCAGCCGCCTCGTTTGTGCGGAGAAATGACAATGAGAGAACTAGAGGCAGCACCTAATTAAGTTTACTTGAGGGTGAAAGATGAGTAGTACTGATATCTTGCGGTTCATAAGAAGAAGACTTGAGGCGACTGAAAGGCATGTATGCACATGTTTTACGCTGTAGTTATAAGAATCGACTGCTTAGGAGTGTGGCGCACATGAATGAGAGTATTGACAAAAACTCAGGTTACAGCGCCATGTCCAGTCTGCGCTCGAAATTAAAGCTTACAACAAGGCAAATTGATATTGATGGATCATTCTCCGATCATCTGCAAAGATTTGAGTTTCTTTTGTCAAAACACAATTTTCGTTATTCAGCAAATTGCAGCTAAACGAAACATTCCGACAATAACTTTTTTCCAACAAGACATTACAAAATACTATTGTGAAACAATTGCAACACAAACATCCCAAACGATTGTTGTTGCTTGTATGGGTGAATCAAGTCTGAATAGTCAGGTTGGGGAAAAAAAGAAACAAACTAAACACAAATGGAAACAAAACAAAAAAAAATATTGTATAGAAGATGTTGATTGCGATGATGATGATGATGACGATGACGATGACGATGAAACAACTATAAAAGAAATTGCAACCGATAATAATTATTTTTATGGAGTCTAGTCTATGTCTAGACGATTTTTTTGTGTGTGTACGGGAACTAAAGTGTGTGAGCGTGTGTCTGATTTCTTGTATTTGTAACTGGTCACAAAACACGTAGACAACGTGTTCGAATCAGAAGCACTGAAAAGCGGGACTCTCAGTCGTACAAGCAGAGCTGGCACGCTTAAAGGCACAAACTCTGCTCCACAAAACATACAAAAAAAAACCCGGAGGGGGGAGAAAAAAAGCAAATAAACACAACAACAACAAAAATAAATGTCGACAATCTAACAAAACCGACCGACCAAACACCCAGCCAGACAGCCAGCCAACCAGCAAACCAACCAACCAAAAAAGGAAACAACCGAACAGCAGGGAGTTGTTGCATTGTGTGTCATTGTTTTCGGTACAATTTTAATTCACACAATTGTAGTCGCACGAATGCATTATATATTGAATGTTTGATCTCTATATGTTTGTCAAACCATTAGCCAGACAGCCAGTTAACCAGCCAGTCTGCCATACACCCAGCCATGCCGGCAGCCAGTCAACCAGTTAATAATGGGGAGAAAACCCATTACGGCCATAGACAGTAAATTTTGAGACACATTTAGCTGTAACAAGTTGCTATTGTACACGACCAGACTATTGCACGAAGAGACGACAACTGACTGACTACAGACAGACAGACAGACAGACACACAGCCAGACAGACGACAGAGAGAAGTACAATACATATATTTTTATGATTTCAATCAATTCTCGTTCATCCGATTGCAATTTAACAGATTTGGCAAACAAAAAACTAAGATTATTATTATGGTAATACCTGCGATTGTATGTGAAAGAAGGCGGCTCTGTTGTCGGCTGGTTTAATTCGGTAAAATGTTAGGTTAGGTTAGACTTTTCTGAGGTTTTATTCTCAAGGCAAGGCATTCAAAAAGATTAGGCTCAACTTGAGAGACCTGCGTATACATGAACTGACACTATCAAGCTAAGCACAGAAAATAACGCTAATAATAAACAGCTGCTATGAAGGTTTATGACCCCACCCCCCGTGACCTCAATGTTTAGGCGATTTATTGTTACTGCTCAAGGCCAGGCCTTCTGTTTTGGCGCAAATCTGAACAGAAAGAGCTCAACTGCTAAACGGGAGTATAACGATTTGAATAAAATTTTAAGCTAAGAAATCCAGTCGATTAAAATTCTCGACTTTGCTTGCCCCAGCTTTTTGCAGCGCACCTTCCCGGAGCTCCTAAAGTTGTACGCTTCCGTTTAGATAAAAACTCTTATACACGTATAAGGTAATTGTTTTTTTTTTATGGTTTCTAGAACTTAGAAATAAATAATTTCCCACATCTTTATCGATATTCCTGCACGACAACATCCGTCTATTCTAATCGGCATTTGTTTCAAAATAAAAGAAAATTAGAAAGAAAGATGTTGCAAAAAAGCTTCCCATACCGGGAATCGAACCCGGGCCTTCTGGGTGAAAGCCAGATATCCTAGCCACTAGACCATATGGGATACGTAGGACAGCTAAAGTGGTAATAATTTTAATTAAGCACGAACTCGGCAAATTAAATTAATTTAGAATTTGTATGTATTTGGAAAGTTATAGCTTGTCCCGCGATATCGAACTTTAAAGTCCACGAGTGTTGCGCAGGCAAAAACTGCCACTCTCAAATATTTAGTACCGACACATCGCGATTAGGTCAGATTGTGAAATTAATTTATATTAGTACCCGTCTCATGATGTTTGAATCGGATAATGGTGCACCAATTCCACAGGTGAGCTTGGTCTACGGCTAATCACAGCCGCCATGTTGTTGGTAAGACATCCAGCAGTGACAACTTGTGAAAATTGTCACATATCACAAATTTCTAGCCCAACAATTTGGATTATCTAGTCCCTCCTATCGGCAATTCTTTGGACAATTTAAAAAGTCAAGATATCTGCATACATTATTCGGTAGCCGAAAATTGCAAAAGAACATTAGTCCTCAACAGGACTCGCACTATCAGCTGCACCGTCCAGATCCTCACAAAAGTATATGTATATGCATGTGGCTGTTGCAAGAGCAAATATAGTCATGCATCTCACCCATCAGGGACCATCTAAGACCGTGTCTGCATGTTTCAGCCGATGTAGGCCAACCTCAACCAATATGACCAACACCAGGATCCCTCCTTCAAGACTGGCCCACGGTCTGGCCATTAACATTTTGCGCGGGGGTTGCGGAAGATCTTGCACAAATGAAGCTGACATTTCTTTCGTGTCAATCGAGGAACTCCTTCGCCCCTATACCCCAGAAAGCCGAGTGTTTCAATTTGGAAGAGGTCATGGCAGCAACTGCTTTTTAGAAAAAAAAAATTAACCTCAAACTAGAAATAAAATAGTATCAATAAAAGTTTCTACGGTATCTAATTAAGATGCCCGCCCCGCCCGGCAACGTTGTACACTGATTTTAATATAGCAGAAATTTATAAAAACAGGACTTCCCATACCGGGAATCGAACCCGGGCCTTCTGGGTGAAAGCCAGATATCCTAGCCACTAGACCATATGGGATATAAGGGAGGTCTGAAATGAGATGAAATCATGTATTTAAGTGACTCGTATTTTAGGATAATCAACGTACATAATATGAAAGTATCTGTGATATTTTATTACAACAGCTTAAGTCGTGATAAGGCAGACCAAAATAAGCTTTGCAGGGATAATGATATTTCAATATGTACATTCCAGAACAAAACGAAATATAACAATATTAGACTCAATGCACCCGATGCAAGTCTTATTGTTCAGCTGATTACCTCTTTGGCATTTTTATACCTGAAGTGAGTGGCAACAAATTCTTTTTGACAATTATCTTTCGTTGACAAATTCGTTTAGGTTCTGTGACTTCTTTTTTTACGCTGTTCATTCGTTGACAAATTTAGTTTTAAGTATTTTATGAAATTTGAAAATATGGCATTAAAGTGACAGACAGAGGATACTGAATTGCTGAGCAGTTGAATTGAACAAAATGCCTGTCTGTGTACAACACACGTTCGTTCCGCTGAATATGTGGGAGTGGACAAAGAAATCACAGCCAAAAGAAAACAAGCAAAAATCGCACTGTGTGAACGCAAAAGAAGGCAAATTCAAAGAAGAAAATTTGATAAGTTCATCATTAAGACGTTCATGGTGTGAATTGGGAATGACAAAAAAAAAATAACGTCAAAAATGCCACAAAAAAAAGCATGTCAGACAAATATGTGTGTATGCAAAATTTACTCATATTTTGCCAACCGAAAAATCTACATACTTCAGCTTCTCTGATAACATCGCTGCTGATATCTATTCATTTCCATGACTTTGCGCTTTCCTTAAAGCTTTAGTATTTTAATTATAACTTGCAAATGACAAGAGTACATACGTATGAACTCAAAGCGTGTAGAACATCATTAAACACAAATAAATTTTGCGTTTCACTTCTGCAGCCAAAACAAAATCAGCTGCCTAATTTTTGAAAAAAATATTCCAAAATTAGACGTGTTTCGTTAGATTTTGTTTTTATATTTTTAAAAATAGACAAACAGCAGAGAAATTATACAGAGAATAAAATTACTATGCAAATATTTGTACCTAAATAAGCAGATACATGTCTAATACACATACACACCTTTTAGATTGTGATGCACATACAATTTGAACATGAACTAGTACAGTAGAACCTCCAAAAAGTTAACCGAAATGTCCCAAGGTCGAACTTTTAACTCTTCTAAGCGCCGTTTTTTTTTTAGCCGTAAAAAGGAATAAATAAAGTAAAGAATTTTATTTTATTTGAAAGACTTACATTGTTTTCATGATCACAAAAACGACACTTATGCTTAATTTTTGCTGGGTGATAAGTTTTACAGTCACGCTCAATGTTTTCGTGCGTATAATACTATTAACTATGATGGCTTAAAGAAGCAGCCAAGGCTTGTTTCGTTCTTTGCCTTTGCGTAATAGCTCTTGATCATTCGCGTGCCCACCTTGGCTAGGCCAATATCTGCCACCTAATTTGCATCTTTGCTGTCCTCAAACCATTTTATAATGTTATTGATGCTTTCAACTACTTTCGAGGAACTTGCCTGAGATCGGTGGGACCTCGTGTTTGATACATCACACGTCGTTTTCATTATCGGTAACTTCGAAATCATCGTTATTTTCTGAAATACCAATTTATGATTTCATCAATGCTGGTGCCAACATTATGTCCAACCTTCTCGAAATGTGTTTGATTGCATCATTACAGAGCGAGGAATTTCGTCTTGGCACCATCATCACTAAAACCATTATTGGCAGCTCCAAATAAAAGGAAGTTCGGGGAGTACCATAATTTAATAAACAAAATTAAGGTTTAGTGTTGCCATTGAGAAGATTTTAAGTCATCAAGTTGCCACTATTATCACTGAAAGAGCCACTGTTTTACAAAAAAATGTACACCCTCTAAAATGTTAATCGAAAAGTTAACTTTTTAAGGCTGTACGTTGATTATGAAACGCTGTTAACTTATCGGAGTGCTTAACTTTTACGCGAGTTTTTTTTTTTTTTTTTAAGATTCTACTGTGTTTTGATCAGACCGAAAAGGAGTTTTTAAATTTCTCTATTTATGTGTTTGTTTGCAAAAGTAATTTTTTTAATGGCGCAATTTTTGTTGCATATGTACTAAATTATACAGCGCTTAAGGCTAATTAGCGTTTAAATTTATATATGTATGTAGATATTTCTTTTTGTTATGAATTTTTTATTGCACTTCGCTTACAACAAATGTATGAGCAAAATGTTAAAAATGCTTTAAAAAAAATTCTATTATCAAAGCGAATATTAAAAACTTACTTCAAATGTGTTTATTTTTAATATATAATAATTTTTAAACATTTGTTGTCAAAATAATATGGAAAATTTAACATCCCTGGCGAATGGTAACTGAATTTTGATAGCAAAGAAGAAAACTTCAGTTCATGTGTTGGCAACAATGAAAGTTCGTCTTAAAAAGACGATTGTGTCTGGAGAGAAACAAAATTGCACACACAAATGCACTTAAAGCCAAATGCACGCACACACGAACACGCACGCACACACACACACACACACTCAGTGACAACGGCGCATTACATGTGTCGGCACAATATCAAAGGCAAACCAAATGTGGGGAAAAAAAATAAACTGATAAGAAACTTTGAAAGTCGGCAAAAATCACAGAAGTTTTTCAACTGCCACAAAACAGTCAACACACACACACACACATCCAAGCATTCCATTTTCGATATGTAACAGAGAGATTTACACAAAAGCACACACTTACATACATACATACATACATACATACATACATACATACATACATACATACATACATACATACATGTCCATACATAAGTCGGTTCTTTGTTCACCCAAAGTCTGCGCAATAATGAAAAACAGAGGAGACTGTTTGCGTGCGTTTAAAGTTCAGACGCTAAAGTTTCACCGTATTGTTGTCGTTTAGCCCAAATAAAAGTGTCGTAAACAAGCAACAACAACAACAAAAAATAAACAAACAAAAAAAAAGTGAACAAGTACAGAAAGACTGACTACGTGCTTTTAAATGTAACATTGTTTGTGACCAACACTCAGCTACAATTGAGCAGGGCTGTTATTTTATACATACATTTTATGGCACATTTTTATTTTCCAAATTTTTACATTCTCCCTTTATTTGACATTCGTAATACCTACTTTTTTTTCTCGGTATACAGCTGCCCATTTCGCAATTCGTTTCGAATAAGGGAAGAGGGGAAAATTGAAAAATTTCCCCAACAGATTTTGTTTATCATACGAGAGTTGGGAATATGGAACAAACTGCCGGGAAATTCTTATTCTAGAATTGAGGTGTATATGTTTCACCTTGAATTACTCGTATTTTTTGGGTGTTTTTTTCCATTTCACTATATTATTTCACCTTGAATTACAGTTACAAGGTACTCGTATTTTTTGGATGTTTTTTCTTGCATTTCACTATATTCTTTCACCTTGAATTACAGTTACAAGGTACTCGTATTTTTTGGGTGTTTTTTTTCCATTTCACTATATTATTTCACCTTGAATTACAGTTACAAGGTACTCGTATTTTTTGGGTGTTTTTTTTCATTATATTATTATTCTCTCTGCAACAATATCGCGCCTCAGTAGCCGTTAGTATATCGAAGGTCATAAAATTGATTTATAGATGAAGTGCTGTTTGCTGAGTTCTTCTATACGGCTGGCATTAATCAGTTTTCACCTGTCACGATTAAAAAGCAATTAGTATATTCTTAATCAGGTTTTTTGTTGGCCAAGGTTAAGTTTCGAAAACGTGGAACAAGCTCCAGCCTATCTCATAGTGTGTGTCTCCGCGGAAGATTCCCGTAGAACAGGTTTCTGGTAAACCGTATGGCTTGGTATCCCAAAGCTTAAACAGCTTAATTAGCAGAAAGGGGATCGGAGCGAGGTTAGGCCTGGCAGATTATGCGCCGATCATGTTTCAGATGCCTGCATCTTGGTTCAATTGTTCTGGCTATAGCTGAAACCTTTATCGCAGATAGAAAATGTCATTATCTTGTAAAAGATGTGCAAAACTTTTTTTTGCCTTGTCCGCTGAAATACTGACAGTCTTTGTTAGGAATCGAATTTACCACTCCTGGACAGTTGGTCGAACACATTTCAAACTCATCCATCGAGTAACTGGATGGCAAACTATTCATGTGTCCTGGTTTATGGGCTATCTGGGGAAATTTTGGCCGCTAATTGGAACTAGATATGCCAAGTTCCACAGCAAGAAGAGTGTTATATGATCCAGGATGGTCAATAAGGAAGATATTGTCACATACATACATATGTGTTGAGCCCTTATTAACCTTGGCGGCTTTAACCTATATTAGAATAGGCGGACACGACTTCACCTCTGTGAGATTGCGATGGAGAAAGCTCCTGCGTGTAAGGAGTATAATGTTGGAGAACAGGATTTCAGTGGGAATACTATTAGTTCTTGCAGAGTCAGACTCATTAGTTAACACACATACAAACATAGAGAGTTGAAAAAGTAGTGGTTTGTCGTTCTGAACATCAACTTAAGGACATCATACTTAGAAAGGATCACGTTATTTTTTGTTTTAATCTTGCATTCCTCTTGGAAAATAAGGGACACAGTTAAGCGCACTTTTTTTTCAGATAAGAAATCTTTCGTATAATCATCCTTATCATTTGAAAGCATACCTTTGAGCTCAAGTACAGCCTTTATAAATACCTTCATGTACATACATACATATATATATATAGTATATTGCTTTTAAAAACTGTGCACACACATGCAGACATCTGTACATTTTCATACACAAATTGCATTGTGGTTTTTGGCGGCTTTCTTCTCTGATTTTGCCCCGACTCATCGTAAACTTGGTCGATTTTTTTCTTTTGTTTTGCTAAAAATAAGCAAAAAGCCAACATTTGCCACCGTCTATCGGTGCAATTAGGTATGTTAAAGGTAGCGTCAGTGTAAGACGACGACTTAACTAAACTGAAACGCTTAACACAGGTGTGTTAATTGCATTAAATATATGTAATTGTTTTTTCATACTTTTTACCCAACTAAAAGATGGCGATGAGGTTTTTGCTGCTGTTTGTGTTTCTGTGTATCGCTACAAAGTGAAACCGCCTTTTGTGTTTTTTGCGAAGGGAGAGTGAAACAAGATTCACATGCGTTCACACGTGTGCACATGTGTGTGTGTGTGTGTGTGTGTGTGTGTGTGTATGATGGAAAATCATTTCTAAGGTTTCGCGACAGCATAAAGTTTCGGATTCACAGATTAGAAACCACAAAATTGTGTAGAAATTTGATGGGAAAATATTTAAAAAAAAAAAAAAAAAAAAAAACTTGAGAAAATTTTTATTTATGAAAAAAATTATTTAAGATCATGATTTTGAAGTGTTTTTTAAGGATCATTTTGTCACAAATATTTTTTAGCGTTCTACGAGGGATACAATAGGATTTCAGTTTTTGTATTACTTTTGTAGCAATTATGAGACTAGAAGTACCCTAAAAATAGGCCAAACCGCAAGTGAAAGGACATTTTTGCTCTAGTTTTTTCTGGGGTTCAGAATAAATTTTGATCTGCTCACAAATCTACTTTACGACAACTATATGTTGCGTAAACCTTAAATTCATTTACATCATGACGGTGTAGTGTGAAGGAGGACCCATGCCACGGGTGAGTTTGCAACGAGCTGACCAAGGCTCTTACATGGGTTGGAAGGCACACATGCGCAGCTACTGCGTCTGATAGGTATGCGAAAAGTGTCACATGACACAATCGCTTTGTTCGAGAGCAAAGGCTGACTGGTTCCTCCTATCAGTAATGGCTGGACCAGTAGAATCAGTAGCCCGAAAACCTAAGGGCTTCAACCAGACTCGCCGGACAACTTCGCACCATTCACAACCCAAGGAAACGCTAGAATCTGTTGCAAGACAACAGCACCTTAGGGAAATTAGAAGCTCCAAAGGTAAAGCCGTGCATACATAACAACTTCATGAAGACTGCCAAACCCTCATACCACCATTCTAGGTTTAAAGCACAACCAGAACGTTTCAGCCTGAGTGGGCAACTCCAACAAATGGCCAATAGAGCCATTCCTAATCTCTATTTCAGTTGATTTAGGGTATGCCGTCCCCATTCTGCCATTTGGCGGGTAATTTACACGATGCTTCCAGAGGAGTTTCATCAACGCTTAGAAAAGCTGTGTCGTCGGCGAATGTTAATATGTGAATGTCACTGCTGGACGGTAAGTCAGGGACATACATATATCAAATATAAGAAGGGGCCCAGGATGCTGCCCTGAGGAACTCCGGTGTATTGGGCTTAAAAAGGTTGCCTTAATAATCCTCTTAGATACGCATGTGTTATTTGTAATCCTGTTTGTAACGTTACATAAAACAAAAATTTATTGCGACAGCTTTGAGTAAAAATTTTTTTTCCTAAATTCTATAAAAATGTCCTTGTTGCAATGTTTTTCACCTGTATGTATGTCTTTATGTCCCTTTTAATAACCGTTTAACAACCAGGATATTTGAATATTAAATTTTCAATAAAAATTCAAACCATTTCTGCAACGTTGTACGTTTTTTTTTTGCAGACATTCAAGGCAACACTTGGGCACAGGCGTGAGCATTTTTTTTTGTGGGCGTGTTTCTATACGTGTGTCGTGTGTGCCACTGTGTGTTTGAGTAACAAAATTAAATTTCTAACAAATACGACACATCAATTTTCCTAATGACCTACAAAAAAGGTACAACTTTGTTGCTGCTTTTAGATTTTGCTTTTTTTCTGACTTTTTGCTTTGGCTAAATAGTCGTTCGTACACTGCAGTCGGAATTCCCCTATAAAAAATCAAACACAACAACACACCAACATATAAAATTAATACTTCTACAACAAGAACCAAAAGTAACAGAAAAAAATTAGCACACAAAACGCAAAACAAAAAATTGAAGGAGAAGAAGAAGAAGAAGAAAAAAGCTTCAAGGACACACGAAATCACGTAATATGCCAAAGTATGCTGGTAACGTGCAGCACGCTTTTTAGAGCTCAAACACACGGAGGAACATACACACCAACAAACATAAACATGCATTGACATTATTTTCGGAAAGTGAGCTGAAAAGTTTTTAAATGAAATACATAAAAAGTTTCGGGCCTTTTAAGATCAAGAAAATGTTGGTAGTGTCAGACCTGCGAACCGTTTATAACTATATCTTTCAAATAACGGCTGAGAGGAACACAAACGTTAGAACGAATTAAATGGACTAATCGCAACAAATCATAATTTCGCTAGACGAAAACCGTCAGGCATATTCTTGCAAACCACGTGATTTGAAATCGCTAGGCGATTTGAAAATTGCTATTTGATATGTAGGCTGTGCTGAGTGAGAATGGCGCGTTTTACTAGCGGTCTGCTGCATGTAATAAAGCAGCTGTTGCTGATTCTATTGAAACAACACAAATATTTTTAAGCCAAATAATTAGAAATTTTTACTATCTTGCGCCAAAAATTAAAGGCATCATGTTTTATTGTACTAAAAAATCAGCTTAAAATTCTGTTTAGCTAAAAATCAGCACTTCACCTCACAGTTCCCATATTTGCGAGCTGATGTCGCCAAATCTGCGGAACACCTACTCGTATCATATGAACTACCAAAAATTCAATTTATTTAAATAAAACGCAATTCTTTTCAAGTGATAACTTTTAAGCCTGGAATTTTGAGGATATACTTCTCTCCTTGGATTATGTTAAACGCTTTTGGCACACGAATTTACGGCAGGTGATGATGGCAAAGCTACAACAAATTTAGCGAAGTCAAAACTTCGTATATTTGAGGTTTTGATCACAAAAAAAAAAAAAGGTAGATGGGCCATAAAATATTCTCCACGGCTGTCAAACTGACAACTGGCCAGCGCCTTAAAGAGTTTAATTATTAAAAAGTGGCTGCCTCCGTTTTGAAGAATTTTCTATTTTGTTTTTATCACATGCGGATGACATAAATGTTAATGTTAATGTTAATGTCTATTTCTTTGAGAGAAAGTCAGCGTGACTTTGGCGGTTGTTGCAATCAAAGCGATTTCATAAGAGGTGAGACTGAGATTCCAATTCATTATTTTTTCCATACTTTAGACTCTCTTGAGTGTCAACATCTTAAAAGTAAAATTTTTGTCTTTGACATTTAAAATATTACAATTTTATCGAATTTCCTTATCGAACTAGTGAGATCAGCTGCTACGAATTCGCCCTCGTTATGCCAGTTCTTAATTCATTAATTGCTTAAGCCCAGATGACTTAATAATCAGGTGAAATTGGAAGCTCAGCTGATTACTTTTCTTATGTTTAAGCCTCTCTTCACAAGCTGAAGAAGTTCAGAAGTAAGAATTTTCCAGCTGATGAACATTTAAGAAACGTAAAATACATACTTGGGAATTCGCCGAATTTTGTATTTGTACCAGCGCGACTGCCTGCTATGAATTCGTCTTGGTTTAAACTATTGCAGCGATGTCAGAAGGAAGATTTTACGTTAATTTTACAGCTGATTGTGATCAAAATAAAAGTTTAAGATTTTTTTATTTTCCAAAAAAAAACACAAAATAACTGTTTTTGTGACGTCCAGCAGCTCAATTACAAAACAAGGTTTTCGTTGAGAACTGCCATATGCAAATATTTTATTAATATTACTTAAGAATGCAACCTTGTATGAACAATTTTTTACTAAAGCATTTTGTTAGCAGAACATATTTGAAGATATTTTATTCCAAATATATTTTTTTTTCATTAATTAAAATTGTTGCTGAAAATTTCTCGCATCACTGGCCTATTGTGACTCTCTGTTGACTAGTGGGATTTCATAGCTGTTGGTTATTAAGAGCAGGGCTGCCAGATTCCAGCATTATTTAACTCTAACTGGCGGCTTCATTTATGGTTAAAGATATACTGGTTGTAAAGCAGCTGTGCTGACGAACAGCTCTCGCCCCCCCCCCCCCCCCCCCCAATCGTAATTATTTTTTTAGTGCGGCCAGACTTGAGTTTTGTGTGTCACTCGCACTGTATTATCGCCTACAGTGCTACTGCCCATGTCAAGGCAGGCATCGAACAAGTTAGACACAGAGACACTTAGAAAAAAAATACTGTTAAAACCATCATGGGCATATGGTCTGTGTTACCCGCCTATTCAGTGCAATTATAATATCTAAATTTACTTTGCAAGTTATAAAAAATATACATAAATAAATAATAATAAATATTTGGTATATTTTTGCAACACAGAGATGGCAAACCTAAAGCGCACAACTCAACTGATAAAAGAAAAGAGTTTTATATACTGTCATAAGCTACAAAACAGGCTTTAATTCTTTTTCTCTCCGAAATCCCATTTCTCTAACCTAAAAAAACTATATTGATATTGATTTAAGTCGCTTTGAATCCTCTTAACATGATCAATAAGCAACAAAATATATTTAATTATTGTCTTTATTTCATTTCGCGATATAACGAATAGGTAATTTTTTAATATTTAATAATTAATATAGTGAATATTTTCATTTTTGACGATCGTCTGAATATATGAACGAAAAAAAAATCATTATATATATATGAAAGATAAACGAAGACAAAAAGATGATGTGATCATGCGCGTGAATTAAAGTTTGTTGGGCCTTAGTTCTAGTCTAGATATATGAATTTCTTTAAGTGAAAAAATTCAAATAAATAAATAAAATTCTAATAAAGAGGGAATTCCCAAATCTTCTTTATGTACATTAAAAAAAAGAAAAGGGAAACAAACATTATTTTAAATTTGGAAAACACCAGCAAAGGGTGGAAAAACCGGCGATCTATAGGAAGTCGGGAATATGCCGATATGGAGGAAAAGTTATATGAATGGATCCTAAAAGCAAAAAGCCGCAACAGCACACGGCCAGCGCTGTGTACCGGAGGATTTAATGGAAGTGATGAATGGTTGGGCAGATTTAAGAGTACGATTTCTAAAAAAGAGTCTGGCGAAGTAGAGCCATTTAAAAGCCAGCGGCGGAAAATTATAACTAGAAGAGGTTAATGTTAACGAAACAGAATTCTGTTGGAAGGTGCTTCCTGCAGCAAAATATCCAAATGGAGAATAACTGCTCTTTTCTATAGTATTAAGAGGACTACAAGAAGAAGCTGTTCAAAACAAGTGTCTCTATATATAATTTTTTGACATCTTTGTAGTTAATGAAATTAAATAAATTCATTTTATTGGCATTAAATACGGAAAATGTTTAAAAAAAAAAAACTTCTCTATCTAAGGAATCTTTCACTATAACGAATAGGTCTGACATTATATCAGGCGTTACGGCCAGCTTTGACTGTATTTTATTTTATTTTATTTACAAGCACTACAAAGACGCAGTTCAGAAATATCGAACTAGTTCGTGTGCATAATCACATTTGAAACAGGGCTTGTTCTAAACGAACGAATAGATTCGATATTCGTAAACAGGCAGGCAGGTGTTTTGTTGGTTTTGGCCATTTGAATTTTGTTCCAAATTGTTAGAAAACTTCTGTTAATCATGTGTTTTGTTAATAATTTAATTTTAGTTTTCTTTATATGAAAGTATATACATACATATGTAAGTATATATCATACATAAATATATAATATAGTACATTTATAAAGATATCACCAACAATATGTTGTCTTGTTTTTGGAATAATTTTGGTTAAGCGAATCAAGAACAACTTCCTAGAATTAAATACCAATAATTACTACATTATAGCATAAAATACTTCGTCGGGCGCAAATATCTCAAGTCGTTCTCATATGGGATATATGTATTTATTTTAATAACTTTCTGAGAATATTTTGGATTTATTTACCTAAATCGTTACGTTATATGTATGTATGTATGTGTTTACAGCAAGATATATGTATTTAATTCATAAGTGATATGTACCTGCATGACCTAAACAGTCCTTTGTGCTTCCACTTAATATATTGCCGATAGAAGATGCTTACCCAGCCGTAAATCTTCCCAGAGAGCCTTTAACGTTACGAACACTCGTATCATTTATAATTCTTAAGATTTTTTATATAAAATTACTTGCGTCTAGGCCCCGACCTGACCGATATTGTTCCCAAATTAACATACTGCCACACAAAAGAGTGACAGAAAGAGAACATTTCAGTTGTTTGGCTGCACGTTTGTTCCTCAATTTTTGCACAGACTTCAAACTTACTTCTTAGACTGGCAGCGCAACTTTGTGCGGCCTCAAACAAACTTAAAGCGTAAAGACACAGTCAAATGAGCAGCCAGAGAAATAACAAAAAAGTCCAAATAACCAGACAGAACCGGCAGCAGCAGTACCCCAAACGATTCAGGCTGAAACAGTACAAAAAACAAAATAAACAAATTTAGCAATAAACATTTGTCGTCGGGTGTTAGTCGCTCACATCAAGTCACCAGAAAAAAATATATGTACATATATATATATATATTTCCAACTTAAAATCGTATTCATATTTTTTGTTTTTGTTTGTTTGTTTGTTTGTCATGACTTAATGTCATCGATGGCTGTGAATATGAAAGACAAAAGACAGCCAGACTGCCATATTGACAGGCACACGGCTGGGACGAAACGCAAAGCAGATGATAAGTGGAGGTTTCTTTCGTAATCATGTCGGCTTCGAAACTACGCAATCGATATAAATTGACGCAAGTAAATGTCACTCACATACATATATATGTATGTATGTATATGTACAAGCATGTGCATGCACATTTGAAGAAAATATGAAGATATGAAGAAACTGACATATCGTTAGCTGAAATGCTAAATCTCATAACTAAAAAAAAAAAAAAATATAATGCCTTTGACTAAACAATATGTATGTCCTCTTCTTCCGCTTCTGCCATGTTGTCTCCCATATTTTACTGTTATACAGGGTGTTTTTTAGAGGTATATAACTTCGAATTGAAATAAAACACAAGAAAATCGTTTTAATGTCCATCAATTTGGCTTTATTGGAAGGATAATTTTATGCCATTAATGTTTAAATATGATTTCGGGCATGTGGTCGCCGCGGCTGGCTCGAATAAAGCCAATTCTACAGGTCCAATTTTCAACCACTTTCAAATCTTCCATAAAGTTGATGGACAAAGCTCCAATTGCTGTGCACGGTGGCGAATCGATTCATTCGGGTCCTCTTCAACACTTTGCTCTACAGCGGCAATTGTTTCTTCGGTGCGCACTGTTCGACGTCTCTGCGGATGCGTATTATCACATAGAGTAAACGTAGTGCGAAAACGATCCATGGTTAACCGAATGGATCCATGGTTAACCGCTCTGATGGACGATTATGTCGACCATAAAATGGACGGAGCTTGCGGTAAACTTCGCGAACTGAACCATTATTTTCGAAATAAATTTGCACGATTTGCAAGCGTTGTTCTTTTGTCAACCTGTTCATGATGAAATGGCAAACCAAACTAAATATTAATCACTTGACAGCTGACAAAATGGCCGCCAGTTAAAAAAGTGATGCCAACTTAAAGTTCTATACCTCAATAAAAAACTCCCAATACAATGCAAATGTATGTATAAGCGGTTCTTACTCTTTGTTTTATATTTAAAATACTTTTATATATAATATTGTGCTATTTTAAGCCGAAACAGCTGACTTTTGTTTAGAATTCTTCAGTTGGTGTTTCGTTAAATCTTTAAAAAAATGCCTAAAGAAACCGCTTTCAGCATAATGCCGGCAGGGATTATGTACTTAGATTAGCGCTAACCAAATTGTGTTCTAAAAAATGCTGGTCTTTGTTAGTAGCTGACTAATCGAATACAACTTTGAGTGGTTGTGCTACGCTAACGATTGCGTCGATTCACATACATATTCGGTTTCAAATGCAGAGCATCATCATTAAAAGTTGTTTGTTTTTTTTTATATAAAGGGTGGTTAAATTTCAAGGGCCGATGTTGATTTTGAATAAAACACAAACTATTTAGGAAATTATTGTAATTTTATTTTATTATGATGTATTGTTATTATTCAATTATGTATGGAACAAAATATCGGCCAAATGGGCGCCGCGACCTTGGCGGCACACCTCCATCCGATGGTCCAAATTTTCGATGACGCTGAGGCATAATGGAGGTTCTATGCCGTTAATGTGCCGAAATATCTGATCCTTTAGGTCTTGAATTGTTGCTGGCTTATCGACGTACACCTTTTCTTTCAAATAACCCCAAAGAAAAAAGTCCAACAGTGTCAAATCACATGATCTTGGCGGCCAATTGACATCGCCATTACGTGAGATAACACGGCCATTGAATTTGTTGCGCAAAAGAGCCATTGTTTCGTTAGCTGTGTGGCAAGTGGCACCGTCCTGCTGAAACCACATATCGTCCACATCCATATCTTCCAATTCGGGCCATAAAAAGTTCGTTATCATCTCACGATAGCGAACACCATTCACAGTAACTGCCTGACCGGCCTCATTTTGGAAAAAATACGGCCCGATGATGCCGCCAGCCCATAAACCGCACCAAACAGTCACTCTTTGTGGGTGCATTGGTTTTTCGACAATCACTCTTGGATTCTCATCCGCCCAAATGCGGCAATTCTGTTTATTGACGAATCCACTGAGGTGAAAATGTGCCTCATCACTGAAGATGATTTTCTTCGAAAATTGATCATCCACTGTTGCCATTTCTTGCCACCATTCTGCCCATTCACGACGTTTGGAATGGTCAAGAGGCTTTAGTTCTTGAGCCAATTGCACCTTGTAAGCGTGTAAATGCAAGTCTTTATGCATAATGTTCATCAACGACGAGCGTGAGAGGTGCAATTGTTGGCAACGACGACGAGTTGAGGTGGACGGCTCTTCAGCCACACTATCGCGAACAGCAGCAATATTTTCTGCAGTACGAGCTGTACGAGCATGCACTGGTGTTCTCACATCTTCTACAGACCCGGTTTGCTCGAATTTTTCCACGATTTTTGCGATTGTACGCACATTTGGACGATGAAATTGACCAAAAAAATTACGAAGTGCACGATATGCATTTTGATTTAAATTCCCATTTTCATAATAAGTCTGGATAACTTTAACACGTTGTTGGATTGCGTATCTCTCCATGGTTCAAATTGAGTAGGTCTGAAATAGAGAAATGTCAAATAAAATTCGGAAAAAAACTTGGCGTTTAGGTGTGGTTCACATTCAACATCGGCCCATACAATTTAACCACCCTTTATATGTACAAGCATGTGCATGCACATTTGAAGAAAATATGAAGATATGAAGAAACTGACATATCGTTAGCTGAAATGCTAAATCTCATAAGTAACAAAACAAAAATATAATGCCTTTGACTAAACAATATGTATGTCTTCTTCTTCCTCTTCTGCCATGTTGTCTCCCATATTTTACTGTTATACAATGCAAATGTATGTATAAGCGGTTCTTACTCTTTGTTGTATATTTAAAATACTTTTATATATAAACAGCTGACTTTTGTTTAGAATTTTTCAGTTGGTGTTTCGTTAAATCTTTAAAAAAATGCCTAAAGAAACCGCTTTCAGCATAATGCCGGCAGGGATTATGTACTTAGATTAGCGCTAACCAAATTGTGTTCTAAAAAATGCTGGTCTTTGTTAGTAGCTGACTAATCGAATACAACTTTGAGTGGTTGTGCTACGCTAACGATTGCGTCGATTCACATACATATTCGGTTTCAAATGCAGAGCATCATCATTAAAAATTGTTTGTTTTTTTTATATACAAATACATATGTAGAAAATTTTTCATTTCTTAGCATTTTGTCACACTTGCATTTTTCAAATCAATCAATACTTAAAATTGTGGGCTTGCACTTTCCATTCCAGATTTCAAATATTGGCTTTGGCTGATGATGACTTCATGGCCAAAACTGGTTTACATTGAAAATATTATTAAAAAAAGGTATTTAAAAGAAAAGAAAAACCTCAAAACTGTATTATTATTATAAAGGCAACAAATCTGGAAAATATCAAAAGCCAATTAAATGTCAAAAATACACACATTTATACATAAATATTTAAGAAATAAATAAATAAATATTTAGAAAAATAGGCAAAAAAAAAATCTCACACAAAATGACGCCATTCGTTAATGATCAGCATCAATCGACATGTTTGATGTTTCATTCTTCTTCTTCTTCTTCTTTTGGCGCTACAGTCCGTGGTGAACCTGGGCCTCAACCAACAAAGTTATTCTTTGTTGTTGTGTCGAAACTAGTGTGTTTTTACACGGTAGGGAAGTTACCCCCACGCACAACCCCCGAAACCTGGAGGACCGGGTCCTGGTTTAGACCCCTGGACAGAGGGGATTCGCTGCACACTTTGGTTCACCTCTAAGCGGGTGCTGTAGGGGCTATCCAGGGGCGCCACGGGGAGGCAGTATGTCAGCTTGACCAGTCCATTTTCAGGGATCGCTGCTGGCTTCTCGCCAGGTTGAGAGCAATCAACAACTTTGCCCTGAGTGCACTGGCCCATGTTTCATTAGACACATCAATTTTATGACACATTTCCAACTCTAATTTATATTGACAGTGTTCATGCGAATTCTTCGTTTGTCCCACGAACATTTAGTCATTTTCAGCACAAAATTACAAAAATAATTTTGATGGTGTGATTATCGGACAACAGCCAATTTTAGATCAAAAAAAAAAAATACAACAAATATGATGCCAATATATTTTGTTTTTGGTGGCTGTTGTTGTTGCTGCTACAACACTAGACCGCCAAAGCAAAAATAGAAATAAAATTCATTCATTCATTCATTCATCCATCCATCCATTTAATAAAATAAAATAAAATGCTGATACAGTTGTGATGAAAATTACACTCAAGCAAACGCGAGTCATGCAGATCTATAGTTTTATTTCTAAAAAAAAAAAAGGAAGTAAAATGTTTGTAAATGCAAACAAATGCATAGAGAATTTTGTAAATCAGCTGACAAAAAATAAAATGTGACAAAACGGTTGGCATCTGGTTACGACAATTCAATGAATTTTTGACCCCCACCCCCCCTCTACGAAAAGAACACGTCAGATTCGGTGTTCGCCTTTCACGGAGCAGCTGTTGAGCTTCTTCTTTATTCTTATACCAGTAATTCTACAATGTAACTGAGTTAATTTACCTGCTTTAAAGAAAAAAATATATGCAGGTTTTCTGTGTGTCTTCCAGCTGTCTATATGATGAGATTTTGCAACAAGTCTATTCGCAAGTAATATTTAGCCATCTAAGCACTGACTTTTACCCAGCCTTATATTGAGAACACAAACTTTTACTTTAGAGTATCCCTAGAATTAAGCTTTTCTAACCTAAAAAATTCCCATTTATTTTATTCACATTGAGCATCACCAACTGGGATGTTTAGTCGGCAAATCAAACACTTTTTGGTTTGGAATATTTTAGGGTTTTTGAGCGCTTTATTTTCAGGTATGAATATTTTCTAAACATTCTGTTTGACATTTAGTTTTTGGCCCAGCAACGGGGAAAACTTTAAAACCCACCGCGGTCATCCCAATTTCATTTATCACAAACATTTGCCAGCTTTTTTCCTTGACATATAACCTCGTGCTTAAAAGTTGTTCATATGTAAATCAAAGTTTTCTAACTTTAAAATTTGGCCAAAAAAAATATTAATCAATTCGATGAATTGGCACTTGTGTTTATTATTTTGAATTTTGCAACGTTTTGACATCTGGTCTGGCAAAAACAACAAAACAAAATTACAAGTCCGGTTATATTCTTGGTTTAATTATTAAAGCAATTTTTTTTATAAAAATTTTAAAGCTAAGCCAAACAAAACACATATGTAAAAACCGGGGTTTTTTAATGTTAGTCCTGATGATATCAAATGTCTGAGAATAAAGGCAACCCTGTTCGTTGCAATTACCAGATGATTCTCAGTTCAGTTCTTCAGTTCAGGGGCAGTTGTGTTTAAAATAATGCGTCTGAAAGTGAGGCTATATTTCTATTGGCAACTCACTTCTGCCATTCTATAACAACAGATCTGGCAACTCTTCAAATTAGTAAAACTATATGCGCTTAATATTTTATGATAAAATGTCACAGAATTTATTGTCACACTATTTGCCGGCTTTTTTTTTCTTTGACAGTTCAGGCAACTGACAATTTACCACATGATGCCAATTGCTCTACAACTTCTCACATTTAAAGACACCTCCGCCACAGTCATCAGACCTTCATGATTAATTTTAGAAAAAAGTTTCTAAAAAAAAAAAAACACTGCGCTGCTGCAAAGTGTGATACAAAAACTGATGACATCTGAGTCAAATCGCCTAAAATCTGTTAGAGATAATAGAGGTGAAAATTCTCGTATCATTCCTTTTTTCGCTTTCAAGAAGACATCGTTTTCAATATAAATTTCTATTGCAGAGCACAGATAATAGCAAGAAAGTAAACATTATCAAATGCTGGGAATCCCCTTTGAACGAACTGGTAACTGGTTCGAGCCCAAGGTTTTGGTGGCGCCAAAATGGCAAAACATTATCAATTTAAGGAAATCAGAAAATTGCAAAACAAAAGCCTGTATTAGTAAAATAAATACCAAGGAGGCTGCCTTGGCAAATAACTGGTCCATTTAAAATCCAGAACAATCAGGGGCTCACGATCGCACGATTCCACGAAGTAACTTAGCTGGCTGTGGTGTTGCCGCACAGCTCTCGCCACCAACAGGACTTAAAATTCAATGATAATTTTGAGGTCGAATTGAATAAAACTAACTTTCATTAAACTCAATTTTTAATTCAATTTATTAATTTCATTTTAATTTTGACTGGTTTTGCAGGAACAAATTATGATTAAACGAAACGCTTCTAATGCAATTTATTTCTATTTCAATAGCTTTTAAAACTAATATTTATGTTTTTAATAAGATTAGGATTTTAGAAATCTAGCATATGAAAATATATGTATATATCTATTATTATTTTCTATTTTAAATGAAATGATTAAATCGTGGGAATTGAATGTCTAAAAATTTGCAGATTTTTACAACAAAATTTTGACAATCGTGTTGACTTCAAAACACCATTAACAAAGTTGTCAAACAACTTGTGACACTGATATCTTAGTTACAGCTTTTCTTCTAGAGATATTATATTTGTCGCCACCAGTGTAGGAGACTTAATGTGGCGAGTCACTTGCTCGTTTGCTTAGCCAAATACATTCACTTCTCCTTTAGCTGTCAAAAGCGTAAACAATCTAAATAACAACAATGGGACAACAACATCAGCTGCAGCAACAACACAGCACAACAGACAAGAATAATATTTATGCGCAAGTCTGCTAAAATGTCTAGACATTTAACATTAAACAAAAAACCATATTTTAAAATAAATAAAATATTTTACTTTTTCCCTGTTATCTCCGACAACACAGCAAAAAAAAAAAACGATGCTTCTTATTGTTAATTTTATTTATGGTGCAAATTTATAGAACAAAAAAAAAAAAACACAAAATGCCCACTTCATTAAAAATCGTTGCTCTTCTCGTGTCATTTACTCAACCTGTTTCGCAAATCCCGTTTTAATCCCCCGCTCTGTCATTGTCATTTATCAGGCTGATATTTGATTTTTATTATCGTCTGTGGGTGCAACAGGTTCTGAAATGAACTGGCAAAAATATAATTTTTGGTACGTTTTAAAATGTTTTTTTGTTGAAATTCAATTTGCAGGGTTCTGAGAAAATGTCCCTCAAGGAAAGTTTTTCGCTTGACAAAGATATTCTTGTTGGAGTGAAATATTCAAAAAAGGCGAGATTTGCCAGAAAAAGGGAATTTGTTTAAGAAAATGTTAATTCAAAACGTACTCTTTTGCAAAAGTGTTTGTTTGCTAAATGCAAGTATTTTGTTTTTTAAGTTTAAAAGTAAAACACATAAAATGTTAAATAATTTTAAATATTTAAATATTTGCTTTTTCTAAAAAAAACCCTTTTTCAAAAGGCAAATTACCAAAAACAATATATTTAAGGGCATCTTAGTTTTCCACAACATTTCCTTTTTAAACATATTTTTTTTTGGACTGGTACTTGTTAAAATTAAAAAGTACTTATTTTAAAATTTTAATTCTAAAACAACTATTTGTGCTTTCTTTAAAGTTGCCTTTTCCAAAAAACTTTTTTTGACAGGTACTTTTCTAGGTATTTTTTTTTTGGACTGGTACTTACTTGTTAAAATTAAAAAGTACTTATTTTAAAATTTTAATTCTAAAACAACTATTTGTACTTTCTTTAAAGTTGCCTTTTCCAAAAAACTTTTTTTAACAGGTACTTTTCTAGGTATTTTTTTTGGACTGGTACTTGTTAGAGTTAAAAAGTACTTATTTTAAAATTTTAATTCTAAAACAACTATTTGTACTTTCTTTAAATTTGTCTCTTCCAAAAAACTTTTTTTAACAGGTACTTTTCTAGGTATTTTTTTTGGACTGGTACTTGTTAGAGTTAAAAAGTACTTATTTTAAAATTTTAATTCTAAAACAACTATTTGTACTTTTTTTAAAGTTGCCTTTTCCAAAAAACTTTTTTTAACAGGTACTTTTCTAGGTATTTTTTTTTGGACTGGTACTTGTTAAAATTAAAAAGTACTTATTTTAAAATTTTAATTCTAAAACAACTATTTGTACTTTCTTTAAAGTTGCCTTTTCCAAAAAACTTTTTTTAACAGGTACTTTTCTAGGTATTTTTTTTGGACTGGTACTTGTTAGAGTTAAAAAGTACTATTTTAAAATTAAACTTTTAAAATTAAACTTTAAAGTATTTTAAAATTAAACTTTTTGAAAATGTACAATTTTGTAAAGCAAAATCATAAAATAAAGGGTGGTTAAATTTCAAGGGCCGATGTTGATTTTGAATAAAACACAAACTATTTAGGAAATTATTGTAATTTTATTTTATTATGATGTATTGGTATTACTCAATTATTTATGGAACAAAATATCGGCCAAATGGGCGCCGCGACCTCGGCGGCACACCTCCATCCGATGGTCCAAATTTTCGATGACGCTGAGGCATAATGGAGGTTCTATGCCGTTAATGTGCCGAATTATCTGATCCTTTAGGTCTTGAATTGTTGCTGGCTTATCGACGTACACCTTTTCTTTCAAATAACCCCAAAGAAAAAAGTCCAACGGTGTCAAATCACATGATCTTGGCGGCCAATTGACATCGCCATTACGTGAGATAACACGGCCATTGAATTTGTTGCGCAAAAGAGCCATTGTTTCGTTAGCTGTGTGGCAAGTGGCACCGCCCTGCTGAAACCACATATCGTCCACATCCATATCTTCCAATTCGGGCCATAAAAAGTTCGTTATCATCTCACGATAGTGAAAACCATTCACAGTAACTGCCTGACCGGCCTCATTTTGGAAAAAATACGGCCCGATGATGCCGCCAGCCCATAAACCGCACCAAACAGTCACTCTTTGTGGGTGCATTGGTTTTTCGACAATCACTCTTGGATTCTCATTCGCCCAAATGCGGCAATTCTGTTTATTGACGAATCCACTGAGGTGAAAATGTGCCTCAAAAAAATTACGAAGTGCACGATATGCATTTTGATTTGAACTCCCATTTTCATAATAAGTCTGGATAACTTTAACACGTTGTTGGATTGTGTATCTCTCCATGGTTCAAATTGAGTAGGTCTGAAATAGAGAAATGTCAACTAAAATTCGGAAAAAAACTTGGCGTTTAGGTGTGGTTCACATTCAACATCGGTCCATACAATTTAACCACCCTTTAATAGAATTAAAATTTGAAACGATTTTGAAACACATTAATATTTCATTATAAGATCTCTATGAAGCAGCAGCAAGACATGCAGTTGCATGATTTTCGGCACTAGAAGTAGGACAGACTGTCACACACTTCTGAACACCTTCTACTTTTCGACCAGACCGACATATTGCGCTGGAACAAAATTTAGTTTTGTGTTTTTTTTTTGTAGAGCCACCCTAATGTACAAATGTTTGCCTGTTTTAGGGTCAATGAAGTCATTTTCTGTACTTTATTAAGACTTAAATTTATGCAAATGCAGAATATTAACGAATCCGAATCCATAAAAAGAGACAAAAACTAACGAATCGGATATAAAGAAGAAAAGAAAGATAATTTTCCAAGTTTAGTGCATTTAATTTCAAGTCGCTGCACAATGACAAAATTCTTTTATAAAGATTTATGATGCCATAATTGTGGCCAATAAAGTTTTATTTGTTGGTTGCCAACAAGCTGGCATAAGATGTGAGGTGTGCGAGCGAGTGAGAAGGAAGATCGACCGAAAGGCCCAAAACAAATTAAAATTTGAGCCCCCCCCACAAAAAAAAAGCAAAATGTGACAAAGAGAAGAAAATCTGTGGCAAAAATGCACATAAATTTTGCAACTGCAGAGTTTTTGATGGTGGGCAATAAACCACTAGGAATGTCACGAGACTTAAGCTGATGGACTTTTAAGGCCGACAAATTCAACAAACGTACCAAGCGCTGCGCTGCGCTGCACATAATTAAGTATTGTACTATATACATACATACATACATATGTGAGTAAGTAGGAGACTTAAGAAGCTTAAATTGGATTGAGTTTCAAATTTGCGCACGGCCTTGGTGACTAAATTTACCGGCCAGCGTTATTATGGCTTAAGACATTTACGGGACGCAACTTGATAGCGCAGAGCAGTCATATTATTCAATTGTTTTTTTTTTTTTTTTGCCCAATGCCACAAAGAAAATACTTAATCAACAGCTGTGTTCTGTTCGGGTAAGGTGCCGCGCTTTTCTTCATAACTGCCCAGCCCTATCAAAAGGCCTCTACATTTGAGTGGATTAGTTCGGTTAACAATAAACGACTAAATGTAGGATGTGCCGCAAACAGCTCGTGACTATCGATGATGAACCACTCACAAGTACTCGCCTGTTCGCATCATCACATCAATATGAGCAGCGCTTAAAAGTTGAGCTGAAAATTTTCGCCGGGGATGGGGGATGGTATCAATAAAAAAAAACAAAAATTGTCACATTTGCAACCAAATGAATCTACACAAAATCCAACAGGTATTCAATGCAATTTCGAAAAAAAATCTTTGCTAAACGTGACTTTTAGGCCTGTGGCGCCAAATTGTCTATCTGTTATCCTCATCGGCGAGTGCTTTAGAATGATGATTGTAGAGGTGACATGAACTGGCCAACGAGATCACATGATTTCAACCCTCTACTTCTATGGTTTTGGGGACTCATACCGTTCACTGGTCCTTACGAATAAGCCAACCCCAAACCCCTGTTTATTGATCAGATCTGGCAAGGAGCTTGCGACCGGCATTACGACAGGTCAGGTCAGATGGGCCCGCAGAGAAGAAGGAATTGCTGATATTTGAGTACAAGTTTGTTTGTGCTTGGCCGCAGATTTGAGCCCATAAGTTGGCCGCTGTACGTTCTATGAATTTTATGTTCTGGCATATACATGTATGCATGTATGCATGTATGTATGTGTGTGTGTAGAAATTTTCAATTGTTCTATAACTTTTTCCGCTGTCACGTTTTTTATCTAAAACCAATATTTACAACTACGCAGCGAAAAAACTCAAAAGACACTTAAAATGATTCGCCAGTTGTGACTTAAATTTAATTCCCTTAATGGGGTTGAATTGTTAAAAATATGAAAAAATATTTCTTTTTTTTTTTTTTATTGAAATATAGAAATGTGACATAAATAAATACAAACACACACACAAACATACGTACATATGTACATATTTTCATGCCAATAATTTTTTGTTTTTATTTCACATATAAAAATATGACGAAGAAGAGGAACAAACAAACAAACAAACGAACAAACAAACAAACAAACGAACGAACGAACGATCGAACAAACAAAAACAAAAACAAAAAACAATATTTTTATTGTGCATGTCTGCCGTCTAGACATTCAAGGTATTTTTGCATGTTTCACGTATTCGGTCGGTTCTTATTATACAATTTCATTATTGGGCCATATTTGTGTGCATACGAGTGAAAGTTTTGTTTATTTTATTTGTGTATTTATTACAAAAAAAAAAATAAAAAATAAAAAATAAAAAAAATAAAAAGGGATTGTTCAGTGCAGACTTTTAAAAGGTCTGCAAATCTTTGTGCAAAATTAAACGAAGACAAAATATGAATGCAATAAAATTTATTGGGTTAATTTGATAGAACTTTTGATGTTGACAAACATAGAAAACAATCTACAATCTGAAAAGAACCCATTGACCATATCGCTAACACATCCCTGTAATAATCACGTTGGCATGAGTCAAAATGTGCCCCACTTGGTCCTAAAATATGTGTTTTTAATGGTTTTAATTACATACATGTTTTTTTTTTACAGACAAATATGTATATAAAACTAGGAACACTTGGGCATTAACAACCCATTGACCATATCCCTAACACATCCCTGTAATAATCACGTTGGCATGAGTCAAAATATGCGCCACTTCATCCAAACAAGTTTTTTTTCAGGCTCAAATCAATCAATCAAAATAAGACATTCTGCTGCCTTCGTATAATGTCCGTTCAGTGCGGCCCATTATCCGGAACTGAAGATGCCAGAATGGTAGAAAGTTTACAAACAGTGTGCACTAAAACAAGAAAAGCATTCCGGCTTTTATTTTTAGGCCGACATTATCAGATCGCCAATTTAATTCCTGACCTTTTATTTATTAAAAATGGTGCAAGTTAAAAAGTTAAAGAATGCCCCCCCCCAACCATAAACTCTCACCAAATCCACATCTTTTGAATTGTGCGGTGTCAATATTTGGTACCACATGAGAGGGGCGCTATTGGCCCCTATTATAATATTAAGAATATTCATAAGGCAAGATCTTATTTTACCACATCCTTAAAAGTCTAATTCTTTGAAATTTTAAAACCTGAAATTAATGTATTTTTTGGAATTTTTCAAACGTTAATCCCGGGGGGGGGGGGGTGGCGAATTCAGGGCGTGTAAAGCCCGCTAAAACTCCAGGTATATAGTATATTCTGCTGATGTTAAATCTTGGCTTACAAGCATATGCCGCACTTTTGGTGTCCTTAGCCTTGGATCGGTGCAACTTTCTTAAACAGTTTTTTGGGCTTTTGTTTTTGTCTTATTTATGGGGTGTCCTTTAATTTGGAAACGATGCACGATATTTTCAAAGGTCCCTTTGGCTTTTGCCATTTTTGTGGCGTCTCATATTGAAAATTTTCACAACGTAAATGCTAAAGTTTAATTTGAAGAGAATGTAGCAAAAGAACCGTTATTTTTCAGAGAAATTCACAGTGGACCATTTTTTTCACACAGCAAAATATATTATTGTGATATATTTATTGCTTTTACTTATCGTTTAAAGCAAATAAACTAACGGACTAAGCCCAATTTTTTTTTTTTTATATACAAAATTGTTTTTCCCAATATGTTTACATGCAAGTGGACCAATTTCACTGTGATGCACTGTATGTCACTTGATAACGAGTGCACCGATTTGGCTAATTTCTCATATTTGATATACGCCTGTTGTCTGTCTGTACGTAAATACTAGTACTATATAGAACTCGTTTAGGGTTTTTCCCAAATATTTTTTTGGGTTCTGTTCGCTTTTGTTTTTTGTCAAAAAAAAAAAAATTCAAAACTCTTTTTCGCTTTTTGCGCCCTTAAAATCGTTAAACTGTTTTAACCGCTTTAAAAAAAAAACAATTTCTAATTTTACAACCAAAATTGATAAACTGTTGAAGGTAGAATATTTTAGTGAAATGCCAGTGGTGTCGCAACTTTGGCCCACAGGCTTGTCTTTCATAAAGAATAACATATTTTAAGATACTGTGAGGTACAAGTAAATAGTATTATAATATATAGACACGATTTTCATTCCATCGTTTTGTTGTGGCAGATTTTTCGTTCGTTACTAAAAGCGGAACAGTTTTATGGCTTTCTGTGTTCCTCACATTTCGTTGATGCAACAAATATATGTTTGTATGTATTTATTTAAGGAAATTCTGGAAACTGGAAACTGGAAACTTTTTTTATATTATGAAATTTTAATTTGTTATTATTTTAAAAACTCAATTACTTCCTGTTAAATTATGAATTATGAAAAAATTTTGATTTATTATATATACAAAATACTTTTCACTAGAACTCGCCAAAGGCGCTAAAGTTTTCTGCTGCCAGTCAAAAAAAAAAAAAAAAAAAAAAGAAAGAAAGAAAATAAAAAATCAACTAAAAACTACATGATTGAATAACTAACAAATTTTAAAATAGTTTCATTCTTGTTTTTATTATTTCCACAGAACTTTAACGTCATTATGTCTAGACAGTAAATTCGCTATTTGTTGGAAAACATTTGCAAATGTTAAAACTTTCCGATGGGCTTAAGAGACTCTAAATGGTCTTAGTGTGAACAAAACGGCAGACATTTGTACGAATGCCACCCAGCAAACACATTTTCAACTGAGAGGATGAAGCGGAGGGTGGGACTGGGTCTTGGGTAAATGACAATCTTTGACTTATTAAGTTGCAGGGACGGGCGTACAATAACATTTTAAGTTTAAGGTTTTCCGGTGACAAACTTATGAATCGTGTCGAGCTGTTTCGCTAGCGAAGGAACGCATTAACTAGAACGGATCACATAAGTGAAGAAAGTGAACCGCTAATTTCACTGAGCGATTTCAGCTGAATGTGTACCGATCGATTGCTGATGTTCAGCTGTTTTATATCAAATTTTGAGCTTTTGTGTCTTCGTAAGAGATGATTTTGCACAGAAACTGAATTATCAGCATAACAAAATTCATCATATTTTGATTGAAAAAAAATATCACCATTTTTGTTATTCTTTCTCTTCATCTTGTTCTCGTCTGCTTTTTAATCTGTTTTTTGTTTTAGTTCAAAATGTTTGCAAACTTAAACGTGCGATTCGTGTAACCAGACTTCTAATATTTTTTTCTTTTGTTAAATATATCGATATTCAGTGGCAACACCGGGAATAATTTTGTAGTTTTTCAACTGTTTGGAATTTGTAGTGGTATTTGTAGTATCATTTATTTAGAGTTTTTTCCACTCTTGAAGCAAATTGTGAGTAGTTGGCGTCCTGGTGTTTGCTGGGTTCGTGTGACTTAATCGAATCGAAAACTCACAGTCATTTAACAATAGAAGCGGAGGTGACAAAGCACAAAAAAACGAACTTTGCTCACAAGTTTATAGACGGAAAAACCACTACAAAAACATTAGAGAAAATTTATAATAAATTGTGGCGTTCAAAGACTAAATGGTCTCAGTGAACGGGGTAGGCTCTTAAGTCGTCTGCCCAAAATGGCTTCAATCTGTTCATCATATACAAATATATAGTACGTATATATGTATGTATATACACACATACATATAAGTATCTATTGCTGAGTTTAAATAATTTCCTCGAAAGGTAGAGGTTATTATTCTTTTTCCCTGTTCCTGCCGGCTGGGCTAAAGATCGATTTTTTGAGAACCTGAAACCGTTTCTTTGCTTCGAAGATGGTCATTAAAATAAATTTATTGCTTCTCAGATTCGGCCAAGCAAATACGCACTGTGCATCTGTCCACGGCTGGGAATATCGTCTCGAAAACTGTGTGGTCTTAAAATTGAGTGACTGCGTGCTGCCAGACATCCTGACAGAAGATCCAGACAATAATTCATTAAAATAAGTTTCCAGTATTTGTGTGAATATTTATTTGTGTAGTCGATGGTTTTGTGTGCGAACTCAACAGGCTGCAGCACTTTATCGAACTTGTCTGCTTTTTAACACCCACCAAAAGGATAAATAACTTGACGCGTCTACGATGCCCAGTGGGTGGTTAAATAAGTAGTTTCTAGTCCTTAGAAATCAATAGTTTGAGTCTCCTTGTAGGCAAGTTGGCCTATTTGCAAAAGGCTTGGAAGCTCCAAAGTTTTAAGACAGAAAGATAGACCCATGATGAGATTATTTAATAAAGAAAACATTTTCAAAATCACTGCCTAATCAATATGAGGAATCGTAGGAAAGTTCAGGATCCTGGAAACGATAATTTACTTACAGTATTAAACCCTAAAACGTCCGGCCACAAAAAGGCAACTCCCCTTCTAGAGACGACTTTACTATTTTTTTGTTAAAATTTCCGCTCAGAGTTGTGCTCGTTAAATTACTTATCAAGTGCCGCCACTGACACCAGCTCTTCCAAGACCACCTTGTCTGTGTTTGTTATAGCGATAGCGATGTTTTCCTTCAACATCCTTTTCAGCAAATTTATTTAGCGTACTGTTACAAAAGCTAAATAACTTGTTACTTCAAGCCAAATGAGTTTGCAAAACTATATTGTACGGTAAAAGTTGGGGAGGGGAAAGGAAACTTTTTTCAACAATTTAATTTTTTTATGAGGAAAAATTTCATTCTGAGAACTAAAAACCAGGAGCCATAAATTGTTGAATAAAACAGATTATTAAAAGATTTGTAACAAAAAATATTGGTAACGAGAGGAATTTTTCTAAAATTTTTCAATTCTCATTCGCTACAATACAGCATCCAGTGAGGGGCTGGAACAGCTGCAGATGTTTTTCTTTTAGATTTAGGTAATCAGTTTCATAAAGTAAATTGACTGTTCCAAGGCCTAAGAAATATTTCTCAATAGGGTGAGAAAAGCAGCATTATGTTAGATATTACTGAGTTCCATTAAGCATAATTAACAGCTTTTACTTAGACCCATAAAAGACATAACTGCGTAGACATGAGGCCCATAAATTTTTTACTCCACGCCAGCCAGTTCATTTCATATCCGCCACAGAATAAACTAAAGTTCTGTCGAGTTGAAAGGACTGCGTAAATTTTGTTTGGCAACAATTGTTGCTTGTTGCTGCCACTGACGTATTTTAGCTTTAAATAAAATGAATATATTTTAGAAATGTATATATTTTTTTATTTTATTTTGAACTGGTCAAGGATGCTTAAAATACAGGTTCGTAGTCCACTAATCATGCTTGATGCATATATTCGTCATAGGTGATGGGTACAGTTATTTGTACAAATGTAATAATTTGCAGAGGAGGGTATTAAAATGCTGAAAATAACATAACAACGGCCTATTATAAAAGTTAAGTGATTCGAAACTTAAATAATGAAATTAAAAATTAATTTCTATATCTTATAATTTCGTTAAATAAAAGAAAAAATTATATATATTCAATTGATCTCAGATCCAAATTTGTTACAATTTGCTGCTATTTTCATGCTCTATATCAACATTTCCCTGGGAATGGTTAATATGTCTATAGCGTTATTTATTATTTTAGTTTTGATCAAACTATTACCAAGAATAATTATTTATAGGATATAAAAAAATAAACTAGACTTTATTGGACTATTATTGAAGCGACTGCAAAAGAAAACTCTGCTAAGTTGGTTTTTTTTCCCCTTCTTCTGGGCCCGGAATTTCGTTCCAGCAATAACAATTCAACATATTAAAAATGTTTAATTCATGCAAATGGTTTTGTGAAAAACTTGTAAATTTTTGGGTCATTCATTTTTGTTTTGCAGCCAGAACATAAAACATTAAAATAAAAATCGTCGCAGACGTAAAAACTCAGTTTCACAAACTTAACACTTCTCGGATATGGAATTTCTCACATGTTTCTTAAACAACAACAGGAGAGAAATTAATGATCATTTTGTCATGAAGGAGTTCTATAAAAAAAATTCTCAACAAATAATGAATAGAGGGTTATTATTTTTTTGCAAAATCTCCTGCACTGACCGTGAATTAGGCAACCTCGTTGCCTAAAATGTGCTGCTCGAGGTTGATCAAGTGTTGCCAATTGCCGCAGAATAAGCGACCTGCAGTGTTGTTTGCGGAAGCTCAAATCCTTATGAGACACTGCAGTCCTTATATCCTGAAAAGACTTTGATCTACAAAATTGCATGATCTGATCTTCGACCGGTCTGCGGAATTTCTACGCTGGAAGGTAAAAGATATTGCACAAACGTTGTGATCGGTCTTCTATTACGCATAAACAAACAAACAAACAAAAACTGCACATATTATATAGATTCCTCACAACTCTAGAAATCGCTTTGTCGTCCCAATTGCACTTTGTGGTTAACGCTTACACGTTTAAATAACGACCTGATTGTTGCCGCACAAAATAAAATTCTATTAACCAAACGCGTTGCCATTACGCTTCTGTTTAAAGTTTATTTTCATAAACAAAGAAAAAGAAAAACAAAAATACATAAATTATTTCATCCAGCTGTAACTTTTACTTGAACACGTGCCGTCATTTGTGCTTGTTCTCGCTCTGTGTCGCGTTGACATTTTAATTGATTTGTTGGAACCGATTGAAATGCAAATTTGAAGAAAATATTTAATTGTCGTTGAATTAATTATCTAAACGCGTTGTCATTAAAAATGTTGTAGCTTTTTTGTTTTATATAAAAATGCCACAAGTTGTTGGTGAAATGTGGGCACTACTGCCGACTGACAATTATTTGTCTCAGTGCAGAATTAGAATGATTTGAAACCAGAATGAATTAGTGGGCAAACAAAATTTCTTTTGTTTGGCTTTAGTGGTGGCTTTTAATAAATCAAATTAATGGATTTCAATTTCAACATGAATCACGTTGATTTGATGTTATAAAAATGTAAATACTTCTCCTTAATGTGTTGTCATCTCTGCTGCATTTTATCGGAATGGAATTTAACAAATCAATAATAGTTTGACGTTACAACGCTGGATCTTCCCCCAACCGAGATATTGCTGTTCATAAAATTATATGCACTTGTCGAATTCGGCATCAAGATTTGCGCCTACGTCGGCACTAAGTTCAACGGCCTATACATCTAATGTTAAGCAACAAAGACCTCCCATCTCTGCTGCATAAATTACAATACAAAATTGTTGAATTTTTACATCACCCGGCACTTCAAAGAAAAAACCTATTTTCGTGTAGATTCTTCTTTCCATATTTTGCGGTGAATTGCTTTGATTAGACCAAATTTTTTCCCTTAAAGGGGAAACAAAGATTTCAACGTTCTGTTCATTTGTGTTTTCTTCGTAATAAATCAACATGAAATTTCATGTTATTTCAATAAGATTTCAAGTGCTTGCAAAGTCAAAAATATGAATAGATTCATGTAAAAGACAAATTAGCATGATTTTTTTTCTGTGTGTAGCGTGTGTTGTATGCCCCAACTGCGCAAACTCTGCAAGCTGCAAGCTGCACGCTTCACGACAGCAGCTTGTTGTTGCTATGCCAAGTCTGGGTTTTTGTTGTTGTTGTTGCGATTTTGTGTGTTTCTTGTTGGCAGTGAATGCACTCAAATTCTTCTGGATGCAATGACCTCTTGCTGATATTCGCAAAAAGATAAGTCTGCTTGTGCTTGTTCTTACCTTTTTTTCGCTAGTTATTTTTAGCAGCACATCTTATTTTTATACCCGTAAACTGTCTTTCTTGCCAATACAAAAACCAACAAACAATCGCCAATAAATTTACGTTTCTTTTGCAACAAAAACCGAAAAAGAATTAAAAAAAAAACAGACCAACGCTTCAACGCGACATCCTTGTTGCACATTTTCAGCAGACATGAAAAAACAAAAGCAACCACAAGATTCTTCAAGGCAAATGTCCGAAGAAACTTAAAGAACCAGTTCACGCACACCCAAACCGAATTTGGATGCAGCAGCGGGCAGCCAAAAGGCCAACTGCATGCAACCAAAATACCAGTTTGCTGCACTCCAAAGAACCTAAAGAAGGTACAGAAGAAGCAAAAGACAAAGAAGAAGGAAACTGCACTTGTGTTCCTTTAATATACACACATACATACACAAGCCCATTTGGGTTTCATGAGATGTGGTTTTATAAGACTGAATAATAAAACCAGGAGTTTTATGGAAAGGTGGGAACGGGGTGGATCGGAAAGAAACGAAAAAGAAAATGTATCCCAAGAGTTTAATTATTCTTTTTTTTTAACAACAATTTTGCGATTACTGGGATTTGGATAAATTTAGGTTAGAATGAGCAGCTTGGTCACACTGTTTTTCGAGCGCATTTCGACCAGGATTGGTGGGTTTTTGGCTCGACAGTTTTTGCTTTACAAGTCTCGCGCACAGCGAACATTTTAGGTACGAGAAATTTGCGTGATTATTGGCGAAATTTTGCACATTTAATTGTAGAATCATTTCGAGGACTAATTTGAAAAATATATGATACGCCCTTTCAAAAAAGAGTCTTACATACGAATAGAAGGAAGTCGACTCTAAAGCAAAAGGTGTGAGAGGAGAGAGAGAAAGAAAGAGCAGAGATGTGCAGTTGCCTGCAAAAAAGATATTTTTCCTACATGACTGGAAATATTTCCAATCACTCACTTCGGAGCACTATTGAAAGTTCCAGCGTTTGCCGAAATATGTTAAGCTCTTTCCGCTGGACTCATTTCAGCCAAATGCGGAATGGTTTCCTGTTGGAATTTAAACATTTCTAAAAGGTTCTTTCGTCTTTTGATTTTTTTTTTTTATTTTTTTGTTATACTATTACTTTTTCTGGTCAAGTAATTGCCATTATTAAGTTTGAAACCAAATTAACTGCAAAATATTGTAACAATCATATGTCATGTGCTTTTAAAAACACACATGTGATTTTGCTGCTGCTACGTAAATTACCCATTTTCGTTTTTGTTTTTCCGTGTGTCTTTCAAACGGCAGTTTGTTTTTAATGTTCTGTTCTTGAAATTATTTTGTAGAGTTAAAAAGACGAAAGAAATTAAAATGTCTGAAGCTGTTGCAATTTGAAAATGAAAAAACAATTAATCCAGAATTAAATTTGTTAAAAAATTATTGTTTTTTTTTTAGGGATTTCAAATCACTTTTATAATTTTTATGAATTTCTGAATAGTAAAAATTTCGAGATTTTGTCAAGTCTTAATACAAACCATCACCGTCCGAAATGTCCTTAAACAAAAAATATAACATAATGAATTGATAGAACAAAATATTTGGCGAATATTCGAAACGAAAAGTACTTTTTTCATAATTATTATTGTCATCATACATATAAATTTAGCAAAATTGAACTTGGAGAGGCTTCGCATCATTATGGCAACACTTCGAGTGCTTTTTCTCATTAATGGAAGCGGTGTTCGGAACACCCAACAAACAGCAGTTCGAAATTCCTCGCAATCAATGAAATTAGAAGAAAGTATAAAATTAAATAATATATTTTGTGGCTGCCTGATCTGACACTTTCTTAGCGACACCTGTGATCATTTTTAGTAGTTTGGCTTCCGATCCTGTTTAGCTCATGCTGGGATCACATTTCAAAACGAGAATTGTTCTCTTGGACGTGTGTCGGATTTATTATTATTATTATTTATTTATTAATATAATACAATTATGAGAGGAGAGGCTGCTGTCAGATTTAGTTTGGGAATTAATTTTCTTTTACAATATTAATAGCAAAACTTTCCCTCTGCGGCAAAGTTCTCTCCCAAATCGGCGGTCATTTCTATAAATTTCCATAAATAAATTATTACAGTCAAACAATAAAAAAAAAAACGCAAACAGAGTTCTGATTTGGTGTTCTGACTTGTCCACAGTATTCGTTACAGACGGAGCAAGAAATAAAATTAAAAAAAAAAATTAAAAATACACAACGACACTCTTCAAAACAAAAGCAACTGGTTTTCGAAAAAAAAACAGATAAAATTATATAAAAAATATATATGGATGTGTGTGTGTGTGTATGTATGTAAATTCAGTTTGGGTCAATGACTCAACTCATTTATTTATGATGGTTTTGGTGGCTGTCAAAATAATAAAACTTGTACTCGTATTTCTGAAAGATATTCTTATGAAAATTCCAACAAAATTGACGCGCCAGACACTTTATGCGGCCGCATGTGGAGAACTTTTGCTTTGATTATCTCCAGAAAAAACTCAGTAGATTTAAGACTTTGCAGCTGCGCAGACGAGTAGCTGTTCGTAACACTGTGCTGGCTTATAACACAGGATTGTTAAATAAAAATGTTACCTTTGCAACTCCGCAAACGCAAATGGCTTCTTAATAATTTCTCTCCTGTTGAATTTGCCAGTTCCTTGGCAGTAATAGATTTTACGTGCTGGAGTTTTCCGTAACTCCGTGCTGGGTTGTGACACAGGATTGTAACCAGTAGTTAAAGAAAAAAGCTGTAACACGTTATAAATTCAAGATTTTCAACATCTTAGGCCAGGCGACTGTCGACAGTATCAAATTGCGTAATTTCAATTTTAACACTTTGTAAATTTAAGGTTTCAGATGAAGTAGAATTCAGCTTTAAATGAACTATAGTGAAATGTGCGGCTCAGACACTCAAGCGAAATCTGGTTCAAACGAGATTTGACGCCAAATCTTGTAAATGAAATGAAATCTGTTTCGTGCGGCACATTTCGATGTAAGATGCCGCCAAAACTACTCAATACGAAGCGATGCAACAGTGATTTTCTTCATTGTGGACTAAAAAATACAACTCTGTACAAACAAAACTTGACAGTTTGATGGAAAAAATGAATTTGTGCAAAACTTAATAGAATTTGTTTTTGCTAATTTATTTTCACTTTAATTTATTTTTATACATATTTATTATTAATTTTCATTAAACAACAAAAGAAAAGAAATGAATATAAAATTAGAGATATGACTTCTCATATATAATGATATATCAGCTAATTTCATTATGCGCTGAGATCTGGATAAATATTGCAAAACAGGGAAAATAAGATGAATGTGATTTATTTTTTAATTATTTATTTATTTATATATTTTTGTTTTGCTGGTCCTCAGCGCCAGCGTTTTTTCTAATACCTGCAACGGTTGCGATGAGCTTTTCGGTACGTCCTTGAGATCCGTTTTAGGTGTGAGTTTTATGCTCGGCTTTCGTCGCTCTCTTCAATCTAGCGAATAGGAAAATGTTGCGAGGGAAAAACTCTGATGAATATCAATAGTGGCTGAGGCATGATTAAGGTGTTGATATAATTGGGAAAATCACAAAAAGTATTTGCCCTGAAACCATCGATATATCGACTTCTCTGATAGCGATTCCACGATCTTCTTCACAACAATTTTTCTGACTTTCTCAACATTTTGATGGGTGATGGGGCGGGCATTCAGGGTGCCATCATCACGTCTTCTCGAACATCTTGTAAATATTGAGATAGATTTTAATTGAAGTCTATCAGCTTTCGTTAAGGTCTAAATGCTCTATGAGACGCTTGTGAATCAATACAAAACTAACTTGTTCTTTGTTAAACAGGTGGCAACTCTGGTTACAAATAACACTTTTAGCTGGCAAATATGTAAGTTTTTGTACCAGTTTTTGCGCCAGTAACTTGAATGCTGGATCCTTTTCTATTTTTTTTTTTTTTTGCTTTTTAATGATCCATAAAAATTAAATAACAGTAAATAAATAAAACGCTATTGCTTGGCATTAAAATGCAACAAGCAGCCCCCACTCAGACGAAAAAAAAAAAAAATAAAAAGACCTCTGAATGGAAAATTAAACATTTACTAAACAATTTATTATTATTAACACGCGCAGACATGAAAAAACACAACAATGCATGACACATTCTTTTCGGTTTAAATTTTTTGCTGCCGCATTTCTACAAAATTATTAAATATCCACACACATACGAGTACAATAAAAATACATATGAATTTATTTTTTTTAACTGTTTTTTTTTTTTTTTTAATTAAGAGAAAAAAACTTGAAATGAAACATCAACTGATGAGTGGCAAAAAACCAGAAAGACAAAAAATTCAAATAATACAAAATTTAAAAATAAAACAATTGAATGAAGAATCATCATAAGAGGGGGGAAAAAAAAGATTAAAATTAAAACTGAAATAATAAAAATAAAAATATTTCAGGCACAAAATTATATGCATAAGTAAAATAAAACAATGACACTTAATTCAAGTGATAATGTCTGTTGTCTAGACAGACCTGCGTATTAAACAGTCAATGGAATCATTTAGCACCATTATTTTTTTTTTTTTTTTTTACCACAATCACTTTATATTTATTTTTGAAAAGTTATTTATATATTTTTTGTATTTGTTTTTATTACTCATTAAAGTGCTGAAAATAAAACGAAGTTTTAGTGGTTTTGAGCGTCGTTTCAGATTTAGCAAGGCACGTGTAAGAGCAGACATGTTGCACTACACTGTCCAACAAAATTACTTCTTTTTGAAATAAAATTAGTTCATCAATAAATTTTGGAAGCGGAAAACCGCCTGCAGGTGTTTCGAAAGTTAATGAGCATACAATGGAGATGGAGTGCTAATGACTGGTCACAAATCTACAAGAACTTAAGAAAAATGTCCACGGATACTATCGGCCCAAAAGGTGGGGAAGAACGCTACATATTCCCCCTGAAAAGTTCATGTTAATGCATTGTTTTTCCCACCGACCCGACGTTTAAATTTAAAATAGGTCTGCTGTACAAATTGGATGGGAAAAATAAGAGTTGTTTTATCTAGAATAGTTCCCATATATATTCAGGGCCTTTTCCAGCAGTCCGAGTTACCAGCCTGTCTCTCTCAGTGGACATTCTGGTTGATCATCATCCTTAGCCTGATTCTGTGCCATTAATTAAAAAGAACTTGTTACTTTAGTCCTTTTTTTTCAATCTTCATATAATAAATAGTGGTTTAGATTTGTTGCGTCTGAACGGCCTACCGATGCCGCATTAGCGCACAGATGATAAAGTGGACCATAAACTGGCCCATTCTGCTGATGGCCAATGCCATATGTGAACTTCTCAATAGCAAGCCACCGCTTCTGGTGGGAACTTCTGGTGATATGTGAAGCAACCTGCCCGACAACTCGGCCTGTCTAACCTCTCATCTCAGTAATTACCTGGATAGTGAGGAAAGTCAAGGTATCCCAATATACTGCCAGCAGAGTTTAACCAGAGTATTAAACGTATTTCCTGCCAGCCAGTTCCTTAAGAAACGACATGTTGCATGAAAACAGCCCCTCTGGGACATTTGGATCCACGTAAATACGGCCATTCACAACCCCTATAGCATCAGAAACTACCAAAGACTCTTGCTGCAATTTGACGACGAATACAAGATGCTCTCATGCAAGACATCCCGGGAGCTTAATGGTCCCCGTTGTGTCGTTTAACCTTTAGCGGACAGGCACTTTTTAGAATTTTAATTTACACCCCACAGCCCAACACCCTCTTTCTAACTATACCAAAAAGCAGAGGGTCCTAGATTGGAATACAGCAAGACCACACCTGGTTCCCAGAGGCACAACATCGTACAAAAATATTCAATATTGTTTTGCTCAAAACATCCAACTTTTTTCGAATGCGCCTTAAGTTGTGCATCGACTTGAGCAGCGTGCAACGCAAATCGCAAACCTTTCGGAATGTTTTGAAAGCTCTGGGATCTCATGTGGATTAATATCCTTCCAAATTCGACATGTTTGTCTGCTGGCGTAATCAGGCACTCAGGAATGTGTCTCACACCTGAAAATAACTCCTTGATGACAATTAAGTGCAGTTTCTGATCAACACGTTGTCTATTATCTTCCATCTGCCACTTTTCTGATTTAGTGGAATTTTGTAACGACACCCAGTCGTCGCCTGCGAATGGCTGAACTCTCGTCGTCAACGACATGAAATCACCTGCTTCATATTCTTTTGCAGAGTTTTGTGAATTTTGGAGGCAAATTTTAATTTTTTACAAATGGAAGTAACTGTTGCTCCTACCCAAGTATTCAATTCCCTCCCTCCCCGCCTCTCCCTTTTTTTAAATGCCGTAAAAAGGTTTCTTATGCAGTTGCACGTTATCGGATTTGAAAAATTAATTTCGTGTTACAAAAACACATTCGTTTTAAATCTTGTTTTCAAATATCACATGGTTTTTAACACAACAACAACAGCAAATTTATAAATAAATTAAATACCAAATTAAGGTTAATAGTTGAACACGAAAAAAAACAGAAATCAAGAATCATTATTTTATTTATAATATAATTAGACGTAAATTTACGATTTAATTGAAGAGCTGGTTTTGCAAAAATTTAATTAAATATTTAGAAACGTGTCACAAATCATGAACTTTTTGTTTTAATTAAAACGTAATTTTAAAGCCGAAATGATTAAATATAATTGACTAGCAAATACAGCCGTATTTCGCAATTAAGGCGGAGACTATTAAAAACAAAGAATAAAAAGCAAAACCCTTTTTTGTTCTATTGTAAAAAGGCGCGGACTGAAATTATTATGAAAGTGTATTTACATCCATATTTTGCTAAATACTTTTATGGCCGCAAAGCGATGCCAATTGGTGAACCACCGCTCTTATGTGCCCAGCCATTCCAGTTTCAGCTTTCTTTTTGTCTTTCTCATAATATGCTGCACGGCACAAATCATAAACCCCCCTCTGCTGCACACATTTCCCCAGGAGGCGAGAAAACACTACACGCCTGAGTTGGTAGCCCGAAATCCACCAGGAACATCAGGCCTTAAACAGCCTCGCCTGAACCTTCCCCTCAATCTGGTTCCTTGCATATAAACAGACCTGTCGCAAGGCAACAGCACTTCGAAGATTTCCCTCTGCCCGTGTCTTTAGGTTTAAACCACAACCACAACGTTTCAGCCAAGGACAGGCTCCTCAATCACTGACCGACGCAGAAAACCAAAAGGCATTTTGGGGGCGTGTCGTTCTGCCAACTGGCCTTGGGTGAAGATTTTGCTAAAAACATGCATAAACGAAGAGAAGGAGACGAAACTCCTAGAGTTTTGGTTGCCGTGCCAAGCGGGGTTCCTCTCTCTTCCCCGGAAAACGGAGTCCTGACTAAGTGTAAAATCGTCAACGCTTAACCTGCCCCCGGGTGAGATTGAATGAGCCTAACAGATTATTACTTCAGGAAAAGTCTCACATCTGTTTTGTTTGATTTCACTGCCAGCCGCACTCGCGAGGACCAACAAATTTTGAATCCTTTTCACTTTGTGATATTAAAACAAATGTTTATTATTGTAGATTATTACTTCATTTCTCCTGTCTGAGTATTAGTTTAAAGCTTTAGGGCACTACAGCATTTTTCATGTGAGATGGTAACTCTGTTTCAAAAAAAAAAAGAAAGAGAAAAAAATGCAGACACTAAACAAAAGGTATGCAGGCAATAAAAGAATAACAATTGCAAAAGCAATTTAACTTAATTTGCTCCTATCAATATCAGAGTTTGAGCACGTCTGAAACAAACGCTGAGAAAAACGCTCACTGCCTACAAATGAACCACCCAGTCAGACATTAAGTGCCAGACATACCGACAGACAGACAGACAGACAGCCAGCCCGCCCCATGCAGGCAGACGTTCTGCTCGCATTTACTTATACTTTTTGTTTGCCCATGTGAATACGTTTATGAATACGAAGAGATAAGTTATTTATGTCTGGCTGTCTGGCCTTAAGTCTGGTCTAGTTTTGTGACAAAGTAATGAGACAGTTCCATAAAAGTACTTAACAAATAAATCGATTAAAAAATATAAATTAATTTAACTTACAATGCAATGGAAAAAACACGATAAGAATAAAACTTATCTATACCAGCAAAAGAAAAAAAAAACAAAAGAAACGATCAGAACACTCATGGGAAGCACAGTGGTACAAAAGTCAATAGGTGCGAAAAAATTTTCGCAACTTAGTATAAGTTTTCCCCTTCTCATGCATTTTTTTCCAACCCTGAAGTCAGTTCGCAGGATTTTCGATCCATTGAATTTGTGTACGTAAAAAAAAAATAAATAAAAATACTTTTACCAGGGGTTTAAAAAATCAACAAATTTTGGAGAATTCATGAACAAAGAGTGCTGCCACATTGAACCTCATATTTTGCTTTATTTTTCTTTGTCTATTATTTTATTTATTTTTATAATTAAGGTTTTATGACCCAGTCTAAATTAAATGATTCATTCAATAATCCTCAAAACATTTTAAAAACTTATTCTGCTACGGGTGTATGAATATGGATGTTCCACTCTAAAATATATATACAATATGTTGCCAACGGGCTTGAAAAAGTCTTAAGATTTTCCAATAGCCGATCCCACTTTGATAAGGTTTTCAAGGTTCGTGTATCTTTTAGGCGTTAGTGAAACTCTTAGAAGTGAGAAGAACAAAAAATCGATGTTAGAATTTCAAAAGATAATTCTAAATTGTATATTTTAGTGTGAGATGATCTGCTATGTTCTGGTAAAATATCGGACTAGATTTCTATTTTCTAGCGATTTCCTGATGAATGTAGTATCGCCATCGTTTATATATGAAAATAATATTTGCGGAAATATGGTCAACAAACCACAAGCCACATCAGCGCAATTACTTGCGCTTAAGGCAAAAAACGTTCCTGCCAGTCTAGGCCATTTTGCCGTTATTATTTTTATATGAATCCCGGCGCATCATTTTATTAACTTAATAAGCGAGTGAACTATTCAAGTTGGGCTTAGTCCTTATTATTAGTACTTTTTGCTATACGGCTTAAAATATAATAATTTAAGGCTGTTACAAAAGAACATCTTCAAACTCCGAAAGCTGCATATTTCGACATGCACATGCATGCACTAAATATGATTTAAATATGTCTGTGTGTTTGTGGGTTAACTAATGCATCATAGTCACATTGCACGTTTCAGAGTTGATATTTCTATTGCGAGATCTTAGGGGTTGCTATTTGCAAAACAGATTAGCAGACTTTTACTTATCCAAAATACTTTCAAAAACAAAACAAACAAAAAATACCCTGAACTAGAAAAAAAGAAACAGTCTGCCATTCACCTCTCTCTGTCCTTAATTGTGTCAGGACAGCGATTTTTAAGCAATTAAGTACCTGACTATCGGAGAAATGAGAAATTGGAAAAGGTACTTAACGTACCTCTGTGAAGTAGTTGCAGCATCCCTGACTTAATCCAGCAGTGGTTGGTTTTTAAGCCCAGACTTTCAGATTTTTCCCCCATTCGACAAAACTATTTCTTTCAGAGAATGGAAAATAATTTGCTAGTTCAAACAAACAACTAATAACTGCCATTTGTACAACACCAGCTTGTCTGCCTCCCTTTTATTTCTAGCACTAGTAGTTTATCAATTCGCTTGCGAAGGAAATCGCAAAGTTTGAGCAACTTTACAACTTGTCTTGACCGCCGCGTCTAAGATCATTTTCTAATTTAAGCAAAACAATTTTCACTAAAACGACTTGTTTGATAGAAGTTAATTTTTTTTTGTTGTAGGCCATTTAACAACAAATCTAAATAATTTTTGTTGTTGTTGTATTATAGTTTTAAAGAAAACTCTTGTTTTTAGGAAAAAAAATATATGTATAAGATTTCCTTGATTTGCTAAACAATAACTTTTGTTTTGTTTGTCACTTTAACCGCGTCACGCACAAACGTTTATTTTTGATACGCAATTAGCAAAGTCTACGATCACAGGCATGTGAGGGAAAGGGGGAAAATTTTCTTATCAATTATGACTTAAATACACTCGAATGTCTCTTTCCATAGACCAGCGCTACAAAATACTTTGTATTATTGATAAGTACAGAACAATCTGTTTCTACATACATTTATTCAGAAGGAGAGAAAAAGATTATCTAGATGTATTCGATATGTACATACCTGATGGCCATTTAAGATCATAAGTATGCATGTTAGCTGACCAGCCCTGCAAATATTTGGGGAAACCTCTAAAAAGTTGTGGCGGCTTAAAGAAAATGTAGGTGATACCCAACTTAACTCGCCAGGTAGTGGGTCAGCGAGTTTGTAGCTTGAACGCCCATAATTACATACATACATATATATTTCCTATGAATTAGCATGTATTCAGGGACGTTTCATTGGTGGTTCTACAGCGTGGGTCAACTTGGACTGACTGATTTGAAATGCTTATAATTTTTTTTTTTTTTTTTTTTTTTTTTTTTTTTTTTTTTTTTTTTTTTTTTTTTTACAGAAAATACAGAATTTTATAAAATTTTATACTGTCATCATGCACAGTGCCAGAGCGTGTAAAAATGGTTGAATTTTATTATGTTTCCGGACGATCAATTGTTACAACGCAAAGAAAATACCGTCAGCATTTTAATGCTCTCCCAGTGTAAACATGATAAGAAGCTTAATGATCCGTTTCGAGAATTTGGGTTCAACGGGTAATGAACTACGAAGAAATATTGTTCGTCCTAATCGCACTGAACACGCTATGGAAGCTGTACAAAAAAGTGTTCACACGGATGCAACTGTGTCTACTCGTCGACGAGCTACACAATTGAACATCGCTACGACGTATTCTAAAAGTTGATCTGTAGTAGAGCCATTAACTGCCAACAGGAGAATGGACGACATCTAAAAGATGTAATTTTTCATACTTAGCCATAAAAAAAAAATAATTTATAATTTATACTTTAATTTGCAAAAAAAAAAAAAATTAAATAAAAAAATTTTAAAATACAAAAATTATAAGCATTTCAAATCAGTCAGTCAGTCCAAGTTGGCCCACCCCTGTGTTTTTTCGAAAATATTCCTGCCTTTATTGTCATCTCCTCTTAATTCTTGGCGTTTTGTAGGTTAACAACGTCTTCTTCAAGCAGCCAGTTTCGTTTAACTGATCTAATAAACAGTGTGCCCGCACTAAGTTGAAGCAAATTGTTATGAATGCGGCGGCGATTTAATAAATATAATTATGCACATAAAAATGTTATCTAGTGGTTTTCATAGAAATAAACTGATGCGCTAATTTTTCACGTCTAGATTAGCAAGACAAATACGCGGTTCCATAAACTAAATACTTCTGCATGTGGAGATATAATGCAAACACCATTATTTGCATACGAGTCGCAAACATAAAATATAAAGATAAGAAAGATATAAACCGTGATTTATGACATTTTAAACCCGAACTTTCTCACTATAAATTGATGCAGTCCGCACTATTTCGGCACAGTGTCAATCCAGTTTTCGCTTTGAGATCACCACAAAATGAAGTTCATCAGTTGTCTTTTGGTTTTCGCCCTTGTAATGACAGCGTTTGTTCAACTCGCTGTTGCGGTAAGTTCTTGAAAACAACTTCTTTTAAGGCAAAAAATAATTTAATTTGGTTTAAAATTCATTTAAACAGGGGGAAGTTCTGCGTGTTCGCAACTGTCTCCCGGTGGGTTCGATGTGCATCTTTGACCGGCAATGTTGCAGCGGAAAATGTGGGGTGGGGCACACATGCGTCATATAATTATCGATAAGAAGGCGACCAGGAAGCAGAGCATACAATCGGTAATAGGCAAAATTTGGCGGCCAAAAAAAAAAAAAAAAAAAAAAAATGTTTTAAAAGCTAAAATTATAATTGTTTTCATTACTAGAGCCGCTTAAAGGATCCGTACACTCTGCCCTATTTTATTTGAATTCATTAACATTAACAGCGAATTTAGTTAAGAGGTAAAAACTAACGACGATCAAGTGCAGGCCATTCTGAAGTTTGCACAATTGTGTTCTAAATGTTTACGATGATTTTTTTTGCGAAATTTTTGGAGTACCTTCGGCCATATGCACTCTGGCTACGCGTTCGTTCAAAAATACCTCTAAAGGAATTTTGAATTGGCAAAATCCTCTCCTCACAATGTTTCCGAAACAAGGCCAAATACGGAAAAGAAATTATATAGGATTATATTTAAATAAAAAAGAAATAAAATTTCTTCGTAAATATTTCAATTAAAACACGTTTAATTTTTGGCGAATATAATAAATTTTTTAATTAACAAAAAAGCACAAGAGCTGCAGCTTGCTAATAATTATTATTAAGATAATTTTCAGATCATCAGATAAATTCAGAAAATCAGAGACAAGATAATTTAATAAATTTTGATAAAGCATATTTTGTAATCAAATAGTTGAAAAGCGACGCCATTACAGACGCTACTAAAGCAAACTGCAAATCAGCTGTTTACAAAACGATTGTCGTCTTCATTATAGCTATGAAGCTGGCGATACAGCGATGCGGCATTTGCAGTCGCGTAGCTGTACAGGCTGTACTGCGTTTCTTCAGCTGGTCAAATTAAGATTAAACGCATGATGCGATGAAACATATTTCACAATCAGGTCAAATACTCGTAATATTCGAATGTTATTTAAAACAGTTTGGCCTAAAAAGCTAAAATCTTGATATTAAAATGAATTTGGGTCTGACATCGTACAATATTAAATTCTATTCTATAAAATATTGTTATTGCTTTTATCAATTGTTGTGCGATAGAAATAGGAATGTGCTGATTTCTGTGAATTAAACGATTGTCGTTTTCATAACAGGGCTGCAGGGCGGCATCTTGCAGTCAAATTAAAACGAAGTTTAATTGCATGATGTGACACAATCGTCGCCCGAAAAGACATTTGTTCAACAGACTTAAAACCACCTGCTATATGTACATACACATGTACATATATTGCACTATCTGTAAAAGCAAAAAGCCAAAAATTAAGGCTATCTTTCACACAAACGCACAGAGTTATTTTTCTTAGATTGTGCTAATTTATGTGAATTGTAGAATGACAGCAGTTGGTGTGTGTAAAATGAACTTTGTTCGTATGAAATCTTCTGTCAATTATTGTACAAATTAATTGCTTCATAAAAATACAGTATCTGTCTGTCCGGCTGTCCAGCTGTCGGGCTGTCCGGCTGGTTCATTCATTAGAACAATCTTATTTAATAATTTCATTTATTCTGTCTTCTAAAACACAGATGGAATAGTAAATCAATGTTAGATTAAAGCTGACTAGACAACTATTAATTTTTGTTGTTGTTGTATTCTAAATGTTATAATTTGATAAACTATCGACAGCGTTATTAATGACACCAACCAGCGGCAAGTGTTCGTTTGCAGTGCTCGCCCGCCCGCCACATCTACCGACTGTTATCGCCGCCTGTACGATACATTCGTTTTCATTAATTCTATTTGAAAGAGCCGAAAGTGTTTGCGATTGTTTGCATTGAATGAAATAGTGGACTCAAAAGTGATGGAATATCAAAGGATGTGGACACGGGGAAAATACCAAAAATATGCTTCCGAAATGGTTTTGAAAGAAAATCTAACAAATTTCATTTTTAGTGCGTTGAGTTCCAGATTATGTGGTTTTTGTAGTGGCAACTTGGCTGCCCAATAGAACAGTTTTCGTATGTTACCTGTGGCGACTTCCTTCATTCCTTCCTTCCTTCAAATTCATACATACATACATACATACATATATTGAAGTACTAGTAATTGCCAACCGATTTATTTACTGTCTTAAGTTTTCCTAATTGTTGAAGTTGAAAGATTTTTGGACAAAGATTTGACAACACAGTTCGACGCCTGGCAATCGCTCTAATTCAACCAAGCTTCGTTATTATATAATGCGATTCCAAAGAGAGCAGATTAATCTTTCGAAGCATTTTATATAATGGCCGCCCCAGGTTTCATTTTCTTAAACCTTTTAGATTAAGATAGTTTGCCACATATTTTGCCCAACTGCAGTGGCTTTGGTGATTCGGAAAGGTTCTTATCGTCTTTTCCATCCTTTCTTTCCATCTTGGTCATTGACATTATTAGAATGCGTCTTTTGAGTCTAAATTCATATTTATTGAACAAGTTATAGAATGTAAATTTTACTACTAAAATGGTAAATGCAATAAGAAGATGATATTTACATACTTATAGTGTGGCCTAAAATAGGTCGTGACATGGTCTTTATCATATTTTTTTTATTGGATATTGTGTTGTGTTGTTAAAAACTTGAAGTGGCTTAAACGAAAATAAATAGTTAAGTCGTGATTCATTGCCTTATTCGTTGACACTGTAGCGACCGCGAAGCAACCACTTGTCCCCCCCTTTATCATAGTAATAAATTTCAAATTTGTTCTCCCATATCTATTGTTTCTTTTTTTAAGAAAGAACTTTTAGAAAATTATTTTTGCGTTAAATTTTGCTTAAATATAGGCTTAAGAAAATTAAATTAACGCTTCGTCGTCGCTATACGGTTTATCGTCCGCCCAATTTGGTCTTGCAAATACAATTAGACAAATTTTATTTCCCTAAACACTGACAACACTTTATTGTTTCGGTTGCCTGAGCAATAATATTTACTTGCAGGAATACTTTTTATTGTCTCTGAACTGTGTCTTGCGTTCAAATAAGTATAATTTTCTTCAGTGTATTTTCTCCAGACACCATTTGTCTTTGGATTTTATGTGCGGAAGTTTGGAAAGCTGTGACCAAGTAAATGTATTAAATTTGTTAAAGTGTGTGTGTGTGTGTGTGTGTACGCGTGCGCTTACCAGAGTGTATGTAGTTATATGTGTAGATGTATGTATGTGGTGTGTGTAGACACAGGGCATGACAATTGCATTATTGATGCATTTGCAATCAAGAAAACGACAAGCGTGTCGACAGCAGCAGTCCTTTACATTCTAAAATGGTCAGACTAAAGCAACATTAACAACAATACAAAGGGAACAGAAAAGAGTAGAAGAAAGAAAGAAATCAAATGGAATGAACGACTCAACGACTGAGCGACTGAACGACTGAACGAACGCGCAACATCAATGTCATGCAACAATGTCTCAGTCAGACTTACAAATCATCAGTTTGTGTTAAATTTTTAGGATTTTAACTGAGAGCTTTTTGTTTCAGTCTTCTTTTTCTGTTATTTGTGTCTGTTGTTGATTCTGGCAAACAACAACAACAGCAGAAGTCCAACATATTGGCATTTTAAGGGGTGGTGGGGGGGAAGAAAGAGAGAGAGGAGATACTTTGACTTTGCAACATGACTAAAACAAAAAGGGGCAGAAAACTGCAAAAATAAATCGACAAAAACTTAAAACCAAAGAGTCGCCTACAAAAAACAAAAAATCGTGCCTTGATAAATGAGTTTTTAACCAAAGTCGCTGTCTGAATGCCAAAGCCGGACAGGGCCGAACTGGCTGGCTCACCGGCTGCCCGGCTGCCCGGCTGCCCGTCTGGTCGGTTAAGTGAGTCAGTGCGTGCGTGAATAACTGACTAAGTAAATGAATGCGTCTGGCTTTTTATTGGGGCTGCTGCATCTCAAGCTGATGCAATTTTAGATCAATGGTCAGCAGTCAGTGTGGAAGGTGCATCGAGTCCTGTGGCATTGAAGTCATCATTACAGCAGACCGTTTGCAACACAGCCGGTCGGCTTTAGTTGTTTGGCAGATTTGTTGTCTGGCTGAGCCAGTCGATAAGTACGAGTACTACGCGAACAGACAAAACCAGCAGAATAACAATTGCAATGAAGGGAGAAAAACGTTTGACCATTAAACCAAAATGAAATACCAAAAATGAAAAAAAAAAAAAAACATTAAATTAAATGAAACCTTGTCTGTCTCTGATGTTTTTTAAGCATTTCTTGCCGGTCTGCCACGGTTATTTTTTGTTCATGTTGATACCACGACTCGACTGGGTTTGTCCGTCCTTCTGCGCTTCACCAACACTTTTAAGTATCCACATACAAATACGTCTATGTTTTGCTTTAATCAAACGAAATGAAGAGAAAAAAGAAAACCAAAAACTTAAGACATTCGGGGGTTTCGTTGTTGTTGCTGATATTTTAAATTATTTTCTTTTTGTTTTAAGAGGGCAAAATGCAGCTGCGCCTGCGTAAAACTTTTAACCCAGACAGAAAATCAGTCTGTGCATCATCGTTATCACCATCACCATCGTCATCATCATCATCATCATCATCGTCAGTTCAATGGAGTAAAATAAATTTCCAAACGCAGAAAAACAAAGCCCAGAGACATCATTGCAGTTTAATCAGGCACATCAGACTGTTTTTTGTTGCAACAATGTTTTATTTTCATTTCGATTTTTTGTTTTTTGTTTTTTGTTTTTGTTTTTCATGAAAATAGGGACTTTATTGTGTTGCAACTGCAGTCATCAGGGAATGAGCGCGAAAATAATGGCTTAAAATTTACAAGGCTGGACTTAATTCGCCATCCGGTTCGATGATTGTGTGGATGTGTGTGTGTTACGACGGCCTCACAACAACTGTCAGTATTTCAGTATCATGTCAGGTTTTTGTAACAAAAAAAAAAAAAAAAAACAAAAAGAATTAAACAAAAAAATCTTGTGGGAATAAAAATGCTTAAGAAGAAAAGTCCCAAGTCAAACAAAAAACGATCTTAAAAGTGACTGATTATGCAACAGAGTGCCACAGCCTAAAGAAAACGAATTTTGCAATTTGCCTCAAAACATATGGAAGTCAAGCCAAAAATCCGGGGTACAGCCACAACCAGGCAAAAAGAAAATTCCGATTTTTAAGAACAGATTTCATATATTAAATGATAACAAAAAGGCCTGTCTGGCAAAAAAAAAAAAACACATTTTGGATATGATTTTTAAACTTGTTGCATACATTCTACACCACGCAGCGGTGGTGAATGATCTACAGTCTTGTTTGGAGCAGGTTCGAGATAGTAAAACAGCCTCTACATTTTTTTCTATACCCCTGACTAAATGTTCCTGTATAACTGCAGTATCACCAATTTATGCTGCTGTATTACAACACTGGAAATGTACTAACACTGTGCAAACTTCTCATACTGCTACAGGCCACACTAATAACGAAACTATAACGAAACGACACGTCACGCCACGGCGCCATAAAATCCCAAGAAATATGGCGCAACTTTTCCAGTCATGAGGTAAAAACTTTATGCTGCAAAGAAAACGTTCGAGAGAAAAACTTTTTGTTGACGTTTGCCTAAAAGTATGTGAGGAAAATCGTTTTCGATTTTAGCTGTGTTTTAAGGCCAAATAGATTTAATTTTTCATTTGGTTCTACATATAATATATCAGCGCCTGATGTTGGAAACCTTTAGCCGCTGCCATCTTTATCTTAATGTTTGCAATTTAAAATGTTTTTATTGGGTTTTTATAAAAAACAAAGTAAAATATAATATACAAGTTTGGCGTGAGCAGACTGGCGGTTGTCGACCTACTGTCACAAATGTCGAGGTAAAACAGAGTTGATTTCTTTGTGACCACTTGAAAATGAAAGAAATTTGGCATAGAAAGGCCGTACGAATATTTGTCACACTTGACACCATTTCATACGATTCGAGGCTACGATCACATTTCAAATCGCTTCGCTGACCATCATATGACTGAAAGCACGTTTTTTTGTGCACAATGAGCGATATTTACAAATCTAGAAGGCGACATTTCAATTGTAAAAACATCGTGTACCAATTCTGCCAGGGTGTTATGCTTAAACATGATGTGTTTGGACCGCATAAAATGCCACTGGCAGCTGAGACTGTTTTATACCTCCCATCAGAGTGAGTCTATCAAAGAAGGCAGGTCAGCAGGACCTTCGAAGCCTTTCTTAACTCCAATAAGTTTCTTCAGAATACAGTAAAATTTCCCAATTATACAATATTATCGAAATAATAATTGAAAACTCCTACATAATGTCCTGTTCACTTGCGTTGCGACGATAACAGCACAATTTGCAGTTGGGCTGAAAAATTCTATTCGTTCTTTGCAGTAGACGAACTGTTTGTGTAGAAAACCGAAATATCTTTGCGATTTTCTGATTTCATGTGACCATCAAAACGCAAACAGGGCCAAGGATTGCTGGTACTCTGTTCGGATGTGAGAACATTTTTGAACAGCTTCACTTATTTGGCATGGAAAAATTAACAATTAAGCCGAACCTAGACACAGTAATGTAATCATTTATGGTGGACACACACTGTGCAGCATGTTTATGCATGCAAAGGCATGTTTGGTTTAAATTCGTGGGTGGATACAAGGTTTCAAAAATATCAAAATTCTTTGATAGCATCTGGTTGCATTGTTGTACTCGTTCAGTTCATGCTCATATGTCTGGTGGTGTCAACCGCGGAAAAGTTAAAGGAGGCGATACAGCCGTCGAGAATTTAAAATCTGCCAAAGAATTTGCAAGTACAAGATATCGCTTGTTTACGAAATGTATCCTACTTTGTTATTTTGCGTTTAATTATATCCAATAATTTTCAAAAAAGTTTCTTCATGTATTCGCACATGATTTCAATATTTTCGTTTAGCTCTTTTAACACTCATTCATTCGCAAACTCTTCTTTTGTTAAATACCAGTTTTTTTAACACATTCCTATTTTCTGTGGGGATGTACTTCCTCAATAATAATAACCTACCTGCAGCAGCACGTAGTTGGTGGCTCATTTTATCCGACAATGTGAATACAAAATATAACAAAACTGATGCTGGGTTTATGGTTTAATTGTTGGCAGCCGTGGGTGTATCAAAATATGCAACTTGGAAGCTAAACCTGTTGCATAAACAAAGTTGCAAAGTGTGTAACTATTGGCGACACTTCTTTCTGTCATTAAATTTGATTACAGTTTCTTTTCATTTCCTAAGATTTGGAGCACGACAAAACTTTAGTAAAAACAATGACCAACCGATCAGTTGCTGGTGTTTTTATGCCTACAGGTTGGCAGCACTGCCTGAAATGTCAAGCATACATTTGTTTCTGTTGTAGTGATAAAATCTTATTGTCGGCATCAATAAAAATGCATCTTATTCCGCGATTCGTTAATGTGACAGCGGGTTTTCTTAAAATTCCCAACTTATTCTGTTCCATCGTTTAGCGACTGCAAATGTCATAGGATTCTTACAAGTTTGTGTCCTAAATGTATTGAGTTTGTGGTGAAATGTTTCCTCTTTTTCATTGGCAAGTTTTTATAAAGCTTATCACAAAATTGAATTATTTAACCCTTGAGCGATTTTCAAAATAAAGTATACAGCAAAGCACGCTATAACGAACGAAGCAAATGAGTTTCAAAGATTAAAATAAAATATATTGTACTTTTGCTAACGCCTCTAATAACCGTATGATGAGAATTCGCTTATTCGCTTATGGCCGGCTTCTGTGTGGTTCAGTCCATATCTTATTCGGTAAAATTTTCCATACCGTCTTGTTGTTGTTATTGTTATGGCATACATTTTGTTGTTGCACTTTGTCAAAAATCTTCAATCTCAAAATACATATGAACGCATTTTTAATTTAAATGCGCCTGCCCTCCCCCCTTTCAATAAAACGTTAAAAAAAACGTGATTCATCATTAAGTAAGTGAATGTGTGCAGGGGCAAAAAAAGTAAAAACAAATGCAAAAAACCAAGAATAAAATACAAAAATTATCATAAAAGCCAGACATAATGGGAATGAGTTCAACAATAGAAGTCTGTAGGCGCAGACAAACAGACAGACGTACAGACGTTACAGATAGCAAGAAAGAAACACACAAACACACGCGACCGCTAACAAGAATGAAATACGCACTCAGCAAAATGCACACACCAGCAAATTAAATATATTCTTATAGCAGAAACACACACTTTCTCTAAAAGCTCTTGCGTAAAAAAAAACAACTCTTTCCTATTCTTTGAGTCACCTTCCAGCTCTTGCAGGGTATGCAAATAATAGCTTGTTTTATTACAGCTACACAATAGCACAATCACACACACACACACACACACACACACACACACACACACACACACGTAAACGCACGCAAGCAGACACACGTCCGCACACGAACAGTCACTTGTAAATGGCACACTAGCTCATGAATAAAATAATGAGGACGATGATGCTTCTAAAACAGGATGTGCGTTTCTGAGCCAGAATGAATGTTGAATGTTGTTGTGCTTGGTGGTGTTGTTGCTATTATTGTTGTTGCCTTCACGTGTTTGTATGCATGATGTTGTAAAAATACAATGTCTGACTTGATGAATGCGTAATTTCTCTGTAGTTTTATCATAACCGCTTAAGTCAAGATAAGACGAAAATTTGATTTTTTTTTTGCAAATAGTTCAATGAAAAATTGCACTTAAGAATATATGTATCTACATATGTATGTATGTATGTATGTTAAGAAACCACAAAAATTACAACAAATATTCATTCATTCATGTATCCCCAAAGATGCACTTTTGCAATCTTAAAATTTGACTTAAGCTGTTGTGATAAAATGCCTGCAATTTTATAAATATGTATGTAGTACATGTGCCGGTTTGTTTCTTGGCCTGTGTAGGTGTACGAGTATTTAAAAATGTATGTATGTATGTAGTATATCTGCTCATTTTTTATAGCACAATTGGGCCTACACGGCCAACAACAAAAAAGAAAGGAAATGAAACCAATACTCGTCTAAAGCCATAAAAAAAACGAAAAAATGTTAAACAAAAAAAAAACCGGTCGATACACAAACGTTTTTTTACACATACACACACACACACACACAAGAATGCCTTAATGAACACAAGTTCTACATACACTCCACACATCCACACACACTTACTCCAGCTGTAAAGCAGCCTGTGGTCTCATGTAATTACAGCCGAATGAACATATTTACATACAGGTGCACATACACACACAGCCGCACATATTCAAATGTCATTATGGCGATTAATTTTGAGAGCAACAAGAGAAGCCGTGGTGTGTACGAGTATAATTTTGTTGATACAATTTACGGCTGTATTTGTGTGTGTGTGTGTGTGTGTGTGTGTTTATTTAATTCGTCTGGACCGAAGATTTTATTTCGTTTTTTATTACTGTCGCTATTTGCTGTTGTAGTTGTTGTTGCTGTTGCTGTTGCTGTTACTGTTTTATTTTTCTCCGTATCCTTGAGAAATATTTTGTCTGTTTTTTTCCTTCTTTTATTTCGTGCTACAATTTCATATTAAAAGTTGTAATCAATTTTGAATTTGTCCAAAGCGAAACAGAAATGCGACTATCATTTTTAATTACAGACAACTTTTTACATATAAACCACAAGTGCCTGTTAATTGTTCGAAAATAATCTACTTCCTTAATATGCACTCATCTTTTAAAACTATAGAAACAAACAAAGTTTGTTTTCACTTGAACTTTTGATGACAAATAAATGCCATGACAACTTAATGTGACTTTAAATAATATGATTGGCTTGAGAAGTTACAATGGATGGTATTATTATGATTAGAAATACGTCCCTTTACTACTTCTATCCATGTCAATTCATTTCATTTATTTTATTTCTCAGACTTGGAATTTGTATTCATTTTAAAACTACAATATTTATCAAGGTTGTTTGAACAGGCTTGCCACAGTATGTATGTATGTATGTATGTGTCTTGATGACTATTGCAAGTTAAGGATTTCAGTATTTATGCAGAAACTAATAATAATAAAGCCGTGTTCAATCCTACTACAGCCTGATATCTAAATACCGATTCATTATACATACATATTTACATGCAAACGGTGGCCGGAACGATATTGCTCACAGCAGTCAACAGTCGTTAGTAGTTTTCTTGTTCCCATTTGAAATGCTCCACAGGGCAACATCTGGTTTTAAACCTGCTGATGTTCTAACGAAACACTTTTTTGCTGGAAATACTTTTTCCTTAATTATGGTTTTATGCAGAACTCTCAGCCAGAATTGGCTTAAATTCATATTGTGTCGAGACTAATTGTGACCTACGATACCAATAGGCTAAATTTTCTCCAACAAAGTTGAATACAATTGCACATTCTATAAAATTTGCATATTCGTTTTGTGGTTTTGTTAAATTAATTTGCGACATTGGTTTGAAAAGTGGTCGGAAGTTGTGCGAAAAGTAAAATGGATTCTCTTCACATACGGCAAGCTGCGATATTCCGGACACTTTTTGCGACATGAGTGAAGTGTGCTGCAGGACACTTTGGGCTTCGTTCAGTCAGAAAATGTGGCTGAACCCACCTTAACTCGCCAGGGAGTTCGTTGCTTGAACGGCAACAATTACAAACTTATCAGTGTTTCTATTTCGTTTCAGACATTTCTATGTATGTATGTGTGTATGTATGTATGTATTGGTGGTTTCATTCTCGAAAATATTCCCGACTTTATTGTCATGTCCCCTTAATTTCGCAATATTTGTGTACAAATATGTACGAGTACATACATTCATATACCCGGGTAAGCTGGAAAGTAAGCAAGAATAGTGCTGACACTTGGGTTCACAGCTGTATATTTCCGGACAACGCGATAAAAAAAGTTGTCATAATAAAAGTCTTGTCGTTTTGTAGGTCAACAGACACTTCTTTCACCAGACAGTTTTATTTAATTGATCTAATAAAATTTTATGAATATAATTATGCACATAAAAATGTTATCTCGTAGTTTTCATAGAAATAAACTGATGCGCTAATTTTTCACGTCTAGACTAGAAAGATAAATACGCGGATCTATAAACTACATACTTCTGTCTGTGGAGTTATAATGCAAACACCATTAATTGCATACGAGTCGCAAACATAAAATATAAAAATAAGAAAGATATAAACCGTGATTTATGACATTTTAACTGAACTTTCACACTATAAATTGATGCAGTCCGCACTATTTCGGCACAGTGTCAATCCAGTTTTCGCTTTGAGATCACCACAAAATGAAGTTCATCAGTTGTCTTTTGGTTTTCGCCCTTGTAATGACGGCGTTTGTTCAACTCGCTGTTGCGGTAAGTTCTTGAAAACAACTATATTGTATCCTTTAAAGGAAACAATTATTTAATTGGGCTTGATATTCATTTAAACAGCGGAATTATATTTATCCCAATCGATGTTTTGACGTGGGTGAATACTGCAACACTCCATATCAATGTTGCTCCGTTGCATGTAATTTAGATAAAAATAAATGTATGAGAAGACAGTGAGAATGAAGAGCAGGAAGCAGAAAATACAATCGCCAACTGGGCCACAAAATGAAAATATATTAAAATCATAAATAAATATTGTTTTCACTTTGAAATCCGCAGTTTTACTTTATTCCACTACTTTGGTATTCGGCATTCTGTTCCTTTTCGAATTTTTATGGAAAAGTGAACAACCAAAAAAAAAAAAAATATTAAATGAATAAATTTATTGTATTTTTCTTCTGCAAATTTGAAAAGCTGGCACAACTTTATGCACCAGCGTTGCCGCCTTGTTGACACCTTGACTTATATTATGCATTTCATGAATTTGCACGCTGAACATGTTTCTTTGGCAATTAAGATGCATTTTCTTTAGTTCAGTGTATGAAGTTGATCGGAAAAATTCTCCACATGCAATAACTAGAAAGTTTTGTGCAAAAACTAATATCCCAGTGTCGGCTAAGCGAGCCGATTTTTATTAAACTTGATGGGCCGATAGTGTGAATGTTGCTAATTCCTCAATATGCCACAAACTGTATCGAAATTGCGCCCATTGGGCAGAATAGTTCCAGGTGGTGGCTCACCCACCCCATCATTAAAATATTGAAATTGCAGCTTTTGGCCGCCTAAAATTTAACTACTTCCAGCTAAAATGGATGCTTAAAATTTGTTTATTTTAACGTTTTAATATAACGAAAATTTTAAATAATATACTTGTGTTGTGGAACAGGAAGAAAAGAAGTCGGTTTTCCGAAAAAAAACCATTAAACAAATCAATGAATAATAAGGATAGTAGGGATCTGGCCCAGAACGGCTTTTCGCCGTATGGCTGTCGTTGATGTATTGTGCTGCTTCTGTCCTTAAAGGTATCAGTATGCCCGGTAGCCAGACCAGCTCCTTCAAGGCGAGTGTTAAGCAATAACCATGAAGTAACCCGAGTGTCCTGTATCCCAATGCCATGTAATTGTTAGAAATTTTAGACCAAAACCTTGTAATTTTACCGAGTTATAAAATAATTTTAAGTTCAAAAAAATTTTAAAGAGTTGAAAGTTTAATTTTGTTGCAAAATTTAGTTTTTTTTTTGCTCAGTTCAATCTAGTGCCACGCCAACTTCTTATACACATTTTCAATTACTTGTACTGTATTCTGCAGCGGTTGACAAGTTTTCGGGCATTTCAATCCAATTGTTGTTACGGACACGAACTCAACGAACGAGCTCAAGTTGTTATCAAATAAACAAGGGAAGCAAGAAAATACCCGCGCTTTTAAAGGAGCGCTAGAACCTGTTAAACTGGACCGTATACTTTTTGCGGATTTCTGTTAAGTATAAATAATTATAATCGAAATAATTTAAAGTTTACGTCAGTTAATTCTGGCAAGCTTTTCAGTTGTCTGACACTTTAAGCCTATAAACAGCCTGATTAGATTGCATTCGAACCTTTTTAATCCAAAAGGGCATAAGAGGTGCGGACATGCACATTCATGTCTACTTGTTTAATTATTTATGTTTATGCTTTTATTGTTACTGGTTTATCAGCAATTTTATCTTTGGGAACTAAATGATGTCCAAAACAAATTTTAGGTAAAGAAATAATCGTACTTTAATAAACCACACAAAAAACTGTGTAAAATTTTCAAAGAAACGAATTTTCAGTAGCAACCGTAAACGTAACCGAAAAAGTAATAGAGAGAAATTTCCTGCTGAAGCCATCAACAGGAAATTATGACGTAATGCCATAAAATTGTTCATTATTTCTGTGTTAGAATGCAAAGACTGGACCTATCGACTTATATCAGTCATCAAAATCATATTACACATTTTAAGTTAATTGGGTTCATATATTTAGTTATTTTGATGGAAATATCCATCACAAACTAAGTAATGTTAATGTACGCATCATACGGTTACGTTTAAGGTAACTTTTGCTTATCAATAACAGCAAACATTTCTTTTTTTGCATAATCTTTTTGCAGCCGGCCCAAAATTTGCCCGAAATGAGTGCAGTTTGATAAAGAAATCCCTAGAAAATATTATGAATGTCCAGCTTGAATATTTTTCCTGGCATGTAATTCGGAAAAATGCTGGTTTTACAGTGAAAAATATACACTAATCATGTAAATTAGTTTCGATTTAAAATGAAAAAAATCGTTGTTAAAATCGTCGTTAAAAATCGTTGCAGAGAATTTTTGTTTCTCTTCCTCTTCTTCTTCTTCTTGTTGCTGGAGGAAGTTTTAGCAATATTTGAGGTTATATACCCTTTTGTAGTGCAATAAAATTTATTGTTTATTTTCTAATTAAAAAAAAAATAACTATTTAAGAAAAATTTTATTGAATTGGTTTTTGGTTGGCAATCGTTAAAAGTTGCAGTGTAATTATTTATTGTACTTTAAGTGTTGGTGACAACATTTTGCTTTCCAAAACCATAGTTGGATCTTTCCGCCGGCGTCTATATTTGCACAAATGCCCAACACTGTTATTAATTTTGGTGTCATATTCGGTTTTTTTCATTGCCACTGTAACATTTTCCCTTATCTGAGTTCAGTATGAGAACATCCTCAGTTTACCTTAAAACAAAAACAAATAAACAAATTTCCATAGTGTATAATATATATATATATATATATATATATATATATATATATATATATATATATATATATATATATCGTATATTATATAGACAATTTCTTTATATATATTTGTGAAAAGTCGCTTGTTTTTTGTTAATTCCAAAATATATTGTCCAAGACTGTAAATATTTTTGCGAAAACTTCTTTCCGGAAACATTTTTCTCTCCGCTGTTAAGCCGAATTCAACTTACCCAAAATAGAATTCAAGAATATTGAGCTTCTACAAAACTGAGTCCAATAATAAGGGCTTGGAATGCAAAATTACTTAAATTTCTGGGATCCTTAAAAGTTTTGCTATATCATTTATAAAACAGTTTATCTCTTTTAATTCGTATAGAAACGGAAACGTTATCTCTCATGAAATCCTCCGGCCAACTGGCTAGCAATTGCCTGCCACCCGGCCGCCCATCGCCAATAGCTGCAACCACAACGAATGAAACAATTCATAGACTTAGAACACCATTATAATAGTAGTGACAGACATAAAGGCCACACCAACAAAACTAAATTGTAGACATTTTTGGTAAGAGTTTGCCATTGTTGTTGTTGTTATTGTTGTTGTTGTTATTGCAGCAGTAACAATAGTAATGGCTGAGTTTCTTAGGGATCCTTTTTTCTGCTTTATATATTTTGCTTTTCATTTTTCAAAGTCTACTGTGTTGGGATGCAATCTGTTTGACTTTGTCTGGCTGTTAAAGTCGTTTCAATTTTCTACTTTAAGTTTTTTATTTTTTTGTTTGATTGAATATGGAATACTTTTTCCAAACCAGACATGAAAGTTTAGAGACACGAACAAAGAAGAAAAAAACAGACCAACATTCACAACAATTGCACCCTTGAGCCTGAACAAGAGAAGAACCCGGTAAAAGGAGCAAAATATGAAACAAATAATCCTACAAAAATGCACTGACGTTTGTCTACTCAGTCATCCTTGATGTAAAGTTGTTCGCTTTGCTCAATAAAGACACTGATAAACGAGAGTTAATGTGGAAGAGTATTTGAATGGAAGTCTGTGTGTGTGTGTGTGTGTGTGGAAATGCTGGTCTGTTTGTATGTATGTGGGTGATTGACTAAAAAATATTAAGTTAACCTTGAAAAATGAGTCAAAACATCAGTTAACTTAGGCAGACAGTAAGTCTACACTGTATGCACTATGGGTCAACGAACCTTAAAAATAAAAATAAAATTTGTTTTTCAATGCATTTTTGAAACTTCGTTGCTTTAGCAAATATCTAATTAATTTTTCCTTCTAGCAGCATTTGTTGCACAAAGTATAATTTTTGGCCCAAAATAGCAAGATGATTTAATGGCTTTTTGAAAATCTTTGATAAACACAAAATTTGCCAATCTTTTAACATAAATTGAATACTATTTTCTGCTCCAAAAGTAACAACCAACACAAATTCTATTGAGCAGAAACAACAACAACAACAACAACAGCTGTTTCGTAAGAGAAAGCATAAATATTTTGCTAATAGCTGGAAATTTGTAGGAAATGTTATGGTGGACACCAGCCTCGGTCAGCTGTTTAAGGCTTTCAAAGGACTATGCCCTAAGAATACGGCTCAATAACTAGAAATAGCCTTAATCTTACTGGTGTTGGCTATTTTGTTCACCTTCAAATGGTAGCAATTTGTTATGGAAATTAACATAAAATAAAAAATTAACAAACTGCCATATTCTGAGAGCCGCCACTGTCATCGCCTCATGTCGACAGCAAAAATGTCTTGCTTCCAATCTAATTTTTATACATATTTATGTGACTCAATGTAGGCCTAAAAGATTCCATAAAGCCTGACAACTATTATAAGAATTGTCGTCTGATGACGACTCTTGGAAGTAGGCGGAATATTTAGACTATAGGATATTTCGTTTTCCGCCTAGAGCTGCTCTGGCGGTTAGAGAAACAAGGCCATTAAGTCTTGCCAGAACTCTCAAACTCTTCATTACATGTTAAATGACAACAGGGGGTATCAGAGTGCCCCCCAAAAAAGTTGTGTTTAGCAAGACATCGTGAACTAATCGTGATTGAGGTACCATCGTTGACTGAAAGTTTCTGGCTGAGGTTGAACCTCCAAACCTGATAATAACACAACTTTAGTAGTGGCTTATGATAATTGAGCTGGTGGCAATATTTGTGGGAGTACAAAAGCCCTCTCAGAAGCTTTTATATTACAACCGATAACTGACTCTGTGAGAAGCTGCTGGATTATAAAGTGCTGGCCGAGTTAATTAAGGATTGATAAGGGACATTTCTGCATCAATTTAACATGTTCCGGCTTCTGATATACTTAACTAGGAAATCGTCCTAGCCAGCAGGAGACTTGTTAGGTGATTTAAAGCCTGCATCAGCCCGAACTGGCCATCTATTTGATGCGACATCAGGTGAGACTGACGTGGCAGGAACTCAGGTAAATCGCATTCACTTTTGTTCTTTGATGTTGGCATATTAATATCAACACCAACCGTTTTTGTTTTTTATATTTCTGGCCCATTGTGCTCTATTTTATACCCTTTTAAGTTGAAAGCAGACACATTTTGTTTTTCTCATTTTACAATTTTGAAAATAAAAGAAATTTGGGAATGCTTTTGTGAATCAACTTAAAACTTTTTTTCTCTTGTTTTCCTTCCTTTTTCGACATAAATTTGTCTTCATTTGTAAATTTATATGTCAGTTTCTGTTGAATGTGACTTCGGTGTATGGCCCCTTTCCAAGCAGAAGATGAACCAAATAGCAGCACGAATAGAAAATACAAATTATACAATTTGGTCTGTTGCAGGAAAGTTTTTGAAAGTTTGTTTAAGCTCCAGTAGATAAAATATTTGCCAACATGTGGCCAAGTTTATGATTAACAAACAGCTGTTTGAGCAAAATGTGCCCCGACTTCTGTCATCTCTTGTGGGCGCGTCTATTCTTCCTAAAATTAGAAAGCAAATTCATAGCGGTTGGAGGGCAACAAGGGAATGTCATGGTTTCTTTTTTTTTCTAAACCTTTTTACTCCAGGGAATTCATTATGCTGGCATTTTGTGTAAAACTAGCAGATTACATGTTTGAATATATTAAAGTTAAGTGTTGGGTAAAAGATTTTTAGCACAATTTCGTTATGATATTAATATTCAAATTAGTCTATTTATTGAGAGACTTAAGCAGGCATTATTTAAAGTGTCTAGTTGCCTGTCAGCGCCTCAAGACAGAATGTACTTGTACACTTTTTATGACGCAAGTGTTTGTCTCTGAGGAGTTTCAACTTGTGATGGAAACTTGAGAAGTTAATAACCAAAAATCAGTTTAATCTGTGTGACAAAGTTAATTTTATAGCAAACAGAGGGTTCTACAAAGATGAAAAACTGGACAGGATATTAAGTTCTAACCGATTCTATTAAAGGAGGAGTAAAAAGGAAAAGGTACCCCTTGTAATTTCAGAAGAGAAAAAAACTCAAAAAATCCAGTCTTTCATAAGGTTTTAAGTCGATAAATCGAATGGGTGGCCATGAGGGGTGCAGCGACCGTGAAATATCCACCGACCGCCCCCTTAAATTTACTTGCTTTTGTTCCACGGCAAATATTTTTCTCTGCTATGATGATGAGAGTGGCCATAAAATGAGCCTAGAACGTTACACCAACAGAATAGCTATTTTGTTAAAGCAACTTTTTTCATTCCCACGTATTATTCAATGCTATTATTTGGCAAAAAAAAAGAAAAAAACCTCAGATAAATGACTTGAACAGAGTTTAGCTTCAACATGTCGCAGAAAATGTGGCACAAAAACAGTCGTTACTGGTAATTTTACTACCATTATTAGTGGTTTTCAAGCTTCGAGTTATGCTCTTAGCGAAAACTGTGTGTAAATTAACTATGATTTACAGTATATTGAGCACCAACATTTACTATAATAGGCTGTTGGTTTGGTTTTACCACCCCAGCATTCAGTTTAGCAAATACTAGTACCTGAAACAGAGCTGCTGCATTTACAAGGCCTACACAGACATTTACCACACTTCTTCTTCCTGTTGTTGTCTTTGCTTTAATCACCTCCCCCTTACTCTTGGCACTATTGTTTGACATTCAGTGTCGGAAAGCGAAACATGAAAACTTTATCAACAAATTCATTAACTGTTTTCAAATTTTGTCAAATTAATAACGTTTCAAAGGATTTGAAAAAGTTTACAGATAACAAAGCATTTAACAAATATTCGGCGTTTTGTGAATTGGCCGCCATCGACAGCCAGATGCCATTTTTTGAACAACCATCATAGAAAAAAAAGAAAAACAACTAGAAAAAGTTATTTCAAGGTCATGCTGATTGACAACAGGACACAGGTGTCTCTGGTATTTGTTGCTGCGATTGTTAATGAAATTTATAAAATTAATTAAACTTTTGCTTTATGGTCTCGGATGTTTTCAGACAAGTGAACTTTCCGAGCTTAATCAACAGTAGGAGTTATGAAAGTTATCACAAACATGGATTTCAGTTATTTTAAAACCGAAAACCGAAATCAAGGAAGTGAATGATGTTCGAAATCATGTTACTATTACAATTGGAGATGTGCTATAGGTCTTTGACAACAAGATTTCACTATACAGCATCTATTTAGCCCACATCAGACATTTTAAGCAGCTCAAGGTTTTCGCAACAGGTCTGATTGGTTTCTAAAAATCATTGAATTTCAAGCAGCCAACTGTTTAATCGTGGACTTACACTAAAGCGAGTTAGATTTTAATTGAAAAATCTATGCCGTTTGCACCATTATGTCATATTTCATAACGAAAACAGCTGATTAAACATGTGCCGTTATAACTTCCATAAGTTCAAGTTTAATTTGCATGTATCGCTTCGTGTGTGTTTTTTTTTTTTTGTTGGTGTATTTATTCCATAAATATAATAAATTTTGGCAACTGAAAATATTGCACAAAGTGTCAAGTTTTATTTGTGCAGTGCTGTATTTTATTCGTCCATAATGAAGAAAATCTCTGTTACTTTGCTGGGCACTGAGTTTTTGATTTGAGCCGATGTCGCTAAAAATCTGTAATCTTGTCAACTTGCACTAGAGTGGGAGCGAATGCTCGTGCGAACTAGATTCTGCTTGGCTGTAAAGGCTGCAAATAATTTATTGCAACTGTTAAAATATCACTCAATTGCAACTCTGTCACAATACTGTAGTTTTGCATAACAGTCACTCAACTAATAATATCCAGCCATATTCCCGGAGAGATTTAATTTGTGTTTTTTTTTTTGTTTTTTGCCTCCACAATTTGTGCCAAACTGTAATTAAAACTTTCATAAAAATTACTTGCTGGCGAAATTTCAATTGTTTCGCACAAGCTGTAATTAAATAAATCCAACAAAAACAAAAACAACTACAAAAAAAGAATATAAAACATTTTCGAGACGTTTTTATTTAACAGAAATTATTTATTTGCAAACAAGTTTGTCTTTCATTATCGCATTTCAAAGTGATTGCTTTGGCTTAAACAGACTTAATCGTGCCTCGCAATGTGCTGGGCTAATCGCAATTTATGGCCTTGAATATTTTTGTATTATTATTTGTTTCTCTCTCTGTTTTCTTTTTTTTTTTAATTACTTGTGTTCCCTTTTAGCTGGAATATTAATTTGTTTTTGTTGTGCTCGTTTCATATCGTTGTTGTTTTGTTTTGCCGTTAAAGGGAAACGAAAGCAGAAAAAAAAGTGTCTGGTCAGACGACTACTGTTCCACTTTTTATGCTGCTACTGTTGGCCGTCCGACTAATGGCCACTCAGTCGGTCAGTCAGCCGGTCGTTCGGCTGTCTGGGTGTTTGGCCGCCGTCTGGTTGGGTGTTAAAGTTAATTTTAGGCTGGCGAGGAAATTGATTGAACGTGTTTTAATTGTGTACGTTTTTATGGCCGGTATTTATGTATGTGTTGGCCAATAAATTATAGAAATTTATAATTTTTTTTTTTACTGCCAGCTTAAGTTTTCTGTGCTAATAAATATGTATGTATGTACATTTGTTTTGATTCAAAACGTTTAAAGACTTTATTAATATTCTTACATACATACATGCAACGTCGTCCCAATAAATTAAATTTCCAAAACTTATTACTGTCCTGTTTTGTAAAAAAAAAAAAAAAAAAAAAATTTTTTAAATATATTTCAGTAAAATCGTGATAAAATGAACTGATAAAAAACGATCCAGTTTATGTTTGCGAATGTCCTAAAGTGTCCTGTTGGTTACGAAATCGTCTACTTGCCACCTGAATGAAGTTCCTTTCGATGTATGTTAAAATAAAAATTTAAGGCATACGCTTGCAACTTCAGTTCGCCAGACGGCAACTTGTCGTCCCTCATCAGCCATTTCTGGACAGTTCGAAGGGAGCAAAGTGTTGCCCATCTGCAGCTGCAATGCACGACTAATTTATTTAGCAGCGTCATTCTTAAGTTTCCTATAGCCAATAGTGTAGATTGTATTACTCCATAATTGCTTGCTAAGTTGGCAACACTTGCAGCTTTTTTTTTAATGTTACAAAAAAAAAAGGGTTACTTAAATCTAAAATGTTATAATTTTTTTGGAAACATATTGGAAACTATTCGCAATTAATTGGTACTTAGAAAATCTAACACGTGCAAATTTTGGACAGCTAAAACCAGATCTCTCGACTCCAGAGTCATACTTTCAGGGTCCCAAAACATGCATTTGATTAGAAAATTCGATTGGTTAGAAAATTTTATTCTCATTCTGCGTTATTGGCTTCCCGTCATCAGGGTTTGCCATATTGTACTTTTATCGCAGAACCTGGAAGAGGGGAAAGCATTAATACTGAATTATGTAGCAACTCCCTATACTCATACTTTCGCTACAGGTCAATTGTTTTCCTCTGGGGTATTGTCGCCTCAAATTTTTAGGTGAACCCGCCTTCAGTTGCCCTTTTGAAAATGTCAACGATGAATCTAAATGCGTTAATTTTCTTTATAAACAGCAGTTAATTGGTGGATACAGCGAATCTTCCCTACCCGCTTTATTAAGCAACATCGCATAGTTTTTCCTTCCACTACCAACCAACACTAAATTTTTGGCTAAAACCTAAAAAAAAAAAACAAAAACTTTCACTAATATTTTTCTATAAGATTTTAATTCTTGAAATAAAATTGAGGATATTATAAACTTTTTTCTTCAACTATTTTAGAAACTGAACCTAAAAAAAATTAGTACATATGTAAATGAAAACATCAGACAATGATGGTTGATGGTCTTGTTGTTGTTGCTGTTGTTGTTGTTGTTGATGCTGATAAGTAAAAAGGCAAAATTACAGGAAAAATAAAATCATAAATTCGACGGCGGGCCAAATTTAAATGTCAAATAAAGAAGTGATCACAAAGGAAGAGGCACATAGACAAAGAGACCGAGAGAGAGAGAGAGAGACAGACAGACAGACAGATACAGAGAAGAAAAAGCGCCCTGTGCTGATATGCGGGTCAGACGTTGAATGTTTCACCAGCGACTTAATTGTGGTGGTGCAGGCAGATGACGGTGACGGTGACGCTGGTGCTGGTGCTGTTTGTCTGGTTGATGATGGTGGTGGTTTTACTGTTGGGGAAGTGGCGATGACGACAATGAGGGCTTATCGTAATTTTATGGCACAGACAACGTCACCTTTTAAGTTTGAAAATTGCATTTCTGTACGGCTGCATACGGCACAGCCATAACTTTGCTTTACTCCGGCCAGATTTAAGATATTCAACTTTTTTTTTTTGCCCGCTTTTATTTTGGCAAAACAAAAACTGTTTTTTTTTTAGGTTTAAACTGAAAATATTTACAGACATTTTGCTTTTATTTCGGCTAAACAAACTGTATTTAATTTTGCCCTTTTATTGACCTCTTCTTGCTTCTTACTTATTTATTTATTTAGTAATTTTTTTTTTTTTTTTTTGGTTTTGCCTGAACTTCAGGTTTTCGTTTTTAAGTTTTTCGTTCTGCTGCCAGTTGCTGTTGACTTGCAGTCAGTCTTTGCCCGATTGCATGTGTCCCGTGTGTATGCAGGCTGTTGTCTACGATACTCGTATTGGTTAAAGTGTCTGCTTGTCTGGCTGTGTGCCTGCAAGCGCCTGTTGCAAGCTGTTCTTCAACGACCGAAGACGCACAAAACAGAAACGAAAACGAAAAAATTTTACAAGAAGTCACAAAAAAAAAAAAAATTCATATTGAATAAGAAATAAAGCAAATCTAGAACTGTCTGACTTAATGTCTTGCTAAAATGTCTGGCTGCATGAGAAAACACAGATAGTCAGTCTCGTTTAGAGCTGAACGGAGTTGTTGTCCCGGCATAAAAACAGAACAGCAACAACAACAACAACAACAACAGTGCTCGCCATAAACATGGTGTCGCGACTTTTTCGAGTGCACAGTAAATTTTTAGACAGCTGTTGTTTTGTAGGCCTTGTTTTTTTTTTTTTTTTGCTGTGCAAGATTTTCGAAAGGCACCACCAGCAGTTACAGAAAAAGAACTCAAAGGCATACACACACACACATATACACACACACATACATACACACACACATACACATACACACATATATAAAGTGAGCTTTAGTAACTGCAGAATCAGGCCAAATGTTTAAGGAGGCTTTTTTAGTACGGCTTGTTTTTGTTTTTTGGCGGGACAATTTCAACTGCTCTAAAATACTGTTTCGTTCAAGCACAATTAAGTGCAAAGTCTGCGGCGATGGCTGCATGCACGGGGCAAGTGTTATTGACTGGCTGGGTTAAGTCACACATACATACGTACATACATATGTGTATGTATGTATTGGATATTCATGATAATGACGACAAAGCTCGGCAAGAGCACCAAAATAAAACAAGCTGTTCAAGATGCTGATAGTGCTGGGCGATGATGACGCTGCCTGTAAAGCAAAACAACATTCTCCTTTTTCCTATAGTATCTCGAGTTGCTTAACTTTACTTTTCTTAGTTATTTAGATTTAACGATATTGTAGCATAAAGTATGCTTGAGTGGTATTTCTTGTCTCAAGTTGATTGATGTAGTCTGACGCAGACAGTAAGCAACCAACGACCGGCATGCCCTGCCTCCCGTCTCGTACAATGCAATTCTAAAGCAGCCCTTATTTTGTGTGCTGCATCTTGAAGCTTGCGACCAGAAGAACAATTTTTATATAAAACTTTGTATGTATGTATGTCATCAACACTTCAAAGCTCAGACAGATTAAATTTTGCAAAGCATTAAATTCTGCAGTTTTTTAACTGGAAAAAAAAACAACTTAAGTTCAATTTTTTAAAAAAAATTCATTTTATCAAATATTCCTCTAAAGTTCATTACACCAGAAATTAACGGGTCTCTGTAAAAATTTTGTATTTATAATTTTAATAGAGAATTTTTGTACCTTTCATTAATAATATATTTTTTTTTGGCTCATTTGAAGCACCTGTTTCAGGGTCAATTACTCCAGCAGGTATTATACCGGGTGTTTTTTATTGAGGTATATAACTTTAAGTTGGCATCACTTTTTTAACTGGCGGCCATTTTGTCAGCTGTCAAGTGATTAATATTTAGTTTGGTTTGCCATTTCATCATGAACAGGTTGACAAAAGAACAACGCTTGCAAATCGTGCAAATTTATTTCGAAAATAATGGTTCAGTTCGCGAAGTTTACCGCAAGTTCCGTCCATTTTATGGTCATCAGAGCAATTAATTCGGTTAACCATGGATCGTTTTCGCACTACATTTACTCTATGTGATAATACGCATCCGCAGAGACGTCGAACAGTGCGCACCGGAAAAACAATTGCCGCTGTAGAGCAAAGTGTTGAAGAGGACCCGAATGAATCGATTCGCCACCGTTCACAGCAATTGGAGCTTTGTCCATCAAGTTTATGGAAGATTTGAAAGTGGTTGAAAATTGGACCTGTAGAATTGGCTTTATTCGAGCCAGCCGCGGCGGCCACATGCCCGAAATCATATTTAAACATTAATGGCATAAAATTATCCTTCCAATAAAGCCAAATTGATGGACATTAAAACGATTTTCTTGTGTTTTATTTCAATTCGAAGTTCTATACCTCTAAAAAAAACACCCGATATTAAAATGCTGCCGGCTGGCAGATTTTTAACTTTGTAATCTTTCTTCCAGCTTATATTTCTGATCTCTACACAGAACCTAAGCTAAAACTGTAATTGCAAAAGTTTAATTAATCATATTAAAAATTTAATTGTTGCAACAAATCAGTTAATCGGTTCAATTAAAACATTAATTGCTGTTTCTTATGCTAAATGTTGTAAGGAAAATTTTATTGTTGCAACAAATCAGTTAATCGGTTCAATTAAAACATTAATTGCTGTTTCTCATGCTAAATGTTGTAAGGAAAATTTTAATTGTTGTAACAAATCAGTTAATCGGTTCAATTAAAACATTAATTGCTGTTTCTCATGCTAAATGTTGTAAGGAAAATTTTAATTGTTGTAACAAATCAGTTAATCGGTTCAACTAAAACATTAATTGATGTTTCTCATGCTAAATGTTGTCAGAAAAATTTAATTGTTGCAACAAATCAGTTAATCTGTTCAATTAAAACATTAATTGATGTTTCTTATGCTAAATGTTGTCAGAAAAATGTAATTGTTGCCACAAATCAGTTAATCGGTTCAATTAAAACATTAATTGCTGTTTTTCATGCTAAATGCAAATCCATAAATAAGAATATATTTTACTAAACTAAAGTTGACAGCCTGCGCCAAACACGATAAGAGTGAATAAAATGATTTCCGTTTTTTCCTAGAAACGTCGAAGGCAAAGCAGTTTAACGCTACAAAGTGTCAATTTGCCACACGTCATTTGTTTTCGTCAAGGGTGCTGTCAATGTATGTATAAACAGCTGTTTGGCAACTGGTTGCGGTGCGTTGATACCTGTTAAAATTTCTGCTTTTTTCGAAGAGTTTTATTTGGAAAAAGATTTTTTTCAAAATTTATATAAATTTTATATTTCAATGTATGAACTGGATATTTTATAATACATACATATACATACATACATACATACATACATACATACATACATACATACGTACGTATGCATTGTTGTTGTTCTTGAAAATGTTTTTAGCTTTAAAGAAGTTTATTAGCCCACCATTCAAACAAATTTTATATTAATCTCTGTACATATGTATGTACATGTCTAAGACGGACATTTAATTTAATATGTCTGTATATATATTTGCATGTACAAATGTTTTGTATATACAATTGCTTTTGATTCAAATAAATTTGATAAGGAACAATTAAAAGTGTTTTGTCGTCTCGAAAGGTGAGATCACGAGCCCAAGTTGTGTATCACTTTATCGTATATTTTGAATTCGCTTTAAAATGTTTATTTAAAGTCCCCAAACCGGCAACAGCAGCGTTCATTCGAACAGAGAATTTTACTGTCCAGCTTGACACCGAAAATTTCCTAATCACCGGTCAGCATCTTTTTAAATTGTTTTTTGTCTTTTTTTCAGGCAAATACTTTCAACTGAGTCAGACTCCAAATATAAAGAGCAGGAAAATAAACTAAGAACAACAACAATATTAAGCAAAAAAATATTTTATGAAAAAAAGCTGAAATAAACCACTTCAAACTCAAAATAATCAACCCTTAATGTTATAACCTCAATATGAGACAATAGAAAACTGTCTGGCATCATTAAATATCGCATGGCACGTACAATATGTAGGTATGTATGTAGGTACGATTTGAAGTAAATGTCTGGTGGAACTGTAAAGTCTTAATGAGCATTTGGGTGGGGGGTTGCGGGCACATGTATGGAAATATTTCACATAATAAGGAGCATTCAAGTAGATTAAGGATTTATAAAATAGCCGGCAGTCGCTGTGAAAATGTTCCTTTGCAAGGCTAGAAACGTAATCTTGTTCATTATACATACATATATATGTACGTTAACACTAATCATTAGTCGAAACGACTAACATATACATAGAACTAATTCTTTTTTGATACAGTTTCACTATAAAACAAACAAAAGCTTACACAAACACTAATCATTAGTCGAAACGACTAACATGCACCTGCATTTCCATTTTTTTTGTCTGTATATGCACAAATTTTTAATTGCTTTAGAAAAACCCGTTTTTTTGTTGTTTTTTTTTTTTTTTTTTTTTTTTGAAATAGAAATTATATAAGATTTCGTTTGAACGCTATTGGAAATCATGTAACGAAATATCTATAATGAAATTAATAAATTTAGTTCTCGTTAAAGATATTAAAGCAAATCAAAAACTGTATAAATATGACTAAAAAAAACCCATAAACATAAACACTAATCATTAGTCGAAACGACTAACACGAGTTAGCTAAAAACAATGTCTGAAAATGAATTCAATCAAATAAAAGCTGTACATAAAAAAGAGGCGTTAGTCGAATCGACTAACATTACGCTGCTGGAGCTCAAGAGCTAAGGCAAAACACTGGCCCATACTCATGCTCTTTGGTTAACAAAAGAAGCTTACAAGAGGAGAACAACGACATCCTAATAAGGGTTTTATCACATAAAAACTGCATATCAAAATAAAAGCGCTGTTAGTCGAATCGACTAACATTGCTGGAGTTCATCTACTCTCGCGTTTTTTTTTATTTCAAACAAACTTTTTAAGCCTCAGCCAGTAGACAAGTGGGATATTTTGTCTGCCGTCATTTCGGTTTTCAAGCCGATATATTTCTGTGTACCGAGTATTCAACTAAACCCTGCACCAGGTCTTAGATGCCGTCCATACAGCACAACATTTACTAACCCAGCTACTCAGTCACCTCCGCGATAGGTAAACGACTTCAAATAGATTCACCGGATATATGTGTAACCTGCAAATCCTTTAATAAATATGTACAAAGTCATAAAATCTGTATCTACTTAATGTACTTTTTTAAAATAAAACATAACTTTTCGCCAAATAATTCCACAGATTTTTTTCTGCCCATCATCAGTCGTCCGTCTGACAGTTTCATTATCAAAAGGACCAAACAAAAAATTAAATAAAATCTCAACCACATACACTCTGGCGTAATGATGCTTCAAAGCTCATTTAGGCCTATCATCATGGTAGTTGTCGCCGCCTTCCTTCGCACACGTCATCATTATCGCTGTCCTTATTATCAGCACAAATGAGTTCACAAAATAAAAATGAATATTAAATAAAGATGTTTGCTGACTTCTTTGTGGGCAATATTTAGCTTCTAAATCAAACCTCACAGCGTCACTGAGTGATTGTCTGTCTGTCCGGCGGCTTGACTGATTAAAAATATCCAATATATAGATATTTTTACAGATTTGGTACACTTTGGCTGTGTGACTGAACGTCTGTCTGGCTGGTTGCATGAATGTGTATTGCTGGGCAGCATGATGCCAGACAACAACAACAAACTTTAAGTGCATTACCAATGAAATCATATCCACCACCCCAAGGGACCAAGAAGTAAATGGTGTTTGTGTTTCGTAGGATGCATAAAATGTTTGTTCTCTTTGATGGTGTAAAATAACCTTAAAATCATTTTGTTGTGTTTTACATTTTCCTCTACACACACACACACACACACACACGCAAACATTATTTTTCTGATTGCTGTTCTTGTTGTTGGTCCTGTTCCTGCAGCAGCTACTGCTCCTAAAAAATATACATGTATAAAAATATATTAAACAGTAATAAAGATACGATGTTGCACCATCAAACAAACCACTGTGCAGAGCAGCATTTGCCATGACCTTGAAAAATATTCCAAATCCACTCATTCAGTAAATTTTGCTCGTATTATTTTAAACATTTTTACTGTTTATCAAAGTCTGCTGGTAAAACGGCCCTCTCTACAAACATGTCTGTAGGTGTGTGTGTGTGGGTGTGTGTGTGTGTGTGTGTGTGTGTGTGTATGTAAGACCTAGTCTGGCACTGCACAACGCCAACAGTCTGAGGTCAAGAAATTAGGACATGTCCATCACAGCGAATTGTTTAAAACAAAACAGACTTGGAAAAAGTTTTTTTTCAAATTTTAAAAACAAATATTTTGTTTAAAAAATTCTGTATTTCACCAAAAAAAAAAAGGAAAACTTCCCCGATTTTGTTGGAACTGAAATGCAATTAAGGCAACAATGCTGGCTGGCCAATTTGTTTTGCCGTTTTCTTAAGGGAATTTGACTTCAGACATGCAAAACCATTCAATCTTCTGCATATTTCAATTCAGTTAATCGTAATAGTGTTGTTTTGCTCAGTGTAACTGCCTTGGATGGACAAGTAGATGGCCTCAGGTTTTGAAAAAAAAAAACCATCAAAACGGTCTCTAGTTCTTTGATGTTCATATTCATTTTCCTTTCTGGAGTCCAGACCTGCTACTAATGACTGTTTATCTTATAGGGTTTCTCCACATATTTATGACAAAATCACAGCCGGTTGACACAAACTGTGTTTTTCTTTTTTGTTGTTACTATTACAATTATCTTTGCTCTGCTCGCTAGCGAAGCTAATTTTGCCACTTTTGACTTCACAAATGTTGGGGAAAGGCCCCATTCAGTTCGACTAAGGACCTTTTGTTCGCACAATTAGTGAAAAATGTTCTTCTGCCAAGTACCTGCTGACACCGAAGACTCTTCAATAACTTTTGTTTGGCCAATATAAAAAGCAATGTTTGATCTGGCAACACTGTCATAAGATGGAAATACAACCCTTTTTTGAAAAACACAAAACCCGTAGCAAAAATTTTACTTATTAATTAAATTAAATAGATTAAAAAGTAGAATTTTATTTAACACTGAAACCTTTTACACGAAGAATAAAAGATGCGAAGCAACACTCTCTCGCCTGAGCGGAGAACAAACGCAAGCAAAGTAGTTGCCACCACTTGCACCCGAACTGGTCGGGTGGCAGGGCTTTTGTTCTATGGCAATTCGAATTCCTTAGTGCTGCCATTTCCTCACACTCCCACAAAATCTAAATTTTAGCAACCAAAGTTGATGCGTGTGAACCGGCACTTACTTTGATTCGTTGATATAAATGTCGACTTCAAACTTCTCTAACAACAATTTACTAAATAATCTAATACCGTCTTCGCTTGCGATGGTCTCGCGGACGCTATTACTTTGACTGCAGCGGAACATCGCCATTCCAGCAACAACCCGCAGGATCATACAACTTTTAGCTGCACTATAAATCGAATACTGAGTTGCTTGCTGCAATTTTTCCGCTAAAATATTTATAATTTGCCACAAACTAAAAGCTAAAAGGCGATAATTTGAAGCCGTGTCATGTGTGTAGGAGCTGTGACTGTGAAGCAATAATAAAATTGTATCATTCTAACATTTGATTAACACAAAATTGTGAAAAAAATGTTTTGTGGCAATAGTTGTCACGCTCTCGTCACACGCTTGTTCTTACTTGGAGCAACACAAAACATCAGCTGTTTTAATTTGGGTTTGTTTGCTGTTTCTCTGTTTGTCATTGCAACTGGTTTTCTTAAAACGAAATTAACGTCTGTCAATTCAAACAAAAAAAAAAACAAAAGATATATTTGGCTGAGTTGGGTAAAAAAGGGCCGCTGATCGTTTGTCCACCACTGTGCAATCTCTCTCTTGCCTTCCTTCTTTCGGCACAGATATTGTCGGAGTGCAGATCTTAAACTCACTGTCTGTCGGTGAAATCGTCCTTCAACGAATCCCATGTTAGAACTACAACTGAATGGTAAATGTAATTGAAATGTAAAATAAATCAATAAAAACATACAACTTGAATTGCCGCATGGGCCACGTCCAGTCATATACTATGCGGCAATTGCCATTCAGTGCATGCTCAGTATAGGCCCAGAAAAATGCAGCCTTGCGGTAAACGTGTACGTTGCGAGTCCAAGTTATTGCAAATCACTGGCTTAAATTTTTTGATATCGTTTGTGGCTGGTTTGTACGATCTGACAGAATTTGGTGCTACATATTTTTCTCGATGCATTTTGCCAGCTGTTCGTTCTCAAACCTTGAATGGCAATTTTGTAGCGCCAGCAGCAATTGATTGTTCTCCAAAACTGTACAATTCGCAAAAGAAACAAACAAACAGAAAAACTTTGAAACTCAGAAAAAAAAAAAGCCTAGACAAAAGCTGACGGGGATGTCGATGATGAGGACGATGGTGATGGTGGTGGTGGTGGTGGTGGTGGTGGTGCTTCGCTGATGTGGGCAAAAGGCTTAGATGACGTTGAAGAACAACGACTGGTTGATGGTGGTGTCGTTGTTGGTGTTGGTGTTGGTGTTGATGTTAATGTTAATGTTGGTGGTTGATGTCTGGCCTGTTCTTGTGCTTTTTCTTGTTGTTGTCTCGCTTGTCGTTTTCCGTTGTCGCAATTGTTATTTCATCATGTTTGTTGCAGTTGTATTGGCTGTTGTTGTTGTTGTTACTGTTGCTGCTGCGCCTGTTGTTGTAAGTACTTTGGTTACTTGCTGGGTTTGTCTGCAAGTTTTTTCTCCTTCTTTTTTTTTTGTCTTGTTGTCTGGATCGCACACAAACAACAACATGGAATGTTAACGAGGACAAAGTAGTTAATACTCAAATACACTTAATTCGTCTGTCTGGCCTGGTTTTTTGTTGGTTCTTTTTTTTTTTTTGCAAATGCAGAAACTCAGCAAAGCCACAATTATTAAATACTTAACAAATATTTACTTTTTGTGCTGAAAAAGATGAAATGTCCTGCTTTTGCATTTCGGCTGGATTTTGTTTAACGAGACTTTAAATGCAATTGTAAATCTTAGTCTTCGTGTTTGGATTATTATTATTTTTTTTTTTATGATTTGTGTCTTTTTGTTTTATAATTCTGCATAAATGCCAACTGCAGACTGTGTTCGCAGTAAAATCCCTTTACTTTTTTATTATAAATCTCAAATGACTGTCTGGAGTTGGAGTTGTGCTAAATATTGTATAAATTTGTTACTTTAGTCGGTGTATTCTTTTAGTGTTTTGTTTCCTTTTCTTTTTATATTCATTTTCTGGTGTTTTTTTTTTTTTTTTTTTTTTTTTTTTTTTTTTTTTTTTTTTTTTTTTTTTTTTTGGTTAAAGGAAGCTCGTGTTGACTTGACCATGCTGGGAATTAACTTATTTGGTTTCTTCCTTGCAAAACTTACTTTGAGGATTTATTTTGGTCACTGTTTGAATTCATGTCTGGTTCGACTTTTTTCATTATTTTTTTCTTTTTTTTTTTTTTTTTTGATTGTAGCTTCTCCGGACGTATTCAAGTTGTTGGATGAATATTGTGAAGTGCATTGTTGTTTGTTTTTGTTTTTGTTTTTGTAAATTTTGACTGATTCTATTCTATGGTCGCTTTTTACATACTGCAGTTCATCAGATGCTGGCAGGGAAATATCCATCTGATGAATGGAGTTGTAGGTTATTTTCTTGTACTTTATAGAGACCTGGTAACTAAATATTAGATGCACTCGTTTGTTGGTACAGCTTCCGGGCAAATTCCAACCGCTCACAATAAGGTGGCATCCTTTAGCTGCCACCAATTCGCCCCTTAAAATCTTAGCACCCCGGATTTTTGGCTTGGCTGCCCACACGAGCTATGGCGTATCTTCAGAAACTTTAAAATCCTTTGATTAATTTCGTTTATTTAAACTTTTAAACTTTTCGGTAGTTCTCTTTTATGAATATGTATTTATTTGTTTAATTAAAAAAAGGCTGCTCCAACCACAATAACCGATGTTAATTGTGAGTCTGCCCAACTTAATTTGACATTGACTTTCTTTCAGTGTTCGACAAATTCCATCATCTAGAGATTGTTAAAGGCTTTTACGAAAATGGGCGTCCAAATCAAATTGCATTTCCTGCACTTTATGATTTTTTTGGTCAGCATAATCGAACTCCTTCACCTCAGTGAAGATTCGCGAACAAGCAGAATAGCCCGTATTTTGGGCAAATTAGAAACCACGAGTGATGGTTGAAAAATCGATGCATCCACAAAAAGAGTGACTGTTTGGTGTGGGCCGTACTGCGTCGAAAGTGCGGTCGGCCAAGCCGTTAGCGTGCTGAAAAACGGACTTCTTGTAAGCAGAAATTGTGGATATGGATCTGGACGATATGCGGTTCCAACACAATGGTGCCACTTGCCATACGGCCACTCAAACAATGGCTCTTTGGGGCGACAAATTCAATGGCCGTGTTATCACACGTCATGGTGATGTTAATTGGCCGCCGCCATTATGTGATTTGACACCGTTGGACTTAGTCCTTTGGGAATATTTAAAAGCAAAACTAAACATCAATAAACCAAAAACAATTCAAAAGCTAAAGTATAAGATAATTCGGCACATTAACGACATTGAACCTCAATTATGTCTCAGAGTCATTTCAAAATATGGATTACAGAATGGAGGTGTGCCACCGAAGCCGTGCCGAGCATTTGACAGCTATTGTCCCAGATCCTTTTATCATAATAATAACTGTAACGATAATTCTCTGAAAGCTTTTTATTTTTGGTGGGACACACACACACAAAATGTGTTTCAAAATAATTTCAGCTTTTACACAGTAAAAGTTACATATATCTTTTTTAGCTATTCATAATTTTGGCCCAAAGAATGAAACGAAATCTCAAAAATATTAAGCTGCAGCCAACTTCATGTACATATTCTATATAAGTATATAAAAATGATGTAAAAAATGTATTATAGTTATTCATAAAATGAGAACGGCTGGGCCGATTTCTGCAAAATTTTTTGTCAGTTGTTCGTATTTTCGAGGAGAAGGTTTTTACGGAAGAAATTTTTGGAAAATCCCGCCGAAAAAGTCGGAAAATTGGATAATTGGAAAAATCGAAAATCGAAAATCGAAAATCGAGTTTTTGTATGAAATTTTGTGTGAAATTATTCCTTAATGGCTTTCCAAATGAAAAAAAGTAGAAAGTTCTTGGTGTAAAACATGGAAAATTGCGGAAAATGCGAAATGCGGAATATTGGAAATATCGAAAATTGTTTTTTTGTATGAAATTTGTTCATCAAATCGCTCTCTACTGATTCCATTCAAATAAATCACATTGAAAATTGAAATATTTGTGATGTATTATTGCCCTAAAGTTTGTCTGAAGGCTTAAAATTGGGGCGAGGCGAAATTCACCGGGTCCGCTAGTACAGTATAATTTTAAGGCGTTTCCCAGTACAAGTATTTACTCGCTCCTACCAAGTCATAAGTTGAAGTAATAATTTGGCGCAAAATTTATTACTATTTATAGCGTTCAGGCAGCACTTCGGCCACATACGATCGTCCTCTCGACTCATTTCGTATGATAATCCATTTTCTTGATTTTGAAAGAATTAGGCAGCTGGTAAACGTTTTAAAATTGCTGCTTCAGTAGGCACCCATAACTTTGCCAGCTCTTGTTGACTTTGGATAAATGCCTCCAGTTCTGAGTGTTTAAAGTTTTTTGGCTGGCCTAGGCCCTCTTTAGCTTCCATGACATGTTGGAATTTAGGAATTTGGTATCGTTTATGGCAAATATGCGCTTGAGTGAAATTTTCTTTAGTGCAATTTTCAAAAGTAAAGCCAAATCTCTTACCCTGTTATTAATTTATCATTTAACTTTGGATCTTTCACACTTGGCTGGTATTGTTCAAGCTATTGACAGGTCTTAATCTGAACTCGGCCCTTTAGCAAAAATTTACGATTTGCTAAAGTTTTGAAGACGTGACGACTTGAATCTCAGTGGCTGTAATCAGGCTTCAAAACAACAGCTTTAACTGTCAAAATATGATCGTGTGAAATATTATCAACGCCATTCAAACAGGTTATTGGGAATTGATTTATGCCAACTCCACTTCGCTGAACTTGTCAACGGCTCACTAACATCCCCCTGGGGGTGGCTTGCAAGGCTCACACGCGGCTGGCAATTTCTCATAATATGTGAACAGCTCGGGCTATCTAAGGGCTTTTGCAATTCCCCAGAACGGAATGCATGGGCAAGGTACCTGAGTTGTTAGCCCGAAATCTTGAAAAAAAAAATTTTCAGGTCTTAACCAGACTCGCCTGACTTTCCCCTCGATCTCTGGCATCTCTTGCACAAACAGAATCTGTTGCCAGACAACAGCACCTCGAAGACAAGGATCACCAGGGCGCTTTGGAGCCCCAGTATCTTTCTCAACTGTTTGTTGCCTCAGGTTCAGGGCAAAACGTTGCAGCCAAGGATGAGCTCCTCAATGAATGACCAGCGCCAGAATGCCAAAAAGACATCCGACCAATTGACACTTGGTTAAGGTTTCGGAACAACATGTTCAATCAAAATCATTTAAGACATTCTTAGAGTTTTGTTGGCCATGCCAACCGGGCGAGCCCTATACCCCGGAAAGCCGAGTGCTCGTCCACCCAAACCCCCGCCGTCAGCACCATGTCTTTCAGACACGCAAATAACTGGCATTACAAAGCAGCCAACAAACAACAAAATTTAAGTGAAACAATTCGAATAAAACTTAAACTGTCTGGCCATTTGATTCTCACTTGCAACTTTGATTTTGATGTTGCTACAAATTGGCTGGTTTTTTTCTTTGTCTTGTTTGTCATCCGTTTCATGTCATTCACATGTGGTTGCAATGAGATTTCGTTACCGGAGCCGGTGTTGGGCTGCTACAGCTACTTTTTTTTTTTTTGTATTTCTTTGTCTTTCATTCTGTTCTGCCACTCAAAAACAAAAAAAAAAAACGGGTAAATTTGACAATTTAAGTTTTTTTCCTCAAAATATTGGCGATTTTCGTTGCGCTTTTAACGATTCGCCGCATCGGCTGGAGTCTGACAAAATATAAATCTTTATTAGAAAAAAAAATTTTTTTTTCTGGCTTCTTAAGTGGCCAATTAAACAAGTTTTTCTTTTATAATTTTTTTTTTTTTTGGTTTTTTTGGGCAGAGATTTAATTTTTTTTTGTAATTTTTGCACGCGCTTTCACCTTTTATTTACATACATATAAGCACATGATTTTGTTGGTTATTTGCCAGAACCGGGGGTTGTTGTTGTTGCTGTTTGCTGTTTGCTGTCAGGGTGGTGTGTCTGCGCGATAACATCTCTATTTAGATTTTAGACAACGACAACATGAAATTCTTTTGACACGATCACACCTTTTATTTTGATCCCTTCTGGGGTCAAATTGTGGTTGAATTATTAAATGAGTGTTGAAACGATATGAAAACAAGAAGAAGGGGAAAGAAAAAAAATGGTTTGATAAAAAGTTTACAAAACTTTTGCATAAATTTTTCTAAAGCCACATTTTTTAAGGTGCCTCCAGAAACAAATAAGTGTTTAACACTTCAATTTTAAAATTAGACAGTTATAAGAAAACTGTATACAATTATTGTACTTGCCTGCCCCAACTTATGTGAAACTATTCCTACTTTGTCATTACCAGGAACCTAAAACTTCTGGCGCCCTTTATTTAAGTTCTAGTACCTGATTAAATCCTTAGTTGCCTTCGAGGGCAGCAAATGAGTATTTTTCCAAAACTTTTATGCATTTCAATAATATTGTGCTACTGAAAGAATGTTGCCCGATGTAAACCCACTGAGACACTGCAAGAGTTGTTAATTTTTTAGTTTGCTTTGACAACTCCAGCCGTTTTTCGCGAAAAAAAAAGAAATGCATTCAAAACTAAGCCAGACAATTTTTGACTTTTTCCTTTTGCATTCCATTTCTCTTTCCCTTTTCGTCAGACATTTAACTCTCTGGGCAAAAACTTTACGGTATACATTAGGGCGGCATCGATAACATATTTAATATTTTATTACAACACTTTTTACAGTGCATGAAACACTAAGTTGCATGCGTTTGATTGAGGCAATTAAAACATTTAATTAAGATCTGGAAAAAATTATATAAAAAAAAATTTTTTTTCTAATGTAGTTCCTATTTTTAAAATGAAATATTAAAAAGAAATAAATAATTTGCTTAGAGGTTGACAGCTGCCGGCAATGAAATCGTTACGTTGATGGCCCTTCATTAAGGCAATGAACACTTTAACTAATACGATGAAAGTATTACATTAGACGAATGCAAATATATTGTATATTATATATATGACATTTAAAACGTTATATTAATAAACGAATTAAGAAAGTGTTTGACAGGCTAAGTAGCATTTAGGTGCTTACCTATAGGCAGGGATGGGAAAATTTAATATTTGGCGTAATATGTAGCATATTTTAAAAACTACTTCAAGGCCCCTGTAATGGAATGGAAGTAGATTACCAACTGACTCAGGAGATACTTCATGGGGGCAGGCTGGATGAACAGTGGCAACTGATGCGGTTCCTTGACGTGTTAAGCTCTTGAAAGACAGGGCAAGCACAGAGTAGATCAACGCGGCGGGCTGCAGTGTGAAGAGCCGTTTTAGGTCATTCCGCCGTGTCTATCATATACGTAATACAATAACGTGTAAGCGTAAAATTTCCGCAGCTCTGGTACACGCAGATATGTGGTCCAAGCTGACTTAGACCAATGGCGCAGATAATGTTGGCTGCTTTGTAGTCTAATCACAACCTGGCGGCAAGCTTAACTGTGCGCCAACTGCTCGTGAAGTATGAGCTGTAGGGTATGCCTCATATTCATTTTAAATCACGTGTTCTTTGTATCAATATCGCTGATGTGGGCGACATCACCAGCCCAAAAATCCACATGAAAAACTGTGGATATTTCTAGATGCTTTAATGAATCTGACCTGCAGCAGTAGTTTTTTAAGCCGTACCAAATTCTACGGCATCGTACGGCCAACGGGGGTCTCTTAGACGGATCTTACAATTCGTCATTGGGCAGGAGCACGAACTAGTAGACCTAAATTTATCCAGCATACGGCGAATATTCCTCTAGGCACGGGCATTACGGCAACGGTAAAATAAGAAAACCAGACGGAATGTTGTCAGGATTTAAAAGGCATTTTATAAACTATGATTTCACACAAATAAAACCACATAACAATTCTTCTTCTTCTTTTTCTTCTTCTTCTTTTGGCGCTACAGTCCATGGTGAACCTGGGCCTCAACCAACAAAGTTTTCCAGCTGGCACGGTCTTTAGCCAGCGTTTTCCAATTGTGCCAACCAAGTTGGTTGAGGTCCCTCTCCACTTGTGTGCGCCATCGGTTCCGTGGGCGTCCTCTACTGCGTTGTCCCACAGGTTCGGAATCGTTGTCCCACATAACAATTAGCACCACCCTATTGTGTGTATGGGGATTTTTTAAGTCTTCTTTGGCCGTCTCGTCATCCAGCAGCTTTAAGCAGTTGAGCAAACCCAACATTGTTGTTTCTGTTGTTGTTGCTGTTGTGCCTTCCCTTATTATAATGAGAGCCTCAGCCTGTCTGGTTGTGTGGAAGTTTGTCTGGCTGACTTTTTGAATATTGAAATTGTGTTGTTGTAGTTATTGTCAGTTATTTGTGTTTTGCATAAATTATTTACCAAAAAAAAAAAAAAGAAATTATTTAAGTGTTGCCAATTATCAAATTTCCCTTTCACACGGCCCACTATTGTACAAAATTTGTGTACGATCTGAGCCATTGATGAATCGCCAACCATGAATCGGTAGTTAGAAAATTTGCTGCGACTTGACAAGAAATGAGTTCCCAAAGTTCTGATTTGTCACTCGAACCATTGAATTAAAGTGATTTTTGAGACTTTTCGCCAAAAGTCTGGACTAAAACCTCTCAACTTGGTTCAGCTTCAACCAGTTATATAGTTTCCAATACGGCGGCAATATGGTCTTCAATACGGCCTGTATATGGTGTTTGTGAAGCGAGCGCCGTTCACGATGATGTGTCTTGAGAGTCTGGCTTACGAATCACGGGCTTGACTGGTTAGCGAATTCTATGACATTTGTGTTTAAACATGACGCTACGGCTGCCGTGTGCAACGTCGCAGCACTAATTTTCAGCGTTCACAGTATTATTCTATAAGTCCATGCATATTCAAACGTCCATTCCAACTAAGAAATGAACAGCACAGAAACCGGCAGTGCTGTTAACTCAAAGGATGTGAAACTGCAAAACAAATATATGTATATAATTGATAGTGCAAAACGCTGCATAAGCAACACTGCCTCTCAGCTAAAGCGCTATTCGAATTCTTCAGCGTATTGAACAAGAACAATAAGAATATTAGCGCAACAATTCAAATACATTCAAATACATTCAAATAAAGCAACAGCGTATTGCTAAAGAGCAAAACTGAATGTATGTGTGTGTGTGTGTGTGTGTGTGTGTGTGTGTGTGTGTGTAAGTAGCATCGTGGACAATTGGAATATTGTTTTGACTTTGATTTTGCTACAAAACACTCGAATAAATTTAAAGTTCATTTCAAAGCAAAATTCTACAATACAAAATTTCGTTCGATCGAAACGAGCAGAAGATGTGTAAATTCAAAATGCTGCATTTGCAGTTGAAATGCAAATGAGCGTTGACGAAATGCTTCCAAAAAAGGCTAAACAAAAAAACAAAAAAATCACAAAAAACGATTTTATTATTCAAATAATATGTTCTTTTGTTGATCGGCAAGTAGACGATAAATGTTATATGTGTAAATGCGGCATAAAACCAAAACTTTAGATTGTTATTGTTTTGCCGCAAAGACCATATGAAAAATTTTTATCAATATTTTATTTTTCCCAATCAATGAATAATTATTCATTGGCGCTTTCCAAATTGTATCATCTTGTAATTTTTGTATAACTTAATTTTTTAAATTTTATTTAATATATATTTTTTACTGCACAAATCTAATGCCGCACTTTACAGCCGGCTTAAAATCTAAAACACTGTTTTGCTTACAGGCAATTTAAAAATACCAGCTCTTTAAATAACAAATTAATATTTTCTACGGGCATTTTTCTTTTTTTTATTTTATTTTTTTTTGCCTTTTGATATACAACTATGAACGTTTTTGTTGTAACATTTAAGCGAATTTTTGTCCTAAGCCCAGTACTCGCTTCATCAAAAGTTGATGGAAAAAAACGTCAGGTATAACAAAAATGCAGAGTGTGTCTGGCAACATGTTGCCCAACATCAAAATGTTGCAGGTTACTTGGTTTCTGTGTTGCACCTTTACTAGCACAACAGTCCGACCCACAGCTCCGATTGGTTTCTGTTTGACCTTTATTTGTTATTAAGCAGCGTTTTTCCGCAACATTAGAAAAAAAAAATGCAAAATAAGTATAATTTTCACCAAAAATGTAAAATCCAATTTCCACGCGAGTTTCAATCTGAAAACGTTGAGCCTTAACGGGCCGCTTAAGATTGAACTGACAACGGCCGCCGGAGTGTTAATACAACTGATAAACTGTTCACCGATAAACTGTTTCCAGCGAAACTAATTACTAATAATCAAATTTTATTACTGATATAACTCAGGGCCCCAGCCCCCGGCAAAAACACAAACAACACAAACCAGCAAACATTTATATTTTTATAATTAGCTTTTGCATTTTCCCCAGTTAAGTTATTAACTTTTTCAATTCAAGTTTTGTGCTAAAAATAAATTTATTAATTCTTTGTTAAACATACGGAATTAATTAAAGCAAAAACTCAGCGAAAATTCAAAAAACAAACAAACAAAAACAACAACACAACAACACATTTTAAATTGTTAAGCAAATACATACTTGTAGTAAAATTAATTTGCAAACAAATTTTTATTAAACAATTATGGCATACAAAAAAAAAAACAAAACAAAACAAAAATAATAGTAGAAAAAAAAAATACCTTCACGGTCCACAGCACACTCGAAGTATGGATGTTATTAAAATGGAGTTTTTTTGCGTTTTTTACTTGACTGAACTTAATTTGAGTAGTTAATTTAAATTATTTATTAAATACATGTTTTGAATAAAGCAAAAGCGAAAAAGAAGACGTAAAAGAAAAGCAAAGAGTGTGAAAAATGTTCAGATTTACGAGTAGTTTAAGCCTACCCAAACACCAGACAGCGGCACAGTGGACTGGCAGGCCTTCGATCTTATACATTTTTATATGGACTCACAAATAGCACCCAGACGCACTCATAAACCCTAAGATTGCCTTAAGTAAAAGTATTTGCGATAAGAAAAAGGCCACTTCAAGGGCTGCTCTGGCGCTGCCACCTTGTGGACACCAACGCGCTGAATCTGTCAAATGCAAAAGCTGGTTAATTGTGGGCAAACCCTGTGGAGGAAACCTACTTCAGTTTCATAATCTTTCGCTCGCTTACCCAAATCACCATGCCATGGAGCCTCGTCTCAATGTTGATCCAAAATACGGCATCTATTGAAGAAATTTTCAATAATTTTGAATAGATGTGGCCCAGGAAATCAGACAGATTGTGTACGAGGTTCTATTTTTATTGGGAAAACTTTTATGCGACCAACCATTATGAAAGTATAAGTGCTGACTGGGGCGAGGGCAGGGATCTGAGCTGTGCTATTTCCAGGACTTTGTCTCACAGATCTGGCTGAATTTCCACAATGGCCTCGGCTATGTTGAGTTTAGGGGCACCGTTGAATTGCGGCTTATTGGTAAAACACCTGCTGCAAAAGAAGAAAATTGGACGGGGGGGGTGTGTGGAGGAATCACATGTTCTCCATGGCGAATTCATGTGTCACCTCTGCAAAATCTAACCCTTCCACCAAAGCGTTCATCCAGAGTACGACATAGAAAAGAGAAAGAAATAATTGATGAGGCCATCACCAAATAGAAATAAATTATCATCATTCTATAGTGCAACGTCGTTTAAAAAAAAAAAAGTACGCACGGCCGCCTTTTGTGACTGCATTGCCACCTGGTGAACCTCGTAGCACAGGTGGCAGTTTTGCTTTTTTTAAATATATTCCTGCAGCCAAACTGGCGCTGCTCCCGCAAGACAATTGTTCGTTAAAAATAGGGGTTACTCTTCCAGGGGCTGCAAGTGCCCCGTCAGCCGCTCAGCCAGGCTAGACAGACCCCATCAAAGCAGCAGGGTGGCCAACATCTACCTGCTATTCAGACGCCAGCAATCAGTTGTCAACTTAAAGTCATGTCTGCTTTCAGCTGCTGTTCGCTGGAATTTGAGACTCGTACACACATGTTTCGCGTGGACAATAAATACTACAATAATTGCCCTCATAATAAAAGTTTATAAAGCGTTGCAAATTTGTTATTAATGTTTGCATTCTTTTAATAGTCTCATTACGACCGATAATTTTCAAGTTCAACTAACTCTGAATCTTGTTATTTTTACGGGCTTTTAGATTCGTTCGCTGCAGTCGAGTGTCTCGATAAAAGACAGTGATTTCTCTTTTTTTTTTATTTGTTTTCATCACAAAAATATTATGAGCGTTTTAGCACTCGTGTCTTTAGTGCAACAATAAAAATTCAATGAACTCTGTTCATTGAATGTCTCAATAAAATTTAAATGGAAATACAAAAACAAAAACAAAAACGACTTAATGAAAATCATATAAAGCACTTAAGATGCAACAGTTCTTGGAAAATGGCGACATGCTTCACTCAACTATAATAAATTGTAATTTAATAGTGGTATTCACTGAAACTAGACGTCGCCGATTAGTAGTTCACAGCAGAAGGGGGAAGCAAAAGAAAAATTTAAATAGAATAGAATCCATAAAGCAAAATATTTGCTTAAAATCCGCAATGCCGGAGAACCAGTGGGCCCAGCAAACCCATCGAAAGCGACTATAGGCCGGGCAACAGATCGTCTGATAAATCAAATGTCAAGAGTACAACGAACTACGAAAAATTCAAGTTTTTCTTCTAACACATCTTTACACCGGGTCATCTTACCTTTTCTTTCTTTGCGAATTAAAATTCACTTGTTAGTAAATATTAACAACGACCTCACATGATTGTCCATGTTGTCACGTATGTGTCGCACAATCAGCCATCAACGGATACTAAGAAATTCAGTAAAGTGCATACGCGACCTGAGAGTCGATCGATGAGTTGATTTCGCGTTGCTTATAAGACCACGGTCTGTCGCCTGTCACAGCAAGTGATCGATGATTACTAAGTGAGCGATGGTCTTCTGTCTTTCTGCCACATCTTTGTCCACAACCTGCCCTCACAAATTGTATGAGCAATACCGCTCCAAATCTAAGTGATACCGGCACAACAGGCAATTTGTAGGACTATATTAAACCGCATGAAATGGATTTTGCCCTCGCGTATTCAAAGCTGAAGTATTTTGCCTTCTAGGGCATAGAGAAAAATGGGTTCATAGGCTCATACGGCAACCAAAACTTCAGAAACTTTTAGGGGTTCCAAGCCATAATGGCTGCTGGGGTGAGAAGCAAGTTGGCGAAGGTATACGACCCCTCAGCCCATACTTTCTTAAATGCATAAGCCCGCTTCACAGTTTATACAAAATTCCTCACTGTAAATTATCCACAGCTGAAGAGAAAATTAGCAAAAGAATGCCTTTAAGTTTTAGAAAAGAAACATGAAGGTTTTTGTCGTTACCGTCATGAAAGGGACGGTATGTTCTCAGGCAAATGCCTGAGTTTAGACTCCTACAAAAAGGTAGCCAAGTGTTTTTGGACGAGGCAAAAGCAGACTGAGTGCAGACCTGGCGAAGCGTTCACAATTTACGAACCTCTTAGGGTTTGTCAACAGTTCTGGGTGGTTTTGCGCAACTACAGACTCCCTTATAGGGCTCAGGCTTCCGAAATATTTTAATATTTGTTTATAGCTCCGAGGGCACTCACTTAAAGCGAACCGGCCTTGCAAACTTTTTTTGTTAAATAACAGATCATTTTCGTCTGTATCAGTATTTGTATTTCGTCTTAGACGGATACATTTTGGGCCACTTTTATCAATCCTCTTGCTGGTTCTTTTCTGTGCTGGCATAATGATTGATTGAGTGCTCCTTGCTGCTTGTTTGGGTTGTTTCAGGAATACGTTGTCGCACAACATATTACAAATTTCAGGCAACATTGTTTTGCCCGCCGCACTCGTATCTGGCTTTCATTATCTGTGTCAAATAAAAAGACTTTCGAGAAAATCCGCTTCGCCAGCAACACAACAGACAGACAGCCAAGACTTAGTATTACCTAATCAGCTTTAACTATTTCGTCATCCCCCGCGTCGGGGCTGTTGAACGAAAAATACAAAAAAAAAAAATGGAGAAAAAACTTCACAACGACTGACTCGTGGTGACGGGTATCAAGTCAAGTGTTAATTAAATGTCTGGCTGTCTCATAAATGTGTGCACGCGCACCGCTTTTTAATCAATATTAAATTTCTTTAGAAACAAATCAAACAAAAAACTTAAAAAAATTTATAATAATTGTTTGAAAATATTTAAAACGTTTGTGGTTCGGTCTGGCAGACGTCCCATCGAATGTGTCTGTTTGCTGCAGCAGATGAACAGTTGAGACAGAAATTATTAGTGCCGTGAATTTGGTTTTCCTTTAACAAAAGAAATAAACATCAGAAATTCCGTGACACGTTTATGTGCAATAAATTGCGAAGAAACCGAACATTAAGCCTTAACACACAAATTCCGATTAATGCGGAATTTTTCAATGGCGGATTTCGCATTTAAATAAGTCTGTGTTTAAGTCATTTTTATTGTCCTAAAGTGACTCGTAAAGGTGTCAGCCAATAAAAGTGTAATACAAAAAACAGGGTTGTTTGCTGTTAACGTGCCTATAACACCTTCGGTTAAGTCAGTACAACCGACCGTTAAGAAAGCAGACGTTTTCGGTCTTTGTACTGGGAAACCATCGATTTTGGAAACGTATTTTATGAACGGAAAGTAATTTTTGAGCAATTGGAAAACGGTCGATTTTAAAACCATCTAAGTTTTTGATGACTTTGTCTTTTGAAACGTACATACTTACATACGCGTACATATATCATTATAAACTTTAGTGGGAATAAAATTATTAAAGAGAAATATTCAGCAAAAGAAAAAAATTATTAAAAAGTAATTTTTGCGAGAGTTCACAAAAAATTCTGAAAAATTTTATTGAAAAGTAATTTTTGTGAAATGAAAAATTCGTTAAAATTTATATTTCACAAACAGAAAGATTCCGAAAAAAATTTATTGCAAAGTAATTTTTACGGAAGTTTTATATATTAAAAAATCGTTCGAATTTTAATTTCACAAACACAGAGATTCAGCAAAAAAAATTTTTGGAAAGTAATTTTTAGGGAAGTTTTAAATATCTATGAAAAATCGTTAAAATTTATATTTCACAAGCAGAAAGATTCAGCAAAAAAATTTATTGCAAAGTAATTTTTACGAAAGTTTTAAATATCTATTAAAAATCGGTAAAATTTATATTTCACAAACAGAAAGATTCCGAAAAAAATTTATTGCAAAGTAATTTTTACGGAAGTTTTATATATTAAAAAATCGTTCGAATTTTAATTTCACAAACACAGAGATTCAGCAAAAAAAATTTTTGGAAAGTAATTTTTAGGGAAGTTTTAAATATCTATGAAAAATCGTTAAAATTTATATTTCACAAACAGAAAGATTCCCAAAAAATATTTATTGGAAAGTAATTTTTACGGAAGATTTAAATATCTATTAAAAATCGGTAAAATTTATATTTCACAAACAGAAAGATTCCCAAAAAATATTTATTGGAAAATATTTTTTACGGAAGTTTTATGTATTAAAAAATCATTCGAATTTTAATTTCACAACTTTTAATTTTTAAAAACGAATCGTTTTTAAACGGTATTAAGGAGATTATTTTTTCCACAAAAATATTGACAGACACACACACACAGCGCAACGTGGCACGCAGTACGTCCGAAGCCGACAAATTTTTCGGTTGAAATTTGCAATGGAAATTCGTCATACGGGAAGCACAAATTGTGAAATTGCATCAGCACCCTCCAGCTGTTGTGGCTTAATCTGATGATGCATCAACTCCACTTGAAGAGCTTAACAACTGCTCACCACCGTTCCCAAAACTGAGCAATTCTGCCAGTAATTTGCTAAGCAGTGAAGGAGTTCAAGGCATCTAAGTTGAAAGCCCTACACTCTACACCGCCTAGTCTTGATTTGCCGGACAACAGCACCTCGAGGACATTTGGATCGCTGAGCGTAGATCACTGCACATTTAGCTGCCAAACAGCAGAATTATGCAGCGACATTTCAAAACCTTAAACCAGGACCAGCAGCAGGATACCCCTTTCCGGGCATTCTGTTCGTACTGATTATTGAATTTTGGCTGAAGTTGGCAGAAGAATCTGCACCACCGAAATCGTACATGAACCGACCAGCCCCCCTTTTTCTCTTTATCGCCCCAGAAATCACAGGGCCGCCTGTTCCACTATTTTTGACATTCAAAGCAGACATATTTGCAAAACAAATTGAGACCAGACCACCTGCTATGAATTCGCCCCAATGCTACCGTACTAAATCTACACATAGACAATTGCCAGATGGCATAAGATTATAAGATATGACAATATGCTGGCAAATGACCTGACAATGGAAAATTGCCACCAAAAGCTAAATTCTTCGCTTAGACTATTTTTAGAAAATTTAAGATATGGCCGAACAAATTTGTTTGCCAACAAAACCAGTTGACCAGATTGTGGGACGGCATAAGTTGCCAGATCTGTAGAAACAGTTTACTGTTGCTAGAAAACTGAGCTGGCAACGTAACATCGAGCGCTCTGACACGATTGTCAGGTGTCTGTGCATCAGTGGCAAAGAATTGACGTTGTACATCCTGACAACCGCAACATCTGACTACAGGAATTAAACTACACGAGTGCGACAAAAAGTTCTGGGCTGTCGCTCCCAAAAAAAAAAAAAAAAAATCCGTCTTCTTTAAGCTGGAGTTGTGGAGAGAAAAAACTAGCTGGCAGGCCGGGATAACTGTCGGCGAAAGCCCATGACACGAGTACCTGCCATCGCGTATACGTAATATTCAGCTATCGAATTTGCTGGCCAAGCACTTGGAGCAAAAATTGTTCATTCGCCCAGCGATCTGGCGGTTAATTTTCCCTAATTTTATTAATGTGTTCGTTCCTTCATGTCTATTTTATCCGCCTTAAAATAATTTAATTTAGCATTTACTCTAGAACACAGAAAACTGGCGGGGGGAACGGGAGCGGCGGGGGAATAAAATTCCTAAAATTTGCAATAAATTTGCTATTTATTTATAGCAAAACAATGTTACAGACGGCATCTGCTTGCTTAGAGTCGAACACGAGTACAATGTGTAACGCGAACCCATGTAGACTCTTTGTCTGCAGCACAGACATGCATTTGTGTGCCCAAAATGAGCAGAAACAAAAAAAAAAAAACAAATTTATAGAAAAAAAAAAATACCATATAAAAACAAGCGCACACACTAGTTACGGCAGCAATTACACTTGAATCTGTAGAAGGAAAAAATTAACTGAACAAAAAGAGAAACAACAACTGAAGTACAAGTGGTGGCCGAATAAAGCGAGTGTTGAGGAAAACAGGCATGAGATTTAGTTTAGAGGGGAACATTTAAAAGTATGATAACTTTGAAAAATTAAATTTTTAGTAATTTTAGGGTACGTATACAGTAATCTGGAGTCTTACTACCGCCTACAGTATCAACTAAACTATTGCAGCGGATTGAGTTTCTAAAATCGCATGGTTTTTGGAGGTATTAAGCGGAAAATCATTTACCCGATGCTCTTTTAATTGATCCATTGACTCAATTAAAAATAAAACTCTCTTAATTGAGCAGCACAATCAATAAAACGACCAAGCATTAGAAAATATATAAGAACACAGGATTTTGAAAGTTGCCATATTTATGTATACACTCTTATTTGGGCGTGAAACTTTGATTCTATTTTTGGGAATTTGCAAATGAAATTTTTGCCGTCACTTTTGTAGGTGATTTGTTAAAATTTGTTTAATTTGGAGCGTCAATTAAAGGGATACCGTCATTCAATTAACACTCAATTAGGGGCAGAAAGTTTTTCATTAGTTTTTCTGGGACAAGTTCATTTAACCCTTTTCGGGAGTATTTAAGCGGCCAAATCAATTATACGGGGAACAATAAAACGCAAATTACTGTAATCGAATAAAATTAAGACTTCCGAAATCAACAAGTGGAGAGTAAAGAATTTATTTAAAAAAAAAAACAGATTTTTAAAACAAAAAACGTTAAAACTGCTGAATGTTTTGCACATTTGGCATCGCTGATAGCGATACACGTCGACCAAGCAAAGCATAACGAACGTGGTGTGTTTCGTAGCGTAATTACAAAAAAAAGTTATAAATGTGAAATGCTCTTAAAATTTATTTTAAATTAAAATTGACATGTATTTTTTCTAATAACAGAAAAAAAAAACTATTGCAGAGGTGCTACTCTGTTCGGTTTGTGAAGAACATGTGAACATGTGTCTCCTTCTTTTTGGCTGCAAATTAATTAAAGTAACAGTTTTAGAAACTTCAGTAACAGCTGACTGCTGCACGTACTACATACCTACATATGTGTAAAATCACTAGATGTACAACATTGGTTACAAGTCAAACTTTCTTTATGGAAAAGTTTGTTTTGCCACAGTGATTACCTCTGAAAATTAATAATAATTTGATCATTTTAAGGTTCTGATGGCATTTTGCGCAATATTTGCGATTGCAACAAATGTGTTGCAAACGATGTGTATAAAAACACGACAACAGTGTTTCTCGTGGCTCGTTGATAAGAAAGTTCATTGGGACCCAACAATACCCCGGAAAATCAAACGTAAAGAAATTAAAATTTTACAAAAATAAAAATTGAGCGAAAAATTCAATAATCCATTGTGTCGCGTGTTAGACTGACTGCAGTGACTTACAAAAGAAAAAGAAAAAAACAAACGAAAAAACGAAAAAACCAAGATTATGCCATTCCATTCAATTTTTTGCGTTCAATTTTCATATTTAGTTTTATTGCAGTTCAGTACAATTTTTTTTTGTCTGTTTGTTTTCATTTCAAAATGTTTCTTATCATTTCGTTATTACGCGAAAAGCAACAACAACAACAACAATAAAACTAATACAAAAAACCAACTGAGGCCATGCAACTAACAGTCATTGTTGGCTGGTTGTGTGTGCGAGTGTGTGTGTGTGTGTGTGTGTGTGTGTGTGTGTGTGTCATACGTTCATCATTTGTTCATGCGTTTTATTTTCAATTTCAGCGTTTTTTTTTTCTTCTTACTTTTCGAAATAATTACACCAGCCAGTCACTCCAACAACAATAAAAGCAACAACTAAAATAAAAAATCAACAACATTATCAACAACAAAATAACAACAACAACAACAAGAGCAGCACCACCAGCTATTTACTAAAAAAAAAAAAAATCATACGATTTCGATCAGGCAGCTACAAAAAACACACACATTTTTCCGAATGCACAATGAAAGATTTCGCCCAATAATGCAAACGAATTGGCAGTTTCGTAACCAGTGATGCGACCAGGCATGGCAAACCTTAGAAATAAAACCTTAGAAATAAAAGTAAAAAGTTATTGTTGTCGTAATGACACCTACTTTTTCCAAACTACAATATTTTTAAGCAACGATTGAAGGCGTAAAACAGTCAATGCCAGAAAGCGATATTTATAAGAAATGCGTACAAATTCTTTCTGCATAGAGTGAAAAAATAAGGATTTGATCACCGTTTGTCAGTTCACAGACACCAACTTTTATGGCTCCAGTTTACATTGAAGGGGAGAGTGATGCAACAGCAATATATATACAATTTATAGCTTTTGCTGTTTCTTTCCTACAGCAAAACAACAAGTTGAGCATTAAAAGTTGATGGGTGTGAACCAGCACTAAGAATTTGCAAGCCATCAGGATGGTGCCATACCGCAAAGTCCACTAATCCAATTATTAATTTATTTTCAAAATTATTTTTTTAATAAAAATGTGAATAAATGAAAGATGTAAACTGTTGTTTCACATCTTCCGCATTTTGCACGCGTTTCACAAAATTGTTGGTCAGTGTAAAAAGGCTATAACTTAAAAAAAAAAAAAAAAAAAAAAAAAAAAAAAAATACATTCCAAAATTAACAGCACTGTAACATTTTAAGCACCAAATTTCACTTTTATCGATAACTTGCAACTTTTTGTGGATAAAATATAAAACACTTTTTGACTTTTAATGCTGGCATTTTCAATATAGTTGAACTCTTCTCTTATTTTCAAATGAAATGTATGTAAAAAGTCAAAACAGTAAGTGGGCATTTACATTGGGCAGCTCTTTCAGAGTGGAACATACGATAACTGCAAACTGGCTTGTACTTTCAAGTCGTTTTACTTTCTTTTTCATGCTCGCCAAAAAGCTGAAACGAAACTAAAAGCGCTACAAGCAATAATAATTGCGCTGAGTGAACAACAAAGCAATTTCAATGATACAAATCGATCAATCTCATCGATAAGAATCGCCTAATGTAAATTCGTACTAAGTCTCAATACGGCTTAAAATAAAGGCACAAGTTCAGAACTTTCTTTGTTTCTTTACTGCCGTTCGAAATGGTTACAGTTTTTTGTTGCTCTGGCAATAATTAGATGGCAAAAACTTAAATTAATGCCGGCATGTGGCAGCACTATTTTCGCTTATTTTGTTTTACGTCTTTCATTCATTTATGCCCATTGATGGCAATATTCGTGTTCTGTGGGGCAAAAACATAAACTTCGTTCACCGCTTAAGTTCACCTTCGCCGGCGAAGTGGTATGAGACAGACTGGTTCGCCAAAAACTAGACGATTTTGGGCAAATTTAAGAAAAAACTTTCAATATATCCCCAAATGTCAGATAATAAAAACGTACGAATAAATTCTATTAACATAAATTTGTATGAGAGTATTTTGGTCGCTTTCTCTAAGCACAGCTCGCATTTTAGTACAATGCCAGCCCATAGTGATTGTCATGGCGATAACACAGTCTTATTTTTAGTATGATAATTGTTGCTTTGAGTTGCTTTTCGAAATAATTTTTATAGTTGGTGTTTTTTTTTTTTTTTTGGTTTTTGGTTTTTGGTTTGGGCTTTTTGTTTTATGCGAGACATTTGTGCCTTTTTATTACATTGTTGAAGAGATTAATTTCAAGTGACGATTTGTTTGCACATCTGTCTGATCTGTGCGTTTGTCTGTTCGCTTGTCTGCTTGTCTGCTCGTCTGTCAGTAACAGGAATGTGAGTTGCACTTTAATGCTGATGGTTCGTTACGAGTCAGATAATTGGGCTGCGTGTGTGTTTACATCTTGATAGTTTTTTGGTTCATTTAAAATACATTGTTGCAGACTAAATGTTGCTGGCTGCTGCCCCAAATGACCAGGCAGCTGAACGTGGCGGGTAAAATCTTACTTAACTCTTAAGCTAATCACATTTTTCCGGAGTCCGCAGAGTCAGAAAATTAGCCAGAACTTTTAATAAAATCTAGTGAAAGCTCTGAGTCTAACGATGGCCAGTCATCAAGAAAGAAGATGTGTAAGTAACTGGCTGAGTCCTTTTAACGCGTACATATGTACGTATATTTATGTAGGTGACGACATTTGTCCCTCTCCAAAGCAGTTATAATATCGACAATGAACCGGCTAACCCAAAATGCTGATAAGCGGTAGCCGTGAATCACCCATAAACATTTTCTCTATAAGCCACTCCTGGATAATATAAAGTCCTGTCTCAAGAGGAATACGAACACCGGTTTAAGAATCTACTGGTTCGAAGGCAGAGACTCCTTTTCGGCACTTCTCAACTTTCTCATTACCGCGAAAACTTACGAATTAATGTGGCACGATGTCTGTTTAGTTTATGCAGGGAGTGAAGGCTGGATTTAAGTGCCCCTAAGGCAGCCAAGGATATCTTTATTGATATCAAAATCCGTTTCTGGATCCTATTCGTAGCTTTGTCTGGCTTTGCCTGGATAATAGTGGATAATCTTGAGAACTGTGCAAAAATTTACTCAAGAAATAAACTCAAATAATGCATTTTTCTTAGCAACAGAGCATAAGATATTACTGAGGGGCAAAGTAATGTTCAAGCTCGAGGCCGCTACCTCCATTGTAGCTCAAGTGCGAAAGTCTTTCATCCAGCAGCAAACGTTTTGCAAGACTGCAAGTCAGCACGAAATGGCCAACTGGGTTGGCGGTGTTTTTGTCTGATTGGTTTGCAGTCAACGAACATGGGAGTACTACTGCCAGTGTTGTAATACCACACAATTGTCCATATTCACAAATTCTTGTGCACTCATACCACTAACAGATGATAAAGACGTGTTTTTATTGACGGTGCTCATAAGCGTATCAATAAAAGCAATTTTTGTTGTTGCAACAAATCGTTGTATGTTACAAATTATTGTGTACGACAGTAATTTGATTTGCTGGTTACTTTACAACTATTGGGGGGGTCAATTTACACGGTGCACATTGAAATTCACATTTTGTTCAATACAATACGATTCTGATAATTGAATTTGGCAGGATATACACAAATTTTGTCACTATTAAGTGGCCAGACTAATAGTGATTTGCGATTAGCGTCCAATTATAACATTTTCACTTTTCACTTTTTTTTTTTGCTTTCTTTCATATCGAAAGTTAGAAAATGAACTTTTTCGAAAATATTTTGTTTGCACTTGGCTGGAAATGGATCAGTAGTTATTATTATTGTTAATTGATTTATTAAATATTATAATTATCACAACAAAAATATAAGAAATATGCGACTCAATTTGACAGACTACATAATTTGTTCAGACTAGGTTTTGATATCGGATTTTTGTCATATATTTAAATATACGTTTAATGTTTGCAATACATGGATATTTAAGGCGATCAGGCTGGAAGGCCTTGTGGTATTGTAGCGCCAGCATTCGTTCAAAATATATGATAGTTGTGCTTGGCGTTTTTTCAAATATATGACAATGGAGAAACTTACAGTGACCCATTAGCAATTTTGGCTTGTGATGATATTGTCCCTTTGGCAAAGGAGCCCATTGTGCACCGATTGGTTTTTTCCAGTGTTATTATGCTATTGCAAAAGTGCTGCTTTTAGGATTTTTTGATCGAAAGTTGCGCTCTAAGCTAAAGACAGCCCTTTAATAGAAATAATTATTTTGCCTTTTCAAAACGTCATTAATATATTCGTACTTCCAAACGAGTCTTAGTGCTGGGTATTAAAGTACATGACAAATAAGATTTAAGTTTTTTTTTTTTGGTCCAAATAGGGCTGGCAAAATTCATTTCAGTGTTGTCGGCTAACAAGCGTGTGAAGTCTAAAGCCTAAAGTCAAGTTATGGCTGCCTGATTGTATATTTTTATTAAACTTCTTTCTTAAGATTTTGTTTTAGTATTCCTCTTCATTTGCCTTATTTCATTTATGACATGTTTGTAAGAAGTATTTAAATTCAGATTTTTCTCAGTTTGTGTCACATTTTATCGGCATGTCATCGAAACGTGAAAATAATATAAATATTTGCCTTAATTAAAGTTGGAAGCGAAACCCAGAAATGAAAACAGAAGATATTGAAGGTGCCATTTCTTTCAAATATGTACGTGCGGCACACATTGTGCCGTGGGAGAAATAAGCAAAAAAAGAAAATAAAAACAAAAAGCTGATCCCAAAGATTTATGTTGATAGAAGGAGCAGACTTGTAAAAAAATAAGTTATTAAAATAGTCCATAATTTCCTAATTTAATATGTTGTTATTACATTTCAGTTTAAATCAAATTGCTACTATAATTGTGTCTTTATTGGCTTTGCTGCATTTGAGCTTGTAGGAATGTCAGTAACATCTTTAGGCTGTGAAAAGCTTTAATTTACTCGCTGAATTTGAAGAGTTTTTATTTTAATTTTTAAAAGTTCTCAAAATCCTTAAATAAATTTACTGTTGCAAATTTGCTGCGCCGCATAGAAACCCGTTTATTTGTGCATCTCATTTAAGTGCACTATAATGACAGTTGAAACATTTGCCGCAAGACCGTATTATTTACATCTGAATTAGTTTTAGTTGGTTAGAAAGTGAGTTTTCAGCTTCGAAGTCTTTCAGCTGGGCCAACTCCAAGCCGTAATGAAAACGTTTTTCTTTAACACAGGGTGTCTCCAACGAAAGTTTAACAATAAAATATCCACACAAGAAAAAATAGCAATGCTTGGCCAACAAATGCTAATAGAAAGGGCATTTTAAAAGTTTACATCTCGAACTCATCTCACGGCCCTTTTAAAGTTGCACCTCTGTTATAGTAAAGCAACACAGAAAATTCTGCTATTCTTTCGTTTTTGGCTAACAATGTGTTCAGAGGATATGTTCCGAACACTGTAAACAACATTTGGTTGGTATAAATTATCGCTGTACCTCTTCAACAAAATGGGTGGTTCTTGTACTTTAAGAAAGAACAAAAAAAAATCAGCTTTAAAGCTGTTGCGAAAATATTTATTAAGAAATTGTGCTCTGAACACACTTAAGTTCAAAATTTAACTTCAATAAGAGAAATAAGCAAAAGGCTACAAATTGGTCTAAGGCTTAATTTTGTTTAAAATTGAGCGGACTAACTGGGGCTTACCGATATGTGCACAATGTCTATTTAATATGTTTACTTTGCCGTAATTAGCCGGAAAACTTCGCTTTCGCGACCAACATTTACAATCAAATCGAACGTTGCAATATCCAATGGCGGCCCGGCAGACCGACTTCATGGCCGATTGGCTTGCGCTATTACACCCTATGCTGGCATTCGTGATCATCTTGAACAATCAGTTTTAGGTTTTTCTAGTGTTGCACCAGCCTCTTCAAGTTGTTTTAGTGATGTTTGGCGCTGCATTTAAGTGACAGAAATCTCGAATGTGAACTGTAGAATCTTTTGCGCGCTAAAATCACTGAATCATCAGTCTTGTAAAACGTTTGCCTGCTCCCCAAAAACTTTCTATAGCCAGGCATAACAAAAACGCACCTCACGCACGCAGGTTTCAGCTCAGCTAAACAAGGGGTGACTTTCATTTGAGACATCCTGTATAGAGAAAAATTCCAAGTTAATGACAAATCTCTGCATTTATTATGTTTCTGCACACAGAAATCTGTTATGATCTCGGCACTGATTCCCCCCCGGCCAATAACTTGTGAAATATTGCTGAATTGATGATTTGAATATGTATTTGGAAAATTTAAGGTCGCAGAAATTTAGTTTTCGACATAATTTAACAAACTTTCCCCTCGTTTGGATATCAAGTTGAAACTGCATCAGGAGTTGTACTAGAACCAGAGTTGAGTTGGCCCATAAATTAGACTTGCCAAGACAAAAAAAAAAACAGTTCTTACCAACTATAATCTCTTTAAATATCAGCAATATTTTTCATTTCTTCTCAACCTTTGGCGAATACGACTCGTTAAGTCGTGATAGAAAGAGAGACGGAGAGTAACAGTTCGTAAATTGTTTTAGGTGCTTCTGCCAAATGTGCAATAAGAATGCAGCACACCAACAATGTTTATTGCATTTATTGTTGTTGTTATTGTATGTTTTTTTTTTTATTATTATTGTACTCTTCTTCCGTATGTTAGTGGCGTGGTAGTTGCTGAAACCAATGCCAATGCAAAGGAAAAAATTCGCCATATTAAGAGGGAGAGTATGAGTGAGAGCCGATATGTTGTACACGAAGACAGGGTAAGCAGAAGCTCAAAAGCGCAGTGTAAGCAATCAGCAGAGGTGCAAAATTACAGCTTGGAAACCCATTGAACACTCTCAGGCAGAGTAAAATCTTGCCAGTTAAGCAAATTTATTGATGGAATTGAACAATTAATGCAAACATTTTATTTGCACTTAATGTGTGTCATTACTGTGTCAAACTATTTTATGCACGTGAATACAGTTTGTGCTCTCCGACTCCCATAACAGCGATTGCTTGAAAATCATAGAGAGCAAATGCCAGGGAGAGAGAACTAAATGGCTGCAGTTTGTCATACGTACGCGCTGTGCTTTTCAGCAGCAAAGAGTAATTGTTCAAAAACAAAAGGCGACATAAGCAACCACTTGCCAAAAGGCGCTCACTGCCGGGCTGGGAATTGCAAAACCTATCGAATGTTACCGCTAAAATGATAAACAACTGCTAATTAAAATTCCAAAACTGGACGAATTTTTAAATGCATTCATTCCTCAGCTGATATGCAACAGAACGTAACTAATATTTTAGCTCTTTTAAAATACACGAAAATACTGCCATATTGTGGAACTTGCAAGCAGTCGCGTACGTTTTATGGGGGCGCTTTTCCTGATTCTATTATTATTTCCTTGACATCATGGCTAGTCCGGCGTCTGGTAAATTTATGTATGCACGGCCAACTAGTTGTCTTACTATTGTAACTCATGACACGAAGGTTGATTTTAGTGCTTTTATTTAGTTCACAAAACGTGAGATTCACAATAATCTCTACGCCGTTAATTGCTAAATTCCCTTTTTTTTTCTTCAAGAAAACTCTTAAAAAGTTAAAGTTCCGATTGTTTAATGTCCACTCTGCGGCAAAGCAAGAAATTATGATGTGTCTGGACAATATTTAGCCATGTTTCGTTCACGTCGTCTAAACATAATTTGGGCTAAACTAGAAGCAGTTGATAAATCTGTAACCGTGTTAAATTGCGAATGTTAATCTGTTTTACCCCACATACATACATACATATACATAGATATAAAACCTTCTGCATCGGCTTAATATAATCCAATCGAAAAGGATCAAGGCGAACTTAAAGCCAATAAACTCACCAGTGGATATTTAGCTTTTGTTAAATCTTGGTTAAATGTAAATAAATTATGTTTTATCTACAGATGTTCAAGAGAACAGATACTCTAAAACAGAAAACTAGCAATCAGCTGTGCTTTAGTTTCATCCATTATGAAGTCGTGTTAACAAGACTACAAACATTTCCTTCTACACGAAGAACATAAAACTATACATTTTAATACAGTTTTCCCACATCTGTCTTTGGAGAAATAACACTCTCCGCGGAGAGACACGTTTTGTCTCTCTGCGCACTTAACAAAAATTAAACAAACACGAATCCTTTTTTAATTATTTGCTATGCAAATAAAAAGCAGTTGCTCGCGTTCTACGCATACGAACAGACACAAAAAAATACGAGTATTTCGTGCAGTGCAATATTTATCCGAATCATTTTTTTTCGCCTTTTTTTTCTTCTGCTAGTTCATACTGTCTAATAAAAATATTTTTATGAAAAATAATATTTAAAAATAAAGCAACGGAAGCAAATAAAATATTACGAAAAAAGAAACGTTTAAGAAGTGGTAAAAAACAAACACAAGTATTTATGATAGAAACTTGCTAAAAGTTGGGAAATGCAAAAATATGTGTACATACATAAATAGGAAGTGAAAATAAAACAAACAAACAAAAAAACAAAAAAAAAACAAAAAACACCAATAGACGTTGAGAAAAAAAGTGAAATATTGATTTTTCTGTGTAAAAGAATGCGGTGGCACCAGTGCAAACGTTGAAGAAAAATGTGACGAAATTTTGTAAACGAAGAAACTTTGGAAGCCCAAAAAAGAAAAAGAATTGCTAATCAAAAATACCTGTATAATAAAAACGTGCTTTAGTTTAAATGGAAATTTAAAACAAATAAAATAGGTATATAAATAAATAAATAAATAGTACATACACGTACACGTACATAGATATGTAACTATATATGTAGATTCATATATATGAATAGATGTAAATATATTTACATATGCATACATACATATGTATGTGGGTATACATATGTACATTTGCTTAAATGGAGGTGAACCATATTATACATAAATATGTATGTATGTACATAAATAGATACTAGGTATGAAAAGTAAGCTCATTTTTCATAATGTTTATATGTAGTAAGTAAGTAAGTATTTATTTATATAAATATGTACATATGTACATAAGTATGTATGTATGTATGCATGTAGGTAAGCACTTTCATTTTGCGCTTTCTTATTTAATAAATATTTGCGTTGGATACACACACACACATACATACATATGTATGCACATAGTATGTATTTGTTCAGTATATACCTTTTACGTATGGATGTACATGCATACATATTTTAAATATTAAAACGTAAATATATATGTTGTATATGTATGTATGTACATATATGTACATATGTATGTATGTATGTATGTACTAATGTAACTACATACACACATACATAGGAAGTTTTACCACACCACAAGTCTTTAAAACATATTTATGTATATATGTACATACATACATACATACATACATATGTTTTGCAGCAGTACACAACATGCTTACATATATACATACATACATACATATGTATGTATAAAATTGTTAATAATTTCGTTACGTCTTTTTCCAACTGGAGGCATAAACATTGAATTGCCCATCTAAAATTCTCCCAAAAGGAATAAAAGTACGTACATACATACATGTGTGCATATAGATGTATATACATATTTACAAATCCACAAATAAATATGTACATACATATGTACATATGTATATGGACAATAAGTATGTATGTGCATATGTATGAATATACCTACTAACATACATACTTATGTTAGCATTTTGCTGGTATTCATTCATTCGCTTTGTTGCTGTGTTTGTACAACTAAAAAATTGCATAGACATAAAATAAGAAGAAAATTATAAAAACAATATGTACCCATATCAAAAATAAAAACGCAAGAACAACAACTACTAGGACATTATCAGAAAAAAAACCCCATACGGAAACTGTAAACAATGTCTGCGAAAAATACCAGCAACTACAACTACAACATGTCACGAATAAAAAGCAAAACAGAACAGTTAGAATAGAAAAATATTAATTTAATCTCTGATTTCTCATTATCAGCAAAGTTGCCACCCGAAAAGAGAAACAAATTAAAGTAATTGGGGCAAAAACGGAGATTTTAAATGGAAAAACTTGTTCTGGCAGTTCGACGATAAAAAACACACAAATGAATATAAAGCTCGAACCGAGATGTATATTTTCCAAAATGATATTATTTCTTGAGTGATTTTTTTTGGAAAGCTTTTAAAGTTGTTTATATATTTTTTTGTAGAGCACAAGCAATTATTTTGTATTAGAGCAGATGATTTAATATAGAAGTTTAACTAATTTCAATGGATGATTTTTAAATTTAATAATTATGGTTTCGGTTGTATAAAGCTCATTTGGCTTATAAAATCGTTGCAAATACATACACAATTAACTTTTTAGGCGAAAATAGTTCATCTAAAGACAAAACTTTGTCAAACTGCTGGTTGCTTTCTCATTGTGTGCGTGTTGAAGAAATTTTTCGGTAACAACATGTGTACAACATTTCAATAGGTGCCGAGTTAGTACTAAATATTCCGAAAAAATTATAATACGTGAAAATTTTGTTTTGCTGATGACTGTTGAATTGAATCGAATTGTTTCACTTAGTGGAAAATGTGAAGCGTTGCTCTGTCAACTGACTACATTTTTTCAAAAACTAAAGACATCTTCACAACTGAAAGTGGTTGCGGATATTTAAATAATTATTTAATCGAACTTATTTTCGTTTTATTTCAATTAATTTGAGTGAATATTCTCGACGTTAGTTGTCGACACTGATATTGTGGCAACATCTTTACAAATTTTAAGGTTGTAGCATTGGAAAAAAGTCCCTTAGTGATACTGTAATTGTTTTACAGTCTAAAAGCCAAAAACTGCAATAAACAGATAAATCTGCATATTTGGTAACACTGATCACACCACCAAATACGTTGCGGCCTCAGATACTCTCTAGTAGCGTTACCATAATTTTTTTTATAAAATCTGCAATTTGAAATAAAAAATCTGCTTTTCAAGTGAAAAAAAAACTGCACATAAAGAAAGTCTAATGAAAGCTAAGTTTGGTTATATACAAATATGTACATATACATACATACATACAAATATATGTAAACGAAGCAAAGAAGAGCTGCACGAAAGTATTTTATGATTTTTATATCAAACCATAAAATTAGACTCAATGTAGAAAAACACAACTCTGATTTCAATCAGTATTGCAAAGAAGAATGTAATGGAAACATTACCTCACCAACAGGTTTTTAAAGTTTTTGGAGCTTTTAAGCGAAAAATAATTTACGGCATGATCTTTTAATTGATCCATTGACGCATTTAAAAACAAAAATCCCTTAATTGAGCAAAAATCCTTAATTGGAAATGACGGCAATGGTACAACATTAAGAGTTCAGATATAAAATAGTTAAAAGTAGAGAATTTATTTTTAAAAATATGGGTCAATAACTGTAAAATCTGCAAAATTTTCGTAAAAACTGATTTTTAAAACAAAAAACTTTAAAACGCTCAATGCTTTGAAAAACTGCAAAATACAGATAAATCTGCACATTTGGTAACGCTGCTCTCTAGTAACAGCTCAAACATTCACTGTCACAAATAAGTGAGAAGGTGAACAACGTTGCCAGATCAATTTTAGTTCAAAGTTCCCCAGCTTGGAAAAAGTTTGTTACAAACGTATATTGTAATAGAAAAAAACAGTTTGTTAATTAAACAAACATTTTTCAATCTTAACACTTATATTTATTAAAAACAAATTTTTGAATCAAAGACTTGTAAAGTTGAAATGGCTTGACTAAAAATTTGCCAGAACTTTTGTAGCTTCTGTGATAATGACAAAACAAATTTTTTTTAATATTTTAACCAGGGAGTGATGTTAATAATGCAAAACAAACACAGGCAGGCTATTATATTGCCTGCACTGTATTCGGAATTTACTCCTGCAAATGGTTTTATGTTTGGGTGCGAAAAAAACAGATTCAGTAGCAAGTGCTTGGCTCTAAGAGAGATGCTTCTCCCAAGCTTTGTTAAAATTTCTGGTTAGTGCCGCGACACAACAGATTTTGACATTTTGCGATATCTCGATTCCTACCGCGGTCTCTTGGGCAATCGGCTGAACTTGCTTAACGCATGCTTGACCTAATGGAAGAAAAAAATACCAAGTTCGGGAATGTAGAAGAAGAAAATGTGTGTGTGTGTGTGTGTATATAGAGTTCGTTCCTCATAAACGAAATTCTCCTTCGGTGGTGTGTTTACCGTACAAAGTAGCTTAATCGGCAACACTGAGAGAGTGAGACAAACTGTGTCTTTGAGCAGTTGAGTATCCCAGAGATGCAGAGAACAATTTGGAAATAGCTCTCCGCTTTTTTACACAAGTTCGTTCAGGAAATTTTGTATTTAATATTACTGCAGCCAGCCATTTACTTTCAAATCGAACAGACATTCAGTCAGTTGCCGTAAGATTATCTTGCGTGCCGGTTGTGCTTTTAATGTGGAAGTGTCGGTGAATAAAACAAACAGAAAATACACCCAAACAACAACAAAGATACAAAATTTTTATCGCAAAGTACAAGATACAAAACGTTCTTAAACGTATGAAAATTATTCAATACAAATTAAAATAAAATCGTGACTGTGACTTCTGTTTGACGTCAAAATAAAATTTAAATCTTTCAGCGTTCCTAAAACAAAAAGCAACAACAACAGCGAAACAAACAAATTATTCTTAAATCATATACGTAATAAAGAAAAATTTAACTACATTCCTAACAACAACAAACAGACATTTTTTTTTTGTAATAGGTACATAGTTTTACTTAAAGAAAAAAAGTTTTAAACAAATCGAAGTTTTGATTTTGTGATGAGTTTTTTGTTTTTTTTGTTATTTGGATGAAAAGCCAAAATAAGTGAATATATAAATATATTTTTTATTTGCAAGTAAAACGCAAACAAATTTTCTTCCAATTTAAGTATTTGGTTTGTTGCTGGGTCTTATTTGCAATCACTAAAAAAGAAAAACAAGTTTTGTAACAAACGTCTCGATTAAAACCGGATAAAACTACAAAAGAAAAATTGAAAATAGAATATTATAAAACAAAAATTATGGGAAGACAACAACAATTTATTTATTATTAAATTAACGAAAAGAAAAAAGAAATCCCTCCTTCCAACGACTACAAACAACATTAAAAAATTTGATTGAAACCACGAAAAAAGTGACTTTTTAAAAACAAAAAATTATAAAATATTACAAAAAAAATAAATAAAAAAAAAATAAAAATACAAATATAAGAAATCTTGCGTGGATTTTATAACAATAAAATTCAATTAAAGAGAAGTAAGTTTAAATTTTGGAAAAAAAAAATTTTAAATCTTACAAATTAAAATTGTGTTATTTATAATATAATATATAACTACAAGTATTTTCGTTTTGGAAAATGTTTTCGAACTGGAAATATTTTAAACGAATGTTAAGCAACTCTGTGAATTTCAGCAGAGTGCTGGATTACTGAACACACGCACAATGGGAAGAAAATTCCACCTGCTGCGGAAAATTTGCCACAATTAATAAAATACATAGTTTCGAAAAGAAATCATAATCGGCCATGCCAGAATATCCAAATGCTGGCATATAGTCACGTTATATAAACTTTATTATGCCAAATTCTGTTGTCGATCACAGTAAAGCTTTCAATCAGTTGCCTGTAGATCATAATAATGGAAAAACCAAAACTTGAGAAGATTTTTTTCAATTAAGTGGCCCTTGTTGTGTTTATTAAGCATGAAAATCTAATGAATTTCAAGAAAATGGTGAGACCAAACTGGTGTATCAGAATGCACATTATCTGTTCGGCATCAGGAACTTCATTATTTCTGATCTTTGTGCCTTAAAGACACACAACTTTTTCAGCAGTTGATTTGATGTGACGACCATAACGACTCTAAGCTTAAGGGATATTATCCTACAAAAAGGTTTTCCTTGTTTGGAAATGCGTGACCTTCACAAAAAAAGGGTTAAAAGGCCTTTTTAATAAAGCTTTTAATAAATCCACATCTTCTATACATAATAACACACAATGGCATTTCGTAGGAAGGACACACCAAAGACAAAGTTTACAGTAAAGCCATTTTGAGCTGCGATTAGACGATCATACTCGGTATGTAAGAATGATAGGCCAATTATTCACGGTTTTATTTATGCACCAATATGAAACAGTGGTCCAATGTCTTCTGCAAACTCTTCTGTGCTAAATATTTTAACCTTAAGAGTTTATAATTTTTTCAAGAATAACTTGCCAAAATATTTAATTGTAATAATTGTAGCAATCGGGTCTAAACCTATTGTGTACGTTAAGATTTAGGGAGAAATGTAGAAGTAAAGTGGCTTGCCAGTTCCTATCACTCCCGGGTACAGAGCAGAGTTGCGAATAGACTTGAATGCCCTGTTTGTCTGTCCCATTTCACAAGAAAAGTAATCATGTTGGGAAAATTATAAGTTTGTCACATCACGGCATTTGCCTACTTTCATATAAATTGTTTCCTTTTGTTTCACTTTAAGCAGAAAAACTGAATTTACATGATGATGAATGATGAAACAAAAAGTTACCCTTTTTGATTTCCTATTCTTCTTTTCAAGATGTTCAGATCAGTAAACATGTTATCAATTTGATTGCAACATATGTGCTCTTCTTCTTCCTCTGCTGTTTTGGGGAGTAATAATAATGAACAAGTCTTATATTTCTTTTAATAGTGTATGTAGATATATTAATGAAATCAAAACCATCAATATAAGACATGAAATGTCACCTTCAGAGTTCTGATTTAAATTTGTTTCTCTTTATCGCAATCGTAAAATTCCAATTTTTGATACAAAACAAATTAAGTAAATAAAATACTTTAGATTTTTAAAAAAATGGTGTCAGGAATTCATTTTCTTTATGTTCTATTATTAAATAAGAATATAGTTTTTTCAAATCATTTAATTAAGAACAAAATGACACTTTGTTATTTATATTCCAAACTGCCTAAAACTAAAAAAAATGCGAACTTATTTTATGTGTGCACATTAGGGAGGTAGCGAATGTTTTATCTGTAAGCCCTCCACATACATACGCGCCACATTCATTAGGAAACAACTGGTTAAGAAAATTATAGAAACGAAAAATGCGATAACGAATGTACTGCTCTGTGGACTGATTATATGCAGAGCTTTAAGCTAAAAACGAAATACAAATTTACTTTGTTATACTTTGACCATAAACCATATTTTAGATAAAAGCAAATAGATTTGATTTAATACGACTTAACGTCCGTATTATTAGGTGTTTTAATCAGGCCAAATTTTCTTTTCTTTTATAATCATATTGTTTTTTTTTTTTATAATAAAAAGGGGGACTACTGTTTGGGGGCCGTGTCAGCACCAGCCACATACTACTCGACCAAAAATCGAAAAATACATAAATATTTAAGTTATAAGCCCGCAGCCTAAAAAATTTAAATAATACAAATAAATTTCAGCATATTTGGGGGAAAATGTCATTTCACACAAAACACAAAAATAGATTCTAACAAACTACCGGTTGGCGGTATTATTACTTCTATTAAAAGCCAACTGTAAATTAAGTTGATGGCTTGACAAATTTTGTTCCCTCTATTTTTCTAAAAAAAAAAATCCTACAGATAATGGAACCAGTTTTCAACACAACCTGCAATAGAAAAACATAAAATAACCCACAATTAATAATCCGTAAACTTAATTTTTTGCTTTAAAACGATAACGTTGCCTCCCCACCACAACCGCTTCCTCTTCACCCGCACCACAGACATGTGTTTTTGTAGTACTTGAATTTTCAAATTAAATAATAAAGCCAAATGATGATGCTGTTCTGAATTTTAAACAATGTTTTCTTTTCTCTTTGTTTTCCGATTTCAGACCATTTGAACTAATAGAAAATTATAAAATATGAAATATTTTTAATTATAAAAATAAACATTGATTGCATTAAAATTTGTGCCAATTTTTTCCTAACTCAACGTAACGTAACTTAACATTTGAGTTTTGTTTTTTTTTTATAGAAACAAACAGGAAATCTTAATTGCAGTGCAGGCTTCTTGAGTCATACAGATAGAGAACATTTTACTTCTTTAATATATTAATAAGAAATTGTATATTAAATAATGTTTCTTTAAGAACGAAGTACTGAACTTTTGTCACGAGTAATAAAGTAAATAGATTTTGGGGGCTTGAATAAATTTATTGTATATAAAAATGTGGAGAATATATTGGAATACTCACTTTCATACGTGCCCATCATCTGTGCACTTCTATTCTACAGGCGTCTAATATTATTATATTTCTGGCGTGGCGATGTCATTTCATTTGTCATTGAACGTTGCGATGTCGAGCACAAAAGCCATTCTTTTTCATTGCCTGAAAAAAAAAGTAGAAAATAATTTTAACTTAATATTTCACAATTCATAGAAAGTTTGTGACTGTCAAAGGAAGCTCTTTAAAAACCGATTGTTTTTCTGAGTTTAGCAAGAAATATATAGATTGTGTTAACGATAATAGTTGCTAATCGTGAGCAACTTCTAGTACATGGATACGTTTCGATAACGACTGAATTTGCTGATTTGGAATGCCGACTGGACAGCAGTCAACATGATCAGTGTTGGATTTAAAATTACTGCCCTGAAGGTATAAAAAGTCTAAAAGTACGTGGCCATATTTATTAGGAAAGAACTTTAAAATTATTGTTAAAATATGAATTTTTATCCCCCTTATAAGTGTGAACCTGTGCAAACATTAACTAATTGTAAACTAATACATATGAGTTCAAAGTCAAACCAAATTTTGTTTTTCAACTTTATATGTTACACTTTATAATGTACATACATACGTACAGGATCTAAACATGTTAGACGCTTTTAATGGTAATAAAAATTTGTTGAATAGGTGGGGCAAGCGCCAACGACGACACACTTAGCCCATAGCAAACAACGGTCAAATACATAACGAGTATACATACATACATACATGTATACATACATATATATTTATTTAAATATGTGTATACATACATACATACATACATATGTATGATATTACAAAAGTTAATACCGACTAAATTTATATATGTAACTTTTTTTGCTTTCGAAAAATTAGGAACGGCGCAGCACACAAGTCTTCTTATGACGCTCTTTGCTATTCACTTCAAAGTCCAAACATTTTCAACTGAATGCGGGCATGAATATCGAAATGTTTTTTACTGAAGCCTTTCTTGAGTTTTCTTTGTTTTGTTTGTTTCTTTTACTGTTCATTTGTACTTTGGACAACTGTTTTTCTAGGCCTAATGCAAAAATAATAAAACGAAATGAAATTTCAGCTGAAATCATTTGTATTCCAGCGAATACCAACAGTCCACACGTTCAATGAACTTTTTGTGCGTAAAAGTACTAATATACATATAAACACAAGCAGGCAGAGGTAAAAAACACCTCAGAAACACACACGTACACATTAACAAACATCTACATACATACAAACATATGTACATACATGCATCCAAACACACACAATTGTGTTTGAACGGCCCCACAACAACACACACACACATACACACATCGCACACATGCAAACGTGCAAGTGTTTGTCATGTGAAATACTGAAAAGGGTTAAAAAATAAACTAGAGCTGATGAATTGCAAAAAGAAAAAACAACAAAACAACAAAACAGAAAACAAACCAAACCACTCTTCTTGCAAAACGTCAAAGATTTCCAAGACATGTTTGGTATAATTTTTTTTATTTTTATTATTGTCTTGTTGGAAGCAAGTACGTCCCAACTTGCTCATGTCACACACACGCACACACCGAAACACACTCAGTATTTTAGCTTATAAAACGTAGTGCAACAACAAACCAACTGCCAGTTCGTCGTAATTTGTAATTGGTTTTTCTAGCCAAAGATGTCAGCCACTCAGTCTTACACATGTCTTTTAGTTGTGTTTTTATTTTTTTTTTTTATTTTTTCAAATTCCTCTGTTCTTTAACCATATTTTACTCGTACTTGGCAGCACATGCTTAGTTGGAACAAAAGAAAAAAAAACAGCAACAACAACTCTGCTTGGGAAAAACGATAGATATGTAGATAGTACTAATAATATAAAAAAGGGGAACTTTACGAGCGCGATTTAGGTTAAGTCAAGTAAACAAAGAAATTTTATTGAAAGCATTAAAGTGGCCCTCTCTCTCTCTTTATCTCTCTCTCTATTTATATATATGTATGGTTATAGAGACACGCTGAAGAATATATGGCTCCAAGCAGCGTTGCCAAATGTGCAGATCTATGGCTCGATTATGTACATCAATTGAACTACAGTTGTTGTCCATAAAAGGGGATTTACACGCTAATACAAGTCGTACGACAATTTTTTTTTACGTTTACACCATTGGTAAAAGACCAAAACAAAGTAAAGTGTTTACATGAAAATACATGCCTAATCTAATGATGTGTGAAGGAATTTGAAAAATTTAAAAAAACGATGAGAGCCGTACGACTGTCAAATTTTCATCCGTATTTTCTCTCTATGTCGTATGGTTTTATTACACACTAAGTTTTAGACGATACCATCCGTGCTCTTCTACACAAAAATTTTACTTATCGTACGACTTGTATTACCGTCTAAATCCCCTTTAAGTGGCAAGAAAACAACCTTTAAATTGCTTTCATCAATTAAAAAACAGTTAAGAGACAATTGTAATTGTAATCTGTCCTGAATTAGGGTGTCAAATTGCTTGCTTGGTTGTTATTTTAACCATTTTCAAATCTGAAAACAATTAATAATTAATTTCTTATGCTTAAAAGTAAATTAACTCGTACTCAATTTTTTATCTACCATCATTAAATAGCATTAAAAACTCATAGGGCAAGCAAAAATTCCAAGCTGCTAAAATTACTTAAAAAAGGCAACTGAGGTTGTCAGCTTTAGGCAACTGGCAACGCCACTGCAGTTCGGTTGCTCTCGATAATCGAGTCATTATCTGCATTTTGCAATTTTTCCAAGCTTTCAGCAGTTTTGAGGTTTTTTCAGTTTTTACGCAAACTGTGCAGTTTTTGCTCCATATTTCTTTCATATAAATTCTTTAATTTCAACTTTTCTATTTATGTCTTTATTTTATCCCATTATGTTCTTATTAAATGGTGTGTTTGTTTTTTTTTTGCAACACTGATCAAATGCAAAGAGTTGCGTTTTTCTACACGCGCGTAATTTTATGGTTTGTAAATATAAAACCTAAAACACATTTCTTTTAAGCCTTCGTCTTTGCTATTCGTTTTCTTATATATGTATAGAAACAAATACTTTATGTTATTCTAATTTGTTATAATTTTATTGATATTAATTTATAAAGTAAATATTCTGTTTAGCTGCAAAATTAAGTTATAAATTAATATTCTGTTTGGCTGTAATTACAGTTTTTTAAGTAACAGTAAGTGCAGTTTTTTTTTTTAGTTGTAAAGCAGAAAATGTTTATATTCCAAATTTGCAGATTTCGTAAAAAAAACATTATGGCAACGCTGGCACCTAATGTCATAGAATTTAGCAAAAGCTCTAAACTAGTGCCGGTTTAAAGACATCAAATTTTATTGCACAAGTTTATATGTATAACGGGTGGGAGAGTGATGCAGCAGTAAACGCGCATTGTTTTTTTACACAAAACCCAAAAAGTTGGGCAATACACGTCAAAGCTGATGTGTGCGAACGGCCAAATACTTAATATTATGCAGAGTGTAAATAACTAAATACTCGATATTGATAGAGATGTATGTATGTATGTATGTCGTTCTGACTCGCTTACAAATATGCCGGCTTTCGTCTATTTTGGCTGCTAAGCTGTAACCACCACAAATGTTGTTCGTTTATGTTGTTGTTGTTGCTGTAGTTTCTAAACATTTTGCGTATTTGTGTTAACACTCTTTCCGAGTCTTATAAAATTTATAAAATGCAGTAATAGCAAAGAAAAAAGAAACACATGAATAGAACAACTGCAATGCAGTGTATTGTGTTATATTTTAACCTTTTTTTCTTGTTGTGTACTTGTAATAATTTCCACCGGTTGATGTAGTACATCACACACACACACTTATACATATCCCTATATACATATATGTATAGATATTTGCTAAATATATACCAGTCCTTCGACACAAGTAGCATATTTACATACATATATAAACTTACAAAATGCACGCATTTTAAAAAAGACTGATTGCTTTTCGAATATGTGAAAGAAGAGAAAATAGGAAGAAGCAGAAATATTTCAATTTATTTTGATAGCTTCCCTTAAGGGGCTCCAAAAAAAGACCTCACACATACTACATATATACATGTACAGTTATCAGGTCAAAAAAATATGAAATAAAACTCATTAAAACAAACTGTTCGAATTCGTATTCGAATCGAATTACATATTATAAATGCCAGGGATTTTTGCATTCTATTTGCCATTTTTTTCAGCTTTTTTCTTAAATTGATTGTATATTTTAGAATTAACTGCGAAATTGAAGTATTGAAAATAAATAATTTCTTCTTCTTCTTCTTCTTCTCTTGGCGCTACAGTCCGTGGTGAACCTGGGCCTCAACCAACAAAGTTATTCTTTGTTGTTGTGTCGTAACTAGTGTGTTTTTACACGGTAGGGAAGTTACCCCCACGCACAACCCCCGAAACCTGGAGGACCGGGTCCTGGTTTAGACCCCTGGACAGAGGGGATTCGCTGCACACTTTGGTTCACCTCTAAGCGGGTGCTGTAGGGGCTATCCAGGGGCGCCACGGGGAGGCAGTATGTCAGCTTGACCAGTCCATTTTCAGGGATCGCTGCTGGCTTCTCGCCAGGTTGAGAGCAATCAACAACTTTGCCCTGAGTGCACTGGCCCATTCCCCATTTATTAATAAATAAATAATTTATTAATTAATAATATTTTCTAAAGAGAAGAAACGACTTGAAAGTCCGTACCACGATATCCCAGGCTAAAGTTTGTCAGTTTTTTCAGGTGCTACAAAGTAATTTGTAGGCTGTCTATGAATTTGTTCTAGCCAAGTTCATTTATCCTTTAAGTCAGCTGGTTAGATTTTAATCAAAAGTTGGCGTAGGTTAACGTTCGCTATAGTGGGACAGGACTCTGAAGCTTGCTAAAAATCTTCTGTGGTCCGTTCTTTATACCATTTCTTTTTCTCTTTATTTTCTACTCGAATTTAATTTGTCTTGCTTTAAAACTTAAACAGTTTTATGAGATTTTACATTTAAAGTAATTTTTCTGCATTTTGCGATAATTTCTAAATAACTGCATTTCAAGGATTTGACAATTAAGTCCCGGCTTAAAACCAAAACTAGAAGAAATATTTTGTTTGTTTTATGTTGTTTTTCAATTTTTTTTTAACATTTTGGGAAACATTTTTTTTTTACCAAAAACAGTGACAAATGAAATGAAAACCGCCGAGCAAACACCTCCTGCTTTTCACTTTTCTCTGGGGAAACATATTGCCAGCTACAATTTTGCGTCTTTTCAAAATATGAACAGACTACAATTCCAGCGATATTATTATATCGCACGATATTATTTCTAAATGGACTTTTGCCATCATTTCAAGCAAAATCATGACCAGACTGAGTCATCAAATCTAGACAGAATTAGCATTTAAACAACCTTGAAGTCAGTTTTTATTTATGATTGAAATAAGAAAATGGAAGTAGGATTTTAGAGCACAATTTTGCTAAATATTGATTAGTTGTATTTCAAAAGTACAATATAAAAAAAGGCATCCTCAAGGAAAACACAAATTTACGAAGGAATAGAAGGAGTACCTGAATGCTGTCGCATAACAGACAGTCAAATTTAACATTTTTAGAACAATTTTTTTCCTTGTTGGTTTATTTTTTTTTTTGCTGCTCCAAAATTTTCCATAAACATCAATAATACCTTAAACTTAAGTATTATATTTTAAAGAACAAATTCCTTTTATCATCTGTTTAGAAAATTTCTTTAATTTTAATATACAAAAAAGATTAAAAAAATCAAAAGAGAACAACTGGGAAAGTAGTTAATAAAAGAGCAGAAAAAAGGTGCCAAATACAAATAACAGAGATCGCAACAAAACAAAACGAAAAACGCTGGAAAATATAAAACAACTTCGTACCGCATCGTAAACAATGGAGAGATTTCGAAAAGATGACTTTGGTGGCGTTCTTACGCCTGCCATAAATAAATAAAATGCATTTCAAACAGAAATTCACCTTCAACTGGTGTCAAAAAATCGGCAGAGAAGTCTAAATTTTACAAAAATTAAAAAATAATAATAAAATTTCGCTGATAAAAGCAAAAAAAAAACCCCACCAGAAAATCTTACAATGGCCAAATAACAGCCTGAAACACTAAAAACTTATTATTATGTTGCTGTCAACATGTTGCAGGGTTTTTATATAATATTGTAAATACTGCAATATATTTTCTTCTTAACACTTTCGCCACTTAATACCGAAAACGCAACACGTTGCTTATAACCAACAAGTTCAGGGTAATTTCATGTTTTTGAAGGCCTTAATTACCGCTAAATTGCTTTTCATCATAATATATTTTTCCAACACTTGTAACTGTTCTACACTTTGACATAGTTTACAGTATGTCAAGTTTTATGGCCTAATCTCTGGGTCCAAAGTATAAACTGAGTTTATCAGATGATGTAATGGAAAGATGAAAACAACTACAACAACTTAATCGCAAATAATTTAATAGTGATTGATAGAAAAAAGTAATTTGTTTGTTTGTTGTCAATTATTGTTTTTATGGCGAAATGATCAATTGATGTTATCCGGACAATAACAAAAAAATGTTGCTAAACATTAACTGGCGCTAAAAAAGAAATATAGAAGTAAATGTTTTTCGAAAGTTCTAAAAGAATAAAAAAAAGGCCAATTTTAATAGCGCAAACAACTTTTATCATTTTAAAACAAAATTTATATCAATTTCGTCACACCAGCTATCATCATACCCATAAGTCTTAATATCTGTTTTTCATTCAAAAAACTTTTCTGCTTTTTAATAACTTTGTTCTGCGCAACAAATAATAGAGTTCTGTTGTTGTAGTTACGAAAAAAAATATTTAACTACAAAGTCTAATTTGCTTTTTATTATTTATTGGTGTTTGTTTTTTTTTTTTTGCAAATAAAATGCAATAAACTGGTTTCAGATAGGAATAGATTGCAAGAATGGAGAACAAAACAGAAATAAATAAAATAATCAAGTCCACAAAAATAGCTTTTTGTGGTTTCATATTGCACCATAAAATACACGACTGAAGGAGAAATTAAAACAGAAAACAAAACAAAATCTGCAACGATCACAATGAAATATCAAATGTACTTCCGTTTGACAAAAGACTAGAGAAACATTATGCGACGTAGCGAACATATTTTCTTGTGGCCAAAACAAGCTTTAATACAGCCAATGACAAACCCAATCCGATCAACTGTTGGTCCAAATTACATGCTAAACAAGTGCCATTCATATTATACTGCAATATGGAAAATATGCTGCCAGCAACATTATGATGTTGGTAACACATGCTGCAGATACATTTCGCAACTTTTTCATCATATGAACACACTACAACTTTAGCAACATAATTATTTATTTATTAGGAATATTTTTAATGTTTTAGGTTAACAGAAATATAATGATGTAGACAAAAGAGGCTGGCAGCTACATTTCGCAACTTTTTCACGATATGAACCGAATATAACTGTAGCAACATAATTATTTATGTATTTATTTCGAATGATTTTAATGTCAAATGGCAGTTGAAAAAAATGTTCCAAGTAACTTTATGATGTTGCCAGCTACATTTTAAACAATCTAATTTAAATTAAATTCAAAAATGATGCCAGAAACGTTATAGTGTTGGGAAGAAATTGGCCACCTACAGTTCACAGTATGGGCATAGTAAAATTTCAGAAACATTATGATTTGATGATGATTTGTTTTAGTGTTAAACGGCATATGAAAAATGTTTCCAGCAATACTAGAATGTTGTTAAACATGCTGTCAGCATATGAACAGTGAACTTATCATACGATTTTTTTTATAAAATATAAATGGCCTTTTAACAGACCGCATTTACCGCCAGTGATGCAAAACCAAAATGTTGTTCTAATTGAATTCTGTAAACATCTGCATAAAAAGGAATTTTTCAACGTTAATCCCCAAAATATTTATACCATTGAAATGCCAAAACATTAAATATCATGCAAATTTTCATTACAAATCGTAACACATTTAAAGTTTTCTTTGCGACATAAAAACAGCAACATCAAATTTATTACTGACCTAATTTAGTTTTTGCTGTGCACCAGTGCAAAAAAAAAAAAAAAAAATTCTGATTCAGACAAGAATTCTTGGCATCTTTTTCATTTTATTTTACTACTGACCTAGTTTGTGGCTGTTTTGTTATATTCCAAAAAGCAGAAAATGCATTTCTATATGAATATGTATGTATGTAAGTATGTACATACCTAAAGCATTCTCACTAAACAAGAACACATCCTTGGTAGAAAAAAAAAAACCAAAAACAAAACAGCACAACAAATTTTGTACCCAAACTGTCTGCATGACAACAAGAGCTTAGAAAATCAAAAGAAACAAAAATATTTCCTCAGTCTGAGAAAAACTGTATGTATTATGGATGCAAACAAATATGCACTAAAAACATATGTATAAGGTTTAGTGGGCAACAATTTTACGTATGTATCTAATATATTTGTGCATACAAGCCAAAAAGCTTCGCTTTGAAAAAGGCAAGCAAAAGTCAAGCCGAATGATTGCAATAGTCGTTAGAGCCTTAGTTTAGGCAGACACGCAAAATTTGCTTGAATAAAAAAAATGTTTTGTTCTACAAGGCAACACAGAAAGAACACTTGAGGCACACACTAAATCCGCAACGATGTCGATGATGAGCCTAAAGAATAAATTTCGATTAAGAGAAGGAAAAGAATGGTTATTGTTGGCGGAGAATAAAATGGCAATAATGTAGGGCAATAAAAACACAGAAATGGGCACACAAGCACACCAACAACAACAACAACAACAGCAACAACTCAGGCAGTCATAGACAGGTCTGTCAGTCAGTGCTTTACCTTAATCACATCTTTGTGAAACGTTCGAAAGTAGGTCATCATTAAAACTAAATCTTTTCACACACCCATACACATACACATACATACACATTGTGTAAATATATGATACATACTCGTAATAGAAGCCTCAATATGTATGAGCAAATGTTGCTGTCTTTATAAAAACTTCATTAAGTTTTTCTAATTCTAGTTTTAACAGCAGACACAATATACAATTTACAAATTCTACAAATGAGTAAGACTGAATTCTGCAACATTTGAGTCATATGAAATGTTGCTGGCGAAATTTTTATGTAAATTGCCTGAAAGTACACAAGCTACTTCTTCATCTGCATAAAATTAAATTACTACATAAGGTATTGATTGGCTAGAGCTGGATATTACCCGCCTACTTATGGGTGGGCTCTAGTTCGTGGAAGTTTCTTATCCAATGCTTTATGTTGGGCAACATTTTTATAAAAAACAAAACAAAACATCATTGCCAATAATTTGCAACTTTTATAACATAAATAAAATGTATACAGCAACATGTTTCGCATCACAGAGTTATTATCATAATAGGCGAATTATAATTTTGATATTATATTGTTGCTACTAAAAGCAACCAGCTTGACAAGTAAATTTTTGTTAAAAGCTCTGAAGTTTTTAAGCGATTTCTATATAATTTTTTCCATCAAATTGTTTGCTTGTGTCTTGGAATCATCAGATTGTTTTAGACTAAAACATGTGAAATGTGTTCCCAGCTGGTTCCCTGTTTCTGAACTTTGCTTTAGCTGAGTGCTCTGCTCAAAACTGTGCAACATAAACTTTCTCGCATTGGAAAATGTAACAACTAATTTGTTCCAATGAGAATCTATCTATTTGTTTAAATTTAAAACTAGTGTAAATTTAAGTTGCTGGGAAAACCTATACGGCAGCAAAAATTAACAAGACAGAGATTTTTGCAGTTTTACAACCACATTGATCTGTTCCCTGCTGCAAACCGAGCAAGCCACGATGAGACCTTGTTTATACTCAAAAATTCGAATAAGAAATCCGACAGCCTCAATTTTGCCTCCAAGACAATCAGTCTTTGAACAATTTTTAAAACTAAAACTTTTTATTGAATCATTTTAAAAATAGTTTATTTATTTTATTAAATTATAAAAAATTTTAAATTAAACATTTTTTATATACCAAAAATTTCAACGCTAGATTCTGTATAAACTATTTTCTTATAAGATTTTTGTCAACATTTTAAATAGTTGCTAATAGCCAACAAAATTGATAAGAAACATATTTTTTTTCGAGGAACTTTGTTTTCTGAAAAAGTCTTGTGTTATTTAAAAATATGTTGAGCAACATGTTGCTAAACGACAACAGTATGTCATAGCATTTGTTATTCAATACTTACATATACATATATGTATGTATGTGTACAAGCTGTGAAACACGTAAAATTTATTTTAATTGTTTTATAACAACAACAATTTACAAATCATTTAGCGAATAGTCATGTTTTCTATAATGAATGAATGACATTGTTTTTGTGTGTTTGTTTGTTGTTTTTTTTTTCAATTTTGTTCATTTTTGGGTCTCTGATGAATTGTATAGAAAATGTCTAGACATTGCAGATTTAATTTAAAATAAAGACAACAACAATAACACTGTAGAAAAAAAAACACACAAAAGCCTCTTTTACTACAATGTTTGGTTAAAAGTTACTAAAAGAAAAAGTGGAAGGTAAATTTTATTGGGTGAGAGAGAGAGAGAGAGAGATAGAGAGAGACAGAATGATGCAAAACAAAACGGAAAACAGTTTTTTTCTTCCTAATTGTGTCTACGAAAAAAGGGGGTGAAAACAAAAAATTAAAACCTTTTGATTACTTCTTAAATTTGCTTTTGGCCGTCCAAATGCTGGAATTAAAATCCTGGCATAAGTTCTACAAATCCATTTTTACTTCAATTCAATCGAAGTTAATAAAACTTAAGCTCTAGCACAACATTGCGGCATTTCTTTTTGCTTTTTTAAAGTTCTTGTTTGACATCGGTTAAAAACTGCCCATACACAACATTCATTCTAATTAAATGTTCTTGAACGCCGCTATTTGCCAAAACATACAGATTAAACGACTGGCAATACGGCAATTCCAGCATATATATATCTATGAAACTATTTCTCAAACGATACGTTTTTAGTCTAGTTTCGGCTTTGGCAATATAGTATTTTAGAAACATGTTTTTGTTACTAGAACGGATTTATGAAGAAAACATATAACAGCAACATTGTTGCTAAGGAATTTTGCACCGGACGCTTTGTAATCCTTAAAGGCTGCCAAGAACGAAGTAAAGCCTGAAAAACATCCTTAATTTCGGTGAGATCGTATATCAAATGCCAGCCATTATGGAAAACTCTAAATGTAATTTTTAATGGTTTGAACGCATTCTTCTTGCAATAAATGAGACTGTTTGGTTCAGTATGTGTTTTCACCAACTGCAACATTGTTGTTAAGCATTTTTTTCAGCTTGTTTGTGTTGACTTCAAATTGCAACGAGAAAAACTCGCTGTTTTTTTTGGTTGCTGGGCTGACGATTCAGCGCCAGATTTCTTTGGTCTACTTCCAACCGATCGTCAACGGACTATTCCCTTATGCTTTGCAAATTTTTCTCTGTTCATAGAGTAGCAGCACCTGGTCTAATATACTCGCAAGGCGTATGTGACTTTTTCTTATAGCAACATAAAGATTGATCAAAAACATTTAAAAGTTATTGTTTTTCAAATATTGTTTATACATATTTGAGTCAAAGAAACATTATAATTATTTTATTTAGATTTTACTGCAGTGTTGCATGCAGCAAAAAATATTTTAATTACATTCTTTTGAAGTTAGTTTTAAGTATCAACAACAAAATAACTCAATTCTTGAGTTGAGAATTTTTTTGAAAAAAGCACTCTTATACTGAGATGTGGCAACATGTTTCGTTAAAACTATTTTCATTATTAAGTTTCCTCGAAAAATATATAAATTTGGAGGTCAAAGGTGTTGACATTATTTTCTGATCTGAAATGTTGCATCTTTTGATCTGATCATTTTGAGAAAGTTAAAAATATTAATTTTCGTATTCTGGTGTTTTTTTCGAAAATTTCTGCTCTATTATTGCCTTTTAAATGTCGCAACATTTTTGTCTTCAAGTTTTAATGAAAACCAAAATTTTAATAACAGAAAATATACGCTGGAATAAAAATAATTATTCTCATATTCTGGTTGTACTCATTAGTAGTTTATGCACCATTTTTCCCCCTCTAAACAGGCAACATTGTTGTCTAGCAAAATGCCATCAGAATTTCAACTGAATAACGATATTTTTATTTCAAAGTTTGCTTAGACTTACGATTTTTTGTACTCAGCAACATTGTTGCCAAGCAAAATTTACTCCATTTATTTATGGCTTAATTTCTGCTTATAAGCAGAAATTTTCCTTTTTTCTGGTTTTTTGTTTTTTTTGTCTATAATATTTCACTTTAAAGCTTTACTAAGATACACTCACAAGTCGGTGCAAAATTTTATTTGTACGCCTTCAAGACTGAAAAGTGTTTTTCTTCGAGAGTGTTTTATTACATTCAAACAAACGCGGAACATCAAACAGAAACAATAATAATATTTTCTTTGATGGGTGCCGCGTCTTTTTGTAATTGCATATCGCCATAAATAAAAACTACTAATAAAGCAACAGCAAATGGAACAAACAACCAAAAGTGTGTTAAACGAAGATGCCAATACAGATGATTGACAAACGGCGCAAAAAACCGTCACTTTTGTTTTTGCTGTAATAGCAAAAAATTTATATTTGCTTAGACACTTGGTCATAAATTTTTATTGATTCCTGCACACTTGCACACATGCACGAATGCATGAATCTTCATGTGCAGCCGAATGTTGCGTTTCGTGGGAAGCATTTACTGGCATTTTGTTGATCGATAGTTTCAGTTGCGATACTCTGTCTGGACAATATAAAGTTACATAAATGGAAAAAAATTTTAATGTTAGTTTTGTTTTAGTTTTTTTTTTTTAGGGATATTGAATGACACAAGAAAGTGCATGCATAGACTTGCTCGTGTTTATTTCAAGAATTGAAAAGTAAAAAAAAAAATACAAAATTAAAAGTTACTTTGCCGCTTTATACGTGTTATTTATTATAAACAAATTCAAGTTAAGCCATTGTTGCCTAAAATCCGCTAAAAACTTATGAGCAACATGTTGCCAAAAGCATTATTACTTTAAACTATTGTTAAATTTAAAAACAAATGTCAATATAAGGGTTTCTTAATTTGGCCGGCAAACGGAGCAGGTTTGTGTGAAAAATATTTTGTGCCAGAGTGAATGCCAGCCGTTTACTTTAATCCTGCAATAGACTGCGTTAAGCACCACTAAAACAATGTCACTGATTAAATAAACTACTTCTGTTCACATTCTTTAATCATAATAAATAATAATAAAGTTTATTGGCAGCTAAAAGTGTTTGATAAGCAACCATTTATGTGTAACTTAAGCCATTTGAAAATAGGTTTCATAAAGCAATAATTAATTTCTGCAAAATTTTAATTTAATATTCCGAGATAACTATTGTGGCTGGAAACTTCTAACATATTATCTTTGTGAAGCACATACATACTATATACATATTTTGCTTTGACAGCAACATGTTGACAGCAATACATACATACATACATACTCATGTACTAGTTATGCACAACAACATTGAGAAATTAGTGTTTCATTTGTTGTTTGCTCGCTCGTAGTCAGCGATTTCTGAAACTTTTTCTTTTAGCTGGCAACTGTAATGAGCAATAAAAACTTTGTATCGCACTTAAACCTTTGATGTTTATAAACTTATTGCAGTGCTAAGCACTACCCGATATTACAACAAAGTATTGCTTACAATTCTTTCTTATTGTTTTTTTTTTTGTGCTTTGCTTAAGTTTTTGTTGTAATAGTTTTTATTTTCTATTGCCACAAACCAGCAGCGACACAAACCAGAAGCAACTTGAAAAACCAGCAGCAAAGAAAAAAACATCGTTTGATGTTGTTGTTTGCTTTTATGCAAAAAAAAAACAAAAAAACAAATTAACAAACTAAAAGAAACAGGGCGAAAAAGACAAAGACAAGACATGCAGAAAAGAACACAATAACAAAACAACTGCCTTTTTGCAGGTACATAAAATATAAAACAAACAAAAAATTACGCCTCAAAGAACCAGGTCAATGAGTCATTGACCATTTTCTAGCACAAAGGAATTTAGAAAATTGAATACAAAATAGCAAAAAACTATAATAATGAAAAAAAAATCAATATTTCTTAATGCACTATTAAGCCAAGCCAACTGATGGATATTTTGAAAATAAAAAAAGGATATGACTTGATGAGTCCAGCAACTTCAAAGTGTAAGACCATCGAATGCCTGAAATTGCTTTTAAGTTTTTATTGACTTGCATGTTTTCTTTACATTAAAGTTAATCAAAAATGTGGAGATTCCGATTTCTTATAACATTGAATATTTTAAAGCGCTTGTAAGTGTGAAAAAGCTTTAAAGCGATTTAAATTCGACTCATGAGTTGTTATGTGCCAAATATTAATTAGAATAATTAGAATATTAAATTAGAATAAAAAAATAACTGCAATTATGTATATATTGCTTTCGCAAATTGAAAATTATCACAAATTTTTTTTTTATAAAATTTTCAATTATTTTTTTTAAAATTTTTTTTTATGTAATTTTAGAAAATTAAAGCTTTCCTGCTTTTCACAAATTTGTCATCTACTATTATTGCCTCTGCTATTTAAAAAAAAAAAAAACGCAAAACAAAAATACTTTAAAAAGTTTGGCAAATTTTAATATAAAGCACTAAATAATAAATGTACAAATATAAAAATCTAAGGAAACAAAATAATTTCAGAAAGTCTTTAAAAAGGTGGATATTGTTCCCTTAAAAGGATATTTTTTGTTATCACAGATGTACATACATATTTCGTGTTTGCTGAAAGTGGTGCTATCGGAACAGTTTTTAATACGAGTATTTTTCCAGCTTTCTGTTTGTGAAAGGCAACATTCTGGAATTCTTTTTAAACTGAGAATAAAAAAATACCTTAAAAAATAAATAAAAGATAAAAGGCAGCATTGCACTGCGCATATGCATTTCAATGTTGTTGTAGTTGTTTGTGGCAAGCAGCAACGAAAAGAAAAGATATGAACTACAAAAGTTGGAAGAAAATCCACAAAAATCGTACTAGTACTCGTACTCGAAAGAAAATGCCAGCAAAAGGGTTTTAGGAAAAAAAAAAATCCACGAAGAAAAGAAGAACTGCAAAAAATCAAGCAACTGAAAAGTGGTTGTCGCCCCATTTGCTGCTGCCAACAGTTGCAGCACTTTAATTCGCAACTATTTTTGGGTAATTTAGATAACTTTATATTATTACATTTAGATAACTTTTATTCACGAAGACCGTTAGAAGAGGCAGTGGTGTAGATGCCTGTGGATTTTGTTTCTGTTTTCAATTTGAGGCGAAAAATAATTGTGAAATAATTTTTTCTTGGTTATTTGCCGTTTTATTTATTTTTTTTTTTTTTCTTTTTGCAGTATTTTTTTACATTCCTATTAAGTGTGACGTTGTGTCTAGCCAAATGCAAATGCTGATTAAATGCACTCGGAAAAAAAGAAGCAGAAGAAAAATAAAACGACAACAAAATATTTTCATTACAAGCAAACAATAGCAGCAGCAGTAGCAACAACAAAAATATAAAACAAAAATGTAGTAATTAAAGGTCATCGCCACATCATGCCACTGCATTGAAATTATAATTTTGTTCACATGTTTGCCTGCTCCTCGAGCACTTAAATGTCTGTCGTCTGTTCATCCGCTTTTGTTGTTGTTGTTGTTGTTTTGTTTTTGTCTGACTGTGATTATGATTACAGTGTGATTTTTGTATTCTGTTTTAAAAGTGCCTGACTAGACAGTTTAGATTTTTTGCATTCAACAATGTTTTTTTTCTTGCTAAAATTTCGAAACACCAGAGTGCTACCAAGTCTCTTCAACACTCAACAGGATGGCTGCACTGGCGATTACACTCACCCAATAGCTGCACCAACAAAGTAGAGCAAACGAAAAACGTTTGTAGGCCTGAGATAATATCGACATTTTGCAGGCGTTTGAAAGGTCTATAAAATGCCATTTTGTACGATATGTGAAATGGTATAAAAAGGTAGGAATGTGTTGTGTGGCGCATCATCTTGAAATTACTAGTATTGATGCATCTATCTAACTGTGTACTTCAGGCGAAAAGAAGTTGGTAACCTAAGATGCATATTTATGTACATATGTATGAATGACCGACCCACAGTTGATGGTGATGGGCATAGCCAATGCTCATTCTCAAAACTAATATGGGACGCTAACGCTGCCAGTTATTTGTTCATTCATTATTCGAGGCTCTTAAGTGGACTGTTATCGTCGTTAATTCAACCCCAAAGGGGAAGAAGATTTTTAGGCGAAAATCAGGCTCAAGCGCAACACATGTGTTTATGAGCTCAAAGTTGGGCAAATTTTTGTGGGCGAGTTTTGGTGAGCGACGCGGAACGCGGCTGCCTGAATTCGCCTCTAAACATGGCGTTGTTTATGATCGTGTATCATCCAAATTGTCGATCGAGGCAAACTTTAAGACAGAACAGCAACGTTTTCGACAGTTCTTGTATTTTATTGTCGTTTGAATGTTGATATAGTGTTAACAGAAACACGATAAGAATACGTTGCTCGATGGAATAATATAACAATTGTAAAATGGGCGATGTATGCACGCACCCCTGCCATCGAACGCTACATGCTTCCATGACAACGTGGCAAAACATATGGAATAAATGAGAGCCAATTTAGCAAAATAATCTATCAATAATGTCTGCTGGAAAAGCCTTTCCTCATGACGGTTTTCCATTTTATTACACTTACATACATTCCACAACTTTTATAATATTTTATAAATTCTTTTTAGTTATTTTAAGTTTTTTTTCACAAAATTTTAGATTGAATTTAAAATTGTTTCTAGATCATTTTATACACTTTTCCTTTGTAACTGATTAGCACACATTTATTGAATGCAATTTGTGTATTTGTTCGGTTATTGTGTTCATTAAACAAACAACAACGAGGCGAACATTTTAGAAACCTTGCAGGAAAAAACCAAACAGCAAACAAACAAACCAACAAAATTATTGAGAATAGAAAATTAAACAAATAAAGAAATGCAAAATGTTCATTTATGTCTTAATATGTCCGCACTCCATTGTGAGTACATATTTGATTTTGGTCTGAACATTTTGTTTAATGATGCGGCACAGTAAAAATTGCATTAAATGAAATCAACAACTGCTTCTACGCTGGCTAAATAATTTCGCTATAGAGGGTTCAGTGACACATAAATTAATGTCAAGGTGAATGATGCTTTTTGGGGAGCTCATATAATTTAGTGTATGGCTGAGATGGGCTCACGTGAGTGGAGCTGTCACTCTTGTGATATATGTACATACGTAAATAACGGAATAACAGCTGCTTTTCGAGTGATATGTATATTGTAAAGCAGACACGAATCAATATGTATTGAAACATTTCAAACTCTTTCTCTTGACGAAAAGATTCTGCTGCATTCTGTAGCTTAAATTGGGGGGGAAAAGTTTGCGTGAAACGCTACCCAAGATTTGACTTATTAGACGGTGTTCTGCCTCTTAACAAATCGTATTTTTAGTAAAAATCAAAAACTAAAACATTTTAAATGCAAAAGCATATTATTTACGAAATCAGATCCCAGAACAGGCGAAACTGTTGCACTCTCATCTCTGGGCTACACACAAAGACAGCGTACGTTTATGCGAGTTTGACATTGAACTTGACAAATATTTTCTGCTAATATTATTGTTTAGGTTTGTTATTTCATCTGACAATCATTGTCGTTTATATGTACATGTGACAGTAATGTGATCAAGGCAATTTGTTGAAATTAAAGAGAAGAATAGCGAACAAAACTTAAATAAGCTTTTTTTCGTTTGTTTCCTTTTTTTTTTTTTTGTTAACCTTGAAAAAATCAAAGTCATGTTTTAAACTGTTCATGTACATTTTATGAGATTTCTCTTGAAAGTAGAAACTTTTAAATCCTTTCATTTGTTGGCGAGTAGAAACTTTTCAGGACTAAAAAAAATTTGCCAATTAGAACTAGTTTTTTTTTGTCTGCCCACAAAATTTACTTTGATAATTCTTATACATAAAAAAAAAATGTAAACTTCAGCTACATTGAGAATTTCGAAAGGAAATTTAGAAAATTCCGACTACAGTTGAGTAATTTTTATTCCAATAATATTGAGATTTTCAAATAAAATGGCTTGTTTCGGTTGCTGGTTACGAAAACGCCTACAAATAAATTTAAGACTGCAAAATACAGAATTTCATCTTAAGAAAATTCCTCATAAAATTGGGAATTTCAATTTCTATTTTCTCATAATAGTGAGTAAAGAAGTGTTTATGAAATAATTACATTAATATTTGTCTTAAACTAAAAAAAAAAAAATATTTTATTCAGCAAAAAACCCTTTTTTTATAAAATATAAAGATTATTGTTGCTGGCCACATGCTGCAAGGAACATGTTGCTAGCAACATTTTTAGCCCCCCCAAAAAAAATAGTATATTGAAAACTTACATACATTTGAATGTTTTTTCTTTTATATCCTGTGAAATGAAAATTTTTCCGCTGGCAATATTCACTGAATGTCTGATGGACATAAAACAGTTATTGGTCACTAAATATTGCTGGCACTTTTCGTGGAAATTGGTGTATGTTTTTACAACTTTCAGGCTTTTGTAAATATTATTTTATTTATATACATACATACATATGTACATATGTATGTGGCATTGAGAAAATTCCAATTGCAATTGACAATTTAGGTTTGATATTGATAAATATCCCATTGATAAGGGCTTCTTACTTGTAACTTCGAAGCCAAGCAGTTGTTAATTCACTCTCGATTCAAAATCATTTGCTAATTATTGCAAACACTTTAAGTAGTTGTTGTGGTGGTGGTTTTCTTTGAAAAGTTTTTTAATTAAAACTTATTTTACTACAAAAAACTTTTTACGGAAGTATATTCGAAATATATATTAGATAATATAGTGAGTGCCTCCAACCCCAGACGAATTTTTTTGTTTTTTTTTTGCTACCAAAGCAATCAAAAAATCTATTAACGAAATATTAAAAGCTACAACAACAACAAATACCACATACAGAAAAAAAAATTAATAATATTTAATATGTATACAAGAGTGTCTAGACTAGATAACAAACAAACCAACAACGAAATTATTACACATTTTATTTAAACGTAAAAAAGCAACAGCAGCGCAGACACGCAAAAATGTAGTTTCTTTTTTTAACACAGAAAAATCGGTTTTTTTTATACACACACACACACACACACACACACACACACACAAACTCAAAAACCTTAAACGGCTTGAAGTGTTTCTTGTTTTTCAGTAAAAAATAAAAACTACAAAAACAAAAAACCTGAACATTTTCAAATGATTTATAGTTTGTTTTCTAAGAAATCAGTTTATTCCTTATCTTGACCAGTTACAGCTCGACAGTATAAAATTGCCGATAAAACAGACAGAATTAAATGATAAGATACTGCGTAATGAAACTCATGTTCATTTAACATTTTCAAACCAATCAAGTAACATTTTTAATCAAGTAAAATTTCGCCGTTTTATTCTATAAAATAAGTATCGTTTTCAAAATACACTCGTAATTAGCAGAATTTGGTTCGTCTTTGAAACTTAAAAATAGCCATTAAGCGGCGCTTCCCATCTTTAAATCAAAATAAAATGCGTTTGAAATATCACTAAAGTGTTTTTATTCGGCTTAATAGTTAATCGCTGCCATTATGCGTGAAACATAAACGTTGTTCAGATGTTGGGGCGCTTCGCAGTATCCGAAACGTTCAAGTCTGCACTAGGACAGCAGATAGTTTGTGACAAAATGACAAATGAAGGGCCCGTGTGACCACAGTTGCGTGCCACATTTCAATACATTTCAAACAAATCCGGCTATAATCGTCTTATGATATAAGACTCTCCATTGATGCTGGCAGCCGTATCTACGACGTTGTTGTGTGTAAAGTAACCGATGACGCTGCCAGCCCAAAATCTATATTCCATCTTCGGTCGTTTGATATCATCCCAAAAGTGTTTGGCAACGTGCCAGTTTCACACTGATCAAGAAGCAAATTTTTACAAGTTGTGGTCTGCTCTACATACGGTCCGGCTTCTCTTCCAGGTATAACAGCGAATCTTGTGCAGTTAATCGTTCATTGGAACTAAGTTTTTTGCCTGAAAATCAAAATTTTATTCTCAAATTCGATCATGTGAACACTGTTGGCACCTTCGAATCTTCGATTCCGAACCTGTGGGACAACGCAGTAGAGGACGCCCACGGAACCGATGGCGCACACAAGTGGAGAGGGACCTCAACCAACTTGGTGTGCAAAATTGGAGAACGCTGGCTAAAGACCGTGCCAGCTGGAAAACTTTGTTGGTTGAGGCCCAGGTTCACCACGGACTGTAGCGCCAAAAGAAGAAGAAGAAGAAGAACACTGTTGGCGAACTTGATTTGCTAAAACCGGCTGAACAAATAAATAATAATAACATGTGTTTGCCACCACATTTGTTGAACATTGAAATGCAAAGTTTGTAAAAAAAAACACATTTATTTTTTAGTATTTTTCATTTCGACTTTAAATTAAAAATAATTTTAAAAAAATTGCGCCATGATTTTTCTAACATTTTCTTTATTTCGTAATATTTTGTTGATCATCCTCAGGGTTTCTTAAAATATTTACACGTATGTCTGTTTATATAAAAAAGAGTTTAGTTGCCCAGGATTATTGTCCAGTTGCTAAACTTAAATATTTCGCAGATGAAGCCTGCGAGTAGTTATTTGGCTACAGTGGCGATATTGGTCGATATTAATTGTATAATGTTTCCTATATTGTTTATATTGAAACATGTTTATGAACCAGACATTAGGCAGATATTAAATATTGGAGATATAGTGGGTACTATTCAATTAAATACGCAAAACTTATGAAGCGCTAAGGCACACTTATGGATCGGAATGTCGAGCCTACACAAGATTTTGCCCTAAATACAAGTTGAGATTAGGCAGTAGTTTAAAAAATTTCTTAAATATTAGGGAGTTGTAATTCAATCGCTTATGTAGAACTCATTCCTAGTTGTTTTGCAACATGAAGAGGTCTTTTGTTTTTTTTTGTTACAAGTTTCAAGGGGATGTGGAAACGTCATCGAAAATTCCGGCACTCTGAAAACAGTGAAAGCTGATTGTTTTCAAGCACTATCGGTTTCTTCATTCCTCCCTACTACTCATTGCGCAATAGCATTGATTGCGCTTTCAGATTATACATAAGTATATGTACCAGAAGAAGTTATGTTAGCAACATGTTGCCAGCAACATTTCAAACTAAAAATATGTTTTAGAAACGTTATATTCTATATTATATATTTTCGATAAGTCATTCAAACAAATAAATAACATTGAGGCTAATTTGCAATATATGCATGTATGTATATCCTAGAATCAGTTGACTCGGTTTGGTGTATCCTAAATATTTGGTTTAGTTTTGTTGAGAGATTCCATTCCATCAAGCACAAAAAGTTGAAGCAATTAAATAAATGTGTTGGTTGTCAATCTCCAGTGTTTCTATGAATGTATTCGTCTAACTGTAAAAATATAAACAACAGAGCGAACAAACACATTATTTAATTTGTAAATGTTTCTTTTCATAGCAAATTTCACGTCTATATAACGTGACTAGACATTGTGTCTGCATCAGTTAAAAATGGTCGTGTTTGCAAAAAAAATAAAAATAAAAAAGTGCCTACAATGTTGCAAACTTATGAATATGTGTTTTTTTGTTTGCCTGCATACTGCTTTTATTTGGCTTCTTAATATTTAATGTTGATTTAAAAAATAGTATTTTATTTTTATGTACGAATGAATGTCTGTGCGTGCGGCTTGTCTGGGCTGGTTGTCAGTTCATTTTTTGCACATGCCTGCATACATTTCTTATTTAATTGTTAGACTTAGAGTAAATGAAATATCTCTATTTTTGTTTTTATCTTTTTAGGACACAACATAGAGTACGTAAAGCTGTGGACAAAAAAATAGCAAACTTAGCAAACACAAAGATTTGGAAAACCAGAGCATAAAAATCAAATGCGTGCAATTGTTATGAGCCGGTCTAAATTGGCATTTTCAAAAAGGATTTTATTCTGCACTTCAAATGAAACATCAAAAGGTTTGACAGCAGCGTTATAGAGAAACATAAATGCTCTGGCTTTAAAATTCACATTAGAGCCGGACAAACAAAACATTTTATTTAAAGAGCCGGACAATACCGTATCCGTAAGTAATTTTGTGTTCTAATTACAATCATTGAAAAAACAAAACAAAATTGCCGAAAAGTTGCTGGTGAAAACACATTTCACCAAATCTGAAATGCACGAAAACTCAATGTGGTCATGTATTTTTTGAAATTTTACTCCCTTCGCTGATTTAACAACAGGTTTTTTATTTTTTTTTTTGTTTTTTTGTTTTTAATGAGCTGAAAAAGTAGTTGAAAGCACAAAATTTTGATTTGTCTAACTTTAAATTAAAACTTAAATTTTTATTGGCGCTACATGTTGCTAGACATTCAGTTCACAACCCTGATACTAAAAGCGTTTGTTTTGTTCCATTTGGAAATTAGTATTTACACTTTCAATGTACAAATAATTTGTTTTTTAGCTTCAATGCTAGAAAATTAGGCAACATTTAAAGCTCCTGGTTGCTTTGTGGAAAACTTTACATCCTAAACTTTGCCAGCAACATTTCAAATATTCCTCGCAACATTTTCTATGCAAAGACACGTTTTATATTGTATATTCAAATATTTGCTGAACGAATCCTTGTGAAACTTTTTAATATCTACTAAAAATTCTTTGCATTCATTTGGTTTAATTATATTAAGCTTTTTGGAATTACATCTACATCATCGGGCAATAGGGTTAATTGTGAAAAGATGCCCACCACACCTGCCATCACCCATAACAATTTAGATTCTTAAAAACTTTTCTGCTTCCTTAAAGGTGGTATAAAATTAATTGCAAGATATAGGGGGAAAAGATGTGGGTGATGTGAAAAGGGCTGCGGCACAGACATAAAGAAATCTGAACACAATCTATGCAAAAGTATAAAAACATTTCTTCATTTGAAAATTGAAATAATACCACCACGACTGGCAGACAATTAGTTACATACATACATATGTATGGGTGTATGTACATATATTTAATATACGCGTATGTTTAAAAATATAATTTAAGGTTTAAGGTGCCTTTTATAATCATGATTCTCAAATTTGAAGGTTTGTTAAGATTTTGATGTCAGGTCAGTTCATCTTAAAGGCACGCAAAATTCATCAATTTTCTATTCTTCGTCCTAAACCAAAATCATGTGGGTGAACAAATCAAATTGTTCCATTAGGGACATACGATTTATAAATTTTGAATGGTGATCTCAAGGGCGTCGTAGCTGATTAGTTTTTTGTTTGTTTTTTTTTTTTTTTTTTTTTTTTTTTTTTTTGGGAGTTGTCAGTCAATAAAAACAAATATTATTCTGGCAATTTCCCCGTTGGGTATTACTAAAGACCAGAAAATAGTTTTAATTGCAAATGCCAGCTGTTTGTCGAACCTTTAGCTTTCCAGCGCTTTACACACAGCGCCAAAAAAAAACTTCGCACATTAAGCGTCTGAACTTCTCAGCAAATACAAAAACATTTCTATATAGAATGGCAAAGAAAAACTTGAAAATCTTTCGGGTTATCGCTTAAGTAAAACAGAAAACAGACGAAAGCAACAATTTTTCAAAAATTTTAGTTGGAAATTGGCAACCGAGTATTTATCTATTTTAATAATGTTGCCTCAATTTTCTTTACAAAATCTGTAAAATTTGGAATAAAAAATCTGCTTTTCAAGTGAAAAAATTGCCCATAAATAAAGCCCAATTAAAGCTAAATTTAGTGTTATACATATAAATATGCACGACGGCTAAAGGAAAGTATGTATTTCAAATCAGAAAATTAGACTCAAAAACACAACTCTGCATTTAATTAAAGTGTTGCAAGTGGGATGTAATAAAAACACTTGCTTACCACTGTTTTACAAATTAAGTTTCTAAAATTGCATGGTTTTTGGTGCTATTAAGCGGAACGTCGTTTACCCGATGCTCTTTTAACTGATCCATTAACTCAATTAAAAAATAAACTCCCTTAATTGAGCAGCACAATCAATAAAACGACCAAGCATTACAAAATATATAAGAATATATGAATTTAAATGATGACATATACTTTTATTTCGATGTGAAAATGTGGTTCTATTTTTGAAAAAAAAACTGCAAAATCTGCAAAATTTTCGTAAAAATTGATTTTTAAAACAAAATCGAAATTCGAAAAACTGCAAAATGCAGATGAACATCTGCACATTTGGCAACCCTGCCTCAACTACAAGTGAACGTCAAAAAATTACAACCGTAAGCACAAAATTTGAGGGCAATTATTTTGTGACGTTGAAGTGCGTAATTTTATACTATATGACGATTCTATATAAATTTTATCTGACAACTGTGAATGTATGGGACGGGACACCCAACCGGTCGCAGCACTCACGAGTCGTGCAATTTGTTATAAAATTCATTGAAATGGCCTAAATGCAGACACTCTAAATGTGAGTTTGTTGGCTATTTGACAACATCAACGATATCAACAACAACTGTGTACTCCTCGTATATAATAAAAATGAAATAAAACAAATTTAAGTGTGTCTGCATTTAGAACAAGAAGTATTTGTGTGTGTGTGTGTGTGTGTGGTTTCAACTTCAAGGACTTTTGTTTCCTAAATAACTGATATGTAAATATTTGCATACAAACACTTAGAAAACCAGCCAACAGACAGACAGGCAGGCTGCTATAAATGTCTGCCTTATATACTACATACTTGTAAAGTGCTTGTTATGTACAAAAGTTATAATATGCTTTTAGGCGCTCACAACTTTCTAAGCGCAGAACAGAAACTTTGCTACAGTTTTTTGATTTTCTCTGGCCGGAGTATTTGTTGGCGGGTGTGACGGTAAGAGTAGCAAGTCGCTTATTCTGCTGTGTCACGTTTTTACAATTTTTTGGTTGTGTTGGTTTTTTTTTTTCTGTTTGCATTGCATATTTTTCTTCTTGATTATTTTGCTTCAAAATTGCATTTAAAGGCTGCGTCAGCGATAAAAACCGATTTCTGTAACTTTAACATTAAATTGAAGCACAACATATTATAATGTAAAAAGTTTTTCAAACAGTTATAATTAATTGAAGTGAAATGCAAAAGAATAAATTCATATCATATATTCATTAACTTTCAATACTTACAAAGTTTGCGTAAAAAAATGTTGCAGACGCTGTACTAAATTTACTCTGCACATACATACATATGTGCAAACACGGAGCTTGCTGACAGACGTAAAACATTGTAGCAAACTTTTAATTTAAAAAAGAAAAACTACAAATTGCATAAAGTCGCGGTCACATGTCAAATTTTGTGTATGAACAAATTAATGTACCACAACATTTTTCGCATGTATATATTTTTTTAAATGTGCATGAACATTTTTATAAAGAAAATGTTTATATACATTTAATAAAAAATGTTTATAAACATTTAATAAAAAATGTTTATAACCATTTAATAAAAAAAATTATAAACATTTAATAAAAAATATTTATAAAATTTAATAAAAAATGTTTAAAAACATTTAATAAAAAATGTTTATAAACATTTAATAAAAAATGTTTATAAACATTTAATAAAAAAATTATATACATTTAATAAAAAATGTTTATATACATTTAATAAAAAATCTTTATATATATTTAATATAAAATGTTTATAAACATTTAATAAAAAATGTTTATAAACATTTAATATAAAAAAAATTATATACATTTAATAAAAAATCTTTATATACATTTAATAAAAATGTTTATAAACATTTAATAAACAAAATTTAAATACATTTAATAAAAAATCTTTATATACATTTAATAAAAAATCTTTATATACATTTAATAAAAAATGTTTATATACATTTAACAAAAATGTCCATAAAAATTTACTCAATAAAATGTTTATAAACATATAAGGCCATGTTCTAAAAACCAAACGTTTTAAAAATCACAAATTACCAGATTCAAATTTTTACTGCAAAGAATGCGCTCTGCATCATTTTGAACGTCTTAATGTTAGCAAAATGTATCCACTTTGTTTTTAGAAACCACGTGATTTCAAATAAAATGTTATTCGGAACCGACCTGTTAAGCAAGAAAATGTTATACAAGTTATAATTTAGATTATCGATCGAACTGAATTAATTGTTTTTAAATCAGGCTTAAGTTACCTTTGATTAAAAATGTGTTGCCTCGATGCTTATTTTGGTTACAATTTGACACTACAGTAAATAAAATCTTAAGCATTCTGTTTTAACACAAAGCAAAACTATGCTTGTATTAAATTTTTCCATTGAAATGCTGGCAAATTCTTCTGCTTAAGTTGCAAAAAACCTAAGTTTCAATCAGCATTTCATTAAAATCCTGTGCAATGTTTTCAAACTTCAGATTGAAAAGATGTGCCTAAAGTGGATATGTTCATTGGAAAAAAGTGTTGCCGTAGTGGTGCAATTACTCTAAGTTTAATAATTTTTAATGAAAACATGTTGCAGAAGCAGTATTCAATTCGTTTTGTAAAAAACAGCTGAAATTTATCTATCAACATTAGTTTTTTTTTGCTGGAATGGAACATGGAATTTGCATTTGCAATTTTCAACAGTTAGATTAGATAAATTTTGCACGATAGACAACTTTATTTACATGGAAAATTTTCTGCATGAGAACATCAATGTTGCGCAACATTTGCCGCAGCAGCAGCAGTAGTTTAAAACCAACACCTACTCGAAGGAAAATATGCACTAAATATCAACTTTTCGTGCGTTTTCTAAAGCAAAGTTCGTGTTTGCAACATGTTTGCATAATTAGTACAAAAAAACGCTTTGAAATTTGCCTGAAACTGTTCAAAAAATCAAAGTTTTCTTCTGTTTTTTTGATTGTAAAAGAAAAAAAAAAAAAAAAAATTTAAAAAGAAAAGAATAAAAAATTTATTGAAATTAAATTTGTTCTAAAAATAAAAATATGTTTGTATGCATGTGTGTATGTATGTATTATCACTTAGTTGGTGTTTTCTGCGATTTTCTTAAAATATTCATTTGCGTATTTCAGTCTCATTTTGAGACTTTACGTCTGACATGAGTCTATGGCCATTTTCAATATTAATTTTTTTTTTAAACCGCGTTGTTTTCGCCATATTTTCATGAGACACTTCCAACCCCATATCTCGTGCATTGTTAGCAACATAAACAAAAGCCAAAACAAAAATTATATACTACATACATACAAGTGTTAAAATGTGTATTCAATAAAGAGTGCAGTTGCCTCAGTTGGCGCTCTGCCAAAATACCGCAACAAATACGTTTAGTTTGTTATTTCTGTTGGCCATGTTTGTATCAACCGCATGCAACTTTTTGTTGCTGCCTGTTTGTGTCCGATTTATTCTGTTGACGCTGTTATGGCTGCAGACGGTCATAACCTGAGTTATTATCAAAAAATGTGGCCTACAAAAACCAAAATGGAAATACTGCTGGCAGCTAATGGGCTTTGTTTTTCTTGGCACTTACCAAAGTACTTTTGTATGGCCGAGTGCTCGAGGCTCTTCGAGTTCTCTCGGCCTATTGAATGCATGTGAATGCCACTTTTATAACAAACAAACAAAAAATTATATATCCATATAGTTTTTGTTTGTTTGTTTGTTTTGTATAGAAGTTTGGCATTAGTTTTGTCTAAATTATCTCACATCGATGAAGGATAAGAACAATTAATTGTAAAAACCTTAAAATTTTTAAGCTTTTTACAGACATTTTCACTCACTTATAGCGGGCATATAAATAAAGTAACAAATGATAAGGAACATGTTGCAAGAATAGTGTGAACAATGTTTGCCAACCATGAATTGTAGCTGGCAAAAATGTTTCACAACTACAGTGGACGCCCAAAATATGTTAATGTTTTGTTAATAAATAAATTCGGTAAATTAAAATCTTGTCTGCCTGCGATAAAATCATAAATTTTTTTACCATAATTTTATTGCAACGATTTTAAAATATATTTTTTTTAATATAAATTGCAGACATAAATAAAAATTTTAATTTAATTAAATTCTTTTAATTATTTAATACACAAAATTGTCTGCCATTCGTTGTTAAACAATACATGTTTGCTAGCAACAATAGTATTGTTGGTTTGTTAATTTTTCAGACGTAAATAAAGGCTGCAACATTGTTTGTTTGTCGACGAACTTAATAATGATAATAATCTTAATAGTTGGCCATCCTGCTGTCATGTAAAAATGTTGATAAAATCAACAACATTTTTTTATTTTTTTTTTAAAGTTCAGCACCATTAAAAGTTTTCATGTAGCGTTTTATTACAATAATATTTTATTAAGCGATTTTATTATTTGTTTTTCTTTCAGATGCTATCGGTACAGACAGCCGGCTGCGCGGGAATGGAGCGGCTTGGCGTTCCAACCCGCACCTCTTTAAATACACCACCCGACGACAGGTTAGTTAAGCAACATCATAGATTCGTTGTTTAAAAGTTTTGTTTGCTAAAAGGTTCTGTCTTACAAACAAGTTTTGCTAACAAACAAGTCTGGTTGCAACCAACAACACAATAAACTCTGCAATATGATATATTTTTGATACATTTGTCGTTGTGGATACAGATAAATATGCCTGTGACAGAAATCACGTCTCCAAGCGATGCGTTCCGTAGATTTGTATCCCTTTTGTAAATATTTACAAATTCCTAGAGATATTCGCAGCCAGTTTCTTAAGCTTTTTTAATGCTGATTCAAAAATTTAAATAAATACTTTGTTTAAACTCGTCTACGAAACCTTTTAAAAGCAATATTTTTAAAGCAGATCTTTTTCCATCATTAACTTCTCATCTCTGGTCATCTTGCAGGGGTCAATATATTTGTAGAATGCGTTTAGATGCAGCAAGAGAACTTTTAGCAGTACGTAGCGAAACTGTGATTCGTGGCAGTAGCAGTAGCAGCAGCAGCAGCAGCAGCAGCAGCAGCTCTAATAACTTAAATAGTAAAAATAAAAGCAATATAATTAATAATCAACTGCAAAAATTGCAACCGGAGCAACAAAATCATCACACAAACAAAATACATTCCCACCATCAGCAGCCGCAGCCGCAGTCGCAGTCGCAGCCACAACAGCAACAGCAACAACTTCAATATCATCATCATCACAAATACGGTTTAAACGATTGTCAACGTATGACGACAACACCAAGCAATTGTGCTATCAACAACAGTAGCAGCAACAGCAGCGGCAATAGCAGTTGCAATGTTTCAACTTCAACCAGTGGCCATCATAGTATTAGCAATAATGTAGGCAACAATAATAATAACGCCAATAACAGCGCTAAAGATCAGCAGCACAATAACAACAGCAGTTTTTCCTCAATGACGAAAAACAGCAGTGTCGGTGGCAGCGGCTTAGGAGGTGGCAACAGCAGTGTTGCCCGTGGCGGCATAGAGGCAATAACTTTAAAATATGGCAATACGTGTAGTGGGAGCGTCGTTGGCAGCAGCACCAGCAGTTGTAGCCTCAGCAGTTCCTGTGGCAGTAGTGGCTCTTGCAGTTTGAGCTGCTCGGTGAGTTCGCACAGTCACGACCATCACCAACACTATCAGTATCAGCCGCAGCAGCAACAAACTTTATGCTGTCCCCATCATGTACCGCTGCCTGATAGTGAATGGATACCCTCGGAACGTTATACTGCTCCGTTGAGGACAAGCTATCAGGTAAGAAAGTTGTGCTCAAATATTTTTTAAGGAGTTTTTAACGCCTAAATTTTTGGTTTCTTTCCTCCCAGCAGTCGGAAATAACACGTTCGTATATCAAGCCGCCACCCAATAAAACCATTAAAGATGTTCCAGACCATTCCTTAGCGGCCAGTCTTTATCTGGCCAGCAATTATTCTAGCACCAGCAGTAGTGCAACCACCTTGCACCATCATCATCAGCAACAGCAACAGCAGCCGCAGCAGCAACAACCAAAATCAAAACCTAATGTGATAACAAAATTCTTTTATCGAAAATGTTCCCCAAAATCACCAAACAATTTGGCAGCCGGTTCTTCATCGTCTTCTTTATCATCCTCATCCGGCTCCTCTTTGTGTTCGTCGCTGTCATCGGTCTCAGCGACATCGTCGACTTCTGCAGGCCCCTTATTAGCTTTAGGGAACAACACGTCCTCATTGTCAAATTCCACATGTTCGGTAACATCACTAACAGCGGCTTCACTTAACACGCTACCCATATCAACGGCCTCTTCGCTAAAGACTACACTTTGCAACTGTGGTCCAAACCAGTTGCAGCACTCTTCCAACTCAGGGACATCAAGCAATATTATATCGGCTGGTCTGGTGCCCAGTACACAGTTGCTGACAACAATTGGGGTATCACACTCACCAGCTACTACAACAACATTCCCCCAAAACTCAGCGGAACGCATACCAACACCGCCCTTATCGGTGTCCGTACCCTTAAACGCTCCATATCACCACCACCACCACCATCAAAAACAACAGCTGCAACAACAACTGCTGTTGGAGAGCCTGACAGCCGATAATTCAGCCTCAGCTTCCAGTACTCTTCAGACACTGAAGAGCAGTTCGTGTAGTCCTACTTTAGCTGCCCCAAAGACCGAATTCGTTCATATGGACTGTCAGTCGGGCAACATAACACGTAACAATAGTAATTCAAGTATGAAAAGCTTATCAGCAACAATGTGCAGCTGTCAGAATAGCAATTGTAAACACTGCAACACGTAGTAAAGGATAATAGATTCAATACACCCATAATATATTCGTTCTTCTTCTTCTTCTTCTTCTTCTTCCTCCTTTGGCGCTACAGTTCGGGGTGAACCTGAGCCTCAACCAACAAGCTTTTCCAGCTGGCGCAATTTTTAGCCAGCATCCTCCAATTTGGCACACCAAGTTTGGTTGAGGTCCCTCTCCACTTGTGTGCGCCATCGGTTCCGCCCGGACGCCCATCTAATGCGTTGTCCCACTGTTTCGGAGTCGAAGATTCTACGGGTCGGAGCAGTATTTTCCAACATTTTGACTTGCTTTAAAATTTTGTTTCTTGGCTTCGTAGTGGACCTCTTGCACACAGTCATACATACTTGCCAGTTTGGTCTACTTGAAAGATACAGTGGCAATGTTGGGAGGGGTGGGGGGGAACAAACCCAACAAAAACCTGTGTTTGTTTCTAGATGATTTCAATTATTTTCATAGTTGAATTTTCTTGAAATAGCAGTTTGTGCGAAAACAGTTGCCACCCACACCCACCATTTGCCATTTGCCATGTCCATTCATACAAAAACATTTTTTTATGGTATTTAGAATTTAGGCTGGAGGCAGATTTGCACTGCGAACTATTTAAGTGTGGAAACAAAAATTTAACGCACGCTTTTGACGAATCGTCAACGACGACGTAACAAAAACCTCTTTTACGATATTTTACGCTCAATCAAAAAATTAAATCTCGTTGTGACCCGTTTACTTGTTTTTGTTTTGTTTTTGTTTTTTTTTTTTGCTAGAAAGAAGAAGCAAACACTTTGATCAATTCAAATAGGTAATAAAATTAGAAAACTTTGCTACATACATACATACATACATACATATAGAGAAACAATCAATATTTAAGCTGTCAGGAGGCCTAAAGTGTGCTTTAGTGAACTCTATTTAAAATAGATATTGTTGCCTACCTACAATCGTCGTACTCGTGTGAAATCTACTAGATACTATTAATAAATACTGCTGCAATTCGTTGGTTGGATGGAAAAAAACCAAATTAATAAGTGTCCACTTTAACTTTAAATTTAACTAGGAAACCGTAAAATAAGAATAAATTAAACAAATACACATCATCATTTCCATTTGTAACTAATGTCGCTATATTAACGGAAACTAATTATTAAAACAAAATAAACTCTTATAATGATAAATATAACGAATATGAAATTTAAATAAATATACTGTTTAGTATTGATTTCTATTTCAATATTACTTGTTCACACTTTTAAGCAGCCGTAAAACTAAACTTAAAAAGCAAAAATAATCATCATTAAAAATACAAACAAAAAAAAAATCAGTTACAATAGTAAAAAAAGCGCTTTAAAGACACAAAAAGAAAAGGAAAAGTAATCAATAAAAAAAAAAAAAAATAAATAAAATCCCCTCAAACTACATTGCCAGACTTTATAGAAAAATAAATTATTATATTCTGTTCTTGAGCTTTATTTAATGTTATTTTAATTTAATTTATTTTTTTTTTTTTTAGGAAAAATTTTAATTTGTTAAAGTGTTCAAAATTATTCGTATTCAGCTGTTCGTATTGACCGCAACTGTAATAAGTTAGAGAAAAATTTTTAATTTTTAAAATCAAATTCATGGCAATGTTAACAACTAAGTATTTTATTTTAGTTTAGTTTATTTTTTATATATAAATATATATATTTTATTTTTTTTAATATACAATATATTTTTTATGGAATTCGCAGATTTTTCCCGTTTTATTTTTATACTTAACCCTCTATAAGTTTGTTTCTTTATTTTAAGTGCGTTGAAATAAATAAATTATTGTATATTAGCAGATACCTACACACACACACACACACATACATAAATACATATTTTTTATTAATAACAATTTTGTTTTTAGTTTTAGTAAATTGAATATTTAAAAAATTTTAAATTAACACTTTAAAGGAAACAATTAAACAAATTTATTTAAAAATCTATAATTATTATTTATATACATACCAACATACATACATACATACATACATGTATGCATACATATGTACATGCATTTGTATGGTGAAAACATAACAAAATAAATTGAAATACACACATACATACATACATGTGTATGTATATGTGTATATTAAAATAATTGAAGAAGAAAAGTAAATCGTTTAGAAAATCTATCTGTCGTTCGTTAAATTTAACATGATGGCTGGCATTCGTCGATATCGAGTAGTCAAAGAAGCAGCATCAAACAATTTACTTAGACGCCAAAAACACAACAAACGTTGGCTGTGTGGGCGCTTTCTGGCCCAACCCCACCAATTAGCCAGGGAGTGTTCGGCCACTGGCCAGAAGCCCAAGTCTAGCAACTAATTGCAGCTTTTGCTCTAGACACCGTGATTGTGAACGACTGCCGCTCAGTCCAGTCTAAATCTGGTCTTGACTATGAAATGGCTCGCTTGGTTTCTAAGCTCGTATTTTACAATATGTGCGTGTGTATCACTATTTGCACGTCCGCAGCTGATAACAGAAACATAAATAAAAGAATATTCTATAATATTCGGGATTGTTATAGAATCCAATCTTATTGGAATTGGATTTAAAGCCCACAAAAAAAAAAAAAAATTACGTTGGTGTCATGAAATCCAAATTGTTGGTTCTGTGTTCGAACTTGAATTTTTATCGGTTTTAGGTGTCACAGCACACCCCCCCATCAACTTGACAGCTGACGGCATTAATTGGCGGGTTATTGTTTTTTACTTTTTCTAGTTGGATAATTTGCAAAAATGTAAGTAAATAAAAAAACGTTATCATAAACTATAGATTTTTTAAATTTTATTAAAAATTTTTTTTTATTAAATTTTAAATTTTTATTTTACTAAAATTTTGTGTGCAAATTTTAATTTTACTTTATTAATTTTTAATAAATTGTGATTTACATTTTTAATAACAAAATAGGCGAAAATAAAAAATCTTTCGAATATCGGTTTTATTCGCATTCGAAATAAACAAAACCGACTTGTTTTCATGACACCAAATGAAACCAATATCGGTTTTCAAAAACGACAATTACCAAAACCGACTTGGATTCCATGCAACTCCAATTGTATAGCAGAAAGTTGTTTTATCCTCTGCACACAAACACATTTGGTTTACATGAGTTACACGTATTAGAAATCTATTACATTATTTTAAAAATTGCGATACGATAAATATATGATGATTTCCATACACGATACGTATCGAAAGGTTATATCCTAAGAGGGGGCACTTGATGTCGTCTGCGTTGATTAGACTCCAGCTTTAATTTGTCACTGTAAACTTGTGATACTTTTGCTACAAAACAACGTTGTTAAACTAAACCATGAATTTCAAAGATGTGAATGACACAAATTATTTACCATTTTCTGCCGTCTTTTTACAACACAAAATTTAAAAATTTTTTTTTTTAAATTGAAATCATCATCGTTCTGATAAGTCGTTTGCGTGCTAATACAGATGTCTTGACATGATTAAGATCTGTCAAAAGTTGCTGCAGTAACAACAATGGAAGAAACACCGGATGCACAATTGGACAAGCGCACCGTAATGGTTAATTTTCTTAGGCATTTTCGAACCCGATGTCATCGCCCCACAGCTGTATTAAAAAAAAAAAGAATTTCAATGGCACCATCGGCTAGAAGATTTTTGTTCTCTTCTTTTTCTTAAACAATTTGATTCTACAAAATCTTAATATATTGCAATCACGTTTAAGCGCACTTTAAAAAGGTATACAACTTTGGTGGCAACACGGTTTGAACTGACGGCCATTTTGCCAGCCGTCAAGTGATTTGTCATGTCTAGTTTGGCTTGGCTTTTCAACAGGAATAGACTGACTGACACCTGAAAAACGCTTCCAAATTGTGCAAATTCATGAAACCAGATTTCGGTCGTTGATGCCGATTTTCATAAGCGAATTTCGTTGGCGATGCAGGTCACTTTTGCTTGAATATGGATGCGTCAATAAACAAAACTGCTGTATTGGGAGTGATGATAATCCTCAAGTGTATGTTGCGACACCGCCGTTACATCCAGAAAAGCTGCTTCATGGGCTGGTGGCATCATTGGTCAGTACTTATTTTAAAACGATGCTGGACGGAACGTTACTACAATCAGTGGTGGCCGCTACAGAGCCATGAAAACTGACTTTTTCGTTCGTCAATTGAACAACAATGATGTACAGGAGCCGTGGTTTTAACAACAACAGCTCGTGCCATAATTAAAATTTATTGCAGCAAACGTTTGGCAACCGCATACTTTCACGTTTCGGATCCGTGAATTGGCCTCCAAGATCGTGCGATTTAACGCCGCTAGACTGTTTTCTGTGGGGATATGTGAAGTCGCTGGTCTACGGCGATATGCCCGAAACGATTGACCACTTGGAGGACCACTGAGCTGCCCACTTTTCAAAGCCTAAGGCAGCAATAATGGAATAGTGGAATTCGTAACGGAACAGAATGCCGAATACCAAAGTAGTGGAATAAAGTAAAACTGCGGATTTCGATGTGAAAACAATATTTATTTATGATTTAAAAATATTTTCATTTTGTCGCCCAGTTGTGCGATTATATTCTCCGCTTCCTGCTCTTCATTCTCACTGTCTTCTCATACATTTATTTTTATCTAAATTACATGCAACGGAGCAACATTGATATGGAGTGTTGCAGTATTCACCCACGTCAAAACATCGATTGGGATAAATATAATTCCGCTGTTTAAATGAATATCAAGCCCAATTAAATAATTGTTTCCTTTAAAGGATACAATATAGTTGTTTTCAAGAACTTACCGCAACAGCGAGTTGAACAAACGCCGTCATTACAAGGGCGAAAACCAAAAGACAACTGATGAACTTCATTTTGTGGTGATCTCAAAGCGAAAACTGGATTGACAATGTGCCGAAATAATGCGGACGGCATCAATTTATAGTGAGAAAGTTCAGTTTAAAATGTCATAAATCACGGTTTATATTTTTCTTATCTTTATATTTTATGTTTGCGACTCGTATGCAATTAATGGTGTTTGCATTATATCTCCACATGCAGAAGTATGTAGTTTATAGATCCGCGTATTTATCTTTCTAGTCTAGACGTGAAAAATTAGCGCATCAGTTTATTTCTATGAAAACTACGAGATAACATTTTTATGTGCATAATTATATTCATTAAATTTTATTAGATCAATTAAATGAAACTGTCTGGTGAAAGAAGTGCCAGTTGACCTACAAAACGACAAGAGTTTTATTATGACAAATTTTTTTATCGCGTTGTCCGGAAATATACAGCTGTGAACCCAAGTGCCAGCACTATTTTTGCTTACTTTCCAGCTTACCCGGGTGTATGAATGTATGTACTCGTACATATTTGTACACAAATATGTCGAAATTAAGGGGACATGACATTAAAGTCGGGAATATTTTCGAGAATGAAACCACCAATACATACATACATACACACATACATACATAGAAATGTCTGAAGCGAATTAGAAACACTGATAAGTTTGTAATTGTTGCCGTTCAAGCAACGAACTCCCTGGCGAGTTAAGGTGGGTTCAGCCACATTTTCTGACTGAACGAAGCCCAAAGTGTCCGGCAGCACACTTCACTCATGTCGCAAAAAGTGTCCGGAATATCGCAGCTTGCCGTATGTGAAGAGAATCCATTTTACTTTTCGCACAACTTCCGACCACTTTTCAAACAAATGTCGCAAATTAATTTAACAAAACCACAAAACGAATATGCAAATTTTATAGAATGTGCAATTGAATTCAACTTTGTTGGAGAAAATTTAGCCTATTGGTATCGTAGGTCACAATTAGTCTCGACACAATATGAATTTAAGCCAATTCTGGCTGAGAGTTCTGCATAAAAGCATAATTAAGGAAAAAGTATTTTCCAGCAAAAAAGTGTTTCGTTAGACCATCAGCAGGTTTAAATGGGAACAAGAAAAGCCAGTTTTCTACATTACATACATACATACATACATACATATCGCACCCTAAATACAAAAGGGTCACAACTCAAAATACTAAAATTTTTTCAGTAGAGACAAAAAACGGTTTATGTTCAGTTCATCGTGCAGTCAAAGAAGATGGTGATGTGAAAGAGATTTCTGCAGTAGTTAGAGATCTGTACTCTGAATTAATTTATGGCAAAAAGTGAGTGGTGAGCCTTTTGTATTTAGGGTGCGATATATGCATACATACATACATGTACATATTCACTAAATAAAATTTTGTCGGAAGCTTAATACTCGTATTATCAATTCAATAAGCGAAAACCACATTTTTCCTTTCAAAACATTTTTATTTTCGCGCCCAATTGTGCCTATTACCGATTGTATCCTCTGCTTCCTGGTCGCCTTCTTATCGATAATTATATGACACATGTGTACCCTACACCACATTTTACGCTGCAACATTGCCGGTCAAAGATGCACATCGAACCCAACGGGAGACAGTTGCGAACACGCAGAACTTCCCCCTGTTTAAATGAATTTTAAAACCAAATTAAATTATTTTTTATTTTTATTATTTTTTATTAAAAGAAGTTGTTTTTAAAAAACTACCGCAACAGCAAGTTGAACAAACGCCGTCATTACAAGGGCGAAAACCAAAAGACAACTGATGAACTTCATTTTGTGGTGATCTCAAAGCGAAAACTGGATTGACACTGTGCCGAAATAGTGCGGACTGCATCAATTTATAGTGAGATTTCAGTTAAAATGCCACAACCTATATAAGCAAAAAGTATACGCAGCTGTTCTTCATGTGTTTTCTACCTGTCTACACGTGCCAAGCAAACAACAACTTCATATGTATGTAAATGTGTACTTTTTTTGCTCTACAATTGAGAAACTTTATTTATTATTATTTTCACAAGACTTTAAGTAGCATATGGCAGTATGGAACCCGGCCCAAGTAAACATTAATGGGTAAAGATATACATACATACAGATATATTAATAGGTGCGTGCAATGAACGTTTGGCAAAGTTGTCAAATAATAAAAACATGTGTAGACACATATCAGCATAAAATTAATGCAGAAATTGGCCAAATGTTTTGCTTAACTTAAGAGCTGTGAGGAATATCGTTCCAGAGACTGAACTTTGTTTGTAATCCAAGTTTCAGTAAATTTTTCTTAATAGTCAATCATTGAGATTAAGCGCCAGGCCACTGGCAATAGCCCATTCGTAAAAAACCATTTAAGCTGCGCAACGTCAGCGTACAAAACTAAACAAAAATATATTTAAATTAAATTTTACTTAAATACAATAAAACATGAAATGGTTTCAGTAGAACAAACACACAAAAATATTTCAATTGAACTTTCAACAAATTCTATAACGAAAATTTAGCAAATACTTACACAAATAATATTGATGTCTATCACAAAAACAAATAAACAAAAGAAAAAACAAACAAACAAAAAAAAACAAAAAATTATGAAAATAATAAAGAATAAATATAATTATATTCAAACAGTCTCAAAAGGATAAAACTAGAGCAAAAATAACTGAAATTAAAGTATTTTAAATAACTTTTAATTACATACATACATACACACATACATACATACAGTAAATATATATAAATATCCTTCTTTGAACAAACACGATTATCTCTAGTTTAATAGAAGAAAAGAAATAAATAAATAAAAAAGCCTATTTTAAAACTACCTCTGACAACAAGTTTATTTATTATTTATGTAAATTAGAGAATTATTACAATTAGAGAATTATTTATGATGTTAATTTAGTTATTTTTTAGCAACTAGTTTTCTAAGACAAAGATATGAACATTAATTACATACATACATGCATACATAAATATACGAGCATTAAAAGTCAAATATGTACAATATATCAAAGTAAAATTAGTTTTTGTTACGGCCGCTAGTGGCAGTTGTGTAGTGGGCTGGGCCAGTAGACTGAACAAACTTTGAGCCATGCCATAGACTTAGATGTGAGGGCATAACCTCAAAACTTATCGTTCAGTTAGATACGACATTACCATAGAGATCAGCTGTTCGAACCACGAAGGTTGGTTCGGTAGTACTCTTATCGATATTATTGCCAAAGTCGTAACGCATGCAAGAGTTGCCAATTGGCGTTTTTTTTTTTTTTTTGTATTGAAAACTTTTATTGCTATAAAGGGTGGTTAAATTGTATGGGCCGATGTTGAATGTGAACCACACCTAAACGCCAAGTTTTTTTCCGAATTTTATTTGACATTTCTCTATTTCAGACCTACTCAATTTGAACCATGGAGAGATACACAATCCAACAACGTGTTAAAGTTATCCAGACTTATTATGAAAATGGGAGTTCAAATCAAAATGCATATCGTCCACTTCGTAATTTTTTTGAGGCACATTTTCACCTCAGTGGATTCGTCAATAAACAGAATTGCCGCATTTGGGCGAATGAGAATCCAAGAGTGATTGTCGAAAAACCAATGCACCCACAAAGAGTGACTGTTTGGTGCGGTTTATGGGCTGGCGGCATCATCGGGCCGTATTTTTTCCAAAATGAGGCCGGTCAGGCAGTTACTGTGAATGGTGTTCGCTATCGTGAGATGATAACGAACTTTTTTTGGCCCGAATTGGAAGATATGGATGTGGACGATATGTGGTTTCAGCAGGACGGTGCCACTTGCCACACAGCTAACGAAACAATGGCTCTTTTGCGCAACAAATTCAATGGCCGTGTTATCTCACGTAATGGCGATGTCAATTGGCCGCCAAGAGGTCGCGGCGCCCATTTGGCCGATATTTTGTTCCATACATAATTGAGTAATACCAATACATCATAATGAAATAAAATTACAATAATTTCCTAAAGAGTTTGTGTTTTATTTAAAATCAACATCGGCCCTTGAAATTTAACCACCCTTTAGTTGATATTTATAATCGAACATGAGAATATTTTATATTTGGACAATGAATGAACAATCAAATTTGAAGCAACTTTATATGTATGTAGAAATAATGCAGAGAGTAAATTTGGGCCTCATGCATAAAACGTGAGCTTGAGCTCTGACTCGTTTTTTTTGAGTAAAAGGTGCTTGTCGTATGCATAATAAAATTTGATGAATTTGCTTTTACTCTTTGCTTACGTTTGAACTCGTCTTGCTCAGTTTGAACTAAGTTAGATGAGCATGTGCTCATTTTCATGTGCATAAAAACAAGCTTTTGCTTTCTTTTGTGAGCTCTTGCTCAAATTTTGTTGAGCATGCCTTATAGTTGACTCGCGTCCACTAAAAAGGAATCATGGCTGAATATTTTGTACCGCAAAGATATACAAAATGTTATCAACAGCGTAAAAAAAATTTTACAGGTTGGTCATCATTATCAGTGCAACGGCGCTTTCTTTGATGTTTTGCTACTGGTGTTGCTGTTCTTTTTGTATCTGAGGATGTTGTTGCTGATATCTCTTCTAATGTATCAAACGTACAGTTGTCATCATTAGTTCCAAGAGAGAGATGAATTCTCTTACACATTCTTCTATAGTTTTTTTATTTTTTTATTTTTTATACTTGGTAATTGACTCTTTTCTAATAAATATTTATTTTGTTTTATTTTTTCCACTAAAAATTTAGAAATGTCGTAATTTTCTACTTTATTATTATTATTATTTAGTTCTATTTCTACTTCACTTTCACTTGACGACATGTTTACACTTCAATAACAATTACTCCGTTTGAACTCCCCTTGGTCAAGTAATTGCAATTGGTTTGAACTCTTTTTTATGCAATACGAAATTGAGCAAAAGCTGTTGCTGTTTGATAGAACTCGACTTTATGAGCAATTGCTCACTCGTTTGTATGCATGAGACCCATTGAGCTCTCGGACACATAAAATTGAAAATTGAAAATTTACCAAGCCCAGAAAGTTTTTGTTGGACTCGTTTAGGCTAGAAGCTGCATACAAGTTAAAAATGCAAATAACTTCCTTTGTATGTAATAAATGTGAACGAAATGCGTATCACATCAAAGGGCTAACGTATAACTTTTATAGGATCATATAAATATAATAAATAAGAATTTTAAAAATATGCAGTTCAATAATAAAAATTTTCACTGTGGCTTTTTATTAAAATAAATAGAAAAAAAAAATAATTAAAATTATAAAGGTATTACGACAAGTTTATTTCAATAGTTTTTGTTTTTTTTAATTATGTACTTTTATGTATATAAAACTACATACATACATCTGTATTGTATATTAAAACCTTCATGGACAATAGTAAAGTGGAAGCACAATTTTTTGCCCAGCTTTCAACTAAAGGTTTGCATGAAAAAATGTCTGTGTGTGTCGTGAACGCGCTCGGTAAAAAGAATTTAAAAAGTCTGACCAATCAATATATTCTATATTAATTCCTAATTTTCCCCGGCAAAGCTTATGTATGTGTTGAGTGTAAGACTTGGCAGCCCCAGCAGTAAAAACCTCTTCGGCGGCTCTCCAAAAATCATTGGATTTCGTCGACAGATCGAGAATTTTGAGCTGGAATTTATCAAATATGTATGTATAGTGTAAAAAATTAATAATTATTATAAAAACCGGGTGTGAAGTGCGTTTAAAAAAGTGCTTCAAGTGCAAAAATAAAACCCTTAAAAAGTTTTAAGGGTTTTAAAAAATAAAACCCTTAAGCAAATTGCAAATGCCTGCCAGGCGATGCCAAAATATGAGAAGTGAGAAGTGAGAAATTGTGTCAAAAAGTAATTTTTTGCCATGAACAACAACAAAGAATGGTTTGAATTAAATTTTGCACGCAAACGGCCGGGCAGCATTAACGTAAAAACGGAGAGAATTTGCTCATAACATTTTAAACAGGTTCGTCCTGTTTAAAAAAAAAAACCCCTAAGATATGAAATGGGTAAGTTCGAGGAATTGCGGTTTATTTCATAATTGCACAAACTCTGAAATTGAAATCGGCAGCAGTCGCGACCATAGAGGCCAGTTCTATCGCAACGACAACTCTGCCATATGAAGAGCAACGAAGACAGTTTACACTTTATCAACCAGAGGGTATTGACATAAAATTTTAAAATTTTCAGCAAAGTCAAAAAGTGTTTGTTCCTGTAATGATGAAGTTTCTAGTGGGACTAGATGGGGACAAATTACTATTTTATGTACCTATAAAAACATTTAGTGGAATCAAAGGGCGTAAAAGCCAGCGAAGAAGTGGACAATTTTTTTTGCTAAATGCAGGATTTACTTTAGCATAAGAGCGTTTAATACGGCAATCAATCAAAATATATGTAAATAGGCGAAAAATAAAGTTTAGTCACATACAATAAGTGACTAATATGATATATTTTTTGATTATTTGACCATTTTCACAACGTTATTAATAAATGAAAAACCAGCTAAAAAAATGTTCTCATAAAATTATTTAAGCGAAAAACTAAGAAATTCTTCCACTGTTTTCTTTTTCTTTTTTTTTTTGCGCGTTGTACTCATTGAACTGGGTTGGAAAGGAGGAGAGAAGGAGTAGTGTTCCGCTATGTGGTTGTTTTTGTTCTATATTGCAGGGATGAGTATCTCAGAATTTGACTGAAGCTGCTTCAACTGTTCAGTGTCCGTCCAGTGTACACGTACATGTGTATGTATGTATGTATGTACCTTCGGCGATGCACAGTCAAGCATCAGTTAATTCTAACATTGTGTCTTTTTTGTTGTATTTGTGTTTTTTGTTATTGTGTTTATTTGAAAAAATGTGTGGCCATTGTTTTTGCACCAGAGTCTTTGGTAGGAATCGAACCTGTGAGCTCTGGACTGTTGGTCGAATACTCTACCAACTCATCCATCGAGGCACTCAACCAACAACGGTTTCGTGACGTCACTTGACCAACATGCGCAGAAAAGCAAATTTTTGTGTTCGGTATGACGCAATCTGTGTTTCTATCACTCTTGGTCCCTGACGTAACCGTAAACAGCTGATTTATGGCAAATTCGTGCGCTTCGGCAGCACGGATATTTATTTAAAGAAATTTCTTAATAAAAATTGTGTTTTTAGCCGCTATAAATCTGCATATATTTATTATTTATCCGATAATTATAGTATTGTAAGAAGAAGATGTTATTCTTTCATCCGGTGATGAGTATTTCATAGAGAATTCCCATTTTTTGTAAGCCGGCACTTGCAATTGCTGCCGAGGCCAGCCTACGAAACCTGAAAACGTTTTCCATTGAAAAACATTCAAAAACTCTCGAAACAAGACATTTTTCAACATGTATGTATGTATTTATGTACTTGTACAGGGTGGCAGCACCAACAGCCTACAACAACACAACGAAAAAAGTATTCGTAAACAACGAAATCCCATACAAAATGAAAACGCCGTCGTGTATAGATTTTGTTAGAATCTCGGCCAATATTGCAAGTTACTAAAATTAGAGCGGGAAAAAAACTATGATTGCCGTGGTTGGGCTCCAGCGCCGACACCTTGTAGACGTAAATATGTACATGTACATGTTGATACTGTGTCACCAACCATTTGAAGTTTCTGGCAATTCACTAGATTTGCTGTCCTTATTCTTTTCATTTCCTTTTTGTTGGTTGTGTGTCAAATATTGGTTTTGTTGTTTTTGCAAGCACTTTAACAAATGCAGACCGCGACGCGGTCGACCACAGCGACAAACAGCTACCAGGTTCTGATACATTTCTGCCGAAACAAAATATGAATCTCCTTCATTCGAATAGGCAAATGGACATTCATCTAATATAATAAATGTGTTTGTGTGAATAAAAAGGTTTTTAATGTTTCTTTTACATACATCCACACATACATACATGTGTACATGTGTATGTATGTATGTATATGTATGTATGTAATTTGCTAAGAAATACCTGTCAAGGTCTTTACCACGTGGCCATTTATTTCGTTCTGGTTGTACATCTGCTTCCAGGGTGTTGCCGCATAAAACTCCAACCAATTTTTGGCATAATTTCGGCGAGACTTGCATTCCACTTGAATTTGTTCCTGCCTGGTGAAGAAAGTGTCATTGATTTTTTCTACACAACATTCTTCTAGGTTGTTGTTGTTGTTGTGTATTATTGGCCCTCATTTACTCACGTTTTGTCAATTTGTTTTAATCGATCGGTGTTCATGGTCCGAGTGGGAATAGCTTTTGCTTCAGACTATCCGCATGTGCGGATGTTGCTTTTTGAGCGGCACATGAAAGTTTAGCATTTAGATATATTGTACACATGTATGTATGTATGTTGCTAGACGACGGGTGTGGCCCCTTTCTCTTTGTTTTTTGCGAAGCGGGAAGTAAGCCATGGAACAGCAAACGTTTTGAGCAACAAACGCAGGCCTTCTTCTTGTTGAAAACTAGATATACAAACATATCTATGATTCTGCCGACATATTCTAATCTCTGACCAGCAAAATATTGACATCTACTCGTATCTGTCTTCTATCGCATGGAAGAGGTTTCTCTGTAGAACACAGACACACACATACACACACACACACACCCACACCCACACGCATATAATTAACCTTTTTAAACGTGTTGTTGATCTCCCTTAAACCCACCTGCGCTTTCGCTTTATTGCAATAATAACACAAACATCCAACTGCAATTATTTACAAACTGCAAGCTTTTATTTACATATTAACGCAAAACGCTTAAAAGTCGCAATATCTACTAAACTACTGCTACTACTAAATCACAATTTAGGCTGTAACTTTGTCGCGAATAAGGCTTGAAGAAGACTGTTCGGCTGGCTGATGATATTCACCATCCTGTCCAATGTACGGTCTGAGGCGAAGGCAGGATACCAAGATGTTGCTCCCCCCACTCCTAGGCCTCTACATCTGGCTTGAAGAGATTTCAAAACCAAACCCTAAAAGCGTAGGAGCCCAACCCTACGAACAGTATATGCGTTTTGTCGGTGCCGACAATATTCAAAATTTTCATGGAACGCGAAGCCCAGATACCTCATTCTGTCCGATACCCTAATCATGTCCCGTCCAATTAGTAGGCAGGGTATTTACTCGTATGTTGGACAATTTTTATAAATGTGCTTCCGTCATCCTTTAAACATCATTGTCAGCGTCTTTTGTATGTTCAGGTTGTGTCCGCATTTTGCGAAATAGTCCATCAGTAGCGCCAAGTAGCTGTTCACTCTGTCATTTACAGACCTAGCCAGGCCACCCGATGAAGCAATCAATATATCCTGAGTATACAACAGGAGAAGATCACCCTGAGACGTCTGGTGTGGAGTATATCCGACACAAATATATTGTACAGCACTGTGGAACACTACCGCGCAGATCGAACCATTCCGACCGAATGTTGCAACGACACGTACCCTAAACGACCGGTCCCTTAGGAAACTATCTATCATCCGAAATCAAAATTTACCAGTTTATACACCAGACCATCATGCCCGACAGTGTCAATGGCCCTGGCGAGATCAAAGACTAACAGCAATCGTGGGGCACCGCCTGTTCAGTCTCCTGGAAACGTATGTAGTCAGTCGCAATACTTAGAGCGTGCGCCGTAGCTTTTCGGCTGGCTGCTGTTCGCCAGTATGAGTGATTTCAACAGGTTTGCAAACCCGGTTTGAAGGCGCTGGCCAACTAACGTGATGTGCTTTAGCCTTCACTTGACCTACATACTCCTCTATGCCATCCCCAGCGAAGCCGCGGCCGGCTTTTCATGGTATTCTGCTCCATACATACATAATGTCATCGATATGCACATTCCAATTTCTTTTTATTTTTTCTTTTGGGCTAGAAATCTTCTCTGTCATTTTGAAAGCAGAGCGTTTATATTCCACATCTCGAAACGGGCACTGAATTTTCCACACGTTTCAGATATTGTTTAAAGCTTTTATTTCCAGTGGAAGTAATATTAAGCTGGGAAATTTACTATTATATCAGTTTTAATTTTTAATAAATTTGAAGAGTAAAAATTATTTTTCGCCAAATGGTTCGAAATTCGCCGAACTTTAAAATGCTTCTACATACATACGAGTACATACAGGAAGGCAACTAACCAAAATTAGACAAAACTTAAGTGTGTTAAAGGTTGTACTTCTTCAGAACTTAAAGTTTTATAAGTTTAGCTTTTCATGGATACATTTCCCTTTACTCGTCATGCCAACCATTTGGGTTGTCAAAATAACAAAATAACTGCGTCACGGAACTCAGCCGATGTTAACAACTTGTTAATATTATAACAGCTGGTCTAAACACCATTTCCTGCGCTGTCAGAAATTGTAATAGAAAACAATTTATATTTTATAAATGTTTATAGTGCGTGACATAAAGCAATAAAGTTTCTGCAACAGAATCTCTGATCAAAAAATATTTAAGTGAAATTTTTCAATTCATGGACTTTTACTTTAAATTATTAGAACATTCTTCAAACCCTAAATGATCCAGTATAAATAAAATACTCTCCAATGTGGCTTTATCTAACGTAGTTTAGTAATTGAGCTCCCACTCGTCTAGACAAGATACAAAAATCTTCAAGGTTAATGTAAAATCCTCATTGTGCCACCGCCGATCAGCTGTTCGCAATACACGTAGCGGAAAAAAGCATATTTATTTACTTTTAAAATTTCTTATAATTAAAAGTTGTAAAAAAATATTAGAACAGAAACTTGAGCTGTCGCTGGGTCTAAGCAACGGCTTTGCGCATGAGCACTTTGCTGATTTAAATGTCTCGCTAAAATTCTCGTCTAAAATTTCATTCACATCAATTTGAAATTACAATAAACAGTGTTGTTCTTCTGTGGAGTAGAACCTTTTTTCCATCCTGCATTTCTGTGCAACCATGACATCGCACCCTAAATACAAAAGGCTCACCACTCACTTTTTGCCATAAATTAATTCAGAGTACAGATCTCTAACTACTGCAGAAATCTCTTTCACATCACCATCTTCTTTGACTGCACGACGAACTGAACATAAACAGTTTTTTGTCTCTACTGAAAATTTTAGTATTTTGAGTTGTGACCCTTTTGTATTTAGGGTGCGATATGTCGCAATATTCCCTTCTTCTTTGTTATTTTATAATTAATAACTCGCAATTTGTTTTTTTTTTTGGTTTTTTTAATAAATATGACCAACATCTTCACTCTTATTCTGCAAAACGCCAGTGTTTGCAGCGCTTTCAGTTATAGGCACAAATACGGCCTGAGAATTCAACAGAATTTGGCAACCATCTCCTTTTATTTGTATTTAAGTTAATTGGGAAATGTGAGTAACAGCTCTGCACACTGCATACATATTTATGCAGTACTCCTGAGTTAATAAAACTTGATTTTTATGGTCCTTTCATTTGCGCCAGTAGCACTCGACAGCCTACTGAACACTCGCTGTGATTTTAAAAGAACTTGCAAGAACCGCTTGTCGCCAGACACCGACCGTTTTAATTGTGCGCTTAAAAATGAGGGAAAGGCACAAAGTGTACAGATTCCTTAAGCGACACAAGGCGCCACTGGTGCCCAACATTCTCTGTTTTTAGATCACATGTGACAGCTTTTCAAATTTGCAGAAGGAAAATACATTCAATTCATTAATTTAATGCTTTTCTTTCATTTCTTGCTGTCCACTGCGCGAAGCTAAAATAATAGAATAGAAATTCGAAACGCAACAGAATGCCGAATACCAAAATAGTGGAATAAAGTAAAACTGCGGATTTAAAACTGAACACAATATTTATTTATGATTTAAAAAAAATTTTATTTTGTCGCCCAGTTGGCGACTGTATTTTCTGCTTCCTGCTCATCATTCTCACGGTCTTGTTATACATTTCTTCTTGGCTACATTACATGCAACGGAGCAACATTGATATGGAGAGTTGCAGAATTCTCCCACCTCAAAACATCGATTGGGATAAAAGTTATTCCGCTGTTTAAATGAATATCAAGCCCAATTAAATAATTGTTTCCTTTAAAGGATACAATATAGTTGTTTTCAAGAACTTACCGCAACAGCGAGTTGAACAAACGCCGTCATTACAAGGGCGAAAACCAAAAGACAACTGATGAACTTCATTTTGTGGTGATCTCAAAGCGAAAACTGGATTGACACTGTGCCGAAATAGTTCGGACGGCATCAATTTATAGTGAGAAAGTTCGGTTTAAAATGTCATAAATCACGGTTTATATTTTTCTTATCTTTATATTTTATGTTTGCGACTCGTATGCAATTAATGGTGTTTGCATTATATCTCCACAGACAGAAGTATGTAGTTTATAGATCCGCGTATTTATCTTTCTAGTCTAGACGTGAAAAATTAGCGCATCAGTTTATTTCTATGAAAACTACGAGATAACATTTTTATGTGCATAATTATATTTATTAAATCGCCGCCGCATTCATAACAATTTGCTTGAACTTAGTGCGGGCACACTGTTTATTAGATCAATTAAACGAAACTGGCTGGTTGAAGAAGTGGTTGTTAACCTACAAAACGCCAAGAGTTAAGAGGAGATGACAATAAAGTCGGGAATCTTTTCGAGAATAAAACCATCAATGAAACGTCCCTGAATACATGCAGCAGTCAATCGAATGCATATTAAATATATATGTAATTATGGGCGTTCAAGCTACGAACTCCCTGGCGAGTTAAGGTGGATTCAGGCACATTTTCTGAACGAAGCCCAAAGTGTCCTTCAGCACCGTTCACTCATGTCGCAAAAAGTGTCCGGAATATCGCAGCTTGCCGTATGTGAAGACAACAACTTCATATGTATGTAAATATGTACTTTTTTGCTCTTCAATTGAGAAACTTTATTTATTATTAATATGGCAGTATGGAACACGGCCCAAGTAAACGTTAATGGGTAAAGATATATATATTAATAGGTGCGTGCATTGGACGTTTGGCAAAGTTGTCAAATAATAAAAACATGTGTAGATATTCGTACATATCAACATAAGATACAAAGAGTCATCAGCTCACATCTTCTCAAGCCATATGCGTACATACATACATACGTAAGGAACTACATACAGTTTGTAAAAAAACTGTTTTCAATACTAAAAAAATATTCAAAACTTTAAAAGAAACTCTAAATTTTAAGCAAAAAGTTTTTAAGTTAATTTTTTTTTAATTTACAGGACTTAAGACATTTCAATAAAAAATAACAAAATTAATTCTAATAACAAAATAATAATAAACGTAATTTAAAAAAAAAATATTTCAGTTTTTACTCTGTAAAATATTTAAATGTTTTTAAAATTGTTGAAAATAAAATTGTTTGTGCCCACCTGGAGCATCAAGTGCAACCATTGAGTTAATAAGTTTCTATATATCGTGTTCTGTAGGTATATTTTACACTCTTCTTTTATAAATGATATTAATTATTAATTTTTGTGTTACGGAGACCTTCTTCCGACTTTGTTTTTTAAGTGGATCCACAAATTTTCTATCGGGCTTAAGTCTGGACTTTGTGCTGAGGTATCAATTACTTCTCTGCAATTATGAATAAGTCTATGATTTATGTTTTGGGTTTTCGGGAATAACAAATCCGAGTTTTCGAGCACTATTACTTAACTCGTTTCTTAAAACATTCAGATAGACTTCCTTGCTCATTATATTATCCAAGATCCTTATTTCCCCAACACCCTTAATATATGGGTGGTTAAATTTCAAGGGCCGATGTTGATTTTGAATAAAACACAAACTATTTAGGAAATTATTGTAATTTTATTTCATTATGATGTATTGGTATTACTCAATTATGTATGGAACAAAATATCGGCCAAATGGGCACCGCGACCTCGGCGGCACACCTCCATCCGATGGTCCAAATTTTCGATGACCCTGAGGCATAATGGAGGTTCTATGCCGTTAATGTGCCGAATTATCTGATCCTTTAGGTCTTGAATTGTTGCTGGCTGGTATCGACGTACACCTTTTCTTTCAAATAACCCCAAAGAAAAAAGTCCAACGGTGTCAAATCACATGATCTTGGCCGCCAATTGACATCGCCATTACGTGAGATAACACGGCCATTGAATTTGTTGCGCAAAAGAGCCATTGTTTCGTTAGCTGTGTGGCAAGTGGCACCGTCCTGCTGAAACCACATATCGTCCACATCCATATCTTCCAATTCGGGCCAAAAAAAGTTCGTTATCATCTCACGATAGCGAACACCATTCACAGTAACTGCCTGACCGGCCTCATTTTGGAAAAAATACGGCCCGATGATGCCGCCAGCCCATAAACCGCACCAAACAGTCACTCTTTGTGGGTGCATTGGTTTTTCGACAATCACTCTTGGATTCTCATTCGCCCAAATGCGGCAATTCTGTTTATTGACGAATCCACTGAGGTGAAAATGTGCCTCATCACTGAAGATGATTTTCTTCGAAAATTGATCATCCACTGTTGCCAGTTCTTGCCACCATTCTGCCCATTCACGACGTTTGGAATGGTCAAGAGGCTTTAGTTCTTGAGCCAATTGCACCTTGTAAGCGTGTAAATGCAAGTCTTTATGCATAATGTTCATCAACGACGAGCGTGAGAGGTGCAATTGTTGGGAACGACGACGAGTTGAGGTGGACGGCTCTTCAGCCACACTATCGCGAACAGCAGCAATATTTTCTGCAGTACGAGCTGTACGAGCATGCACTGGTGTTCTCACATCTTCTACAGACCCGGTTTGCTCGAATTTTTCCACGATTTTTGCGATTGTACGCACATTTGGACGATGAAATTGACCAAAAAAATTACGAAGTGCACGATATGAATTTTGATTTGAACTCCCATTTTCATAATAAGTCTGGATAACTTTAACACGTTGTTGGATAGTGTATCTCTCCATGGTTCAAATTGAGTAGGTCTGAAATAGAGAAATGTCAAATAAAATTCGGAAAAAACTTGGCGTTTAGGTGTGGTTCACATTCAACATCGGCCCATACAATTTAACCACCCTTTATGTACAACGCCACACCATAACAGACAATTGTCCGAACTTCACTTTGGCTATTATATTTTTATTTTCTAAAGCCGTCAGAGGCTTGGACCAAACTTTTTCAGGTCTTCCTTCTGAGTTAATCTGAGTTTTCTACCGCCCTCAGGTTAAGGGAACACATTTCAACAATTTCTTTCTGAGATTTGCCTTTAGTTAAAGTTAAAGTACATCGGCTGGGCAATATTGTGTTCCGGGAAATGTTTAAATTTAATTAGGTGATCACTTTTAGGGCGTACTGAATTCATTTGATGAATAAATGCATGTAATAAATGTGAAAAAAATAATGATTTGTTTTTGCCTTTGCCGGCTTGGAAACATACATATTTATTGTAGAACATCATTCAAAATAGGCATCAGTTACATCCTTCATAGCAAAATTGTTTTTTTTTTTTTGTTTTATGCGTATAGCAATTTTTGGAACTCTTCGCTTCGGCCACTTTTTCAAAATGAGCTTTCGCTCTCCTATGGAGATGGCTCTGAAATTTTCAAGAAAGTCGTAATCTCTAAATGCAGGAGCTGCCAAGTTTTTTTATTTTGTTAAAGATGCCACGTAGTTGTAACTTTAAAACTAAAATGTAGGTACTGAGTCTCAAACAGCGGCTACATTTGTTTCTGTTCCCTTGAACAACAACATTCTCTTAAACAAAAATAAAAAATTTAAATAATTTAAAAGTTAATTTTACCGGCCAGCAGGTGCACGTACGTACGGTCAGGTCAGCATCCATAAAACTGAAAAATTCATTTAACACAACAATTAAGTTCTCAGTTGCATTAAAGTGGTGCAGGCGTTAACAACAAACAACAAAATGTCCCCAGCATTGTATTTAAATAAACGTAATATTGATTTAGTGATTGTTAAAACCGAAACAATTTGATGAATGCATTAGAATTATTAATTGTGACAAAATTAACATTTGCAGTTGTGCTCGTGTTTGGTTTCGTGATCACCAGCAGCTGGTTGCAGGTCTCGCATCAGCAGCGGCAGTCTGGTTTTCCATTCGATGAGCTGCATCTGGCTGGTGTTTTTGCCAAGACAACAACAGCCAATGCGCACAGTAGTTTAAAACACGAAAATTGGCTGCATCCTGGCCAGGAGTTGGTATTTGTTACCACTACTCCTAAGCCCCTTACACTGAGGCCGGGTCAAGAATTAGTGTTTATAACAACTACCTCGAAACCTCTTCATGTCAACAACCAGCCGGCTCAAACCACAATGATACCGTTCAAACCAAAAGCTACGACGGCTACACCGGAGTTTCTCGATTGTTTAAGCAAATGTCCCACAACATCTGAATTCAGTCCAGTTTGTGCCACCAATCGTCAAGTATATGGAAATGAGCAAAAATTCAACTGTGCCAGACATTGTGGAACTGGTATGTACAATAACACTTCCATAAATACGGATCTACTTGAGAAGTATAGCAAAGCAGTAACTAGTGTAACTATATAAAAACTTTCACAATTCTTTATTAAATCGAATCGGACTTTGGTGACAGAACTGCCTCTTAGAGACTTTTAGGTCATTATTAATTAAAAATTTCATTTGAACTATTGATTCGAGTCTGGATGGATGATAATGCAGGTAACAGAATTGTAGTTGTTGTTGTTTTCTTTGCTGCCTTTCTGACAACCACAGATATGAGGGTTGCCAGTTTGACAACCGAACCAGATTTAGTTTCACAACTTTTCAGTTTTACTTACGAGCAGCCTTGCCATAATATTTTTTCACAAAATCTGCAAATTTGGAATAAAAAAAATCTGCTTTTCAAGTGAAACAACTGTCCATAAATAAAGCCTAATTAAAGCTAAATTTTGTGTTATATACGAGTATATATATAAATATGTACATATTTATATATGTATGTAAATAAGGAAGGTGCACGACGGCTTAAAAGGAGAGTATTTTATGATTTACATCTATTTCAAAACATAAAATTAGACTCAATGTAGAAAAACACAACTCTGCATTTAATCAGCAGGATGTAATAAAAACATTACCTCACCACTGTTTCACAAAATTGAGTTTCTAAAATTGCATGTTTTTTGGAGCTATTAAGCGGAACGTCGTTTACCCGATGCTCTTTTAGCTGATCCACTGACTCCTGACTCAATTAAAAAAGAAACTCCCTTAATTGAGCAGCACAATCAATAAAACGAACAAACATTACAAAAAAAATATATAAGAATATATGAATTTAAATGATGACATATACTTTTGTTTGGGTGTGAAAATTATGCTCTAGTTTTGGGAATATGCAAATGAAACTTCGGCGCCACTTTTGTATGTGATTTGTTAAAACTTGTTCAATTTTAAGAGTGTGAATTAAGCGGCCCCTTAATTTTTAATTTAAGTTTTTAATTTAATTTTAATTAAATTTATTTAATAAATTTTAATTAATTAATTTTTATTTGTTAAGTAACAAATAAAAAAGTTGAAAGTAGAGAATTTATTCCAAAAAAAAAAAAAAAATATATGAATCAAAAACTGCAAAATTTTCGTAAAAACTGATTTTTAAAACAATAAACTTCAAAACTGCTCAGTGCTTACGAGTAACAGCTGAATTGTACAATATAAAAAAGTTTTAATTTTACAATTCCAAAGTCACAATTTACACTGTTCAATTCTTATTGATAAAAAAGAAACACATTTCTCATGGAAATTGCCTTGTTGTTCACACACCGCAATTCTTATTGCTGGTATCGTATATACACATTTACACACACTTCTGCGTTTTGCCGAATACAAACAAGAAACCAGAACGAAGTGAAAGTACAAACAAGTCTCTACTCATCTTGTGTTCCCCCCACCCCGATGCCTAAAAGTTAATCAGTTTAGCTGAAAGAATTGCCTGGTGTGAATGCCCACTAAGTTTTTCTCTGGTCATTGAAGTTTTGGGCAACTTTCTTTTCTTACAAAAAACTTATTGAACGTTTCCACTTCATTTCGTATTAAGAAGTTACCAAAATTCCAATAGTACCTGCCAGTGTAATAGTGCAGAATCAGAATTTTTCATTTTACGATATTTTTTCCCCTCTTTTTAGTTTTTGTTTCGCTAAATTAAAAGTTGTGCTGGGTTTTGTTGTATTTGGCCGAATATAGACTTTTTCTCCCAATTGCTTTTCCAGCAGAAAAGAAAAACAATCTAGAATTAGTAACAACAAAATACACAGTAAATATGAATTTATTTAGGCAAAAAAAAAACAAACAGAACGTTAAGAAGAATCATGGGCCGGAAAAGCTTTTCCTTTATCAATATTTCACAAGATCCACAAAGTAGTATCGATATATTCAAAAGTTATTAATAAATGTTTTCCCTCCAGCTCAAATAACGTCAATTGTTAAAGGTAGCAAAATTGGCATCCAGCAACTGGAAACACAGTTCATTAAATTTTTAATTTTTGTTTTAAGCGCAGCTGAAGGTTTTTCAATTAAAAAAAAAAAAAAATTATTTATATATTCGTATAATTTTCACTTTCTGAACGTACACCACAATTAATTTGACCGGTTATTGTTACATAACTTCTGAGTACGCGGAAATAAGAACTTGTTCTTTGTTTTCATTTTCAAAAATGAAATGTTTGAGGTCTGTGAACTTTATTTATTTTTTTTTTGTTAATTGCATTTTACTCAACAAAGTTTTGAAACAAACTGTTCCCTTTTGTCCAATTAATATCTAAGACAAGGCGTTATTTTGAAAATAATTCATTCAAATTAAAATCATTGCCCCTTTTTTTCTGCAATAATTTTTACCTCCAAACGGCAATTTTATTATTTTTAGAACAATTGAATTTTTGTTTTTTATTTCTTGCCAGTTTTTCATAATTGCTTTATTATAAGAAAAATATAATAAAAATAAAAATTGGCAGTAATTTCAATTTGGCCACTGCTATCATAAAATCATTTTAGAAGCGAGTTCATAGCAGATGAAGGCTTATTGATAGCAGGGGTACGCTCTCCAGAACCATAACAAGATTCGGCCAATTCCAAAGCATGTATTCTGTTTTTGTTAAATTTTCACGACGAAATTTTTACTTTACTTTTGAACCGTCTGCGCTATCGATTTCACCTATTAAGCTGGCTTTAGACGATGGCCACAAATACACCAACCTGACCCAATTTTTATTGTGTTGAATTGATAGACAATAATAAATAATTGTTGTAATCAAAAATTCTGCAGTCACATGATTGCCGCAATATTGTGAAAGACGTTTTTGTAACACTAATTGCCAAATGCATCCGCTTTGTTCACTTTGTTCTCGACAGTTGTCTCGAAAGTTGGAAGAAAAGAATTCGATTGAGTGTTTTGGCGCTGATATTGTCGGAGTGTAGATTTCAAACTCACTTTTGGTGAATGCGAAATCCTCTATGGCATCGTAAAATTCTTCATCGAATTACATGTCAAAAATGCAACCAAATTGGAAATATAAATTAAATACATACATACATTTTTTTTATTACTTACAAAAACATATGAAAAATGGAATAAAGTGAAAAAACTAAAAATATTAGTGCACAACGTCAACTTAAATTGCCGCACAAGAATAAAATAAATATTGGTGCATTTTTGGCCTCTTGACTGTCGTACTTTTGGCTATTAAATAGTCGATTGCATTTGGAAATTTTGGTGAACTTAAGCCCAATATTCGCGCGCGATTGTCACAACTGTGTAATCACACCATTGGATGCAATGCGACAATCCCCTGCTCTATACACTTTCTATACAGTAATTTTGTTTGAAAAGTAATAGGAATGTTAATATAATGCGCTATTAAATCATTCGCACACATACACACGTACATAATTCGATTGTTTTCTATTTTTTCAGATATAGAAATTGTGCGTTATGGAAGCTGTGAAGGCCTTTTCCCGGTGGCTAGAGGTTAATTTTTTGTTTGAAACTAAAATTCATGGGGACCATTTAACACTAGTTTTAAGGGGCGTTATTTTCTATTAAGTATTTATATTTTTGTCTGCACTTATGGAATAAAAAGTAATAGGCAATAATAAAAAAATATAAGAGAAAAATATTTTTGTTTTTTTTTTTTGCTAAAACAAACAACAAAATTGTTAATAATGTTTTTGTTCGAAAAAATTTTATGACGATAAGAAATAAAGAGTCAAATACTGCAAAATTAAACAGATAAAGTCATGTGATAAGAGCAGTAAAAACAATTCTTTTCAAAGGGTACTGAAGAAAGTAGAATCCATTTAACAATTCAGTCTATATTTCAAGCCCAATATAACAACATTCAAATGTTATTTAGAAGTTTTAAAAGTCAAGGTATTTACATACATACATACATCACATTTATATTAAAACAGACTAAACTGATGACTCATTGTCTATCTGTTCTGATATTATTTTTTCATCACATACGTTATGTATCTGTTTTATTAATATTATTATGAATTTCGGGGGATGTAGTCTTTCTGCGGCTCTTAATTTGTGTGGCGGGCATAACAGCTGCGGCACGTGTAGACCACAGAGGATCCAAAGTTGCAGGTTTTCGGCCTGCTTTCGTTAACAATCAAACGCACTATAATCGCACACAGTTTAATCAAGCCGGGTTCCGAACGGCTGTCACCAACTCTCAGACGCCTAAATATGGCCAAAACACTTTAAATAAAACCCGTCCCTCCTTTCAACAACCCCAGCCATCTCATTATGCTCCATATCCATTTCACGGACAGCATACAGCTCTAAATCAAACAAGACCTTCCTGGCAGCAACCTCCGCCATCGAATTATGCTCCATATCCATCTCACAGACAACATCCAGCTCTAAATCAAACAAGACCTTCCTGGCAACAACCTCCGCCATCGAATTATGCTCCATATCCATCTCACGGACAACATCCAGCTCTAAATCAAACAAGACCTTCACTTGTGAACTATCCACATTCCTCTTTTAATCAAGGCCGTACATCAGGGCCACAGCCGAAAGCACCCACTTATCTGCCTTATCATCCCGCCAAAGGGCAAAACAGCACTTTAAATCAAGCTTGGCGCGAGTGGCCGCAGCCTTCTGTTCCACAGCTGCCAAACAAGCCAGTACAACCCATTGATGCAAGATCAAGGCCATCGTCGACAAATCAAACTAATTTATATCCGCAACTAGTTGGTTCGAAGCTGCCATTAGTTCCATCTGCAAATAATGGAGCGCCTCAAGGTCCCGCCGCCCTCAGCTACGGTCCCGGCTATTAACCACAACCAGCGGGTTACATACATACACATATATGTATATGAAAAGCAATATTATCAAGTGACCCAGCGAGATGTTTAATTATTGTTTTTGTACACATAAAATAAAATATAAATTGGGTCTAATTTTTGTATGATGTGCGTATGTCTCTATATAAAACACGTTTTAGTTTTAACAAACATATGCACTTAAAAATATACATATATTATAAATGTATCGGGATTCTTGAATTCTCTTAAATGCTTTATTTTTGAGAATTATTTATACAAACAATAAAAATAGTGTTCATGCCGAACGGATTTACTATAACAGAAGCTTAAATAATCGAGCGCCATCTGCGGGCAAGTAGCAGCACGATATACGATTTTTGGTTTGAGTCTTAAGCGCCATTTTTAAGCATTTTGCCAAACAGTTGTGCAATATTTAACATGTATGTCTATGAAAAATATTAATATGAAGATGTGTTTGAAAAAAAAAATTAAAAATAAAGATTGTAGTATATTTTTCATTCTTATTACTTTTTTTTACACTCACGACACACAATTAGGATTTCAGAATGAGTTTTGCAAATAAATTTGTTGACACACAACATTTAACAGCTTTACCTACTGCTTTGCTTTTTCAGTTTTCTTGCTGTTTGTACTACCGTTATAGAACAAAAACAATTGTGTTGTGTGTTGTTTTCAAATAGCAACATTTTGTTGTATATATTTTAGTGCGGCTGCTGCTTGTGCAGCTGTAAAGAAAAACAAACATTCTGTTACTGAGCTCGTATCACAGGCGCGCATTGATTTTATTTTATTGGGCAATTTTGACGCAAATGCCACAAATGCGTATGTTGAATGTATGCGTTGGTAGAATATTCGATCAACAAACAACCAGAAGTGGTAGGTTCGATTCCCACCGAAGAACCTGGCGAAAGAACAATAGCCAAAAATTCTTTACATCAACAATTATACAAAAAAAAAAAACGCACAATTCACAATGATGCTTTCATCAATACAAGCACTCAATAACCCAACAAACAAATTCATATACATAATGCAATGCAATGTTAATTATCAATTAAATTCTGACTGCCTCATCTATGCAAACAGAAATCACACTATTTCCTCTTTCCGCCTTCCCACAATCTAGTTCTGGTACAATGCACTGCATATGTAGGGATCGATCGACTGGTACCAAATCAAAAACCGGCCTTTAACCAGCAGCAATGATCATACCCTTGCAATATACATACATACATAAGTACCCTTAAAGATATAGATCTTTGTCTAAATGGATGAACTGATGAACCAGTTCGTTACAACTGCAGCAGAGAATATAAAACTGGTTTGAAAGCATTTTTGGTGACTCAAGCAATTTTCGGATTGATGATGAGTCCACTTAAATTACTTACATGTGTTTTGCAAAAATTCCAATTTATTTAAAATTACAAAGACGTTCTAATCAAATAGCAGTGAACTGATATCGTTATTTCACTTAAGGAAAACCTAAAACTATGAATGCAAATTTTAATTATTACAAATATGACACAACTATTACAAATCATTTGATAGATGGCGATCGTTAAAACAGCAACGGCAAATGTTTGTAACACCAAATTCCAGCCCAATTTACATACATACATACATACATATATCCATAAATCAATTAAGAAGGCAACAAACAAATGCATTCATTATTCAAATTATGAATTAAAGTTGATTTGCATAAATTGCAGCAAATAAGGCGTAAGTGCAGGCGAAGCGACAGGCCTCTTCCAATTTCTATATAAAATCTAAGACATTTTCGGATTTGAGAGTAGATTTGTGAAGAACTTCGAACAGTTAAGCCGATTTTTGTATAGCAGAGATCAAAGGATTAAAAAACCATGCAATTGGTAGGTTGCTGTTGTCGCTCCACTCTATTGTGCATTCAACTCCGAATAATTATTCTTAAATACATACATACATTCTTACTTAAAATATTTCACAGCTGTCAGTTATAGCGTTGGCTGTTTTAGCTGCTGCTGCTGCTGCTACCGTGGAAGCCAGTATTGTGCCAATTAATCCCATATCCACAACTTATGCTCTGCCAGCTGCTCCGGTGGCCACTTCTTATCAGGTGGTTGCACGAAATGTTAATCGTGTGGTTGTGCCCCATGTACACCCTGCAGGAGCATATCCGGCCTACGCAGGCGCCTGGAGCGGTTATCCTTATGATTATCGTCTGGGTTACGGCTATGGCTATCCCTACAGTCATGTGCACAACTACGGCTACGGCTTTGGTTATCCCTATGGCTATGGAGCCACTGTTTGGTAACTTATTTCTCAGTTTCAGCTTTTTAAATCTTAAGACTGTATGAAACCAAAAAGTGAAGAAATATAAAATATCCCACCCAGTACAATAAAAAAAATTCCCCTATTGGCGCAGCTAAAAATGAATTCCTTGAACAATGCGCTCAGCTCTATTGTGAATTAAATGCAAGTTCGTAGAATGGGCTACAGGTAGCAGCTTTCTTTATTCGAAGGATACAGTTTTCTTATATTTGTAACCCCATTCAGTGTGGCCAATATTTTGTTTGTTTGTGTCAGTACAATACATACATACATACAGGAAGACAACCACAATATGGCTTGGTGGAATATTACATACATATGTAATAAAAGCCTCGGCCTCCAAGGCAAGCTTGTGAAAAACTTTAAAGTACTTCTATGCTCATAAATATATCTGTATGTATGTTAAAGTTTTCAAATAGTTTTTGGTTTGTTGGGTAAAATTGTTTAAAGGATTTTGTTTTTCTCGACTTATTGTTATTTTCCATTCCATGAAAACTGACGTTTTTGGATTAGCTTATTTGGGCAAGAGCGGGAGAAGAGATTTAATACGAAAGGATGGATGCTTTGGCAGCAGAGGCTCGAAGAATTGCAAATGCCGTCTGGTTCGCAGGACCACTAGAACACTTTCAATATGTTTAGACATGAAGCTTAAATAGATTTTTTAAATCCGTTAAAAATCCGTCATCATATTCCACGTATTAATTACATGGCCAAGAGGCGGAAAGGACCTTTAAGAAATACATATAAGAATAAGTGTCATTGTTTGGGCAAGCATCACGGTAGACAGAACCCAAGCCCCATAAACAAGTTTTAAAGAACTTTCCTCGCTGGATCTCGAAGGTGGGTTTTATATTATATTATATCTTTTTTTGTTTGTTTTGTAATCATTTATTGTTCCTGGCAAAAAGAAATGGTGTTTTTTTTTTGGTTAGAATCTGTAAAATTCTAATATTTAAAATCATTTTATAATGTCCTTAACTGGACATAATGAGACCTTAAGTTCAACAAACTCGTCATAGTTTAAGGCGCCAAGGCGATTACAGAAGTACAAATGAATGAATGAATGACAGCCGAAACACACGTAAGCGAATAAGCTTCGGCTACCAAATCAGCTAATAGGGTTCGAAGGACCATAACATATTTTTACTTTAGAAGCAAAAAACATTGTTTTTAGTCAGTTGTTTTCTTGTAAAGGTCACTCAACTTTTGCAAGTCTTCATTATTCATTCATTTTTGTACTTTTTTCATTATTTGAGTTAACAATGCACAGCCTTGGCATGATTTCTATTTTAATTTGTTTGTTTTCAATACGACACTTGTGTTTTGTCGTCAAAGCCCGCACAACCCAAAAATTTCAATATGCGCGCACTAGTATTTTAAAAAGAAATATGTACAAACAAACCATAAACATCAAAAAACTAAAAAACGTCAGCCTTAATAATTACGTGCTCCCACTACGCGCCACTTAGCAACTAATAGACAACAACAAACGCATAATACTTCGTGGTTCAGTTTCGCTTTCTTTGGTCTATTTTATTGGTCATTTTGGTGACAGACAGTGGCTTTGTCTTGGGCATTTTAATTTGTCTGCATGCCAAAAATTTAACGAATTGTTTTATAATTCCCTTAAACATTTTGTTCATAATATTAATTTTAATTAACCCGCCCCGCAGGCGTAAATGTTTAACGCCATTCCATTGTCACCTTTTCTACATGTTTTATTTTAGGAAGCCAAAAACATTCGATACTCGTAATTTAGGTGAAAACGTCCTAAAATATCAATTGTAACCACTGTGGCCATAGCTGGCGATTTATCATTTCGATGGTCCAAATTTAATGAACTTAAATATATATAATTTCATTCTACAAATCACTTTTTCCTTTTTTTTTAACTATGAATTTTTAAACGCGATATAAAATCACACGATTTCATAAAATCGTGACTTGAAATTGCGTGATTTCCAAATTCCTAAGCATCAATTAAACAGGAAACTTGAAAAACTAAAAAACTGTGTCAATAAATCTTTATACTGCTAAAGAATTTATTTCACTCCAAAATAAAAAAAAAATTTACTTTGCGAGAAGGGCGGACAAAAAATTTTTATGGTAAAAAATAATTTTAAAAAATTTTCGCTAATGGAAATCTCGTTTAGTCTCTCGTGTCACTTCTGTGAAAATTGAATTTTAATAGCGCCTAAAGAAGAGAAGTTGTCCGCATTTAAAGAAAATTAATACGAGTACCAGCAAATAGAATAGCCAGGGCTGTAAACAGCTCTGTGTAAAATTTGCAACAAACGTCAGCCTTATGTAGAAGATTTTTATGATTTTTGAGGGATTTCTATATAAGTTTTTCATATCAAGAGATTTTTACAACAAAAGACAACTTCGTAACAGGTAAAACTCAGAGACAGACAGCTGATTACGTTCTTAAATGTATTTTAGTTTCTCTGGGTTTACGGTAAGATTTAACAAAAACAAAATTCATGCTTGACAGCTGTCCTCCTGTCAATTCGTCTTGGACTCAAACAATTGAGTGGTTTTCAAACAAATTTTCTCTACAAGCCGCGCTGCGGACATGCCGTTGTGATTGCGAGCAATAGGCAGAGTGCCAGAGTGTAAGTAGTCAACGCTGGCCCCGGGGGGAATAACGGCCTAACAAATCAACAGCTTTTAAATAAAGTCCTAATCGCTTGTACCACGATATCGAACATAACCGATCGCCAGTGTTTTGAAGGGCAAACTGCTCATGAAATCTACTCATGAGTTTCAGTTTGTAGAGTTCTGTTTCCATCGCTCACACATTGAGCATTTCCGAAATGCTCCGATTAAGTCCGTTAGTTTGCCTCCAATCAGTTTTCTGCTGCCCAACGAAAACGACAAACGTTCGACATCGTGGGTCAGGCCCCAAATAAAGAAAAGAACACTTTCACATGAACGTGTACTACGAGCAAATAGTAACCAACTGGAACATGGCGATTTTTGTCGCCTTTTTTTTTAGGAACACGAATTTGTCGCTGTTATTATCGGACTTGGCTATCATCGCCTGTGCTGCTGCCAAGCCGGACTTTTATTGCTGCTCATCTGCCTTACAGCGCACCTGTTCCTGTTGCTGCTGGCTCTGATTCCATTGCTACTATCAGTAGCAGCCAATACGTTTCCAATCCTGCTCCAACTCCAGTTCTTTTGTAAGACGATCACCCAAAATTAAACTGCTTTCGCATAATTAATTCAAAAATGTATTGAGAAGTCTTTCACTCGCAGAGCCGAAAGTTTTCAAGTTCTGCTCCAGTTGCAGAATCTTGTTTTGTTTGGCTCAAACCCTCGCACTGGAGTTGCAGCTTAAATGAGGTGCAGAATGCGTTGGAAATTCCTAATGATGGAAAAAGTATTAATCGGAGCCGTCCCGTGGTGTTCACCACTGATGCTGAAAAAATCTTAAACTCTCCTGCACAGTTTTGTTGCTTGATATTGTTTTACTTTTACAATAAATAAAACTATTTTATTGGAAACATTTATTTGTTTATTTCGTAATATTTTCTATTGCAAAATTTTCAAATTACAACAACACTGGAGCAGCAGTGTATTTAATGGGAGCAACTGAGGCAACAGGCACAGCGGTAGCAACAGCGTAAGAGGCAGGAAGGAAAGCAGCGTTGTAGTTTTGTTTCACATCCACGCGGCTGCTGGCATAAGCGGCATCCAAATGAGCATTAGCGTATGCCGCGGGAGCAGCGGCATAAGCAAAAGGACCAGCTGGAGCAAAAACGGGAGCGGCATAAGCCAAAGGATGAGAATAAGCAGCAGCGTATTTAGCAGCAACGGGAGCAGTATAGGCAGCAGCTAATGGAGCAACAACGGCAGCAGCAGCAATGCCATTGTGATTGCGGGCAACATATTGACTGCTGGTGGCGGTAACAACTGGCGCTGGAGCAGCAGGTACAGTGTAGGCTACGGGAGCAGCAATAAACACGGGCTTAGCAGCAGCACAAGCAACAACAGCAAAGATAACTACGGCCTTATAAAAAAAAAAGTATAAAGAAAGTTAAAAAAATTTGCTTCACATATTTTGCCTCAAAGCCAACTTACAAATTTGAACATTTTATTTTGTTGTGTTCGCGTCTTGTTCGTTAAACAAAGTAAATTAGTTTGATAATCCCCAAAGAAGGCAGTTTTCCTTTTATACTGACAAATTGTGGGAAATTAAGTGATTAAAATTTAAATACTTTAACCAGAATCTGCGCATATTAATACTATAGGCGGGAGTTTTCTTTGCTCCAAAGGCAAATTTTAAACTTTAATTTTTAAACAAAAATTCAGAAAGCGTTTTGAATTTAAAGTTTATAAGGTGTTTTGTTGTTTTGCATATTTTCAGTTTTGCCTTAAATACTGAACAACACAAAATTTATTTTAAAAAAACCCAGCGGTAAAAAGGCGACCGGCATTACTCCTTCTGTATGTACAAAACTTGCTTGCGACTTTGGCTCTCGGGGTCTATCGCCTGAGCTTCTGAATTGTCGTTCGAAGAATGGTTGTCAAAAGGCCTTAAACTGAAAGTGCAGGTACTTTTGCTTTCGCAAAACAAGCAAAATGTATTATTTAAACTTCTTTCTCTGCTTCCTTTTCATAGAACGAAATGTGGATTGTGTTTCAGTTGGCAGAGGTGGCAGGTAGATGTTGGCGGCTTGTGACCACCATGTTGATTTGCTAAAGAGTGATGATAAGAGATTTTTTGGCCCAAATTGATTGCTGTAAGTGCCACACAGAGAACGCCATGATGTACGATTTATGATTGAGATGGCGAGTATATTACACAAAGTGTACGGGCCCCCGCTAGAACTTTTAGTCTGGATTTCTATGCCAATAAGACGCAATCGACCGATGCCCTTGACCTCAATGGCAGGACTGGGATTCGTGCCACCGTAAAACGTCGTGGCCGATATTAGAAACGTGTTACGTCGCATACACAATCCCATGCAGGGCTGTTTCATATTCCATTTTAAAAATTATGCGTCCTTATTGAAAAACCCATTATAAGGCATTCCTTGCCCAAACAGGGCTTTTTCGCCACTGGGTAAACCCATTCTAACTTGTACGTATATTCATATCAAATTCATTTGAACCTTTTTTATATGAACGTTACGAGTTGCACTTTAAATAATTTTGATTATTATTGTTGTTTTATTTTACTATTTTGTTGTATTTAAATGCCTTAACAAAAATTGCCAGAAATCATTTCTTTTGGTAAATCTCAAGGTTTTCAAATATTCTGTATAAACAAATTGGGTGTCAGCTCCATTGGCCAAAAATTGCAGCAGGTTGGGTATAAATATTACATGTTTTCCAGACAATCGTATCATTCGATTTCTTTCGCTTTTGCGCTTCTTAAAAATATTATAACAAACAAAAATGTTCGCACCCGCCGTAAGTTTTCGTTTCTAAACAAAATAATATTATTTTGGAAACTATTAATTGTATTTTACATCGTATATTTTAGAATGTTGTCATCTTCGCCCTAATTGCTTGTGCTGCTGCCAAGCCCGCTTTTGTTGCTGCTCCCGTGGCCTACAGTACACCAGCCGCTGTTGTTGCCGCCCCATCTCCAGTTGTTACCGCCACTAGTAGTCAATATATTGCTCGCAATCACAATGGGGTTGCTACCGCTCCAGTTGTCGCTCCAATAGCTTTTCCCGTTGCTGCTGCTTATAGCACGCCTTTAGCGTATTCTGCCCCATTTGCTGGCGTTTACTCGCATCCTTTAGCCTACTCAGCACCTTTGACTTATGCTGCTGCCTCAGCTCCAGTTTTGTTGTAAGAACTTTATAGTTATAGATTGTTAAAGCATCAGCAGAATAAAATTTTTAATAAATAAATCAAGTCACTATAAACAAATTTCATATTAACAGGACACATACAAGAACATGTTCGAGCATGCACTTTAATATAACAGACAAATAGTTAAACGTTCTAGTCCGATAATTTTAAACACAACTTTCTACCGTCCATTGTCGTTTATTTCAATTATGATAAATTAAAGTTGTTTTTAAGTTAAAGCATGTTCACACGGACACTTTAAATCGAGATTCGCTTTCACATTTATGATTCCCACTTCAATCCTGATAGAAACAATCTGTTTCTTTGAGAGTGAAAAAAAAACATTTTGCAAACACCACGCAAGACAAACATCTTCGCCAAATTTTGTTGCAGGGGTATCGCTAGTTTATCTGAACCAGCTGACAAAACAAAACATATGCAAACAACACAAGATATGCTCCACATATGTATGTACTTATATATACCTATAAAAAATAATGTTGTCGATGAAAAACTGTTTTTTTTTATTAAGATCAGCACTCAGGGGATGACTCCTGTTCATGTGACGGGCGACGCATTGTGCCCTAAGTGGAAAATATGTGAAGGCGGGTTTGAAAGGCGGTGTAGTGTTTGTGTACATTCGATTTGAACCTGCCCGTATGGAGAGTGTGGGGGGGAAGACTTCTGCGGGAAGTTTATTTCATAAGCGAACAGGATGGCTGAAGCAAGAATTTTCCCTGTAATGGGTTGAGCGATTCAATGGCCAATCGACCACAAATGTATGAGCTGTCGATGAAAAACAGGTTGTGCGTAAGAAGGTGGGGGTTTCGCCATCAGGCCCAGACCAAAATCCATTGTAGTAGCGCTAGAACACTGCAACGGTTCTCTCAAGAGAGTATATAGATTTGGATGCCCCACTCTCACTGTAGCTCCAAATTAGACATTTTGAAACGTCAGCCTCTACATGAGAGAGACGTCTACCATTTTCAGGCGAAAGTGGGAGGTATAAATAGGCCAGATGGAGCGCAGTGAGTTTTGCACCGTTTTAAAAACTCGACACACGTGTCAAGAACTCCGGACTCTTTAATACTTACACCACCCATGACAACAGATGAAGCAGCAGCTTTGGCGGTAGCGTTCCTGTGGGTCAACAAGCAACACGTAAGTTTTGCCAGCACGACCCCATTCAGAGATTTCAATGAGGTCTTTACTTAACGTATCATTCATATTCTGCCTCAAAGCCTCAATATCCAAAAGGCCATCTGATCACGGCGTAAAATACTTTCGTACAATCTTTTACCAGCCAAAGTGTCATCTCTATTCTTCCGACTTTGAAACAGCACACGAACGTATTTATGTTGGAAAGAACATTTTATAAATCTCTTAAAGCAAAAAGTTTAAAAAATCAATTGCGAAATATGAAATAAATTAAGGAAATATTGATGATCTAATTTTTGATTTCAAAATTGTCTCTTTAGGAAAATATGTATGTGTGTGTGTGTATGTCTATTTTACGATACATTTGATTAACATTTTATACACAACCACGTGTGTTCGTTCAGTTGTTGTTGCTTTTGTTAAATGTTTGTTCAAATGCACACACATGTACATACATAAATAAATACATATGTGTGTATGTAGGCACGTGAGCTGCAGTCGTATGAACAGTTTAAAGAAGATGTTTTGTTCTCACATCCATCTTTAAGGGAAAAATTTTAGTCTACAACTGTTTATATATTAAAGTAGGGTTTTCAATTCAAAATAATACAATTTAAAATGACTCATTGAAAGACATTTTTAATATTTCCACTACAATTAAAAGCACTCTTTCATTGTCTCTCGCTGGGGAATAGTTTTTTCCTAAATAGATATTTTACTTTCCTCTAAACGTTCCACTACCATAAGTTTCAAATAAAGTAACTACATACCCACACAGATACATATATATATATATATATATATATACAGGACACTCGTATAGAAGCCATCTCATAAATTCGAATTCCCAAAAAATAGAGGCCAGAATTGCGTCATATAAAATGCTGGCAAAAACAAAGTTCCAAAATCTTTTTATGATGCCAATGGTATTGTCCTGCTGATCTTATTGCAAGCAACGTTCCTGTTTTTGCTGATTCATCGGCAAAGCTGTCGAAAACATTTCCCAGCACTTTTTTATGCAAAAGGCAAACATTTCTGGCGTCCTGTGCACTATTTACGCAACTCTTTCAATTGATCTTCATTGAAATTTAGCAGTCCTTAATTAATGATAATGACTTTCAAAATATTGAATTTAAATAATAAAAAGAGATAAACATGTATGTAGATGGTGTATATTATTTATAATTTATTCATTTCATCACAGTTTTTGTCTTAAAAGTTCGAATATAATAGAGTTTACAATAAAACAGGACCTGCAGTATATTTAATAGGAGCAACTGATGCACCAGCATAAGAGGCAGGGAGGAAAGCAGCGTTGTAGTTTTGTTTCACATCTACGCGGCTGCTGGCATAAGCGGCATCCAAATGAGCATTAGCGTATGCCGCGGGAGCAGCGGCATAAGCAAAAGGACCAGCTGGAGCAAAAACGGGAGCGGAATAAGCCAAAGGATGAGAATAAGCAGCAGCGTATTTAGCAGCAACGGGAGCAGTATAGGCAGCGGCTAATGGAGCAACAACTGGAGCGGTAGCAATGCCATTGTGATTGCGGGCAACATATTGACTGCTGGTGGCGGTAACAACTGGCGCTGGAGCAGCAACAATAGCAGCAGGTGCAGTGTAAGCCAAGGGAGCACCAATTAAACCTGGCTTGGCAGCAGCACAAGCCACCAGAGCAAAGATGACAACAACCTTGAGAGAATAAAAATATTGACGATTAGTCGTCTCTATTCGTAGACAAATTTTCAATAACACTTACGTTTCCGAACATTTTGCTGACTTAGGAGTTCTGTTAACGGCTGAAAATCTGTTAATGATAACTTGTGCAAGCCAAAAGACCACATTTATACTGAAATTATTCCACAAATAAACGTCAAAATTTTGTGCAAATTTAAGACTGACCTCCAGCCAAATGGCCGTGTTCTTGGGATAAGCAATCCCTTAGAAAATGCGCTCGGAATGATCATAATAATTTCTTGTGTTCGATTTCGTATCGAAGTCAAACACAAAAGCTTCGAACACAGTTCGAATTTGTATGCTTAAAGCGCACGAGTACTGGAAGCGTGAGTAGCGACAAGCGTAAAATTGCATTTAAAAGCAATAACAAAATATGTATGTATGTATGTATGTATGTTTGTACATAAATCGGATTATTAAATGAACATCTATCTATTCATCGACTTTAGTATTTGCTTTAAAGAATAATATGAAATTTTATTAAGGAAAGTCAAATTCAATGTGGAGTTTGCATAGATTCACCATTAGCAACAGATACGGCGTCATGAGCTTAAACCATTTTTTTTCAAATTGATGTATTCTTTAGCAGAAGCGTTTATGCAAAATCCCTATTAAATTCGGCATTACCTAATAAAATGTCTTATTATTATTTAAAGTAATTATTCAAGCCGAACAGAAGAAGTGTGATATTTTTTTAATGCAATTTTACGCGTGTCAATACCCACCCGTCCACTTCTCGTGCGCTTTAAGCATACAAATTCGAACTATTTGCGAAGCGTTTGTGTTTGACTTCGATACGAAATCGATTTGTTTATGCGAACGCAAACAAAAACACAAGAAATTATTATGATCATTCCGAGCGCATTTTCTAAGGGATTGCTTATCCCAAGAACACGGCCATTTGGCTGGAGGTCAGTCTCAAATTTGCACAAAATTTTGACGTTTATTTGTGGAATAATTTCAGTATAAATGTGGTCTTTTGGCTTGCACAAGTTATCATTAACAGATTTTCAGCCGTTAACAGAACTCCTAAGTCAGCAAAATGTTCGGAAACGTAAGTGTTATTGAAAATTTGTCTACGAATAGAGACGACTAATCGTCAATATTTTTATTCTCTCAAGGTTGTTGTCATCTTTGCTCTGGTGGCTTGTGCTGCTGCCAAGCCAGGTTTAATTGGTGCTCCCTTGGCTTACACTGCACCTGCTGCTGTTGTTGCTGCTCCAGCGCCAGTTGTTACCGCCACCAGCAGTCAATATGTTGCCCGCAATCACAATGGCATTGCTACCGCTCCAGTTGTTGCTCCATTAGCCGCTGCCTATACTGCTCCCGGTGTTGCTAAATACGCTGCTGCTTATTCTCATCCTTTGGCTTATGCCGCTCCCGTTTTTGCTCCAGCTGGTCCTTTTGCTTATGCCGCTGCTCCCGTGGCATACGCTAATGCTCATTTGGATGCCGCTTATGCCAGCAGCCGCGTAGATGTGAAACAAAACTACAACGCTGCTTTCCTCCCTGCCTCTTATGCTGGTGCATCAGTTGCTCCTATTAAATATACTGCAGGTCCTGTTTTATTGTAAACTCTATTATATTCGAACTTTTAAGACAAAAACTGTGATGAAATGAATAAATTATAAATAATATACACCATCTACATACATGTTTATCTCTTTTTAGTATATAAATTCAATATATTACATGTATGTATATCGATACCTAAAACGCAAAACACCCTAACTAACAAAAAACTCAAAAAACTAAAATTTTTTTGCAATTCCGATGTATCTAATCAGAATACAGCACCACCAAGCAAATCAGACTTCCACGTACACAAATAGCAACTTTATTGACAAATTAAAAAAGCCCTGACTACAATATTGAATATCGTTTAAGAATGTTTTTTGCTTCTCCTGTAAAATTACTAAAATGTTAGTTAGGGCGTTTTGCGTTTCAGGTAACGATATGCATACATACACACATATGTATTTGTGTAGGTATGAAAATAAATAAATAATAATTTTTAAGTTTTTAGTTCAAGCTGTCCTGATAAAATGCCATAAATTTATTCAGCACCATCTTTTCGTTGCAAAACCAAATCTAAAAACTTATCGGAAGTGGTTCGTTAAGTGTTTGGATTTTTTTATATAGTCAAACGATTTTTCAAAGTTAATAAAAACAAAATGTTCTAGTAATATGAGTATTGCGAAGGCCAATTCGATCAGTTACACTGTCGCACAAAAATTAGTGTTCAGAAAATTCGCTAATTTGTGATTCATGATCGCATGCCAGACATTGTCTACTGAAGACGACGCTGTGATGTGTGATACTGTGTTCCAGTTCCCATGCAAAGAAATTTATGTACATATAATTGTATGTAGTATGTGTGTGCAACTTTAAAACGTCTTCATTCTAATAGGACAGGGTCACTAAAAGTTGTCGAGCAGAGAATTCAAAATATGACAGCAATCAAGACAGTGTTATTGGTGTTGTCGTACATTGAATTTTGTCGACTACTGCGAACAAGACTTTAACTTGCATTTTGTCATGCACGAAATTTTGCTCAGAAAGTTGACCAATCGGGTTGGTAATTAAGTCTTATTAGATATTTTTTCAATGAAATTTAAAAGTAAATTCAATATTTATAAGAAATTTAGTATTTAAGACAAGTCTAGGAATTCAGAAGCACCCCAAACACTTTCATGTCCAATTGAAATTTTGCAATTTTTCGTGATGAGTTTTTAGTGAGAAAACAATTCATTGTCAATGTTAAATTTATGCCAAACATAACATGTGCATGTCGTACATGTGGTTTAGTGTGATTAACCCCAAGCACGTAGTGAGACACTTAAATTCCTTTCGCCATGCTGCAGTTTCATTAAAACAAATAAATTGTGATTGCATTAACAATCCCGTTACATCCCACAATCACTAACTTGACAGCTCGAATTGTGTCAAAAACAAATAAGAAAAAAAATTAGAAGATTTTCTCAGGATGTTCAAGTTTGTAAGCTGTGCTGCTGCCAAGCCCGGCTTAATTGGTGCCCCTTTGGCCTACAATGCACCAGCTGCCGTTATTTCTGCCCCAGCTCCTGTAGTCACCGCTACCAGCAGTCAAGTTATTGCCAGCAATTACAATGGAGTAGCCAGCAGCCCTGTGTTTGCTCCAGTTGCTGCATCTGTTGTCACCAAATCTGTACCGCCAATGGTTTAAGTTTTGCTCTAAGTCTACAATTCAATATTAGCTGAAGCCGGTGTTCTTGAGAGAGTGCATCAGGTCATTTATACGGTATATAATTGTCGAAAACTCTCTGTATCAAAATATTAAGGGCGGTGCATTCGCCAAGAAGATAAGGATCAGCTTCCTCTTCAAATACCCAAAAAAGGGCCTAAATGAACGTGTTGGTAGAATATTCAACCAATCGTAGGTTCGATCCCTATCAAACACTCTGGTGAAAAAACAATAGGCACAAATGTTTTCAAACAAACACAATAACAAAAAAGACAAATACAGCACAAAAACATGGTTAAGGCCTCGTTATGCGAACGTTGATGTAAAAAAACCCAACTTCTTCCTTCCTACCTCCCCAACCCCGTTGTGGCACAATGGACTGCATATGTAGAGGTTGATCCCTGAGTAACGGTCGCAAAAACAAAAAAGAAGTGTTGCTTAGTGGTAGACATCAGCTGGTGCTTTTAATATGTATGTATGTATATTGAGGCCAGGTTTGAGTCGTGTCCCAGCGAATGACAAAAATACAAAAATAGTATTTTCGTATAGTATTTCATTGTTCTGGAACATATTACAACCTTGTATGACTACCTCACATAAAGTTCAGAAATAAAAATCACCATCATTGGAGAAACCCCTGCACTTGGCGAATAAATTGGCGATTTACTTAATTCTAATTCTTTAAAAAAAAGAACTTCAACATAACCTTAATTAATCTAAATCTCTTATCTTCATTATGCATAATCGGCTGTCTGCACAACACAGACGAACAACTCCTCTATACAATTCACACACATACATATAAATATAATAAACTAAAAGTTTGTCATATGTCATGTTGCCACAATACAAGCAAGTGAATTCTAAGACGAAACTTCACATGAAAAGCACTAAATTTTGTGAGAATTTATTACAATATTATTATTATTATTATTTGACAAAAATTGTGAATTTAACTTTAATAGAAAAGCGTGCAATTATTAAGAAAACGGTTTCTGAAGGTAAACCATATTCTGAAATAAGAAATTTGGTCGGATACTACAATAAACTGATTATAAATACTTTAACACGTGGGCGAAAAAAGTAATTTCGTCTGTAATGATTAAACGTTTGGTAAGACAAAGCAAGAGGGCCCCCTTTATGCCAGAAGGAGCGACAAGTTACTGCAAGCCTTGAAACTGTTCGTCGGAGTTTAAGAGACAACAAATTAAATGCCCGTAGTCCTTGAAACGTTTAGAGTTTTCCAAAAAAAAAACACATTTGGAGTGACCTGTTGAAAAGTGGAGAAATGTCTTATGGACAGATGAGTCCAGAGTTGTTTTATGTGGATGTAAAGGTTCACATGTGTATGTCAGAAGACACCCCCCCCCCCCATTAAAACCAAAATTTACCTTATAAACATGGTTGTGCTAGCATTATGGTAGGGGGGTATTTTTCTTATTATAGTGTTAAGCCTCTCCATTGGATTAAAACAATCATGGAACTGTGTACTGTTCATGCAAAATATTATGCGTCTGAACAGTACATGGTTCCTCTAGCAGTACAATGACCAGAAGCATACAAGCAAAGTGGCAAAAAAACAAATGGCTTCTGCACAATAACATTAATCTAATGGAGTGGCCGGCTCAGTGACCCGATCTCAATCCAATTGAGAGTCTGTGGACGACAAACGTAAAGAAAAGTGTTTCCCAAATTCAACCACAAATGAATGGCTTTGCTTGGCTGTACAACAAATCTGGAGTTCAATTTGAATTGAACTTGCCAGAACTTGGTAAATTCGACGCCAAGACGCTGTGCAACGATTATTGCAATAAAGGACATGCGACTAAACATTAATATTAATGATTATAAGAAGTGTGAGTTAAAATATTTGTTTCATTTGCATTTGCTGATATTATAGGTATTTTTTTTTTAGTACAAAATAATTCAGTACTTTTGTTTTTAGTGACTGTCTTATAAACTTATTTTTAAAAACGTCTTATTAGTATAATTTCAATGAAATCGACTGAACCTCATTCATTCATTTTCTAGCTGTGGTGCAATTCTTTCAACTGTGAATATGTAAATATATGTACATTATGATTAAAACTCCTTGCGTCGAAGCAAATACTCTGTGACATCCCTGACTTAAAATGCGTTCACTCTAAAACTCCATGAACACCACTTTCTAAATACAACCATCATGTGTGTGTGTGTGTGTGCACACATGCTCTTTTATCGTTAAACTGCCCAAAAATATGCCCATAATCCACTTATTATTCAAGGGTTTCACTAGACAAAAACTAAACATTAACCACTGCTTTATATTCTGTTTATTTCAAAAAACAAAAAACCGTTAAATTAAAATTTTGTTGCTGTTTAATGATTTAATCAAATTTTTTGTTTCTTTGGTTTTACTTCTTTTTTCATGGCACTTCTGCCATTCAAACCCACAACATAGTGCAACATGCAAAAGGCTTTGGACGTGAAATGCATAAATAAACTAAACGAACCTCCTTCCCTCCCTCCACCACCCACAACAATTCCACTCGCCCACACACACAAACACACACTTACACTTTGTTAAGAAAATCTTTCAAAGTAAAACAAAAATAACAGTAAAAACAATCATGGCACCAGTATTTGTCATGTCTATTGACTAAGGTCAGTCAGTGAGACAAAAAATTGGTCAGAAAATAAAGTCAAATGTGTACTTGACTATATAAAGAGGTAAAAATGGCCAAATAATTATCAAAACTTAAAAGTCTTTCGAACACATCAGTTCATACGGACCTCGAGAACACAACAAAAAACCACATACAACAAAATGTTCAAATACGTAAGGATCACATTTCGTATTGTTCTATTTCAATTGAATTTGTATATGAAAACTGCTCAAGGATTCTATTCTAACTGTAAATGTTTTATTTTGGTTTTTCTACATTTTAGGCCGTTGTTGTCTTTGCCGTTATTGCCTGTGCTGCTGCTAAGCCCCATTTAATTGGTGCCCCTTTGGCTTATAGTGCTCCTGTAGTAGCGGCTCCTGCTCCCATCATAACTGCCACCAGCAGCCAAGTTGTAGCCAGAACTTACAATGGCATTGCTCATGCTCCAGTTATTGCGCCTGTTGCTCCCGTCGCACCTCTAGCCAAACTTGTTGCCCCTGCTCATGCTCATGTAGCTGCACCTTTTGCTGCTGCTTACACAGCTCCTGCTGTTGCCAGATACGCTGCACCTGCTTATGCCTCTCCCTTCGCCGCTGGATATACCGCTCCTTGGGCATACAGCGCTCCTTTGGCATATAGCGCTCCTTTGACTTACCCTCATGCCCATTATGCTGGTTCCTATGCCTGGTAAAGCATCAATAACAGCGCTTAGAATATTTTTGTTGAAATTTTAATTGTTATCCGTAATGGACTAAATGAGTTGTAATAAAATGTAAATACTTATGCAGAAAGAAAAAAGCTTTACGCCCACGGCCTTATTCATATCAGTGCAAAATCCGAGATCCTTAACCGTCTGAAGGTTGTAAATATTTGGCACTTAGACTTTAATGAAAATCTCGTAATTATTAAGTGCTCATTTTTCCTATTTTTACGAAAATCTTAAGCTTCACAGGCTTCAACAAAGCAATCGGTGTGTGTATTCCTTGCTCTGCTTTGGGATGCCGCCGAAGCCTTTGCACGAAATTTACGCATTAGATGCATACATATGTAGATAAAGAGACGTATTAGTTCAAAATTCGAATTCAGAACAGATAAAATCGCTATTACAGCAAACAACGCGGTGAAAACATACTACATAATTCATAAATCTTGTGCTTCAAAAATCAGGGTGAATCAAGAAAAACAAAAATTTTACTTTTAAAATTCTACCCTGCATGCCTGGTCCAAACATAATTTCAACTGTTAGGAATTCGCTTTGCATGAACTTCAGTTTGCTAAGGCCAGGGAAAATATTGTAAACGAAGCCTCAATGTTTTGTTTACTACTTCTAGGCTAATTTGAGTCTGTCCCACACGATCGAACGTCAGCGCATACTCTGACGTTTGGTTTGGTTTTATCAGCTTTCTGTTGTTCAAAACGTGAACGTTCGACATCGTGAAGCAGACGCTTAATGTCCAAAAACGACGCATGAAACATGAAGTGACTGAAAACCGGATCCTAACTTTTTATAAACACAAACACTTTTTTAATGAAATCAAGAATTGACGCACCAATCAAATTTTTAATGGAATGAGCCCGAGTAATTTAAATTTTCTAGGCGTATCGCTCAATCGCGTGTATTAAAGTTTTGAGCCGGTGTCTCTTTCTCTCTCAAAAAAGGATAAATATAGGCAGACCGGTGGACCGAAATCAATAGTATGTTGTCTTTACAGTGACTAAAAAGGTAGCTTTGGCTTGAAACAGAACATCTGTGTATTAAAACCAGGTCTTAAAGTGGACTTTAATTACACTTTTTCCAAAACAGTCTTGTATAAAAGAGACGCGCTTGTAGATTCCGTAAACGCTTATTTCGTCTGCTGACAACAACTAAAAAGTCTACGACCGAGCCGGAAATTGCTGGTTTTTTTTTATAAACTACAGAGCGCAGTAAAAGGCTTGATTTATCATACAACGTAGTTTTATTAAAATTTCTTAATAAACAAAGAAAATATAAAATTCATAATACTTTTTTAAATTAAATTTCAGTTACTTTCTAGGACCGAAACTTATGGAAATCAATAGGTGACTCAATCAAGTGTGAACTTTTTCGGCTCTAGGATGCTACTTTAACTGTTAAAGTTTCGTTAAATAACTATAAATATCTATATATATTTCAAAATTGAATTAAATCATGGGGATTTTGGAAGTCGCGTTAACAAAGATTTTTGTTGCTATTGAAAGCTTTTTTAATTTTATTAAAACTTACAACTAACAAAAAAGTATTTCGTAAAATGAATGAAATCAGCGAATGCATCGAGATGGCTTGACCCGATTATGCCAATTGAATCAATATAAAGCAGCGGCTGGAGCAATTACTCTTGCCGTTGCCGCTATACGAGAAGCAGCTGGTGCAAAATAGGCAGCAGCAGGTGCAGCTGTTAGCAGTTTGGCGGGGCCGGCTACAACAGCGGCGTTGTATTTGCTAAATATATCCACACGGTGGCTGTGAGAAGTCGATGCCAAAGGTGCCGTAAACGCTGCTGGGTAAGGAGCTGAGTAAGCAGCAGCAAAAGGAACAGTGTAACCAGCGGCATATGGGGTTGAAAAAGCGGCTGGATATGGTGCGGTAAAAGCTGTGGCATATGGACGAGTGTAAGCAGCATAAGGTGTTATATAGGTAGCAGATAATGGTGTAGTGTAAGGGGCGGAAATTGGGCCAGACGCTAAGTGAGCTGCAACAGCGTGACCGGGCTCAGCTGAGGCACTGGCCAAGATGGTGAGTAAGACAATGGAATTTAACTGAAATCAAACATTTCCGTTAGCATTAATTAAAACTCATGCAGGCTCCGCTTCAAAGAGCAGAAGCAAATGGTACACTGGAAAAAATAATTGCTTCAATTTTGTTAAGAACATTTTAAATAAATTTTCCAAAAATTATTCCTTTGACGAAGGTTTAAAATGTTGTGGGCGTACGAGTACTTTTTATTATTGTTAACTTTTATGCTATTTTATATTTAACATCCTCACCAATTTAAACATTTTGAAACTTGATGTGTTTTTCTTGTTTCTTAACTTGTTGGGTTTCCAACTACTTCTGATTTTTATTGTTATGAATACAAAATGGCCAAAAACCGCGTTTTATATACTATTTTCTATTAAATACTATTATTTTATTTGAATATTTCTTAATGCCACAATTGGCACTTTGCCTTTGGCTCGGAACGATATCTTTAGCTGTTTTCTGGTTTAAAATAACTCATTTTATGCCATCTTACCTTCAATATTGACTAACAAATTAAAAAATGTACATTAGAAATTCAAGGTTAACTTTTTACGCAACTGCTTTTTTGGACAAAGACCTAAATTTCCTGCCTCTGGTTTGACATACGGATTGGAAATACACACAAAAATTTACATTTCTTTCTCAAAAAAAAATGCTTTGCGTTCGAAAATCTGTATGCGGGATGTTGCGGCTCTGTGTAATCAGGGAAATTTAGGGGGTGAAATCGAGAAAATCATAAAAAAAACGTCAGCACAAAAAAAATTTGTTTATATAAAGTGTAAAGTGTATTAAAACAACTAAATTTGTATGGCTTCAGAGATCAGTTTTAGATAAGATTATATTACAATCAGTTGAATTGTTTTTGCAGCATCAATATGTTTTTTGTTTGTTTTCGATATTAGATGCGCTTTTATTTAAAAAAAAAAAACATATTTTACAGATTTTAAAGAGAACTTCTCATAGTCTTAAGCGCTAAATTTCAGCGAAATAAAATGAACGCCAAAAAAAAGGTATTAAGATTTTATTCTCGTACATTTTGTTCAACTAGTTTCCATATCTAGTGGAAGCCCGAATCCATTTCAATACATACATACATACATATAACAAGCATTTCAAGTTTTCTGAATTCAGTGATATTTTCATATTCAGTCAATTTTTCAATATCGGCAAAATATGAACAGTTTAAATACATACATGTATATATTCAGTCATATTCCTCAACAGTGACATCAATGCACATGTGTATATATTTCTAGTTACTTCTGGACCTTGAGTATTCAGTTAATTTCTTAATACGCTTGCAGAATGCAAGACCACTGTCTATTAAGAGGCCTCGCAATTCGCGCAGAGTAGTTATTTTATTTCTTAATAGTATAATCATTTTGAGATTCGATTTCGTTGGTGAACTCGTCACCTTGAGAATTATTAATGGACGGACACTGATTGTGAACGAACAGTTTTAAGTGAAAGAATTAGTAGTCGGCTTCTGCTAATTGCTAACGATAATAATTACTTAATGCGTTAACAGCCTTGAATGTAGTTGCTCTGCTTTACCATATTAGACCCAGTTGCTTAAGAGCAACTCGTCCAAAACCAAGTTCGAAGCGTAGCGAACTTGAGGTATGCGCTTGTGTTTGATGCAAACTTTCAGATACTAAGATTTTGTCGGAAGTTTGTTAAAATTTAGTCGTAATAAAGAGAGAGAAAATGATGGAACGGTATTGCTTGTGCGTCCATTGTCTGGTATGAAGTTAGTTCGTATCGAAAATGTAGGGAATAACAATACACACTTCTTCACCCTAGTCTAAGGCGACTTAACGGTATTATCACCACCAACAAATAGGAAAAAAAACAATAAACCAACAATTGAAAAACTTCAGAAAGCACCGCGGCAATAATGTTTCATTCCATCATCAGGCTTCAATTCCAACGACATCGTCAGCAACACCAGCTACTAAAATCGTAGTTGAAGCTTTGAGAAAACTGGTGAAAGTGCTCACTTCTGCATCCGACAAACCACAATACTAAGGCGAAGGTTAGACGCGTCGCCATATCTAAACTATTTTATACACTCAAATATTATTTGAAATGCTATTATTCTATTATAAATTTTGTGAAAAATTGTGTCAGGACAAAATGTATACAAAATCACTCTATAATTTTACGGGCCAGCAGGACTTCGTTTTTAAAACCAAAGGCAAAATATGGAATTATCAAAGCCAAGTATCTTCGCAACATCTTGAAAATTAATGAAAGTGAATTACTTACTTACATCTTCGCCACTCAATAAGCAAGTTGCTTCATTTTTAACTTTTTAGCGCACTGTATATAATATGAATCGAAATATATTTATTACTGTATAAACAACTGAACTTTTATAACGCGCCTTGTGCAACTTGACATTTACCATACGCTAAAGTTTTTAAACTCTCCATTTTAAAACCATACTAAACTCAACGGCGTTTCTACCACATGGTTGGCAGCACCACTAAAAGAATGATTACTAAACACTTCCTAACCAGCAGCTGTTTTCTATTTTTTTTTTTGCTTATTTTGAATTTGTTACTGTAATCAATTAATAAATGAAAGTTGTGGTTGACAGTTGTTTGATAAACTTCACAGTGGGAGCTCATTTGCTAGAAATTTTTTAAAATTTTAAATATAAATAAAACTTTTATTATTTACCTTTTTCTAAAAAAAAAATCTAAAATATGTTTATTGAAACGTGCATAGCTCCAGTAAATATAGCTTTAATTAAATATTGTAAGTGGAATTTGTTAATTTTAACATACATTCATATTTAGTCCAAGTAAAATTAGATAACTTTCTCTTTTCTCCATATTTTGTTCTTTGTATGTACATGATGTCTAACGATGGGGATTTTTGGCTATAATAAACTTTAATTGTTCAATACGGAAAAGGGGGCAAACGAGATGAAGAATTGATTTTACCGATAAACGATTCATTAAGCATGACTCTTAACACCGATGAGGTAAGAAGGATAGTAGAAAAATCTATTATGTGCACTTAACAATTGTTTAGCATTCATATGCTAAATAAAAACAAACATTTACATACATACTTCGTTATGTGCATATTTACATATTTATGTACATACATACATACATAAGTGTGCATTGTAAGCGCCACCTTTGACACGAATTTTATTTACATACTTTTTTCCCGTTTTTCACTTAAAGATGTGTGCTAAAACTACGGTAGCTGCTTGCTCATCTTTTAGAGAATATCGTATGTGGCTCAATGGTGAGGAGGTGCCTTTTGAGGAGAATCCTCGTGTTATGAGATGTTTAAAAGCCAGTAAGTTGTTAATGCCTAAACGAAAGTAATTTAATTTGCAAAAAAGAAACCTCATTTATATTATTGCCTTTGGATATGTACTCGCATGCATTTGTATCCAGGTTAAAGGTTAACAACACGTACGTAACTGAGTTGCAAAAACACAAATTGGAACGCTATGGCAAAAATTTAAACTTTTTTGTATATTAAATATATAAGTAGAGAAGGGCGAAGATGGTTTATTTTTCTTTCAGTTTATAGTCAAGCAAAATTATTCGGCTCTTTTCAAAGATAATGATAACTTAATAATTGTCGGTCGTATAATCTTAGCTACATATTTTCAGTTTTTTCTTTTGACAAGTTTTTCACAAAATTTTAGCATCTTAATAAAACGATTCGAGTTTTATTTCTTTTACAATTTGAAATTTACTTAATTAAAACTCGAAGGTTAAATTGAAATGAATTAATTTTTTCGGAAATATGATTTGGTAATTTATGTTCATCTGGTTTTAAGTAAAAATTCTTCTTCACGTTATTAATTGCATTGCAATTCGAATGAGTTGTAATTGATTTCGGTACTCGCTTTTTTCTAATTAACAAACGTTAAAACCTTTTTATTGTTTATAAATAAAAAATTAAAGAACAGAAAATAACACATATTAATGCATTTCTATGCCACATACTGATAAGCCAAATCCTCAACTTCAGAGCTAGTTGGAAGCAGTCAATGTATGAACTCATTTTAAGTGTTCCTAAAGCTAAAACTTTTGCTTTCGTTACTTGACTAATTTACTAATAAATCTAACGAAGCGTAATAATAATTTCCTGAAGAAAAGAAGGACAATTGTAATAAAAGTAAAAAAAAAAAAAATTAGGAATAAGATAATTTAAAACAAACTAACTTTTCTTAATGCATAAAAAGGCCTTATCGCTGGCAAAACACTTGTCTGGCAAATATATATATGTATGTATTCACATGCATGTGCACATATATATTTGCATCGTACATACACAAAAACATCTTATGCACTTAAACCCTTTTAACTTTAAGGACAAGCTCGTGGTTTTTCCCATGCCCAGGTATGCAAGAGCCATCAAGGTTTCAGTCATAATTATAAACAAAGAAGTACCAAATTGACAAAACGTCTTCCCTCAGGGATAAAATATAACAGAAATGTTGTGCGTGCCCAAAGACTTTAAAACATTTTCCATACGAAAAATTACATATACAATAGATCGTAAAACGATTTTTTTAGGTTTTACTAATTTATTATTCATTTAAAAGTAGTTCTTTATTTTTCGGTAAAAATATAACGACTTTTAAATAAATTTCTAAAACAAAAAACTGGTAACATTCATAATTTATAATATGGCAACGCAAAACTAAGGACACACTTGTTGTTAAATTTGAATAGCGGTAGAACGAAGAGTGCAAAAAAAGTCAAACATATCTTGAGCAAAGAAAAAATATAATAGAATTAAATAATAAGGAACACAAATCTTATGCAAAAATCCGTAAAATTGTGTCTCGAAGTCGTTTTACGGTGAGAAAAGAACCGAATCGAAAATAAGCCTATAAGTGGTCGGCCACCAAAGCTGACCGACAAATATAAAAGATATGTTTATGTATGTCTTAGGAGCATCGTTGAGAAGAATAGTTTCACAAGTGCCACAACAATTCCAGTTGAACTCGAAAAATACCAAAGAAAAAACAAAAGTTTCAGCCGATACCGTTCGGAGATGTTCAGCTGATCAGGGGCTGTTGTCATGTGTACCAAGAAAAAAAAAACACGAATCAAAATATAATACATATCGCACCCTAAATACAAAAGGGTCACAACTCAAAATCTTCCAAGAGTGACTTTTTTCAGAGTACACATCTCTAACTACTGCAGCAATTTCCTTCACGTCACTATCTTCTTTAACTGGAAAAATACAGTCATGTCTAATGTGTTGCTTCTGCACGACGAACTAAACATAAACAGTTTTTTGTCTCTGCGGAAAATTTTAGTATTTTGAGTTGTGACCCTTTTGTATTTAGGGTGCGATATATTTGGTTCTGATGGCCGTTTAAAAGTGTGGCGTAAACAAGTAGAAGCGTTGAATCCCCAAAACTCGGTAAAGACAGTTAAATAGGGGTGTGGATGGATGGTACGGAGGTGCATGTCTTCATCGGGCGTTGCAAATCTCGTATTTATTAAAAATTAATGTTACCAATTTGTTTACTTACATATGTAGATATTTTGAAAAATAATTTGCAAGAAAGTGCGTCAAAAATGGGTTTAGACAACGAGTAGTATTTCCAACAAGACAATGACCCGTAGCATACGGCCCACAATGTGTAAATGTGGCTTCTGTATAACAATCCGCATATGCTAGTAGCGCCTCGACAAAGTCCTGACCTCTAGCCCATAGCGCACATACATACAAATGGGAAATTTTGAAAAGAAATATGCGAAAGCCTGGTAATTGGAAGCAAATCCCAATTGAAACAGGTGTTGCTGGAGCAATGGAATAAACTAAGTGCCGAAACAACCAAAACCTTAGTTGATACCATGAATAAAAGATTAAAGGCTGTCTTACACAACAAATGCTATCCCAACCAATAATAATATGGTAAAACATTCGATATACATGTTTGCAATTTTTAACAATAAATTAGTATCTATTACTTTTGCAGGTATTTCCTTACACTTGCGATGCAAATTTATGTTCTAACACTAACATTTTCTGGATTTTTCTGCCACTGCCACTGCCACTGAATTAATACGTAGTATTTTTGTATTTCTGAGTTTTTGTTTTGTTTGTTTTGGTAGCGTAATACAAACAGGTTGCTTGTGTGCTTAGTTTTGCGTTCTACTGTATCTATATGAAAGATTTTTGTTTTTTATAAAGAGGCCACAAATTAAAAGAAAGTCTGAAATACATTAAATAATACAATAAAACATTTATATTTTAACATTTTCCGTCTTATATTAAAATCGGTTTTCCTTTGGCAATATTTCGTCAACATCTCGTTGAGCAGCCATTGAACGAGTTTTCATGGAGCCGTAAGAGTATTCTTGGCGTAATTGGGAAGAAATACGGAATTGAAAAACCGAATTGTTTGTTTCCCGTAAACATTCGCATAGTTTTGCTCGTCACTAAAGATATATATACATGCGTACACACACACACACATTTGAACGTTATTCTCGACTTGAAGCTTTTTTCTTAAATTTCTTTTTCCCCAGTACAACGCTTAGCTTTAGCCAAGACAGAATCTCTTAAGTTTCCTCTGGAGTGGAAGTTGCATGTTGTGTCTCGAAATAATTTTCCAACAGCAGCTGGTTTGGCCTCAAGCGCTGCCGGTTATGCTTGCCTAGTCTATACCATGGCCACGCTCTACGGCATAACAGATGAAGAACTGACCTCTATAGCGCGCCAAGGTAGTGGCTCTGCTTGTCGCAGTTTACATGGCGGTTTTGTTCGTTGGTATATGGGCAAACAAGAGGATGGCTCGGACTGCATAGCGACACCGGTTGTATCAGCCTCGCACTGGCCAAATATGCATGTTTTAATTTTGATAGCAAACGATGGCCGCAAAAAGACCAGCTCTACGAAGGGTATGCAACGAACCGTAGAAACATCCGAGTTAATTAAATATCGGGCTAAACATTGTGTGCCCCACCGCATCAATGCCCTGACGGACGCTATAAAACAAAGAGATTTTGAAACGTTTGCCAAAATCATCATGCAGGAGTCAAATCAATTTCATGCCATTGCCCTGGACACTTATCCGCCCTGTGTCTACATGACTGATGTCTCACATGCCATTGCGGCATTCGTGCACGCTTACAACAGCGCTGTGGGCCATACACGTGTGGCTTATACATTTGATGCGGGATCAAACGCTTGCCTGTTTGTGCTAAAAGAACATGTGGCGGCTCTTTTGCAAGCTTTACAAAAATCCTTTCCCAATGATGCTGCTTCGAATGTCGAATACTATCAGGGCATACCAGAGAATGCAGAATCTGCTGCTTCGTCATTTTCCTCCAATGACGACTTCATTTTAAATGGAAATTTTTCATTTCAAAGCCATGAACGCAATCTACTTAAATACATCATACATACCAAAATTGGTTTCGGACCACAACGTTTAAACAAAGATGATAGTCTTCTGAACCCAACAACTGGTTTCCCATTTTAATACAATAACAGAAAATCCTCACATATATGTACATACATATATGATGTATGTATGCATTGACGAAAATTTACAACTCTAGAGTGAAAATCTTAACTTCGAACAAAACTTGAAACGCTTCACACAGTAAACGATGACAATAACGAAATCAACTTTTATACAACTTAGAATTAGTCAATAATTTATTGAATGTTCACGTAGTCATCCAATCCTTTACAAGCCTGCATATATGTGTATTTTATGTACATACATAAATATTTATATGATAAATAAATACATACATACGTATCTATGTACAACCCAAGCATACATACATATTTATGGACAATTGAAGGGCAAACCAAACTCGTACTTACTTTCCAAATGCATTAAATTTTAAGTAAAATAATTTTTTGTATTCAAAATAAAACATATTTTAGGCTCTGCTTACTTAATATTGTATCGCTGAAAACATAAAGAATAAATATGTAAATGTAGTGAACAAATGGTTATTTATTTATTTATTTGATTACCACAACATTATTTTATAATAATAAGATATACATAAATTAAGACTTCCCTTCACAGCGTTCGCAGAGAAAGAATCATTACAGAACAGAAGTATTTTAATGACACGAGTTGAGAGGTGCGGTTTGGTTAAAGTTTAGTTCACTAAGAAGGAACTCCGAATCAAGACCAGAACAAATAAAGTGGCGGTTATGAACAGTTTTTATAGATTTTATAATATAAATAACCACCAATTTGCAGAATTACTTGTGCATATGAAAGAGCTGCACTAAATTTCTTCTTTTCAATGGGGGCTAGCAAAGCACGCCGCATTAATATAGTATTAAATCAACGCTGTGTGAACCTTGCAAAGGTAACGAAAAAATAGACTTACGTACATACATATATAAAAACTTTAGCAACTGCCTGTATTAAAGGCCTGTTTACATGGTGATACAAAGTGTTGCGTCTTTGTAGAATCAAAATATTGTGAAATTCTCTCCGTTAAAAAAAGAGAACAAAAGTCGGTTGTAAGTATTTTTCATGTTTACACGGATGGTGTCTATAAGTCAAAGGAGATGTAAACTTTAAAAAAAAGAGAACAAAAGTCGGTTGTAAGTATTTTTCATGTTTACACGGATGGTGTCTATAAGTCAAAGGGGATGTAGACGGTAATACAAGTCGTATGTAAAACCAAAGAGAAAATCTTATGAAATTATCTCCGTATTTTAAAAATGAGAACAAAAATCTTACGTCAGTTTTTTTTTACCTTTACATACATCCCTGATCTAATGATGTGTGAAGAAATTTAAAACAATTTTAAAAAACCATGACTTTCTCTCTATGCCGTATGGTTTCATTACATACTAAGTTTAGACGATACCATCCGTGCTCTTCTACTCAAAAACTTGACTTATCGTAGGACTTGTGTTGCCGTCTAAATCCCCTTCGAGGGAAAGCAAAGCAAAAATGTTAAACAGCTGATTTCGTGACAATAAACGCGCAAATTACAGATGAAAAGAAGTGCAGCGAAAAATTTAATATTGGCGAAACTCTTTCTATAAATTCGTACTATTTTTAATTTAATTTTAACTCCAAATTGAAATTGAAAGCAGATTTGTTTATTTGGTGTTTTTTCTGTCTGTTTTGCTGGTCGTGTGAATTAAATAGCTGATGGTTCAGCTCTACGGTAATTATAAAAGCAGTGATGGGAATATACTACATAAAAAATAACCCTTTTTTATGCTTTTACATGATAAGACTTATTTCACTCTACAAAATTTGTTCGCATGTCGTAATACATTCATTACGGTGGCAACACACCTTAAGCCCTAATGACACTACATTTTTCGTTCGTTGTTCAATTTTTGGCGAACAATACAAATATCAAATCAGATATATTAAGAAAAATACCAAACTGTTGAAAATGTCCTAAAGTTATCGGCAGGAAATTAAGTTCTGTGAAAAAAAAATTAAAAATTTTTCAAATTATAATTGAAACACTAAAAGTGGCGATTTATGGACAAATTAAGCGACTAGTCGCCTTTTTTCTGCTCGATTTTGAGGTTTATTACAAGCGTTAAGTTGGCAACACAAAAAACCTATATTTTCTAACAATATTTAGCGGTTGCTCTCTTTTAACATTTATTGTTTCCTTCTAGCGATTAATCATCATCAATTAGTGGGCATTTACAGCAAGCAATTCTTTCAGCTAAGCTGATTAAGATGAGTACAGACTTGCTTGTACTTTCAATCAGCAATCAAAATTGCTGTATGTGAACGAGAAAGCAATTTCAATAAGAAATGTATATATTCGTTATGAATACGAATTGATCAGTGTAAATTGTGACTTAATGAAAGAAAAGTGTACTGTCATAAGGGCTTTAATGTATCACTGAAGTAGTTTTTTTGTCGAACTGACGGAAATGGCTCGTAGCTTTACAAAAATACTGGTATAGCTGGTGTTCGAATCTATGTTTATGTATGTCGGCACTTCGACGATGCCACGCTGCATGAGTTGGTAGAATGTTCGACCAATAGTCGTAGAGGTCTTGGGTGCGATACCTACCAAAGACTCCGGTGCAAAACAATAGCAATATTCTTTACATACCACTAAAAAAAACAATAACAAAAAACACACACTACTGATAGTACCGGCATAAATACAAGCACTCAATAGTTAAATAAATCAAATCTGTATCAATAAAACTGACTTTGAACTCAACGTTGGGTTAATTGATGTTTGATTTACACTGGAAACTGCATCAGTTAAGTTCTGACATCCTCATTCCTCCTGCCCTTAAATCTAGTTCTGGTAGATTTGTATCCGCATATGTATATGTAAAGGGTGGTTAAATTTCAAGGGCCGATGTTGATTTTGAATAAAACACAAACTATTTAGGAAATTATTGTAATTTTATTTTATTATGATGTATTGGTATTACTCAATTATTTATGGAACAAAATATCGGCCAAATGGGCGCCGCGACCTCGGCGGCACACCTCCATCCGATAGTCCAAATTTTCGATGACGCTGAGGCATAATGGAGGTTCTATGCCGTTAATGTGCCGAATTATCTGATCCTTTAGGTCTTGAATTGTTGCTGGCTGGTATCGATGTACACCTTTTCTTTCAAATAACCCCAAAGAAAAAAGTCCAACGGTGTCAAATCACATGATCTTGGCGGCCAATTGACATCGCCATTACGTGAGATAACACGGCCATTGAATTTGTTGCGTAAAAGAGCCATTGTTTCGTTAGCTGTGTGGCAAGTGGCACCGTCCTGCTGAAACCACATATCGTCCACATCCATATCTTCCAATTCGGGCCATAAAAAGTTCGTTATCATCTCACGATAGCGAACACCATTCACAGTAACTGCCTGACCGGCCTCATTTTGGAAAAAATACGGCCCGATGATGCCGCCAGCCCATAAACCGCACCAAACAGTCACTCTTTGTGGGTGCATTGGTTTTTCGACAATCACTCTTGGATTCTCATTCGCCCAAATGCGGCAATTCTGTTTATTGACGAATCCACTGAGGTGAAAATGTGCCTCATCACTGAAGATGATTTTCTTCGAAAATTGATCATCCACTGTTGCCATTTCTTGCCACCATTCTGCCCATTCACGACGTTTGGAATGGTCAAGAGGCTTTAGTTCTTGAGCCAATTGCACCTTGTAAGCGTGTAAATGCAAGTCTTTATGCATAATGTTCATCAACGACGAGCGTGAGAGGTGCAATTATTGGGAACGACGACGAGTTGAGGTGGACGGCTCTTCAGCCACACTATCGCGAACAGCAGCAATATTTTCTGCAGTACGAGCTGTACGAGCATGTACTGGTGTTCTCACATCTTCTACAGACCCGGTTTGCTCGAATTTTTCCACGATTTTTGCAATTGTACGCACATTTGGACGATGAAATTGACCAAAAAAATTACGAAGTGCACGATATGCATTTTGATTTGAACTCCCATTTTCATAATAAGTCTGGATAACTTTAACACGTTGTTGGATTGTGTATCTCTCCATGGTTCAAATTGAATAAGTCTGAAATAGAGAAATGTCAAATAAAATTCGGAAAAAAACTTGGCGTTTAGGTGTGGTTCACATTCAACATCGGCCCATACAATTTAACCACCCTTTATGTATACGGGTCGAGCTCTGAATAGTGGTCCCAAAAACAAAATTTTGAAAAATACATGCATTTGATCAAACTACAGAATCACCGAGCGTAGGTTTCTATACCCGGTATCTATGTAGAAAGCCTCTTGCGGCATTTATTGTCTTAAGCCACAGGCAGGTCATCCTGGGGGCACGCTGCTTCCCAATCTGCTAATTGGCATTTGGTGAAGGTTACAGAAAAACCTGCATAACCTGTGATTTCCTAGAGTTTTAGTTGCCCTACCAAACGACGAATCTCTTGCTCTCTACACCGTAAAAAAGAAGAATGCATCAGTTTACTAACTGCTCTCCATGGGCAGCTGGAAAACCAAAAATTTTCCCATTTTTTCCCCCACAATGCAAATCACTCAAGATCACCTTTGGCTGCCAATCCTTCGATTGTAACGAAGATGAGGAAAGGCTCAGTTGTTTTGTCTGCGTTCTTTGTGGTTTTAAAAGTACATATTAGTTTTGATTTTCCTCGAAAAGAACTTTCGTTTTTAATTTTTGTTCTTGATACGTCGTTTACTGGCAGGACATGCATTTTATTAGGTACCCTCATTTATATGCGTATGTATTTATGTGTCTGAATTATGCACGCGATAGAAGTTTTTTTTCAGAAATAAACTTAATAATTTGTGTTATATTCAGTGTGTGAACAGGTGTTTTGAAGGTTGGAGTATCCACTTACGTAAGTTTTGACAATATTAAGCACGAACTGTGCAAAGATCAACAACTACTAAAATATTGTATAAATATTTAAAGCTGTGGAGAGAAGAAGCATTGAAAGCATTAAACGCAAATATCACCACTTAGAGTAAATGGAGTTTTGTGTATAAATAAGCGGCTAGAAAAGTACTTGGGTCACAGTTCCAGTGTTCGGCGTCGTCACTTGCAGTTTCCGATTTTCAAAATGAACGCTTGTCATATTTTCTACGCTTTTGCCATTATTTTCGCAGCCTTTGTTCAGTTATCAGCAGCGGTAATTGATTTGCTGAATTGAATTCGGTTGAAAGGCAATTTAAAAATAAAAACATTTTTCTTTTCTTTTTCAAGGACTGTTTACCTCAGCACTCTGAATGCAGAATGTCTTCCGAATGTTGCTCTGATATTTGCTTTAACAACAGCTGTGAAGATGAATAGTTTCCAGAACATTTCCCAGCCTGTAGTTCCATAGTTTAGAAAACATTTAATAAAACTTTTCAAGTCCTGTTCCTTAATAACAGCAAAGTGTGTACATCTTATCTATATAGTAGGTTTTGTCATTCTTGCAATGCAGTTATCATTTGCTAAAAGAAATGGAGTTCAATTATCAAAATCGAAAACAATAAAATAGATCTGTCGTCGAATTGTGGCCAAGTGGAGAAAGAGTGAGTACGACACCAACTAAGTTCGCCAGCCGCAATTCATCGATGCCTTTCGCACTAGATTTAGAGGCTGTTGAGTCACAACAGTGGCCACTTTTTTGAACAAACTCTGATTGGGTAACTTTTTCCCTTTCAATTTTAATGCGTTGTACAGTTTCGCTAAATATTTTTTGAAATGGCTTCATCACAGTATATAGAGATACCTCTAGACCGATCCTGTTGAAATTTTCTCACCACTGGCACTCTTGAATTGAATTATAGGCTCTATGATGTCTTCATAAAAGATGTCAAATACGAATTTTACTCTTTAAATTGAAAATAGCACAATCTTCATTATAATATTTTTTTAACAATTAAATAAATTATTTAAAATACTTTTTATAACTTGAAAGAATTAACAGTTTTTTGTGTTTTGATATTTCGTTGTTATACCCACGGAGATGTTATGCAAAATCAACGATGTCACACATGAACTTTCTACAGTTTTGGTTGCCGTGCCAAGCGAAGGGACTCCTTCCTCGCTATACTGCAAAAAGCAGAATGCCCCAGATTCATTTATGTCAAGGCTAAACCTATTGCCTGGGGGCATCTTCAAAACACAAAGCCACACCAAATGTTGGTACATAACCTCAATATTTACATATACATATTTAAAAATTTCCCAAAAAAAAAAAAAAAACAATAATGTCGCTTTGATGGAATGGCCTGCACCTGGAATCACCTGATTTAAGACCCATCGAAAATTTGTGGGCTGAGGTATCTGAGTAATCGCAGTCAAACCGACTGACAATAATGATCCTTCGGTGACAGTGCAACAGGTCTGGGACTCCATTTCATTAGGAAGGTGCCAAAACTTGGTCGATTCCATGGGAAGATGCTGCAAAGCAGTTATTTCTAACAAGGGTAAAGCAACTAAATATTGAAAACAGTACGTAAGGAATTGCTACTGACATTCAGATTTTTGGCAAAAGTTCTTTTTTTACAATATATTAATTTGAATTCAAATGAAACACATTTTTTTACACTTTGAAAAAAATTACAAAAGCTTTTTTCGAATAAATAAGATTTTGTCACCAGTTTAAAATCAGCTGTGCTAGTGGTGCTATTATTTTGACACCAGCTGTTTGTATATGTATGTATGTACATATTTATTGATTTTTAACTTTAAACAAATTGCAACATTTTTATGTTGAAAATTCTTGTAGCAGGAAATTAAATGTCCAAAAGTTGTAGCATCCCTGTGAGAGTGATGCCAAGTATATGGCAGATGATGCCGTTACCAAAGTTCAACTCTCGTCATTCTACAGCTTCAAATGTAAAATTTACGAAACGCATCCACAACACCAGCGAATGAAGTGGAACAGGTCGAATTAATCATTTATTTTTCGTTTTCAATTTTATTTAGTATATCATTAATATTCATATTACATGTAATAAATTGATTAATAATTTCTTTTAATTAATTTAATTTCTTGTATGAATTTGTTTACTATTTTTTTAATATTATTTTTTACTGAGAATCTCTTTCTTTTTGTGGTTTTCTTTGTTGAATTATTGTATAAATAACACATGCAATACCAATAGTTTATGTTTTATGAGTGAATGAATAATTAGTTTTTTTATTTGTTTCTTTTTATCGGATATTTTGAATATAATTTTTCCGAATAAAAGTGGAGATTTCGATTAGACAATTAATTTTCATACCGTATTTCTGTGGCGATTTTATTAGGAAAAAAAATATTTAACGGACAGAATTTTGTATTTAGGAAATTTTGGTTTTGCTTTTTTTTTTTTTTTTGTTTCTATACTTAATATAGTAACTTAGATTAAATAATAACTTATTTAATTTTAATTTTTTCTTAACGTTTTTGTTTGGCTTATTTCTCGATTTTTTTTTTTCTTTCTTTGAATTTCCTTTCAGTTTTAGGGAAATCTAGCGGCTTTTAAGTTAAATTTAAGAACATTTTATAAAACAACATAAACTAATTTGTTCTCAATTGATTTGATTCTTAGAACTTCATATACACATACATTAAATTGTTAGTTGCGAATTAAGGTCAATTTTTATACATTTACAATGGATTTTACTGTTGTTATATACAAAACAAACTTAAACTAATTAAACAATTAAAAAAAAAAAAAAAAACATACAACTAATTTGCTTAAATAACAGTTGGTGGTGAGTCAACAAATGTCAGTCAAGGTCTCAGTAACAAAACCAAGTGAAGTTGTTGACTTAAATTCAAATCGGTTACCGAAACTCTGCTACAAAAACAACTGAGATTCTAAAATAAAATTCTTGTGTTCTATCATTTCAAGTTGAAAAATATTACACAATTATATTAAACCTACATATTGTACATACATATTTGATAGCATTTGTTCTTGCAACGAGTATTTTCTTACAGATTTAAATTCCATTATTCGGGTTAATAGGAGAGGTCGTCAATACAACAAGAGAAATGCGGTGAAATGATCTGGTGGGGAAACTAAATGCGACTTCTAGTAGAATTTACGCCTAATGAAATGAGCAGAAACTTAAAAAGTCCCATTTCGATCTTATGATTGAATTCCATACTGTGCTGCAACAGCTTGTTTGCGTTTTTGTACATCAGTCAGGCAGGGAATTAATGTCGGTACCAGTTTGCAGGAAACGACGCGCGCTTAACAAGAAATATTTATGTATGTAGATGCATGCACCCACATATAGTCACTTTAATTTATAAAGGGCCTATCGAAACATTTGTCTTCTTCAATTTCGTTTTTTGGCCATTAAATTTTCAGTTATTTATTTGCATTGGAAATAAAATGCAATTTTTTTTTTTTTTTGCTCTAAAACTTCGGGTTTTCTCTCAAGTTTTTTTATTCTAATGGACGCTTTATAAAATGTTGGATTCGTCGTTGGTAAATTAAAACAACGATATTTAAAATAGGGAGGCAAAAAAAAAAAAAACAATCGCTAAAGACACGAGTTTTGTATTTTAATTGATTTAAACAAAGTTGTAAGTAAATCTTTAACCTGTTTTTGAAATTCAGAACATCTTTCTGGTTTTTTGTGGAACGGCTCGTTGGTGGAACGCACCTACAGTTTGGTGCGTTTGTCTAGCCGGCAACCACCAACAACTGCTTGCTGGCTTTATCACTTTGATTGCCATCCTTAATCGAGCCACAAATTTGTTGGAACATAAACGAACACATAAAAACTTATTGATTAATTGTGTTATCTTTGATGAATTTATTGCTATTAGAGAGATTTACTGGCATTTTATTTCCAATCATATTCAATATGGCGCTTTCGTTGCCGGATACCGAAATCTTTTGCAGCCGGCCGCAGAAGCGTAAAGCAAAAGAAAAGCGCATCACAACTGCAGCTTGGAAACTGTATTCTGAATATTAGTGAAACAGCATAAATCAACCAGCAATATTTTAAAAGGCAATTTCTCTTGTTCGAGGAGCCGTCATTGTGTTTAACATTTGCTTTAGTGGTGGCCAGCAACAATTGAATGTCGTTGGCAGAGCCTCTATCTATTCCTTAGGTCTAGGAAATGTCTCGAATGTCTATGAAGACTAAATACTTATTGGCAGAGAGGAGTGTTTTTGGTGTTAGCTTGATATGGTGACAGCGACGGCTCTTGGAATCAGGGGTGTCCAGAAGTCTCCAGTAGTTTAGTAAGAGAAGATATTCGGTTTAGTCTTTGGTTATGGATTTTTTTTTAATTTTTTTATTTCTCAATTATATCGCCGTTGCCAACAACCAAAAATGGTTTAAGCGCTGCAAATCATATCTATTTATTTGGACATCCTTGACTGTATGACTTAATTGAATTATTCGTTTCTTTTTCATTGGAATGGCAAAGCAGTTTTAACGAATGCACAATAATTTCAATGTGTATAAAATAAATGCAATTCGAAATATATTTAGAAATGCATGTGGATGTGTGTGAGTGTGGGTGTGGGTGGGTATGCGTTAAAATGTAAGTATAGACATGCATTATGAATCTCTAAGGACACTAAAGTATGTCATATTTAAAGCGGTATGTTATAAAATTTTTAAACATAAAATTCAGAGCAAATAACTTACGGCGACAACGCTTCTGTGTGTTGCGTAAGACACTGGCAGAGGGGGTGGCAGAGCCAGCTAATGAGATGCCTTTAAATGAATTTATAACTGCTGACGGTGTTTCCAATACTGATTGATGTTGCACTTGATAGCTGTGATGATGGTTGTGCTGCTGATGTTCATAATTCTGATGATATTTAATATTGTTAAATGGAGATGTAATACGATTTGCTGATTGATATTTTATATTGCTGCGAAAGTTGTAGTTGTTCTGAGTGGTGGCAAAGTCAGACCAGGATGACGGAGAAGACGTTGATTCATATAAAGGCTTTTTATTGTTATTATTGTTGTTGTTGTTACGGAAACATTGCCGATGATGATGATGATGATAATAGGAATGTTTGAAAGGGGATAGAGAGTGTTTCGTCAGAGACTGACAGTGGTGCTGCTGCTGTCGTTCGTAGTAATGGTTAAGGTTTGTAATACAGTAATAATCATTGGTGGCCACAACATCTATCTCCGCATAATTATCCTCTTCATCTTCCTCTGCAATTTTGCCGCCATCGTAAGTAGTAAATGCTAATTTGTTGGAGTACAAATCTATCGAGTTTTGCTTATTATCTTGAAATTGTTCATCAAATCACATGTTTTCATCGAATTTGGCAAAATTTGAATTATCATCATCCCAACCACCACTGTTGCCATTTGTGCCACCATTATTGACATCACTGGAGTTTTCACCGCTTTTCGCTCTCGGTATTTCAGTTTTTTCGTTGGTGGTGGCCACCGCAGCTGTTAGTTGAGTGCTGGTGCTGACTGGAGGACTGTTGAAGAATTCATCGTCTTCGAAGGGATCTTCAACTTTTTTCGCGAATATATTTACGGATTCGGATTTTTTTATTAACTCTTGCTGGCGTTGCTGCAACTTGTTATTGCGAATTTGTTGTTTGGTTGCTTTTTGCAGCGGCTCCTGCCATTGTACATCTTCATTTTGGAAAGCATCAAAAGTGGCCCTGGAAAAATCATCTTCAAAAGCATCATCGAACTGCGAGACCTTCACATTGTCATCGAAACGCAGTTTTGGTGTATTGATTTGGGTAGAGGTTTGTGGTGATATGCCACGGCTTTCCAAGTCATATTGCTGCAAAGAACCGGCAGGAGGATGTTGAAAATACTTTTCTCTATCAAGGCCGGCTGAAAAATCATTGGAAAATCGAAATGAGGACTTTGGAGCTGGAGAATGAGTTGTTGCGACGTTTGCAGCTGGTGTAGAATTACAACTTGAAGCAGTGCCAGCAGGAGCTGGTGGAGGCGACGATTGATTGAAGTCAGATTCAAAACCAACATCAAAATTAAATTTAGTGTTGGCAGTTGGTGTAGCTGTGGGTAAAGCGCTGCTTGTATTTGATCTTGGTGTCGGTGTCTGTTCATATTCACCGTCGTCGCCGTCATCATCAAAACCATAATTTTGCGAGTGTTTACTTTCGGCAGGTGGTGGCAAAGGTCTTCGTATGTAACTACTCTTTCCCGCCTTTCGGTATGCCATTGAACTTATAAGGTTTTCAGAAGATGGCACCTCTTTTCTTCTCCGTACATGAGCGTCCATCATTCGATTACGCATTTCATGGCGACGCATTTCGAGGCGAGCAAACTTGTCCTCATCGGCGGGCGATATTTCTTCACGTTCCATGCCATGACCCTCTTCATCTTCCTCTTCGTCTACGTAATCCTCGGCATCATCGTCCAGATCTTCGCAAGAGATATAATCATAATTTCCACTGCGGCCATAACGTCCAGCGCTATTTGTTATGGCTGACAAATCCTTATTGCGTATAGTTCGTTTTTTGCGATATCTTTCAAATAAAAAACGTTAGAAATTTTCCTAAAAAAATACATATTTACTTACCTGCGATCCTTATCTTCGTCGGAGCCGGATGGTGTTTGACCTTTAACTACAGTTCTTCGACGTTCGGCATCTGCAGCACTGGAAGGACGTTTCCAGGAAGAGGAAGTAGTTTTTTGCCCAGGCAAAGGAGGTTCTGAAATAATATAGTGATTAAAACAAGACTATTATATATCGTATGGCATTACCTTCACCATCCCAAGGGCTAGAACCGCTACTTTTACGCATGCGACTCTGAGAACCCAAGACGTTGCTGCCCATCACAATTCCTCCCCCACCCACGGTCTGCGAACTTAATTGACTGGGTCTTTGCAAACTTCTAGTATCACAACGTGATCTTTGATCACGATAGTGATATTCTTTTTCAGAGTCCTGATCGTAATCAATGTCACCGGTAACGCGTAGAGATTTTAAGGATTTACGCAACGAACGGCTCTTATCGGCCGTCATAACGCAACGTTCGCGACCATGGTATTCATCGCGACTGTCGCAGCTGCCATAAGCATCAGACGGTATGCCACCGCTGTCATAACTGCGTCTACGACGTCGCGGTGGCATATTTGATCCCTCATACGATTCAAGGCTTTCTCGGTCAAATGACTTGCGATCGCGTTCGAACATGTACTCCGCAGTACGTTGACGACGTGATGGCATTGTAGGTGAACAGCATTCGGCTTTCATTTCGTCGTAGACGGACGACGCCAAATGTGCGGGAATTTTTCCCGGAACAGCCATCATTTCGTCGAAATCATCAAGATTGTAAATTCTTTCGGAGGGCCGTGGATTTGAGTCTCCACGATAATATTTTCCGCGCTTATCATAAACACTTCCGCCTGCTGATCTTCTATCGTAACCGGAGGTTGGAGGCAGGGGAGGACCTACGCCTCTTTTGTCATAAATAGGAGGTCCATATGTCGTCCTCTCATAAGCCGAACGATCGAAGGTACGACTTCTGGCCTGCTCAATTTCTTGTGAGGACCAAGTGTGGTGAGGATGTTGAGCGCCATGATGGTGATACCATCCGGGTGAATCTGCAAACGAATGAACATCCTTGAAATCTAGATACGATAATGCTTGCGCACCTTAGATTGCTTACCCATTTCAAAATTGTCCCTGCTTCTACTTAAACTGTGTTTATATTTACACTGCTCCCTATCTCTGCGGCTAGATGCATAATCTTGTTCATATCTACAACATTAAAATTAAGGAATTAAAATACAGTCTCAAATTGCCATTAGTGGGCACTTACTCGTAGTCATCATCACAGGAATTCATGCGTCTGGCATGACGACGATAATAACCATGTCGATCGGTTGTTAGATTACCGGACAACTGGCCAGCCAAGCGTTTGTTTTGTTGATAATCAGGGACGTGCTGTGCTGGTGGTATACTGCCTTGATCTTCATCCCAGCTAAGATCACGAGAAGAGGACGAAGTGTTTTGTCGTTCTTTTTTGTGATAACGACGTTGTGCAGAGATGCTACCGCCTAAAGGCGCCGTTTGATGGCCCAAAGACAAACTGCTACCGCCCATAGAGTGCTTTTGCCAAGCTTCTTCCCGTGGATCTGAAGAACACGGCGATTCAATGGCACTATCGTTTTGCGAACAATTAGACACAGAGCCTGGAGGAGGTGGTAAATTCAGGAAGTTATTACCTTTTGTTACCACTTTAGCTGAAGGTCGCGCTCTTTTATCTGAGGCTGTGGCCGGTTGATGTTGTGGAGTATCAAAAGTGGCCCACGATTCATTAGAGGTTTTCGAAACGGCATCGCTTTGCATTTGTTTGGTGGCAGCATCGATAATTTGTGAAACAACTGTCAGCTGAGATGGAAGAGGAGATAATTGCTGTGGTGATTTATTGGGTGATTTATTCTGTTGGCTCGCCAGCGATGGCCCCGACGACCTTTGCAGCGGTATTGGTGACGTGCTTACATCATTAAAATGTGGAGGCGTTATTGTGGTGGTAGCTGTCAGAGAATTTGATTGCTGAGGCACTACGGCTGGCGAATTACGCTCCCTAGAATCTAAAGACAAATTGGAAATGGCTCTCTGCATCAAATCGTCAATTTCCAAGTCATCCTTGGAGCCCGACAAACCGGATGACGCCACACTTACTACTGACAGGTATTTGCCATCACTGCTGGTCGCCATTTGGCTTTCTGTTATACTTATTTTCGGATTTTCATCGAACTTTTCAGGTTTTTGCTCAATTTCCTCCAACTGTTGGTTGGAGCTGGCCAACTGTTCGTATTTCGTCGTAGGCAAAGTATTTTTGTCCTGCTCTTTTTCATTACTGTCGCCGCTACTTAAAACACCAGCATCTTCGCGCGCGTTATTTCGACGCTCTTCTTCTTCTTCTTCATCTTCGTCTTCAACGGTTATGGCTGATGAAGATGGTTCAACCAGAAAGCCTCTACTATCCACCAGGCCCAGTCTTTGTTGTTGGGTAACCACATCCAACGATGAGGCTTGGTCCATTAATTGTCTTAAATCTTGATCGTCTTCATCGTCGTTAAAACCACTAAAACCTTGAAAAGGCGATTTGCTATCCGCTTCCATATCCGTATTTATGGAAGGTGGTTTGGGCGGCGGCTTGTCAAATAAGTTCTCTACTAGAATAAGATCGCGCAAGGCAGCATAACGGTCCTTAGCCTGGGCCAAAACTTCTGTTATTTTAGTATCTATTTTTGGAGGTTGGGGCGGAGACATTTCTACCACATCGCCACTTAAAAGATCGCCGTGATGATTTACATTCATGTCCATCTCGTTTCCGATGGAACATTCGTATTGGTTTTCGTTTGCAGCATTGGAATTTTCCGTTTCCATTTCATCTCCGATGAGATCAACACTTTCCTGTTGCTGCTGCAGCTCTTGATCTATTATTTCACGGAAAACTGCATAACGATCAGCTGGTGGTACTGTGTTATTATTTGCTGCGTTTGACGGCTCCACATTAAGTTTTTCAAACTGGGCAAAATTGGCTTCAAAACTTGTTTCAGTTGGACGAGTTATTGGTTGGCGGAAGTCTTCGCCAAACGTATCATCAAATTTAGCTACAAATGTTGCTTCTTGATCAAAATTCACTTTAAAGATGGGTGTTGTGTTTGGTTCGATGGCCTCCGGAAAAGGTTCCAGTTTTGGTGCCGTTTTAGTTGGTTGGTTTTGTTCCAGGAATTCCGACAGATAAGATGTCAGCTCAACTAAGGTCATGGTGGAAAGTTTGGTTGTAGGCACGTTTAATTTTATAGCCAATTCGTCAATGCCCAGTGTTAATAGTTGTGTGAGTGTTATATCAGGAACTATAGCAGCTGTGGCTGCGGCTGCTGCTGAAGCGGCAGCTGGCTGTTCAAAAAGGCTTTGTTGATGCTGAAGCTGTTGTTGCTGCTGCTGCTGTTGTTGTTGTTGTATTTGTTGCAAAATTTCACTTTTATTTTCATAAATGTCGTGCAATTTGTTTTGCTGATTAAGCGACTGCTGGCGCAGAGTCCGGGAACGTGATGTTTGCGTAGGGGGCGGCAACAACGGAGGTACATCTGATATTGCTGTATTAGTAGCTAAACTACCCGATCCCGAAGAGGCAAGAAGTGATAACGGTGCCAAATAATCGTCTTCAGTGTGGCCAGGCTTACGTGGTCTACCCGGTCCGGGATAAGAACCATCGGTTCGTCCCACTCTACGAGAAGGCAATGGTATTGGAGGCACATCTGAGTTGCCAGCTCGGCTGCTTTTACAAGCTATAACGGAATTGATACTATCGTAACGGTTGCCCAGTATTGAATGATTTGGCATCGAACCAAAGCTGTGGTTGGGGCCAGTTCGTGATCTTATAACGAATTCGTTAAATTGCTTTTTGGGTGGCAATGGAGGTGGTTCGATACACATGCCATAATCTGGACGAGGCGGAGGTTCAGGAGCGGTTTCTGTTTCACTTAGCGAATCAGACTCTTGCAGCCGCCTCATATTAATCGTATTCGAATCTCGTTTAGAAAATCTTGAAGATTGTCCAAAAAGATGAGGCATTTTTTTGTTCGATATACTTGATATAACATCTACAGTTTGCTGTTTCAACAGGGAAGCCGGAGGAAGAGCACCACCGGATGATAGATGCGAAACCCCTGTACCGCTTGTAGCAGCTCCCATCAACGAGGGCACAGGACGTGATCTTACAGTACTAATAGGTTGATTTAAATCGCTTTCTGGCGGCAGATTTACTTGCAAATGGCCGGCTAACAGATCCTGCGACGGCTGAGCACTGCTTGCGGTCAGTTCGTCTGCTGAGGGCGATAAAACTGTAGACGTTTTTCTTGTTTTATCCCCCTCGCCAATACTACCATTAAATTCAAACTCAAAAGGGTCCAGTTTCGAAAACAAATCACCTCCTTCTTCGAAGGGATCGCTTTTTTTGCGAGTTGGCGAAAAGGGATCAGTATCCCGTGGCAACATAACGGGATCGGAATTGGCACCAACGGAAACAGCAACCGGTTCTAGAGGAGGATGATAGCGAGAAAAACGTAATGCATTAGTTTGATTCATACAAGTTGACTGATTAATTGTTGATATTGTTGTAGTAGCTGTTGTTGTTGTTGTTGCTGTTGTGGTGCTGGTGGTGGTGGTGGTGGTGGTAGTAGTGGTGGTAGTGGTGAGGTATGATAAAGATGATGTAGTTTTTATAGTTGCTGTGGTTGTTTTTGTTGTTAATGATGAAGATGATGCGTTAAGATTGGAAGGACCAGATGCATTTTGTAACGCCGCCAACACACGACCTTGACCACCACCTTCACCAGAACTACCAACATTCATATTCATACTCATATTCTGAATCTGATTTTGATTCTTGGTCATGCTCAGTGGCATAGAAATCGCCACTGATGACGATGACGATGCCGATGCCGATGGTTTCGATTGATGGGTTGTTAGTAAAACAAAGCTACTTGTGTGTTTGTTGCTAATGTCATTATTACTATCACTATTACTATTGTTAGGAATATTGTTAATAATATTATTAGTAAAAGTAGTTGTGGTATATTTATTATTAATTGATGCATTTGTTGTTGAGCATGTTACGGTAATGGAGGTGGGGCAAGTGCATATTAAAGAAGTAGATGAACGAATATAAGCAGTATTAATAGATGTCGTAGAAGCACAACAAGTAGAAGTAGTAGAAGAAGAAGCAGTGATGTTATTCTTAAAATTAGTTACATTTAAATTATTTGTGGCACAAATTGTTTTAGTGCAAATGGTAGTGGTAGTGGTTGTAAGATTTCCTAATGAGACATGACTATTATAGACAGTTACAGCGGTGCTGGAGGCTGATGTGGCAATAGCAATTTTTTTTATATTGTAATTATTAATAGCAGTAGTTTTATTATTATTATTAGTAGTAGTAGTAGCAGAATTTACATTATTATTAATATTTTTTATAGAAGGAGTAACAGTTGAAGTGATAGTACCTGTTGTTGCATGGTTAATAATTGTATTTGCAGTTGTTATAATTGTTGCTGTTGATGATATTGATGTTAGTAAAGTATTTAAGTTTGTAGTAGTAGTAGTAGTAGTAGTAGTAGTAGTGGTGGTGTTGGTGGTGATAGCACTCGTTAGTTTATGAGGTTGTTGCTGATAATCCTGTTGCTGCTGCTGATATTGTATTGATTTGAATTCTAATTCGCCTAAATTTAAAATGTCATCTGTCAAAGATGATGAGATAGCTTTTTGGGTTTCAGCCATAAAATTTTTTGTTGCGGTCATCGTCGCAGTGGCGGTCGATAAAGCTGTAGCCATCATCAAGTTCGCTGCTGATGCAGCCGTAGTTGCTGTTATCGTTGTTGTTATAGCATTATTGGTCGTTAGATCTTTAAGTACTTTTTTAGGTGGATTTTTAAGCTCTTGGAAAAAGTATTTCTTATCAACATATGGTCTGGTACGACCAGTGCCTAAAGGATCCAAATCTGTAAAAGCATCTGATCAATTTGGACAAAAGGACAAAACACAATCATAAATAAAGCAATTTTTGATTTGTTTTTGTTTCTATTGTTTTTGATTTTTTTTTTTTTTGGTATTTTTTGTTTGTTTTTGTTTTTTATCTAACCTCGAAACAGAGACAAACTTTTTTTTCCAACTTAATACATACATTCACACATACATATATGTATGTGTATGTGTGTACAGACATACATACATCCATGCATACATTCAATGGCGAAACAAACAAAACATACATATGTATGTAGATATGAATTTGTATGTATGTATGTATGTGTGTAATATTGCAAAGAAAAGTTGTAAAAAGTTTGAAGAGAGGGGGAGAGAGCGAGAGAGAGAGCGAACGAGCTACGAGCGATACTCGTTGAATTGGTTTTGATTTTGATTTGTTTGATTCATATAAAATGCTGTTAGTTTGGTGGTTGTGGACAATGTGCAAGTGCGGCAATTGTATACAAATATTGTGATTGCAGAAAATAAAACAAACAAAAACTCCAACTTCTTATCGATTTCAAAATATAAACTCATTAAAATAAAGTATGAAAAAAACTGGAAAGCGAATTAATTTGGCGGTAAACTGGCTGCGTTGCTTGCTTTAAAACTGGCTGCCTTGCTAGCCATCTCCTGAGTACAAAAGCAAAATGCGGCGAACTCCCAACTAACAGAAATTTCAAAAACAAATATTTCAATCTTGAACTATTGACATCCACATTAGACTAAACCATAAAAAAAATATACATATATGTATATGTTTTGTTAAATAATCGTGGAATGTCAAAAGTCCAAAATTTTGCTCTTCAAACATTGGCATCCAAGAAAGACTAAAACATCTTCTCAATTTCAGCTGTTATAAAATAGCCCTGATTACGGTATATACTCGTAAGTCAGATGTTTTTAATTTTTTTATGAAATTCTTGTTTTTTTTTAACTACAAGATCTGAAACTTTTATCAGACAACAATTTATGAAGATAGATTAAAAACCCAATAGCGGTTCTCACGTTTCGAGTTAAAGTTCTATTGTAGAGCTTGTACATACTGTAGATTTAGTAAATCTTGATAAATATAGAACTTGACAACAACAAAATTAATACATTTTGAAGTTATTAATTTAACAACCTGTACAATACCACAAACAGTAGTAGATTTAGTAAACGTAGTAGATTTATTTACAAGTATGAAACAGCTGGCAGATTTGGCGCCACATCGTTTTTTTTTTTTTGCTGCTTCGGTTTGTTTACAATATCAAAGAAAAAGTCGTTCACGCTTAGAAATTTAAAATAGTATTATATTTAAAAGTGTTTTAAATATAAAATAGAAAGTGAGAGCCGCCAGTATTATACTTAAAAGTATTTTATATTTAAAAGTAAAAACAAAGTAAATATAAAATAAAGAGTGCGAACCGCTAATAATTAATAGCTATTGCAAAATTCTTGTTTCAGTCGGTTAATGAACTCCACAAAATCAAACGCCGACGAATGTTTGCGAGTTGCATAGAACTTTGCTGTCAGAGGTTTCAAGCATAGAAATTCGAGCCGCTACAAGTTATTCATATATTTTCAAATAATGAACTTTTTTTTGCCAGAACAAGTGGTTGAAGGGGCAGTATGAAACTTCCGAAACCTTCACCAAAGCTTAAATGGCAGAGCGAAGTGGGTGGCCTTGAAGGAGGAATGCTGGCTATTGTTGGCTGGTGGGGAATTTTCAGGCGAGTCTGGTTAAGGCCTGATGTTCCTTTGGGACTGCGCTGTAACAACTCAATTGCACCGACTTCCGCAGCTTATGGAATTAGACAGAGAGCGAGAGAGATGTACTGCATATCACAAGAAATAGTTACGTATGTGTGCCTGGTAAACTTGTTGATTAGGGCATAATGACAAGTAAATCAATTTAACCATCTGCAATGTTTTAACCGTTACTGCTAAATTGAATTGAATTGCCTCTTTAAAAACTCTTATTCTGCAATAAGTTAAACAAATGTATTTGCCTCGGAAGAGGAAAACAAATCCTTTTTTTTTTGCTTTTTGGCGAAAGAAAACGGCATTCGATTTGTTTTCGCTGCGAGTTTTTTTACTGGGACTCAAGAGGACTTATTCCCTTTGAATACGAAATCAACACTTCGAATTTGGATTACGCAGCTGTCATGTATTCGTGCAAGCATTTATTCTCTTTTCTTACACCGATTCACACAAACGAACATATAAATTTAAGTAAAAATATGGATTGGTTCCAAATTAAATTAATAGTAAGAAAACAGTGTAATGTAAGTTTATAGAACACTTTGCTGTGATAGAAAGTAAACATGAGATATATGTATGTATGTATGTATGCATGTATGTACATGAACGAAAAGACGTACATAATTATTATTTTAAAGGATTGAATGATCGATGGATGGATGGACGGGTTAGTTGGTTATTGTGTGTGTGTGTGTGATTTTTTTAAATAAAGTGACGACAATAAAACAACGCTCAGTTAAAATGATTAAAATAAATACCTTAAATTTTATGAATAGAAACGTAAGTATTTATATATATATATATATGTATATATATATGTACGAGTATATCTATAAAATTAATATTCGACTTACCGGATTTAACATCCAATTTAGAGTTTTGTGGAGTCTCGTTAGCAGCTGTTTGAAAAATATCCGATAAGCTTGTGCTGTCTGCCAAATTGTTTGTGTTTGTGTCACCATTGTTGAGCGTATTATTGCCAATGCTGGATATTTCTGTGGTTTCGACTGGCAAGTTGGTAGCGGAGCAGGACACAGTTTCGTATATGTGATTTGGAGGCGTGTCAGAAGATTCTCTGGCAGCAAGTGGAGCACGAGTTGTAAGCGGCACAGCACTTGAGAGAGAGCTGCTTAAAGGCGGCATTCCTATTAGACCGGGAACTATAGTCTTAGACGTATCGAACACATCGCTGTGGGCATCTAGTTCGCGTAGCCAATGATCATCATCGTCGTCCAAAGATTGTAAGTTTCCCGCTGTAGCATTAAGACCTGCAGAGACAAGTGTTACACGAGTTTGTGTAGCTGCGGGTGAAAGTAATGAGTTGTTACCGGCCGTTGATGTTGGTAAGCTGGTGGTATTGATGTCACTGGGTTTAGCGGTAGTTTTGCTGCGCAGGCGTCCCGGTTCGGGAGGTGGTAAGGTCTGTTAAAAAAAAACTATTAACTACCTTAAAAACATATGGCACAGATGTGCTCAATTTACCGGAAAGTTGGTAAAAGAATCCCCAAAAGGATCATCAGCTCCGCCACTACCTCCTGCTAAAGTATTCGAGGTTTTAGCTGCATTCGAGGCCAGCGAGGCTGACTGTTGGGAAAGAGTATCATTGGGTGTAATACGTTCCATTTGTGTTATACCCCTTTGTAATGAACTAAGCTCCTGTTCCAAATCTACCAAATCGGCCACAGATTCGGGAGAAATCTAAAAATGAGAATGTAGTGATAAAAGAACGCAACGCTAAGTTTAAAATATTTGTATTTACTTTTATTACTTACCTCTTTTGAAGCTCCTTTCGAATCTAAGTTGACACCCAAACGATTGGCGTTGGGTGTATTCGTTGAACTGCTCACCATGGTATTCAGCATACTAAGTGTAGCCGCTGAAGTTGTCGAACCACCCAAGGCAAGGTCGTTCTGTCCACCACCTAATCCGGCCGCGGCACTTTTTAAAGACGACAATGATGACAACTGGTGTTGCTGATCATGATGATGCAAAGATTTCGATTGTATTTGTTGTCTAGCCAGTTCGATTTCCTTCTTCTTCAATTCAAATACGACTTGAAAAAGATCACGCATAGCCAATACGACCTGCGATGCGGCTTTATCCGTTTTAATGCCAAAAAAGCGATGACCACTATCGGGCGAACCGAATATGTAACCAAATGCACGTGAATCAGTCATATCTTGTGCTATAAATGAGATCTTATGAACTGGATGATGGTATAAGGAGTCGCCGGTTTTTTCGTCTCGCAAACGCAAACCATCGATGGTGACATGAATAGTAATGCGTTGTTTGTGTTCGCCAGCCGCTCTTATGGCCATTTTTAAGTCTTGTAAAGCCTCTTGACACATACGATCGCCACGTGCTTCGCCCACCTCCAAGATGCCAATGAGTTTGGCTTTGAATTGCACGCCATCCCCGAAAAACCGCCCCGGATCATTGCGATCTACAGAAAATTTTAAGATTGACAATATTTCGAACATTTTTTATTGGTTTATCTTAGAATCACATAACAGATTCAGATCTGAATTATACATACACACATAAGTATATATAAATATACTATGCGAGCCGATCAAGCTAAATAGTTTTTATGTAGTACATACATATGTATGTATGTACAGATTTATTTTTTTGTGTAACAATGTTTGTCAAGCCATTTATGAACATGTTTTCTTTCAGCAGGATATGAAATTAAATATATTGCATATCTTTGGGAATGTTAGTGGGAAAGTTGTTTTCTAATAATTGCGTGCTAAAATTATTTATATTATATACATACATATATGTATAAAGTTCTTGTCTAAAATACTGCAGCATTTATTTATACTATACCCAATAAAAACAAAATCGAACGAAATACAAATTCTTAACAATATAATTTTGAACTTTTGCGCTCTATTTTTTAATTCTTTTTTTGAATCCAGTACCTAGAAATTGCCTGCTCTGTAATTATTTTATTGATTAAAGAAGTCAAGAGCTCCTTGCTTAATATTTAAAATTACTAAATTAAGATAGAGAGAGAGCAGCAACTTTTAATTGCAGCAGTATAAAAGTTACTTTCGATTTTCGCTTATAAAATTTATAATTTTTATTACATGCGAGTAAAAGTTTATGTATATGATTCGTTATTATTATAAGTTAAGTGGTTTTGCCTTTCATCTAACGATATGTAAGCTTATCGGAAATACATAGTTTTCGCCACAAAGTAGGTAACTTACGAAAAAAATTAAACATTTCTTTTGAACATGAAATAAATATGCAACTCAACTAAAACTGTACGCCTTTTTAATTAAACAATTTTGCCTGCCATGATTATTTCATTATAATTTATAGATTGCAAAACACTCGATTTCTCTAGAGAAAAGCCAACTAACTAATCGTTAAAGTGGAGGAAAAAGTATAAATTAGAAATAAACATTTACATTTTAAATAATTATCCCCAGAGATGGCAGTAGAAGCTGCCGATGATGCAGATGTATTATCGTGATGTTTTCCATGACTGCTGGCAAAACTGCTGGCAATCGATAACGTTGAAGAAGCAGATGATAATTTGGATACCAATGATTTAACCATAGTGTAAAAACTGAGATCGACTTATTTAAATCAAATTTGAAATCAGCCAGCAAAAGTTTAGAGTTTTCCGCTGCGGCTGCAAGCGGAGTAGGCGGTGTGATTTTGGTGAACTTTTAGAACGTTGTCGTCTTATTTTTGTTTTCGTCTACATACATATGTACATGCATGCATGTACACACATAATTTAATGAAATAGCAATTGCGACAATTGAATTAAACAATCATAACGATACTAAATCGGTAACAAAAGCAACGTTCAGACACATCCATTCAGCTACAATAAAATTAAATAACAATATGTAGTTTGATACAATTCTGCAGCAATTGCTTTTTGTTCACCTCTCTGGCTTGTTATTTTGTTGTTTGCAATTGTATGCATACAAAATTTACACAAATTAGAAGGCTAGACCATTTTCGTATTGTTAAGTTTGAATTTTTTGTTTGTTTTTGTACGTATGCCTGTGCATATGTATGTAATTTATTTTTGGGTGCTTCATCCAGGCTTTTGTTCTTTTTTCGTATTGTTAGAACCTTGTATCCATGTTCCGTAATTGCGCCTCAGTGGTCAGTACTGCTGACTTGAGATTATAATCAGCCAACAAGCCCATAATTTGTTATTCAATACATTTACGGTCTTTCCATTAATTTTTTCAATGATTATAGTAAGTGTTTAGATTATTTATTTATTTTTTGTATTCTTTTTCTATATTCACTTGTCATTGTAATGTTTCTAGTTTTTTTTCCGCCTCTACTCTGTGGTGTGTTTGTTAATTACTGGAATTTGTCTATTTATTTAACTTAGTTGATAAACTTTTAAATTTCTTTCTTTTAAATCTATTTTGAGTGATCTCAGCTGAACTTTTTAATCATTTTTCCTGTTCTCTCTGAAAAGCTCACCCTGAGGATAATGTTTTTGGAAATAATTTTGAGGGTTTTATTTATAATGTATTTAATAATAATCACAAATTTAACACAATCGATTTCCAGCTGCTGTTTTACTATTTTTTTCTAATGGTGGTTGCAAAAATAATGCAAGAGAAACGCATTTGAGTTGAGTTTTTTTTCTCACAAACTGCATTCTATTTGAGAGGGTTACCAGGTATTACTCTTTCAGAAAATGCTGCCAGATGTTTCGTTGTCTGCAATAATTGTTTTGCTTGCAAAAAGGCTCATAGACTCCAAATATGAACTTGTTTGTTTCACTAATAACAGTTGTTTTTAGTTCTCCTAAAATGTACCATAATTCGGAAATGTTTTTGCGATTTTGCAAACATCATCAGCAACATCACATGTCAGTTTTTAAAGAGATTTCTTAACATTTGAAGTTTTCTAAGACCAGTGTCAGATCGTTAGTTACTTTTAATATGAGGAGTGTAATATATGTATGCATCTTATCCATTTAAAAAATCGATTTTAAATTTAGGATTTTCTTAAAATCATATGGCAATCTGTACTCTGATTGAACTTTTTTATTAGATTCTCAAAATATATCAATTGAACGAAATTCTATTTTCAATTTTTACTCATTTATTTTGACAATAAAAAAGCACTGCTGACTAAAAAATAGCCATGATACATTCTTAAGAAGTTGAGTGTAAGAAACATGTTATTTAAAATGAACGTTTAAGTACTTACATTTACAGGGGCTTGTTTTCTTTCTTAGGGTTTGCATATTTTTGAAAAATTGCTTGACATCCGTGCGCTGCAACGTTTAGCTCTTTTCTTCGCAATGACTTTCTTACAAAACTAAAAAAAAAAACATAGTATATGAATCAAAAACCGCATTTAACTACCGTTAGTTAAGCAAAGTAATTAAGTAACGGTAAGTAACAAAAATTTATAAATGAAAAAGATGTGTGCAAGTCAACATCTCATACCGCTTGAGCAGTCATAAAAATGTGGTTTGTTTACTTTTTGTTATTGTTTATTTTGTCTTATTGTTTTGGTACGATGAAAATAAGGATTAACAAAAACTAAGGGTGGTAAATGAATGTCTGAAACGTTTGTGACAACCAAACCAAAATGATATGTCTCCGTTCACTTTAAATTAGAATTTGCTTTTAAAATATCTAACAATGAATGTGTAAAAGGTTTTTCGTTTTGCGGAAGAGTTGATAGTAGACAACAAAACAAAAAAGACAACACACATAATAACACACTGCGCGTCAATGCACCAAAAATATATTAACAAAACAACACTCACTGACAGTTTAATTCACCGGCTTTACACTCACGCACACCAGCAACAAAATTATGTAGAATGGAGAATACAGCAACTTTTATCGATTTTTCACTTGAATGAAAAATTACGTCTGCAGCAAATCTATTTTATACAAAATTTTTTTTTTAACCTTATGCAGTATTTTTAACTTTGAGTTAAATGTTAATGATGGTTTGTGAGTATATTAAATTTCCATTACAATTACATTTTTTGCTTTTTAATTAAATCGCTTTACGTTAAACTTTTGATTTTCATTAAAGCTTAGGCTTAATAATAGAATTTAAACATCAAAGATTTTCTTTGTAATTATTTAACTAGCTCGTGTATCCTTTGCATTTTGCAAGTTTAAAAGATTTTGTAAAAAATTTCTATCTTTTTTGTGTATAACAAAAATATTTTCACTTTATTAATTCTTTCTTCACTTTAATATTTTATTATTTTTTGATAAACTACACTTAACATTTATACTAATTTAGTAGACAATTTGGTAAATACATTGCTTTTATTATAAATCATTTTTCAAATAGATTTCTTAACTTCAAAAACATTTTTTTAGACAAGTCCTCCGCCCTTAACGCTATGAAAATCATTGAAAATTCGATTATAGCAAAGGATTTTTAATTTAACATCCTTTTACAGACGGGTTTTTTGACAGTTATATTGTGTGCAGGGGTAGTAAACGGAAACTATTGCTGTCCAATATTGTCAACTCTTAACTAACATTTTCCTACGAATAACGAACAATTGGTTATCAAGTACACATTTTATATTATCAAGCAGTGCACTATAATAAAATAAGTCACATATATTGAATATATTTTTAATATATTTGCTGTAATGAGTTCGTACAATGCACAAAAAGTTTTGTAATAAATATATATGTTTTCATAATAACTAATGGAGAATAATGACAAAATAATTTATCTTTTTAAACGAAGTATACGTTTTCTACATCAATAGTAAATATTGCCATATAAACGGCGGCACAGCGTAGCCACATCTCGCGATTTAAAAATTAATGCTTACCAGTTGTGCAAAATTTCTTTTTGTGAATCTCAAACTGTTAAGAGCAACTGCAGAGACTAAGAGTAAGTATTTAACACTTTTGCAATGGAGAAGATAACTTAAAACATTAATAAATATCGCTAAATTCGTACATATTAGTGCCAAAGTTGAAATTATTTAAACTGACAAAAATCGCTGATACGTTCTGCCATCTTTGATACAAATTCTTTATCCCGTTAGACTACCAGTCTGACCGTTAATTTATTATGTACTATTTTACCAGATTGTGTAAAAAGTGAGTTCTAAAAATCTGTATGCCATTTTTAAAAAAGCCCGGCAAATAATATGACGATATAATAAAATTTTTGGTTTTAAAATTTGATCTTCCTAAAAATGTTTTCTTTGAAAACTGCGTATGTTAAAAATCTAATATACAGATGTAAACATGTATATTATAGAACAAGCTAAAAGAAAGACTTAAGAAGATTTTTATGTAAGGTTCTTTCACATTGAATAACCAGACTTAACAGACAGACGGTGGCATATCAAATTTGATTTTCCTTTTGGTTTTATATTTAAACGAACATAATGTGAGCTATAGCGATTTCTCAACTAAATCAATAGTATTAAAATTTTAAATATGTTTTTAAAGCTCATACAGAAATAGTTCTAAAGATCCTTTAGCACTTGCATTTTTTAAGTGCATATTTTACATATATTTTGTTTGCTATTTATGAATATAAAGTTTTATATATAATCAATTGTTGTAATCAATTATTCTTAGTACCGCCTTATTAATGTTCCCTATTATTATAGGCGAAAACATAAAAATATTTTCTGGTAACACTGAAATCGATCAAAAAACATGTTTTACAATCGCTTTGTAGAGTATTTTTTCAGTCTTCTTTCTATAGTTGTTCTGTGGAGTCGCAAAAATTCCGATAGTGATTTGAAAATAAAATTATTAAAGTGAGCAATATTTAAAAATTGTTTCAATAAAAAAAAACAATTTTTTTAAAGCAAAGTGTTGAAAAGGTGTGTAGTGATAGATAGTTATTTCAAAAAGAACTTACAGAAAGTTTTTTTAAAGTGATCATATCTCTACAAGAAGAAAAAATTTATATAGAAAAAATAAAAGAAACCCCCTCAAATCCAACTGGAATTCTGCTTTTCTGTGTGTGTGTGTGTGCTTACGAAAGTATATCTACATAACTTTTTTTATTTTATAGCAAGAAACAAGTGCATTTTATTTTTATAGAGCCAAATTTTTGTATATTTAGATTAAAATCATTCAATTAATCTCTTAAATACATATTTTATTTAATAATACCGACTTTTATTCATTTAAAATTCTTTTTCTTTCTTTAATTACTTGTGTGCGTGTGTTTTGTGTTTTAAAATTTAAAAGCAAAAAACCAGTCCCGCGGCTATTATAACAACTCTTTGCCAGCACCAACAACAACTACATTAACAGCAACAGCAACAAAAACGAGGATTATTAGCAAAAAAAAAAAACAAACTGAAAAGATCTTTGAGTCAGGCCCAAATCAACAGGAGAGTTAAATACTACAAAAGCAAAGAAAAAAAAACAAATTTTCGAAAAAAATATAAACAGCAATTACAAAAAATTACTTTGTGTTTGCCAGTGCAAAGAGAGAGAGAGAAAAAACCACAATTTGCTGTGCCTAAAACAAAATTTGATATTTTAATCTTATTTGTGTTTCACTATTCCAGAAATTGAATTTGTTTTAATTAAATTACTTGAACGAAATTTTAATAAACAACCAAAATGAATAAAACCTGTGCCCGCTGCCAAAAGGTAGTTTATCCCATTGAGGAGCTTAAATGTCTGGACAAGGTGAGTGAGTTGATGGTCTTAATATTTTTTATGTTATTAAATTTCGACGTACATACATATGTATGTAGTTACATATGTACATACATACGTAGGTATTTACATTTGGATCTGAAATACATATGTACATACATACATGTATACATACTTATGTACATACATGGTGTGTTTTAGAGAGTAACATAGTATGTATTTCTTACCTTGCTTTTGTTTTAGCTTTTGTTTTGTTTTTCCCAGCTTTTGTGTGTTCAAATCTTGAGAAGCTTTATCAGTTGCTTTGAATTCAATGACAAAATACACACAATATGCATGTATTTTTCAATTACATCAACGTAAAATTAATCTATTGTCTTTAGTGTCTGTTTGAAGAGTTGCCATTTCGTCTAATTAATAATATATGTATGTACATTCATGCGTTTGTGTGAACAAACGTTTTTATTTAAAAAATTTTTAAAGGATAGATTTCTTGACTGATTTTTTTTTCGATAGAATCGCAAGTGCAATCTTATTGTGCATAATAGAATTTTTAAATTAACGAAGTGGCTAAAATGTACATACACACATGCACTTGTGTGTGTATATCCATATGCTGTTTTTTTTTTTTTTTTTTTTTTTTTTTTTTTTTTAATTAGCTCAACGGTTTAGTTTTTTCCTGTTAAAAATAAAACTAACATCTTGTTTTCATGATCGTATTACAGAAAAGTACTTGCATAGAGAAACATTTTGGAAAAACAGTACACTCGTGATAACTGCAACTAATTATATCTGCAAAGTTGACGTTTTTGCAATAGTTGGGGTTTATGAATGTGTAAATTTAAAATTATGATATTGATAATAATATAAAAATTAAATTCATACATTAAATCGAAAAGCATATTGTTTGCGTTATGTACATATATATGTATGTATGTACATATATTAAAGAACTATTCAGTTGCCTTTCAAACGAATTCTTATTTAAAAATTAAGATTTATTCTTGTGATCTAATATTTTGTTATTACAGATACATATATAATTTCCACTTTTTTTAATATGATCTATTAATTAATGTCTTACTAGATTCATTAACTCTTATAAAATTAGTAATAATTTACTTAAGACAATTATCATTCTGATCTGTTTTAATTCTACTTTTGTATGTTAAATCTCTACTCGAGTCAATGCTGAAATCTCCTGCCTTTATTATTGTACTTTATGATTTTTTTCGCTAATATTCTCTATTGCCGCCTTAATTCAACTTGATGATTTGTACAATATAAAACGATATTAATAAATGCAGGTAGTTTATTTAAATACTTTACTTCATAATTTACTTCCATTCAGCAAGTGTTTCACAAAAATATTTAATATTTCCCGAATTACTAAAATACAAATAATAGATACCAGAGAAGAATTCCTACGGTTTGTAATGAAATAAAAAAATTTATTAAGCGTTTTTTTTCCTCAAACCAAAGGGACTTCAAGTTCCATTGACCTCAATAACTAATTTAATAATAACAAAAATTATTGTTCAGAAACTTGATAAAATGAAGAAATTAAAGAAAATTTATTAAAAATCTTTGAATATCTCTAGGGCATTAATACCAGATAAAAACAAGTATTATAATCTTATAATTGCCGATGTAGTTTGGATAGTCGCTAACATTTTATGTCGTCGCCATTCTGAAATTTCTCAAAATAAACTTAAGAATGTAAAAAACCCACTTATCGATAAGTTTCTTACACCGGTGGATCATATTGTAGAGATGATTGTAATACTGTGGCAATGTTGCAGAGTTGCTAATAGCGGAACATAAATGCAATTTCTTGTTTATTAAAATTTATTTTACTAAAGCAAATAAACTTTATAACATCAGATTTTATTTAAATTTAAATTCATACACATGTATGTATGTTTCAGACTTCCTACGCGGTATAAACATCTACAAAATAATAAATGAGAATTGTTATATAAATAAGCTGGAAGAGTCTCCAATAAAAGCACAAAAAAAATGCTACATATTTACATACATATTTTACATACAAACGTACAATTTAAATTCATTAAGCACTGGAAATGTTGGCAATTTTTTTCTGAGGGGGCCAAATGGCAGTTTGCATTTTAAAAAGGCGTTTAGATATTGTTCAAACAAATTTGCTCAGTAAAATTTACAAGTATCCGTCATTTGATTCAATTTAATTTCATATATTATATAGAAAAATTTTTGCTTTTCCGAAATCCAATAATATAAATAATATTCCGTGTACGAAACCAATGACGATCTCATAATTTCATTTCTCCGTATAACCAAAATGGTATTTTTACTTTTTGTTTCCTGTACAACTGACCCACCAGACGAAACTCCACCAACGCATTTTGCGGTCTCGAATCTTCATAAGTTATATAACTTCTTTTGGACTGAGTTTCTTTTAATGAATATGTATGTATGTGAGTTGAACGACTAAAAATAAAACTGGTGGCAAATCAATGCATTCGAATTAGAGCACTTCGCCCATCGTAAGTCATTTAACATATTATCGAAATGCATCTAATCAAAGTTTTACTTATTTGGTAGTCTATTATCGACAACAAACAATTATTAGCTTTTTGTATCCCTTTTTGGAACATAATTTATTTCTTATTTGTTACGTTTTCCAGAACTTGCTAATCTAAGCTAAAAATACATTCTAGGCATTGTACTGACTGACACGGGCATCGACATATGACCCCAAATACAAATATATCGTATAGAATATATTTAAAATATTCTCGAGACGACCGCAAACGTCCTTTAAATCTTTGAATGACAAAATTTTAAGCTAAAATAATTTTTACTGAACTTTAGGCCATGAAAAACGATTGCTGTCGCCCCGAATGTGTCCTCGTATAATGGCACTCGATATCAAAAGTGGCGATTTGTCCCCCAAATTATATGTTCTCTAAAGTTGTGCAGGCTTGCCATCCTACCCAAGCTCACGAAAGCAGCATATAAATACGTTACCTCAGCTTAAGCATCCAACTCCCAGCTAAATAGTTGTTGTAAAAAATATATGGTTTTCAAATTATGAGCTAAAAACATAATTAATTTCACACAAACTCACACAAGAAATGTATGTGTGTTTTTTTTTTTTTTGGCCAGAATATTCTCTTCTGTATTAAATACAGTGAAAGGTACATTTTTTGTGTTCGCTATTCTGCGTGTATAGTTCAAATTAGAAATTGTTTATTAATCCACAGTACAATACTATTGGCGATATTTTTGGCCTGCGGCGAACTGGGTACTAGTGATTAGTTAGTATGTGTTTTGTGCTCCAAGTTTAATACCTGCAATATGTTTGCAGGAAAAAGATTCGCCAGAGAAACAAAATTTTTTACAAGATAACTTATCCAAATTAACCGCTGGCACTATAAGCAAAACAGAAGGCACAAATGTTAGATGCTACAGGTGTACTGAAATCTGGCCTGGAGTCAGAGGAAATTATGGGATACCAGGATAGTTTTTGTGGCCAAGACTTGCTTATAGCTCATTAGGAAGTGGAGACAGTTAAAGCGGGAAAAAACTTATAACCCAATAATAAGCAGTTTCCGGCATAAAATCGCACTATTGAACGTCCACTGTACTTTGATTTTGCCTCAGGTCTCTCTATACAGAAACTTGTGTTATATATTTTTCATGTTCTACTTCCAAATATTTATAAAACCACTCCTGATTTTATGTACATAAGTATGAGCTGGCGTGCCTTAATTTGTTAAGCTCTGATCGTTTCATGTTAAATACAAAAAATGTGTAAATGTTGCAAAAAAGAAAAAAAAACTATTAAAAAATATAAAAACTTTATTGCGTTTGTATAAAGCAAATTACTTGAATACACTCGCAGAAAACTTTACACATTCAAACAAACATTTGTGTATGTGCCCACCAACAACAATCACATTTAAAACGACTACACTGATACAAAAACATGCATTTAATAAGATCCATCCAATAATACAACTGCAATGGCAGAGTTTTGCATACATATATTTTCCTTTGAGAAACATTCAGTCGCACTTCATTATGTAGCACGTTGAATTTTGTATCGGGATGGATGTTAAGACATGGCATTAAATGGAATAAAATTTATGAAAAATCTAAAACCAGGCAACAAATTTACGGCAGCCCATTAAAACATTAAATCGTTAAAAGATAATTTATATTTAAAAAAAAAAAAGAAAAATTATATTGCAATTTAAATTAAATTTTTGATGATCACATGAAAAAAGTTAATGTTAATGATAATTTTAAAATTTATTTTGTTTGTTGGGTTGCGTTTCAAGTGGTTTGTGTAAGATGAGTGCGAGGCCTGTCCATTCAATGAAATAGTTAAACTCATAAAGTATGTACTTTAAAAACACACACACACACACGCACATACAAACGTACATGTGTTTGTTTACTTTTCTGTAAGTTTTGTTGTTGTCATTGGAGATTTTTTCTCTATAAGCGTGAAACGAGTACATTTTAAGTACATAGAAATGTGTGTAAGTATGTATGTAGTTTTATTTGTATCTAGATACTTCTTTTTTCCAAAGTTCGAGAGCTACTAACATACATACATACATACATACATAGATGCAGGCATATCTTCTTATATATAGGGTTCTTTTTATAGAGGTATAGAACTTTCAAATGGAATAAAACAAAGATGAATTTTTCAAATTGACATGAAATTTACTTTATTGGAAATATAATCTTCTGCCATGATATTTTAAATGTGAGCGCTTCGGCTGGCTCCGACTTAGTCTAATCTGGAGATACAAGTTTCGATGACTTATTCCCAAAATTGTGGTCGTATATCGACAATAACGCCCAGAATGTTGAGTGGTAAATCTTTTCGAGCTTAACGGCGTAGACCAGCGGCTGCACATATCCCCACAGAAAATAGTCTAGCGGCGTTAAATCGCACAATCTTGTTGGCCTATTCACGGGTCCGAAACGTGAAACTATGCGGTTGCCAAACGTTTCTTTCAATAAATCAATTATCGCACGAGCTGTGTGACATGTTGCGCCGACTTGTTGAAACCACAGCTCCTGCACATCCTGGTTGTTCAATTGATGAACGAAAAAGTCAGCAATCACGGCTGTATAGCGGTCACCATTGACTGTAACGTTCTGACCAGTATCGTTATTAAAGAAGATGATGCCACCAGCCCATCAAACAGTCAGTTTTTCTGGATGTAACGGTGTCTCAACATACACTTTAGGATTATCATCACTCCAAATACGGCAGTTTTGTTAATTGACGTATACATTCGCGCAAAAGTGAGCTTCATCGCCAAACGAAATTCGCTTAGGAAAATCGGCATCAATGACGGCAATCTTGTTTCAAAATAAATTTGCCCAATTTGGAAGCGTTGTTCACGCGTCAATCAGTCTGTTCATGTTGAAATGTCAAATCAAACTAAACATAAATCACATGACAGCTGGCAAAATGGCCGCCAGTTAAAAAGGTGTTGCCCACATAAAGTTTTATACCTCTATAAAAGAAAACACCCTTTACATACATCCATATACATGTATGTATGTTTTGTATGAAAATATCTGTGTTTTTTGACGCTGCAGTAAATTCTTGGAACTTTTACAGAATATCGAAATTTATCTTTTCGTATAGAAAAACATGAGACAGGCTGCAGTGGAGTGCCAGAAATTTAACGGCCTTTTTATCAAGGGAATTATCAAGACACGATATACCAGAAATCTTGTCATAATTTTCTTGACCTTTGACAATATTATAGAAGATATAAATAAAATCTTAAGCTTAGGATGAACTATAAATCATTAGGTTATATCCAGAAAAATGCTAGAAAAATCTAATAAGTGCAAAAAAGCACATAAGATTTTCAAACCAGTTAGTAGATTATTAGCTAAAACTAAGGACTGATTAAATAAGTTCCATAAGTCGAACCAGCCGTATAAAATATCATAAGGTTTATGTAAGAACAACTAAAAATTATTATTATTACACAGATGGACAAAAGTCACCGTCATTTGGTGTCTAGAAGATTATAACAGCTCCCATGCCCAGAAAATAATGGAATCGGAAAAAGTAGTATATTTAACAAAAACTATTATTTATATAAATTCTATTTCAGTTTAAAAATAAGGCTAATTCAAGCGTTATTTAAAAAAAAATGGCATATAACGATTGCTGTGTGCATTTTTGGTGGACAAAAGTCACCGTCATTTAATAAAGAACTTTATCAATTAAAGGGCTAAAACTATTTTAGTATGGAGTATGTTTGCCATTGTTTTGGATGACAGCTTGCAAACGTTTCTGCATCGAATGAATCAATTTTTTGGTAATATCTGGGCTTATTTTCTGCCATTTTGGTAATGTGATGCTCCCGAATCCGCCGATCCAAATGGTCCCATAAATGCTATTGGATTCAGGTCGGGTTGACTATGGCGGAGTTTTCAGGGTAAGGGGAGTGTTGTACAAGACCCACAAGACCCATAAGCGAACTATTTCTGCGGTGTACTTGGGGTCATTGTCATGTTGAAAGTAGTAGTCTGATTCAATGCCAAGCTTCTGAGCACTTTTCTTCAGATTTTCTTTAAGTATATTCAAATTAAGTACTTTGTCCATTATTTCATCTATAAAGACGAGCTCTCCAACACCAGCCGTCGACATGCATCCCCATACCATGACTCCAGCACCACCGTGTTTCACAGTTGACTGTATATCCTTCTCTGCTAATGCTTCGCCCGGCTTTCTCCACGTTAAAACATGTCCGTCCGATTTATATATACAAAATTTACTTTCATCAGGGAAGATAACTTTTTCCCAGAAATCTATTCCTCTGCTTAAATGCTCTTTTGTGAAGGAAAGACGCTTCGTTTGGTTGACGTTGCTGATCTGTGGCTTTTTTCTGCATACTCTAGCACTATAACCAGCGGAATTCAGCGCTCTGCGCACAGTACGTGGGTGAAAAACTGTACCACTGCTTTCCTTTATCGCTGCAGCAATTTCTGACGGGGTTTCGGGCTCTTTTTTTTTAAACTATTTTTATTATTTCACGCTTTTCGCGTACAGATAGTGCCGGCTGTCGATCACTCCTCGGCAGATATTTGCACTCTGGTTCATCTTTAAACCTTTTTATTATTGCAGTAATGGTGGTGGGTGGACGATTAACTAATAAACATATCTCCCGAATGGTCTTGCTTTGGTTGTACGCATTTAAAATAATTTTTCTTCCTTCAATTGTGGTTTCTTTCCTTTCTTGATTCATTTTTAACAATCACGAGGCGTCGGTCAAATTTTTAATTAAGTACCGTTATAAAATGTGTACAGATCAGTCTTAAAGCTACTATACTAAACGAACTCACTGATAAACGGAGCCAGAATGGCTTAAATTTTTGTTAAAATTACTTTAACAGGCAAGCCGAGCTGAACTGACGGTGACTTTTGTCCACCAGAAATGCACACAGCAATCGTTATATGCCATTTTTTTTTAAATAACGCTTGAATTAGCCTTATTTTTAAACTGAAATAGAATTTATATAAATAATAGTTTCTGTTAAATATACTACTTTTTCCGATTCCATTATTTTCTGGGCATGGGAGCTGTTATAATCTTCTAGATACCAAATGACGGTGACTTTTGTCCATCTGTGTACATATTATGTTTTTATTGCTTGAAATGATGAATACAAGACTGCAAAGCTTTTTGCTGAACGTGCAGTAACTCCCAAAAGCTTTGAAAGGAAACGAACCCACAAACACCAGACTGTTGCTGGAACACTCTACCAACTGGTCTACTCAGAGATATAGGAGGATTAGTTCAGCCCAGCAGACAACATTATGAATTCGTGATTTAAATCACAAGCCATATTTTAATAATGTTTCTATTCCAAACAAATACCGAGAATATCTATATAAAACGTAATATGCTTGAAATGCTGCAGACAATAGATGTGCTAGTAGAATTAATTTTTAGCAAGAAGCACAACTATAGTCGTTATACCCTGAATATGGGTGAAGAGAGCAGAATGTGCATTCCACGCTATAACCATCCCCGGCTGGACGACAGCCAAATCGGGAGATATGGCTTCAATAATATTACTACTATCAACTACCACTGTTCGGAAGATCCTATTGGAAAGGATCCAAAGGCTCAGTCGCGTCTCTTCGAGTTTGAATTCTATTTGTAGCAAACTGCATATATATTTTGCTTAATTTCTCTAGATACAACCTTCCACGAGACATTTAAATATTATCTTTTTTTTAGTCCTTTTAAGACATCAACAGCAACTTTCATGAAATACCGACATTAAAACTCGTCGAATGTTTGTTCATGTTTTAAAAAGCATTCTGTTAAATTAAACATGAATCCTTTTTCCAGTTAACGGAAACAGTTACAACAACAACTCTCTCTCTCTCTATTACCCATTGACGTTAACTACTGCAACTTGAGATATGAATTGCTTGTTATTGTTTCTTCTTTTTATGTTTGTTTTTTGTTGGAATAGAAATAAAAATGGAAAACGGAAGCGAAAACTTTTTGATTCACACAATTTTGAAACGTGACTTTAAAGAGTTATTTTATTAAAAGACTTCTCGGAGTTTCAGTTTTTGGCGGAATAAATTTTATAACTTCATGGCTCTACAACAAAAAAAAAAAAAACCCCAGTGCAGCAGATTTTAATGTATTTTTTTAAAGTATTTTATTTAAATAAATACCAACCACTTCATACAACATATTGCCACATATTAAACCGGCTTTTAAGTCGTAATAAAAAACTTATTTTAATTAATAAAAATTATATAAGAAGATTTATAAAGTTGTTTAAAGACATACAATAAAAACAAACAGCTTTTAGCAGTGAAGTCAAAACTTTGCTTTCGTAGCGGACTTAAGCTTTGTTTTTTTAAACAAATAAAAATCACAATTCAAAATTCTTTCAAGTACCACAATTTTCTTACACAGAAGGCAGGCAATATATAAAGGATCTTTCGTCAAGAGTTTGGCATCGCATTCAAAGAAATTTGTTTTCTTGTCTGCGAGAAAAATTTTCAAAAAAACTTGAAACATTTTGATAACCGAAAAGCGAAGGCGTACAATATTCCATTAGTCCAGCGTGTAAATCAATTTGAATTTAAGCTATAGCATATTTTGCCATTATGGCCTAATCTGGAGGTGAAGTTGACAGCGTTTAATCACCGACCCCATGCGGCTGACCAACACACATAGCAGAGCTGGGCTATCTACACCCTTCTGCCAGCAATGCCCTAAACAGTTAACGGAAGACCATAAACCTGAGTGGGTAGCCCGAAATCCTCAAGGAACTTCATCCCATAATCAACTCGCTTCTACACAACGCACTATATATGTAGGCCCTTACAGAGGACCGAAACTGTTGCAAGCCAACAGCAGCTTGACAACATTGGGATCACTAAGATAGCTTTCTAGGCCATATTGCCCAAAGACATCCGGAGGCCAATCGGCCTTTGGTTAAGGTTCCAAAAGAACCTGCATAAACAAAGTCATACATGAATTTGCTAGAGTTTTGGTTGCCATGGCAACCGAAGAACCTCTTCCTCTCTATAACGCAAAAATCAGAATGTCCCGGTTGAAATACGCGGAGGCAAAATCTGCTCCCCGAAGGGAGGCGAGTTCTAATATGAGAAATATGAGTAATGCTGACAGTACAAACAGTTTACGTTTACGATTACGATGAATGCGAATTGGTGTCATAACAAACTCTACGATTTTACTTAAAGACTCACAAAATTTATCCATATATGTATGAATAGGCCGTGCTGAAGGCTAAAGACGTTCTGTTCAGTTTCATATAACTTCACGGTCCATGCAGTGAACACTTACCAGATCCTTGTTCAGTGGTATTTTATATAACAAATTGTAAAGCAAAATTCAATGTAACAATTTGTTCACCGTTCGCATTGATAACAAAATTGACAGCTGTACTAACTAGTGGTCTCAACATTATGGCTGCCATCAGCTGCCATTTGGTCGACACTCCTCGCAATCACAAAACAGCTGTTTTCTTTTAATTTTTAGGAATTTAATACACGTTAAATTTAAACTTCATTATTACACCAACTTGCTTGCACATGTGCCACTTGTCAAAAGCATGACTACTCTACTATTTGAGATGCATAGATTTTGTCTGAGAAAATGTCGATGGCAACTAATACGCCCGAAGCGTTATTGGAAATTTTTCTTTGTCATTACAAAGACCAATCTCTTCTATTCAATATTTGTAGATCTCTTTTTGGGCTCTTCAAAATACTTATTTGTATTTATATGTTGGCAAACGGGAACTGCAAACTTACGAATAGTTTTTCTTCTTCTTCATTTCTTGTTATTTTTTATTCAATGAAAGCATTAAAGTACCACTAGTAGAAGTAAGTCGTTTGAATGGCAAATTAAAAACTATTGAGTTCAAAAAAAAAAACTAAATTAAACTAAACTAAATTCTAAAAACATATTTTTTTCTTTATTGGTACGAACAAAAATGTGTGTAAATAAATGAGAAATTTATTCTATTGAAATTTACCGGAAATACAAATAAATAGAAGAAGAAAACAACAACAACTGGTAGTTGCGACTCTTGTTTATTGTTGTTAATTTTGATTCGGTGTAACCTTCTTTCGGTTTTCTTAATAATCTTTAGAACTTTTTTTCTTTTTTTTCCTGAGTGATGCCAAAGTTGCAATTCGAAATTAAAGAAATAACGCATTTTAAGTTTAATTAAAAAGAAATGCCCTCTTCGATTAAGGAATTTTATTCGAACACTGATTTTGGTTTGGCTTTTAAATTTTCCCACGAGTTCGAGTTCGACTCCTCCTACCTTTATGTCTTGTTTAAAATAATTTGCCAATTCTAAACAAAATGTTAATGTCTCGCTAGAGTTTCGTTTTGTAGTTTCAATCTTCTATAAATTCTTGCAGGATTTGCAAACTGAGAAGTTATTGAAAACCATTTAATTGCAAAATATGAACTGGCTTATTGAGAAAACTTCTTATAAGGGAAATATTGTAGAAATTTTTTTTTTAAATCATCAATGTGAGCGACAGGCAAACTTGGTTTTTCACCTTCAAAATACTAACCCAACAAAAATATACACAGAGATCTTCGAATTTTATTGGTCAAAGACGAAATAAATAACTTCAGCGAGAGATACCTAAATAGACTAAGCAATCATTCCAACGTGTTAGCAATCAGTCTTTTAGATGATAGCAATGAAATCCAAAGACTTAAAAGACTTCATGTACTTGACCTTCCCTTCCGAAAATGGAAAAAGTTAATATTCGTTACTCTGTATTTTAATTAAAAAGTAAATTCTTCTTGTATTTATTTTGTTTTTTGGGTTTTAGGAAACTCAATATATGTTGTGTTGTTATTTAAGAGTCATGAAATTTGCTTATTATTTAAATTGTAAAATAGATTGTAAATAAAACAATATTAAAAAAAAAAAAAAAAAATACTAACGAGCGTTAAATTTCACCATCGTAGGACAGCCCATAAATCAATTTTTTGTTTAAAAGTTTTTATTTATTGAAAACTTTTTCCTTTTCTTTGTTTTTTTTTTCCTAAAATTATAAACCAGTTTTCAACACTTATACGTTTTATTCATTATTCATTACGCGCATGAATGGGTTAATAAAAATTCTTTTCTGGCAGTACCAAAGGAAAATTGTTTTTTATTGTTTAAAATATTTGCAATGCAGACAAATTAAAATTTCAATTAAATTTTTATAGTTTACAGTTTTAACTTGATTAATTTTTGTAAACCCTTTTTTGAAGCTAAAATTATAGTTGGGGGCCTATTTACTGCAGCAACATTTAAATTCTTTTTATAAGTAAATAATAGGTCTAACTTTGAACGTGCCTGGGATTCTCTGATAAAAATTCTTCTTCCTAGAAGTAGCAAAATTTTCAATTTCAAAACATTTACAAAATGATGGTTACATCAAACTTTTAAATTTGTTTTTTTTTATATTTTCTACTGAAAAAAAATTGAATTTTTATTACCAAAATAATTTTTATATATCGAAAAAAAGCAGTTAATATAAAATTTATTTGGCCTTAAAAATCATATTATTAAATATTAAAAATAACAGTTATTTTGTAAAAAAAAAAAAAAAATCATCACATTTACTTTCGAAGTAACAATTTTATGCTAAAATTCTTTAACTTACTCGAATCTCCGACATGTTCGATGTGCTCTTCTACATTTTGGCAAACTTTATTTTAATCGATTATTCAACTTGCTGCACCGTTATTGACACACAAAAACAAAATGCACAGCAATCGAATGAATTTATCCACAGAAAACACGGCCGTACGTGAAAGTATGTATGTGAACGCCATGTGTACATTTAATTTATTGTGCGTACAAAACACAATAAACAAACAAACAAATACATACATATTTGCAACACTTAGTCACGCACCCATACACATGCTTTTAGGCTCCTGCACTGTGCATTTATTCAGTAGGGATTTATTTGGTGTCCAAGTGACAGGAGCAGCAGCAGTGGAAACAACAGCATAATTTTTGTGTTTAACTAAAATCCATTAACTTTTCTTTTATCCTCTTTAAATTTTTGTTGGTGTTGCTGGTGTTGGTACAAAATATTCCGTTGATCGACCGACCTTGAATGCAAACGAAATCGACAACAACAACAACAACAACAACAACCAGAAATTGAAAAAAAAACTCTTTAGCAAATTTTACTTCTTATTGGATTTGTATGTTTTATTTATGTACAACAACAAATCAAGTTTTGCTTTTTGTATATAAACTGATACATAAATACATTTACATATGTAGATATTTGTACATTCATACATACATACCTACGTACATATTTTTCATATAAATATGTATCTTAAGCCTTTATGATACTACATTTTTTGTTCATTGTTCCATTTTTGGAGACCAATACAAATAGAGTTTAATAGGATAATTTGCCAAAAGTCAAGAGTTCAGATACTGTATTAAGAAAAACAGCAAATTGTCAAAAATTTACTAAAATTATAGATCAAAAATTAAGTTCTGTCACGAAAAAATGTAAAATTTTTCAAACTAAAATTGCCATGTTCAGCTTGAAACATTAAATGTGTTGCCAAATTAAGGCATTTAGCGCTTTTTTTGTTCGGCCAAATAATTGACAGCACTTAATACAAATAAATATAACAAAAAACACATGTTTTGCTTACATTGTTCATCACTTGCTCTTTTTAACATTTATTGTTACTTCTTATCAATTAAAATCATCAGTCAGTTAATGAAAGAAAAATGTTGTGTCATAAGGGCTTTAGAAAGGTTTCTGAATTCCTCATCGTAGAGCGCCTTATTACATACATACATACATATTAAAACATTCCCTTAAGAAAATATCACTGACATTTGAAAAATTATAATAAATAAATTAAATAAAAATAAATTTTTAAATTAATAGTATATCACTATTATGCATTGTACCAATTCCGAGTTTTTTAACTGATGGATTTCTAACACAAAAGCACAATCCACATATGTAGTTACCAAGATTTGCGAAAATAGGCCAATTCCTCTATACATACATACATACATATTGGGTGTTTTTTATTGAGGTATAGAACTTTAAGTTGGCATTACTTTTTTAACTGGCGGCCATTTTGTCAGCTGTCAAGTGATTAATATTTAGTTTGATTTGCCATTTCATCATGAACAGGTTGACCAAAAAACAACGCTTGCAAATCGTGCAAATTTATTTCGAAAATAATGGTTCAGTTCGCGAAGTTTACCGCAAGCTCCGTCCATTTTATGGTCGACATAATCGTCCATCAGAGCAATTAATTCGGTTAACCATGGATCGTTTTCGCACTACGTTTACTCTATGTGATAATACGCATCCGCAGAGACGTCGAACAGTGCGCACCGTAGAAACAATTGCCGCTGTAGAGCAAAGTGTTGAAGAGGACCCGAATGAATCGATTCGCCACCGTGCACAGCAATTGGAGCTTTGTCCATCAACTTTTGTCCATCAAAAATTGGACCTGTAGAATTGGCTTTATTCGAGCCAGCCGCGGCGGCCACATGCCCGAAATCATATTTAAACATTAGTGGCATAAAATTATCCTTCCAATAAAGCCAAATTGATGGACATTAAAACGATTTTCTTGTGTTTTATTTCAATTCGAAGTTCTATACCTCTAAAAAAAACACCCTGTACATATCGAGCCTTTGGTGCAATACCGTAGTAACTCAAAATTTGAATTTTTTGAGCTGGGTATGCAGAAATGATCTTTGGGGAAATATCTATCTCGAGAAAAAAAAAGATTATGGTTCCATCTCCAACTGTTCAGATTCTACAGCTAAAAATTTCTTTATTGCCTCTAGCTATTTCCAACAATATTTATTTGCAATAATGAAATGAAATGCATTTTTCTCAGTTCGCGATTTTTTGACTTGCTACGGTATTGCACCAAAGGCTCGATATATGCTAATTGATGCGCATATTAATTAATTTCTTTTCGAAGGCTTTATTTATAAACAACGGAGTCAGCCCGCTTTGTAAACTCTTATACTAGTATACATACATACATATTGTGTGGTTTGCATTTTCTTCTTCTTCTTCTTCTTCTTCTTCTTGATAATAATGTGTTTCAACGTTGTAAAGAGAGAGAGAGAGAGAGTAGTGGTATTATTTTGCCGTGATTCTTAAAGATTTTCCCCTCCTGCTTTTGTTTAAGTCTTCGCGGTCGATTTTGTATCATTTCACAGAATTCATCAGTTTGAATATTTAACTGTTGCTTCTGACCCAAATTACATTCGAATTTGTTTCCCATATTAAGAATGGAAACAAGTAGACAGACGCACCAATAATATTCTATTGAAAATGACAACCAGTTTTTTATTTTGCTGCACATACAAACCTTTCTTTCATATTTGTTTTGATAATTTTTTTCTCCTCCTCCTCCTTTACAAACTAAGCGAAAAATTAGTTTTTTATAATATTTTATTTTCTGCATATTTCATGCTTTTTTCTATTTAAATCTTTTATTTTTGTAGTATTTATCTTTGAAATAACAATAAAGAAAATATATGTTTTTGCAGATGAAAAAATAGTCTAAATGTATAAATAACCGGCCATACAAAAGAATATTTAAGTTTGTTTGGAAGAGTTTTTCCATCTTTTCTTTCCAGCTAAAATTTAGAGATGTATAAAATATGAATCCATTCGACTCCCAACAAGATTAAAACTTGTTCTTGCGGGCTGCGGCTACCGAAACTTTAATGAAATTGATTAAGTTTGTAAAACCACAAAAGATCGTCCCTATTGTTCAGTTCACTATTGTGAAATAAATTTAGAAAGTTTGTGTTTGTGTTTTTTGTTTGTTTTGTATTCTGTATGACGGTAGAACCAGCGCTTAAAGAAGGCAACGATAACAAAAAACGTACATAAAATAACAATTTAACTTTTTCTTAAGTATCCAACAGATTAAAAACCTTACAAATAATTTATGACTAAAAATTGTAGCAAAGTCATGGTTGTAGGTTGTTTTTGTTTGTATAAGTTGAGATAAAAAGAAGTGACAATTATCGGGGTTTTCAATCGCCAAACCCGAGCAGCCAGATAATAGAGATACTAAAAATTGTCAAATTTCAGGAGTCGTCAAAAACCAAAACATTTTCTATTGAAAAGATTTTTATGGCTCAGGGATCAGTTTGGCTAATAGTTAAAAAGTCAACTCAGACAAGTTTCGCATGAAACTCAAACATTATTGTTTGCACACGAGGTGATGACGACAATAAGTATGAAGATAATAAAAGTAAAAAATTTAAATTTCTCACTATAAATTGACTTTGTACGCACTTCTTCAACACAGTATCATTAAAGCTTTCGATTTGAGATCACCACAAAATGAAATTCTTCAGTTGTGTTTGCGTTTTCGCCCTAATAATCGGCGTTTGTGTACAACTTGCTCCAGCTTCACTACTAGGTCCTAAGGTAATTTGTTGAAGGCAACTACTACTTTTGTTCCTTACAAACAAGAAATTATTTGATTTTTGTGACTTGATTGCTATTTAAACAGCGGACAGTTGCTGAACCCAACAAAAGGCAATGCGCTAAAGTGGGTGAGTACTGCTCTTCATCTGCAAAATGTTGCAGCAAATCGTGTTTGGGATACCAGCGTCGTTGTGTGTCCAATTTTGCTATACAACCAGCCGGCCAGGAAGTTGACAATACATTCGGTTAAACGTACAATTAAGCGCTAAAATAAAAGAATTAAAACTAGAAATAAATATTGTTTTCATTCATTGCTGGGTATTCGCCATTCTGTTTCGTTTCGCAAATGTTTTTTGTCATTTGAGCTGTGTAGGCTTCTCAATGTCTTACAACCCGAACTTTATTGGAGCAACACAGTTAAACCTAAAAATAGTTGGCTTCACGATATATGTACATACATACGAGTGCTACAAAAGGTGATAAATTTGTTATGGCGCTTTTGTTGTGGGAAATATTAAGAACATTCCACTGTTGTAAGTCTGATTTCAGAGGTAGACAGACAGACTGGGGTTGGCAACCATGATGGAAAATTTATCGTAATGAAGGTGGTGGACAAAGTCACGGTAACGAGTGCGACTTTTGTAAGCAAATTTGGAAATGAAACAAATTATTTTAAGTTGTATAACTTGAATTATTTTCACGTAATTAATTTCAAGTATTTCGTATTTACGAAATGGTGGCATTCAAATTGAATGAATTATGCTAATGGTCACACTGCACCCCCAATGCATTAAAAAGTACATTTAAAAAAAAAAAATTTTTTTGCCGAAAAATCTGTTTTATTCATAAACTCACGAAACGAATGCAACTGAACTTACTTTGAAATCACAGTATAATCACTGGAAGGTAAAGTGATTATACTGTGGCAACATAAATTGTTCTACCGCTATTATCGACTTTTGGCTTACGGAGCATATCATCTTCAACTCTAACAAATTTATTTCCAGACTTCAACTGTATAATTTGTCAAGAACTATCCTCAATCCGCAAACTGAAAATTTCAATAAATTCAACTTGAGTTTTTAGTACATTCATCTCTCTCTCTCTATTGCCTGTACAGTTTATTTTTTTTTTTCTATTTTCTTTTATTTAATTTTTTTTTGTCTTTCTTTCTTTAGCAAATTATATGATTTCTTAATGCTGCATGATAAAAATAATAAAACAATTTTAATAAGTCTTCTACAAGTTTGAGTGGGAAAAGAAGGGAAGAATGTTCAAAGTTCACAACAATTTGTTTGTCTATTTGGGAGTGATAACCAGGGCAACCAAAAAATATTTTATAAAAACTAAAATGTGCTCTACAAAAGTATGCTGTGAAAATAGTAAATAGTTTTAAAAGTAACAACAAAAAAATAAATTAAAAATATAGTTCATAAATTTGGGAACAACTAACACGAAACCCCTGGCTCGACCACGTTTCAGGCAAAATAGTCACCTCCACCAATCACCAATGACATCAGGATTCCGCTTTTCAAGGAATTACAAGGGCACACTGGTACCCGTTCTGTTAACTGATCTTTGCTCAAGATTTGAGAAGAATTTACATGAATGAAAAACAGTGAGCACGGCTAAAAAATTTACTCCGGGACATATATTTTGTTCGTAGCGATTAATGAAATTCCCTGAATGAGTTAATAAGTTATTTTAAATACTGAATTTTTTCAACACAGAAAATATGATACCCCCTCACGCCCACACAGCTTCATCTAGGGAGGCAAGTAGTCAAAAATGTACTCATTCATATCAATGACAAAATTCTTAGAAAGTCTTTCATAAAAAAAAATTCAAAAAATGGCATTTCATATTTTTGCTTCACCTGATAATATACTTTTTCTACTTATTCTAAAAGACTGTGAATAATAATGACCAGAGGATGATGCAGGCCAGCCAGTCGGTATGTGCGTCATTAGTATGTAGTTACTTTTGATAAGATGAAAACCATATTGTACTTGGAGAAAATACATACAATAATTGAATTATAAAAATAACTACGATGCAATTACAACTTCAGTATTATTTTTACTTTGAAGTATATAAAGTTTAGGTGCACTCCAACGTTTTATACTCGTACACAGAAAAATGTAGCCTTTAGTGTTAAAGTTCAGCAACAACTTGCAGAATGATTAAGATGCCATGACCAGAAAAAAGTATTCACTTTTGCGAAAATTTGTGTTTAAAATCGAATTTTTTTTCGAATAGCACATTTTTAAAACAAATTTGTTTGAATAAATTTATTAAAAAAAAAAGTACCTTTTTACAAAAGTATGTAATAACTCATCCCAAAATTACTTTGAAAAAAGATTTCCCTGTAAAAGTTATTTCCATAAAAACATTTTAAACATTTAAAAAAAAAATGTAACTGCTTGAAGAGAAGAGTTTTAGTATTTCTTAGCGACTTTTAAAAATTTAAAAGTAAATTGTAGAAAACTTGATTCTTAGAAAAAGAAACTTTTGGGAAAATTGCCGTTCTAGTAAAATGATTTTTATAAAAAGCATTTTGTAAAATCCCAAAAAAAAAGAATTTTCACCTAAAGTACCCTTGAAAAAATGAGATAAGTTTGTATGACAAAAGCACTTTAAGAAAAATAAACTTTTTCAAATATTATTTAAAAAAAAGTACTTTTTAGAAAAAGTATATTTAAAAAGTATGTTTAAACAAATATAAAGAAATATGTTTAAAAAAGTACCTCTAAAGGAAAACTTTGTTTTAAAAACAGTACTTGGAAAAAAAGACTTTTTAGAAAGAACATTTTAAAACAGTACATTGTAAAAAAGTGCCTATTAAAAAAGAATCTGCCAGAAAAACTACTTTAAACGTTATAAAAAGAAGCTTTTAAAGAGGTACTTTAAAAAGCTGTCAAAAAAGTGCTATAAAAAATAACTTAAAAAAGTACTTTATATTTTCTGAATAAGACATTAAAAACAAAAATTATTTTTAAAACTTAATACATTTTAAAAAATGCTAATTTTATAAAAAGTACTTTTAGAAAATTATGTTTTCAAAAAAAAAAACGTTCAACATTTTTTTTTATAAAAAGTAAATAAAAAAATATAAAAATAATAGTAAAATAAAAATAAAATCAATAAAATAAGTACTTTTGAAAAAAAATTACTTGTAAAAAAAGTAAATGCCTTTTAAGAAACTACTCGTGACTTGAAAAAGTCACAGAAAAAAGTACCTTTCAAAAAAGTAAATTTTAAAATATGTAAGTATTCTATAACAAAAATTGTTTTAGAGAAAGTAAAAGCTAAAATAGTACCTTATGCACAAATTACGTCTTAAAAAGTACTTTAAAAAAGCATACCCATAAATAAGTAATTTTAAAGGGTAATTTGTTGAAATAGAATTTTTTAAAACAGTTCCTTCTAAAATAAATTCTTTAAAAAAGCGCTTAACAAGACTAGAAGTAAATACTTTTGAGAAAAGTACTTTTAGGAAAATTAATTTCGGGAAAAGTACTTTTGAGAAAAGTACTTCTGAAAAAAAAGAATGTTCATGTGAGCAAATGCTTGTAAAACAAATGCCTTTTGAAAAAGTTACTTATCATAATAAATTTTAGAAAAAGCCCCTTTTGTAAAAAATACCTTTTATAGAAAATTTATTTGGAAAAAAAACGATTGGCAATTGAAAGAAAAATGGTTAATAAGAAGTAACTTGTGGGAAAATACATTTTCAAAAAGTATATTTTCCTTTATACAAAAAAAGAGTTTGAAGTTGGTTGATTTAAAAGTTCTTTGCGGGAAAATACGTTTTTGCCAAAAGTACCTCTTTTATAGAAAATATATTTTACAAGAAAAAGAACCCACTTGTTGATTAAAATTAAGTTACGGGAATGAGCCTTTTCCGAAATGCCCCTTTTACAAAAACTACTTTTTATAGAAAACGAGTTAATTTTGTAGCAAGAAGAAGAAGTCTTAAATCATTAGACATGAAAAGTTTCTTACATTTTATGTCTTTGTGTTGCGGACTAGTACAAACAAGTCACAAGAACAAGAAGTAAGAAGCTGTAAGACAATAGCAAAACATTTTTGCTGACCTGCCACAACAGTATTCTTCTAATTGTGAAACATTGTCAACTTTGGCCATTCTAAGAGTTAGAAAACGGTTTTTGTTGGTTTGGTTTTGCTGGGTGTTGGTTGTTCTTGTTTTTTGCGGTTGTTGCCACAGCGCAAAAGAAACATACAGCAGTGGTGTTAAAACAAGCCCCAAAAATGAACCGCAGACTTGTCCTTGCTTTTACGAGTATTTCTGTTGCAACTGCTTTCAAGCCGAAAGTCTGTTAGTGGGGGTTTTTATGATTTCCTCGGTTTGCAACACTTAATACTTCTTGTTCTTCTTCCGCTGCAGGCACAACCAATAGAACAACAACAAAGGAAATTCCCATTTTAATTCTTGTTAAGAATATGGTTAATAGCCTCCTCGCCTTCCCTCCTTGCTCGCCCCACTGTTTATTTGACTCGTAACTAAGTGTAAAACGAATGTGTCTAAAAGTGTAAAGTTAAAAGAAAAAAGAAGAAGAAGAAGAAGAATAGTCAGTCAGCGGCAAAAGAAGGAAAAAAACATTAGACAACCGGCATAAAGTTTTTCTTTTATTGCCACCGCAATTCCCCCAACAGCTGCGCAAAATTTTGCCGCTTGGCTGGTTTTATCTTTCTTAAAGTTTTTTTTTTTATTTTCAGTTTTTACGATTTTTTATTTTATTTTAATTTTTCAAACTTATTTGATTTTGGCTTGTTATTCAAAGTTCTTGGATTTTTTGTCTGTTCTTCTTTTATACATATTTTGGGATTCCTTTTATACATTTTTGTGTTGGCCTCTTTCATTCGTTTGTTGTCTTTCTTTTGGACTTTATTTCTTTTTCTTGCTTTTCAGTTCTACCACTATTTTTTCTGCTTCTTTTTTTTTTTTTTTTTGCCAAATTATCTATTGTGTGTGTCTTTGTATATGTAGACGTTTTTCTTATTTGCTTGTTGTTATTGTTGGTGCCGTTGTATGCTTTTCGGTTGGTTTTGCTGCCACAAATGCAACCATCCAGCCAAATGTTAGGAATTACACATTCTACCCAAATAAATAAAGAATAAATGAAATTCGTTTCAAATCAGGCCAAATGAGGTCATTTACTTTCGCTTAACGAAATTCTCTAAAATTTAAGTTGCCATCAAGAAAACGAAACGAGAAAAATCCAGGCAAACGCTTCATACCTCCAGCCACCACGAGTAATTAAGCGATAAAGTAGTTGAAATATTCGAGAGATAATGATGGCAAAATAAATGTTATTTAAATACAAAAATGCGGTTTAAATTACAGCAATTTGATTTAATTGGCTGTTGACTTTACAACGGAATTGTTGTCTCTGCCACTTTGGAAAATAGTGAAAAACTAAAAAAATCAAAATATGCTTGTTTAAGTATGATTTCCTTATTAAAGACTTAATAGGTTTTAAACAAACCATTCTGTGAAAAAGGAGAGCATGACGAAATGGTATATGATCACTACCAGTGATGCTAACTTTTATTTTGAAATTGTGGTTTTCCTTGTTGAAGTACGATAGATTTCACAAAAAAGTTAAACTGTCAAACGAACAGTCGCTGATTTTTTGAAATTTATGCTCATCATTGTGGATAGAGTCAGGCCTGAACAGCGCTATCAAAATTTCTCGAAAATGTTCTATAAAGTTTAGTCATCGATGCGTTCAAGTTATAGGCGACTCTTTCTTTGACTTTATAAGCGGCTTTATAAGGAAACCAAATTTGCCGCATGCGGAATGAGACCAACCAACAACAAGACCTACAAACTCCACAAAACTGCACCGATCGCCTTGACAAAGATCACTGGTCGTCAAAACACCGCTCTCGTGCGAATCTTCTCAGAGCATCGAGTAGGTTCGTCCATACAACCTATACGACCATGTACAGATTTTGAAATGTTTAATAAAGGAAATTAATCGTTCCTACAAGAATTGCATATTCTTTTCTTTGACAACAAAAAGCAAAGCTAAAACAGTGAAATATATATTTTTCTTTGAAAATATTAATGACATTGATCTGGGTAAGTGTCATACATCTACTTAATGAAATCAAAATTTGGCGATAAATTGTTTCCCCTTTGGCCTCTGGAGTACGTCTCTCGATTATTTGCTTTGGGCCGGCGTGAAGCCACTGCTTTATAGTAAAAACCAGCCACGATTGACGAAGTGACGCTCGAAAAAGTGGCCGACCAGAATATAGTACTTCTTGAAGAACAGATACGCCGGAGATTATATGCTCGATTTCAGACGTTTATGCCATGTCGCTGATCCAAATGTCTACGAGGTGCTGTTGTCTTGCAATAGAGATCTGTTCCTAGCAAGGAACTAAATGGTGGGGAATATGCAGGCGACTTGTTTAAGGCTGGAGTTTTTCCAGCTACCAAATCAGGTACATCATTTTCATTTTGCTGTCTAGGGAGTTACTGGCAGAAGGGATTAGGTAGTCCGAGCTCTCGCGCATAACAAAGAGTATATCACCCAGAACTATGACCGATCTGTATTGATCGTAGGGTGGCGTACAGTATATATCGATACCTTAATATAGAAAGGCCCTAAGAAACGCGTTCCTCACTTTTCAGGAGAGAGAAAAAACTTAATAAAAATTTAAGCTTTGTAGTCGCGAAACTTTTTCCAACTGCTTATATTTTTGTTATTTTTAGTCGGATCACCTTTTATCAATGAAGTGTTGGAAGATCATCTTTCGAAATGTACAAAAAACTCGATTTGAGTAACGATATGTTGTAACACTCTCTAGAAAGATGTTATAATTTACAATTGGTCATGATCAGACGGAACCTACAGCAAATTTAGGTGAATTCCCCTATGAAGTGCTTCCGTCATTCGCTTGAAATAATTGCGGGGTTTTTTAAATTAAGTAAAATTATTATTAAAAAAAAAGAAACAAACTTGAACATGAGTTTCTTTTTTTGACATTTCCACTATTTCTATTGGTCTCAAACGTGACTCTACATTTCTTAAAGCATATTTTACCTTTTTTTTGTTTTTGTTTCAATTTTGAAACTGAGTGTCGAAACATATATTTTACATCTGTATTGACTCTACAAACATATTGTTGTATTATATCTGGCAGCAAACAACAAAATGTTTCCGATGTCTTGCCCCTCCAAGAAAAGTATTCATTCTGATTCTAATTTTACTTTTAATTGATTTTTTTTTTACACCTACATACATACATATTGAGATAAATGCAATCCATTTACATAAATACATGCCGCTGCCGCATCTAGTCTTTGGGATTTGTAATAAGAACATAAATTAACTAATTTTCTTAACATAATTGTTGTTGTTGTTGTGTAAATTTTCCTTATAAAAGAAATCAAATATTCATTTGATTTGTTTTTGTTGCACCGTTGGGTTACTTTATTTCTGTCTCTTTCCCCCCTCCCTTTCAGCCATCTTCCTGCTCGTTTCCATGTGAATCAATTGCCAGTCGTCATACGGTTGTTTTAGTTGATTGAATAGTTTTTCAATGGATCGCTGCTTTTAATGGTTCAGCTGCTGGTTTTGCCACCGACACTGGGCTTATTTAATAATTCTGTTTTGTGTGGGTGGGGGGGAACGTGCGGCAAATGAAGCATTAATGCGCTTGAGTTCAAACAGACAAGGGAACCGGGGAGGAACATCCAGAAACCGAATCAGAGTTTAATATAGAATAAAAATATACATACATACATACACGTATGTGTAGATAAGACAAAAAAAAAACAGATTTTTACGACTTTACCACACACTCTGTAGGGTTAAAAGTTAACAACAACAACAACAACAGCAACTAGAAAAACAAAACTACTAAAACACAGCGTAAAAGACAAAAGATAAAGAAAGAGGAAAAGAAATGAGATGCGGCAACAAGAAGTTTCTTATTATGAATAAAAAAAAAAAAGCTGAAGCATCAAGCAACAAATGACATGAACAACAAATGCGATGCAAATGCTGCATAATGATGGATGCAATAAAAACGGAAATATGGGAAAATTGCACCAACATTTTTTCCCTTTTAATTTCTTTGCGTTACTTGTATCACATTATTGCTGTCAGTGCAACAAAGTAAATGAGTGTCGGTCGTCGCATGCACCTTTTGCACACAATACCATTCAGCATTGGGTTCTGGGCGAGACAACCTTAAACAAAATCCAATTTAAAGAGGAAAACTGATCATAATAAGATCTTTAAATGTCCCTAAAGGCCGCTGAACACGCTAAAACTGTCAACTGAAGCTGATCCAACACCAAAAAACAAAAGAAACTCAAATAGTGTCAACCAGTGTAACCAATTTGTAATGACAAACAGTGGGATAAATAAATTGTGTATCTATTATATATGAAATACTTTTAAATACAAAATAATACTAAATATTTTAAACTTGTAAATGTGAGCGAAACAGCAAAAAAAAAACAACAACAATGTGGCGCCAAATCTACCAGCTGTTTCATACTTGTAAATAAATCTACTACTGTTTTTGCTATTGCAGAGGTTGTTAATTTTATAAATTAAAAATGTATAAATTTTGTTGCTGTCAAGTTTTAAGACTAGCAAGATTTAATTAAATCTTCAATATGTACCAGCAGGTCTACAATAGTACTTTAATACGAAGCTTGAGCAGCACCGCTTTTGTCATTTCTAGAACCTTTTTTTTTTTTTATTACCAAAACTATAATATATCTTATTTAGCGAGAGGCCAATAGTATTTGCAAAGAGGTTAGTTGTTTGAGCAATCACTTTGATGAATTTCTAAATCGCAATAAAACAAATTTTACGGCAATATTTTCACTGTTATCGACAAATAGCTTTTCCGTTTGAGTGAAGCGAGTTGTGTTTAGGAATTGTCCGTACTCTGCAAGTGTAGACGTTAGTCGTATGTTTTGTAATTACTGTTTTTGTACGCCAGTCTTGATCCCCAAAAACATTAGGACGTTAAACGCTTTCCCAACCGAGTTAATTAGCCTTGAAAACCAAAATGCTGCAAAAATTTTGCAACTCGACGCGTTTCACACCCTTAAATTTTTGCTGCAAACCAATTTCGGTGGGTTTTTAATGGTTGCTACCACCAAAACGAAAATCCCCTTGTACAATAAAATACACCTGTTTCCACACCATTTTTACCAACAATTTTACAGACCACCGTAAGAACACAAGTAATGACGCACCAAATCATATCATACATTTTTTTAAATATTTTTATAAAAGGCACTATTTACTAATCGTTGATGTCTTTTAAAAAAGTTTGTCATAGAATTTATGAAATAAGGAAAAAAAATTATTATCTAGTATCAACTTTTTTTCCTTTACTTATTTGCCATCTATTTATAAATAACTTCTTCAATATCTTCAAAAAGACTGAAAACTGAATAATTGGAGAGAGCTTCAGTGTATAGAAGTTCACTATAGAGAAGTTTGACTGTAGTTTAATAATTAATCTAGTACAAACTTGTTTAGTTTTTTTTTATATAAAAACTCTGAACTGTAAAATATTGTTAGTTTTTGAATACCAAAATATTATACTTTTTACGCAAAACTAACTTGAATAAACATTTTAAATGAAAACGAAATTCTAAACTCGCCTTTATTTTTCTCTATTTTGGGTGCATTTTGAAATTTCATAGTTGGCAACGCTGTTTGCAAATGTTGCAAACATATCAAATTTTTATATTGGACGCTGTTATTTTGTTAGTTTCCTTTGCGATCCATTTGCCATCCAAGCATGTTTTCCATTAAGCTGATTTATTTTTTCCAGAAACGTGACAATCGAGTGCGCGACAACTTTTATATGAAATGCAACAAAGAGCCAAAATTAGCTGCTGCATTGGCCTTTCTGTTGAGTTTATTTTTTTCTTTTTGTTTGTTTTCTAAACAATAGCTTCCTTAAGAAGAGCAACGCACTGTGAGTATCAAACAAACAAACAAACACACGACTACCTTTTCCTCCACTTCCCTAGAAGCAGAAGTGACAAAAAAGGCCGGCAACACATTTAAAAACGAAGGGCGGAATATTTGTATAGAATTTACATGAAGCGATTCTTATTGATGAGATTGATACATATTTTTCGATGAAGTTGTTTTGCTGTTCACACACAGCGCAATTCTTATTGCTTGCAGCGCTCCTGTTTCTGTTTATTCGTAAACGCACGTTCATGCTTTTTGACGAGTACGAATAACACAGTAAAACGAATCTTATTTTCCCCTCACTCCGATCGATGCACAAAAGTTATTTAGCTTAGCTGAAAGAATTGCCTAATGTAAATGCCTACGAAAGCAGCGCAATAACAACAACATCAGCAGAGCAACATCATCATAATTAAAACTGACTACTTGAGAAGTCATATAAAGTTCAATTGAATTTCAAAAAGCACAAAAACAACCAAAATTTTATAATCATCGCTCGACTTTTAACAAAAAAAAAAAAAAAGGTCATTTAACAAATTAGTTTTCTTTTTTTTGTTATAATTTTTGTACATGTTTTTCTTAAGTTAACAATTTGTGTTTTACATCAAAAATAATTATGACGATTACACAATGTATCATTATATACATACATACATTGTATGATAGGCAGTTGTGGCGAAAAAAGTAGCACTCATCTTTCTATTCGAATCTATGGCCCATTGTCGCGATGTCAGCGTTCGATTACTACAAAACTTTAAGCAAATTAAATCAGAAATGAAATACAAAAGTGCTATTCTTTTTGCCACCTCTGTAAACATGCATTTGATTTTGTTTTTTAAATCTATTTGGTGTGGCACACGTGTTTGTTATTTTCCTATACATACATTATGTTAAAACAACAACTAAACTTGACAATTAACAAACACGTAAAAGACATTTGAAGTTCTCAGATTCGGAATCATCATCCAACATCGTTGCTTCTGCTTTACAGGCTTGATTAAGCTGAAGAAAAAACACCGCTCGTTTCAAACTTTTCTCGGTTTTCCATGTTCAATTTCTTGATCATCCATCAACTCTGTCTACTTCAACTTGAGTATTATTTAGACATATCGCACCCTAAATACAAAAGGGGCACAACTCAAAATTTTCCAAAACTGATTTTTTTCCATAAATTACTGCAAAAATTTCTTTCACATCACCATCTTCTTTAAGTGGAAAAATACAGTCATGTCTAATGTGTTGCTTCTGCACGACGAACTAAACATAAACAGTTTTTTGTCTCTCCTGAAAATTTTAGTATTTTGAGTTGTGCCCCTTTTGTATTTAGGGTGCGATATGTACATTCACATATTCACACACACATCCATTCCATACATTTACAGTTAACAGTCGCACAGGAAATCAATTCCGCCAAACAATACATCATCGACGCAACCGACCAGCGACAAGCTTTTCTTGCCACCGACAAACAACTACATATTTGGAAATTGTACTTTTTCAATATCAAACTTTTTCTTGCCCTGCAGTTCATTAGAGCAAGAGCAAATATTTTACCGCCATTCGATCTGTAATTATCAGCTAAGCCAGAGGAAGATAAAATATTAGATAATATTTCAGATTTCAGCATCATTAAGATGATGGGTTGCTACGAGAACGGTTTCATAATTGTGTGTGGCTCTAGTGTCTCAATAAAGTTTAATTTTTTACTTAATACAATTATTATGTATTGAAGTTGTTTTATTCGTTGCGATTCCTCAAGAGCCTCAATTTAGTGGTCCCTAATCTTGTTTGTCCCTGTTCGTTTGCTCTAAATCCATTAGCATTTCTTCAAATTTGGCAACAAAAAGGAATCGCAAGATGTTTAATGGACGGTGCAACAGTTTTTTTCTCTTTTTTTTTTTTTCTTTCGATGAAAGTCGTCGTTTTTTACTTTAAATCTACCAGTTTCCAATAATATTGGCCATTAAAAGTTGTATCTTTTTCATCAAGATGTTCGATCTAAATGTGCAGGTAGGTGCTCTAAGGCACTGTGACCCCCCAAAAAAGTCTTTATTTTTATTACGTTCTTTTACTGGCATATATTGATGCATCCATGTTTTCAAATAGTTGCTGGGATCGTGTTTGAATATACCCGATAATGAATCTTGTTTTAATTAGGCGGTGCCGCTGGCGGTACAATGTGATTGGGATGGCGGCACTCATCGCATCGGATATCAAAATATTTATTGGAAATTCTTCGATTGTCGAATATCTTCTTCTTCTTCTTTTGGCGCTACAGTCCGTGGTGAACCTGGGCCTCAGCCAACAAAGTTTTCCAGCTGGCACGGTCTTTCGCCAGCGTTCTCCAATTGTGCACACCAAGTTGGTTGAGGTCCCTCTCCACTTGTGTGCGCCATCGGTTCCGTGGGCGTCCTCTAATGCGTTGTCCCACAGGTTCGGAATCGGAATTGTCTAATATCAGTTCATGGATTTTGGTGCCTGATACCACTACAATGAGACTCAGTTAAAACACTTTTTCACCACTGAACTTGTTGCCACAGAGTCCGCACAGCGTTTATGAAAATAAAGCACTTTGTCCTCATTTCTGTTAAAATTAATAAGGTTTTGTACCTTCAGTGCCAACTTTTAAACGATGCCTAATCGCATCTCGGCACTAGCCTACTAAAAGTTAAATGTTGAGGGGACCAGTCCGGAAATATGAAAATAGATTCTCCAACTGCTGTCGTATGTAAAAATTTGTGTTCATGTTGATTAAGTTTTTGGAATTCCTTTGTAAATTGCGCATTACAGCAAAAAGCGCCATTGAATGCATAACGAAAAGTCATCCGTTTTTTTTCGCAGTGTAGAACACTGTATTAACATTTATGGTTGGCTGGTTTGGTGTTTGCAGTTGTTCATTGTGGCATCTTCTGCGTTCTTAATTGAGTTGTATGCACAAGTAGACATTTCATAATTTTATCAATTACGAAGCTGTTTAATTAGTTTTTATTGCGTTCAGTGCAATTTTTATACTTTTTCTTAATTTTCTTATTTATCATATAATGGGATTTTGCTGGTCTTAAGTGAAGTGAGAGAGTACAAAAGAATACATACAGGCACATATACAAATTTATTTTAATACATCTAGAATGTTTTGAAAATATTCCAATTTTTTTTTTACTTTTAAACCCCAGTAACTTTGCTTTAGAGGAGGCCTACAAATTGCAGCGCCTGATGCTTTGGGTTTCGTCGCAATGTTTAATATAAAATGTATGGCAATTAAAACTTTTGAGCAATAAAAAGAATTCTATAAATTGCTTAACAAATGCTTAAGTTACACCATAAATGATATATCGAGCAAACGTTTTGTTTAACATCTGTCGGTGTGACCATAAACTAGTTTTCAATGTTATTGCAAAAAAACTAAATGTGATGCTTAGAAAATTTCCTTTTACATTCAAACAAGTTTTCTTGATAAGAGAAAGATTGTCGCCGATTTCTTCTTATGCTACAATATTTTGATGTAAAATAAAACTTAAAAGAAAAAAATCAAATTGAGTAACCGAATTCGCTGAATCAATTAACAAATTGTTTGAATAAGGAACACAATAATTTGCTTAACAAAGATAAAAAAGATTATTTTTTATTTTCAAACAAAAATTGTTGTCTGAAGTAGAATATATTTTCTATCGGTTCTCTGAACAAAAATGATTTGTGTATGATGTAAGAAAACTTTTGTTGAATCAACTGAAAATATTTATTGCAATAAAATCGAATTGCTTTGTTTCGCAGTCATTTTTTCTGTGTATAAGATAATACGGAAATTGATACATTTAAAGTCGTATATTGTAAACGTTACTCTAGGAAAAACGCCCTGATTAAATTCTTCCTTTTATGCCACTAAAAAGAATAACTTTTACAATGGAAATATTATTTTAACTAATAGAGGTTCACTGGTAGCACGAACGAGCCACCGCTCAAAACTGGGGATCAGAAAGCGAATTTCTTGTGATCCTGCAGCAGAACAGCAAGTCACTGAAGCGGGGCGATAGGCCGTTTACGTCAGATGAGAATTCAATGCATTCGCGCCAACATGATCAAATATCGATATGAATATCAAGATGTCAAACGGAATGGAAGGAAGGCAAACAAAAATCCATCACTATAGAGTTTTTGTTTAAAAAAGTGAAAATTTAGAAATGCAAAACTTTTTTTATATTAAATTTTTTTTTATGAAATCAACGTAATAATAACACCAATTAGAAATTATAAACTATTAACGCAAACATATTCTAAACAATTGCCACGAATGTACGACTTCAGAAATTATATTAAGGGGTTTCACTCTTTGTTATTAAACTTGGTTATTTAAACTACGATTTTTGTTACAAAGTGCCAGTGATTATTTATGTACGGAAAATTTTTAACTCAACTGAGTTTTTGTTTAGCATTTGTTTATCTGTCCATCTTCAACTGAGTTTTTGTTTAGTATTTGTCTATCGGTCAATTTTTGTTGCATATTTGCCTCTTCAAGAGTCAATTTTTCAATTTCTTTTTCACATTTGATTTTTTTTCACATATATGTATATACATACATACATAATACATATACATAGTTATGCAACAATATAAAATTACATATGTAAAAAGTTTTGTCTGGTACATTTAACACGCTGCAGTATTATAAACGCTAGTACTTTTACCAAGGCGTCTACTCTAACAAGTCCTTGTAAAGCTGTTATTCTCGTGTCTATGTTAAATTTTATTTAAAAGGACTTTTAAAAATTGCAGTCAATATTCTTTGATTACTAAAAAATCTAAGACTTTCAAGTTGAAATACCAAAAAAAAAAGCAATAAATTTCAAAATTTTCGGCAAATAAAAAATTCAAGTGCTTTTTTTAAACAACATTTTGTAACACTTTTGTTTATTTTTTACGATCTTACAAACATCAATTAACTTTATCTCCTTACGTTTACAACAAAACAAATAAAAACTAGAAACTTTAAATTTTAATCAAAGTATTCGTTCAGTGTTACAAAATACTGCACACCATGAGAAATGCGAGCGAGAAGATAAGATAAAATGTGTAATTTATTTTTGGAGCAGGGAAGTCCGTTACACAAAAATATATTTAATGCGTTTTTCTCCCCCCACCAGCCAAAGATATGTTGAAGACTATTTAAATTTTAGTACAATATTTAGGTCACTTGGTATCGTGAAATCACGAGATACATTTTCTCCATATAATGATTTTTTTTTCTTTTCTTTGTTTTTTTTTTTGGAGGTTTTGTTTTTTGTTCAAAAACTTCCATAAAGTAGACAGCGAGCGAGCGGCTGTAAACGGCAGCCAGAAAAGTACACATAATTGATGACCCATCTCAGCCATTTATTAATTCGAGAGCACCGTGTAAAACTTTAAGAAACGTGTATGAAGTCAGGGAAAGAAAGAAACATTTAATTAATATGATGTTGGTGTTCATTTGGCGCGTATGTGTGCATTTAACTTCGTGGGCATAGAAGAATTAGTTGAAATTATAATTTCTCTAGGAATTACTCGCATTATTTAAAATACACACTAAATAAAAAAAATCGTCAGAAAGGAAAATTCTGAACTAAAATAATTTTCTGAATTTTTCGATGGGTGTGAAGATAAATTTTAAAATTTGTAAACCCCGACTCAAACCTGCAATGTTAACATACCTTTAATAATTAAGTAGCAGGGCTCTGTTATGCCTAAAATATTTATATTTTGCACTGAAAATGAATTTAAAACTAAAAAATTAGTAATAATTATATTAAAAAATCAAATAATATATTTCTAAAAACATTTCCTATAAAACAGTGCCATAAAAATCTAAAATAAACGCACTCATCAAAAAAGACTATAGAAACTTTGTTGAAGAAAGTTCATGAAAATTCTTGGAAATAACAGCAGATGGGCGAAAAAAAATTATTGGACAACACTCCTCCGGCCATCCATATGAATGTCCAATATTCAAAAGTCGCAACAGTGTGTTTTTTGTGAAAATAAGACATTTTCCAGATTTCTACTTTTGAAATTTTAAAAAGGACTTTGCTCCTTTTTCCGAAAATGATAAGAAATGGGCAAAAAAAGTTTAATGTGGAAGTAATATTTTTATGTTTAATATGAATACTGATATACTTGGATCCCTCCTAATATTTCTAAAAAATTTCTTCAAATTACAATAGTTTTAATATATTTGAAAAGAGCACTATCGATACTTTAGTTAAGTTTTTTCGAATTTCGCTTATTTTTGCGATAAAATCAATATTTGCGGAGATACAGCCACTTTTCTAAAAAAGTTTAATATGGAAGTAATATTTTTATTATTAATACGAATACTGAAAGACTTGGATCCATCCTATATTTATATGGATTTTTTCAAAAATTTCTTCAAATTACAATAGTTTTAATATATTTGAAAAGAGCACTATCGATACTTTAGTTAAGTTTTTTCGAATTTCGCTTATTTTTGCGATAAAATCAATATTTGCGGAGATACAGCCACTTTTCTAAAAAAGTTTAATATGGAAGTAATATTTTTATTATTAATACGAATACTGAAAGACTTGGATCCATCCTACTATTTATATGGATTTTTTCAAAAATTTCTTCAAATTACAATAGTTTTAATATATTTGAAAAGAGCACTATCGATACTTTAGTTAAGTTTTTTCGAATTTCGCTTATTTTTGCGATAAAATCAATATTTGCGGAGATACAGCCACTTTTCTAAAAAAGTTTAATATGGAAGTAATATTTTTATTATTAATACGAATACTGAAAGACTTGGATCCATCCTACTATTTATATGGATTTTTTAAAAAATTTCTTCAAATTACAATAGTTTTAATATATTTGAAAAGAGCACTATCGATACTTTAGTTAAGTTTTTTCGAATTTCGCTTATTTTTGCGATAAAATCAATATTTGCGGAGATACAACCACTTTTCTAAAAAAGTTTAATAGGGAAGTAATTTATTTATTATAAAAGTGAATACTGATAGTCTTGGATCCATCCTAATATTTATATGGATTTTTTCAAAAATTTCTTCAAATTACAATAGTTTTAAAGTTTTTAAAATTTTAAAAAGTCCAAATTAGGAAAAATTTCTCCTATTTTCAAAAAAACGCACTGTTGCGACTTTTGAATATTGGGCATTCATAGGGATGGCCGGAGGAGTGTTCTCCAATAATTTTTTTTCACCCATCTGCCGTTATTTCCAAGAATTTTCATGAACTTTCTGCAACAAAGTTTCTATAGTCTTTATTGATGAGTGCGTTTATTTTAGATTTTTATGGCATTATTTTATAAAACAAGGTTTTAGAAATATATTTTTTTATTTGTAATATAATTATTACTATATTTTTAGTTTTTAATGCATTTTCAGTCCAATATATAAATGTTTTGCTACTTAATTAACAGAGGTATGTTAATATTGCAGGTTTGAGTCTGGGGTTAAAAATTTTTCGAGCTATTTAAAAAAAGAAAAACGTTAAGAAGTTTCAATAAAAATAAATTTAAATTTGGTACAACATTATCTGTTTCAATAAAATAATATCTTTCAATTTCCAGTTAAAATTTTCGATTACGCGAAATTTTCTTCTCGAAAGCCACTGAAGTACTTTGAACTAAATGTATATTTAATTTAAAATAGCGATTTATTTCAATGGACTTTTGCAAACATAAAAGCCTATAACCTATAAAAATTTCCCAACGCGAGTAATGAAACATATTTTTCTGAAACTTTATGTGAAATTTTCAACACAAACTCTATGAAATTTTAGTTAAATGGCGAAATTAAAACTTTCATTTTTTTTCTAAATTTTTATAATAAAATTAAGCATTTTAGTTTTCAAGAAAATAATTTTATTATATTTCTAATTAGAAACTTCCAGTATTATAAAATTTCCCATTAAGGGAATTTCTCATTTTGAAAACCATTGGAGTAAATATGTTTAATTAAATGTTCGTGTTATTAAAAGAAGAAAAATATAAAAAAAATATCGATTAAATGAAAATTACCCAGCTGAAAAATTTTAACATTTTCATAATTAAATTTAACACTTTCAAGCAAATAATTTCTACAAATTTCTAGCTGAGAAATTCTCCACTAAAGCAACATTTTATTTTGAAAGCCTGTTCAGTATTTTGGATAATGATTGAAATTTCAGATTAAATAACGATTTATTTCATTTGATTTTTATAACAAAAAATCAAGTGAATAAAAAATGTGCTCGCGAGCAAACCATCAAGCATCGTCCTCGAAACTCCTTCTCCTTCGCATTTTGACAGAACTAGAAAAAATATTTCCATTTGAAATTTTCTTACATTAAAAACTTAGACTGTAATGCACTGTGCGGTTCTCTAGCGTGCTTTTGATGGAGAGAGTCTCGTTTTTGCCAAGATGTGGAGTTGGGAGAAATCAGATTTTGGTGTTGAGGACGTCAGTAGAATTTAAAGAAAAATAAGTATTTTTTTTTAAATCTTTATCTTTTGAGTGTATATTTCATATATATACTTTTTAATGATATTTGTCGTAACGAAGAAATGAATGTTCACCTCAAGCAGTCAGTCCTGAACGAACACAAATAAATTTAACACAAACATAAATAACCAAAAATACTTAAAACCAAAGAGAAATAATTTTAATAATTAAAGGATCCTATTACATTTTCGTCTTGTGACTTCAAATCCAGAAACAGTAGTCATGTTGAGCGTTTCTTCTTTTGCATCCTTCATTCATCCATCCAGCATATAAACAATCAACCATTGAAGCATGTGTTATTGCAACATACTGCCTGCAGCATGTACCACAAAAAGACAATGAATGCCAAGTTGTAATGATTATACTTGAATCAAGTATTATTTGTATTGAAAGAAAAACAACCGAAAGAAATAAAAACTTTTGCTCACATTTGTTGTTTATCGAAAGAAAAGTTTAATTTTTTTCTATCTGCTGCAAATTTTCCTGAAAAATGTAACAATAGAAAGACAAAAAAAATACATACATACATACATACATACATAAAAAACGAGAGACCAAAAGGAAATCGCATACAGGAAAGAAAGGAAACCTGTATCTACGTACGAAAGAAAGCAACTGTGAAAACTTTTGCTCAACTTTTGTTTCTGTGTTGACTTTTGTTTTTGTTATTGTTGCCGTTCTTTTTTTCCATCTAACGTTTTCAACATTAAAACTGGAGCAGTGGCGGTTAAGTTTAAATGGTTTGGAACGAGATTGGACGGAAAAGTCATATAAACTCTTGAGTACTCAATTACAATTTCAATTTCTTAGAAATAATTGCTGTGAATTTATTCAACAAAAAATTTACAAGCAGTAATAATTATCATAAAAAAATCGGGTTCAAACTACAAGGCCACCAAATATTTGTATAAAAATAGAGTGCGACGATGGCAACAGTACGCCGGTTGCTGAAAATGATAATGTAGTGGGCTGAAAAGATAATGCAGGTATCAATAGAGCCCTAAACAAACTATATGCGTATGTAAATAATAGAACATCATTTGTTGTGCCTCTAATATTTACAAGTACTTTTTTAAAATGGTCGGTGCGAGAGTTCCAATTTTTAGCTTTTGCACTGGGATGTCTCGAAACTAACGCCGCTAGCAATGTTGGCGTTTGCGTAGTAGGCCTATATGAAACGATGATTCCACTAGCCCATAAATTAAATCGAAAATCTTTTCCGATTGATTGCATCGTCGGTCACTAGACAAAGTTCGTCGCTAGAAACGCAGATCTTGATTGAGCTGTTGCAGAGCATTTTTAGAGTTTTAAGCATAAATAGTTTTTATAAGCCTCATGCATAAGATTCAGATTTGACATTTTATGACAATGATGTAACAAATAATATAAAAGGGATTTCCCAGAATCTTGTAGTTGTTGTACTGGAAAGTTAACCAGCTATGAATTTGCTTTGGTACCGATCATAGCGGCCTGGAACATCTACGGTTGTAGACCCCACTTGTATCTGGAAATAATCGGGAGCAAGAAATTGCTCTTCCCTCGATGAATTTGTCAACCGGAACTGAATGACTGAATGAAGTTGAAATAATAATCTAAAATTGGGCCTATTTTTCTGCGCCAATTATCTGACCTAATAAAAAGAAAGCGGGACTTCATTTGAATTGATATTAGCGCAAAATAAAATTCCACAATTTACTGTAAATACAGTGGCGTCTCGATTATGCGTAAAGGCCGTGAGCTTTAATAAAAATAATAAATAAAAATTTAAGACATGTGATTATACGATGCTGACATATTCGAATTGTATTCAATTGTTCAAGCCACAAACAAAAAATATTTCTTTTAATACCGATTAATCGATACAAACAAAAAGAGAAAACAACTACGACATTATCAGTTAATCGAACTACAGATAATCGAGCTGCTGTTTTTTGCTTAAAAACAGGCCTCCAATGTTTTCTTTTCAAAACGCCCTCCGCAATTTTCCCAACATCCATTACAGTCAAATATTTATATATACCTGGTTTTGTTGGCACGAAAAGAAAACTTTTTTGTGTAAAAGTTTTTCGCTGTTTGTGTTGTTTTTTGTTTTGAGATGAATTTTATATGTTAATGGTACAACAGAAACAGACATTAAAATGGCCAGCAAACAGGGTAGTAAAAAAGTAGCATTTAGTAGAAAGTAAAACAGAATTAGCTCGTATTACAGTGATGTTTTAGTTTTGGCTTTTGTTTGATTTGCTTTTCTATTTGTTTGTTTGTTTGTTTGGTTTTTTAAATATTCTACTTGTTTAATGCTTGTTAGAGGTTGTATTTGAGTTGTTTGAGGTGGCTGGGGAGAGGGTTTCCCTTCTTTGTTTGTTTCTTTAATTAATGACCACTTCTAAAAGGATTATTGGAGATTTTGTTAAAACACTGCAACATGATTTCATTGTTGACATTACCATTGGCTCACTTAAAGGCCTTTTTGGTTTTGTTGTTGTCGGCTTACCAGCTCTGAAATCAATTTAAAGTAAAATGTGTGTAGCAGTTCATTTTAGCTACTGCGTTATTGCTCGTGGCTTGTTTCTCACTATATTTTCTACAAGAAAATATAAATTTGATTTTCACTAATCAATTGGTAAATTGTTTTTGTTGCCAGCAAAAGTGGATTCAATTACGATTTTTGTAGAGAGGGGATCCAAAAACGAATTGCCTGCTTCAACGTATTGTGTTTGTCTTATATCGCAATGATTTTCTATTGAAGAAGAAACTTCCGCAACAGCTTTTTAATATCTAATAATGGTTGCAAATACTAAACTTTCTTTCTTTAGATCTTAAATCTTTTCTTCTCTCGCCAAATTGCATAATCACAAGAAATTTATTTTAGTTTTCAATTTTTATAAAATTGTTATAATTCTTGGCTTTTTCTTGTCTTAAATTGACCTAAAGAAAACGATTTGCAAATTATTCGTATCCGTTCATCGTCTATTGTTATTCAAGAAATTCGAAAAAATTTCGAAAAGATGAACTAAAATTTTTCTCAAAACATAATTATTTATTCATTAATTTCTAAGTCGTTCCCTTCAAAATAGTGCCTTCAGATTTGATGATTTCTTGTGCCAGCAGTTGTGATAAGCCCTTTTCAGTATGTCCTTGAACTGTTTCGGCGATTCAGTTTTTATTTGCACAATCTTCACAAAATGTCGTCCTTGCATGGGTCTCTTTAACCTTGGAAACAGGAAAAGTGTCAGGCGGCCATATTTGGCGAGCAGCAATTTTGAAATAAACTTGGAAATTGCATGGCAGTTTTCGGTAATTTAATAAAAAGCAACTTGATTAACTAAAACAATTGATAAGTAGAACCAAACGTGGTCACATGATTGTTTAGCGGCGTCGTATGAAATAGAAATAAATCTGTTTCAAATGATTGTAACTGCATAGAATTTTGTTTTTAATAACGAATATTTTTGGCGCCCACAATTCGTCCCTGGACCCAGCTGTGTTCCTGGCATTTTTCATGATACATTAGTTTGTCTTGTATGTGATAGTGGTGGGAATCATACCGAATTTGACTTGACATTCAGTTCATGCAAAAAATGGACTTAATTTTTTTTTCTATGGAAATTAAGTTTGATTCCCATCTGCTTCAGGACTCACTCAGCGAACACTCAGTGATCAGTTTAGCTGGAGGACTAAATTTTGCTAATGGTGTTCAATTAAAGTTTTAATCAACTAAATCAAATGTGTTTATGTGAATAAAATCAGAATGAAAAAATTACAGTGACAGGTCGCTTATCCGTGATTCGATCGATCGATTTAGTTTTTTGTTTCTCTTTTTAATTGTGATTTCTTTTGTTATTCGTATTTTCAACTATTACATAAATGCTTACGGTGTGTCTGAAACTTAAGAAGTCAAAATGAATAAAGAATACAAAGAAAAAAAAAACAAATATTCAAAATTCTTAGCCTATTATGCGCAATACTATGCGTCTCCACCCTTGTCGTTAATCGAGCTCTCACTGTATTGTCAATCCAAATTCTATTAAAACTATACCTTTCCATTGCCATGACGCCAATTAGGCTAACGATGATTTCATGCAAAAATTTGTATATAAAAATCATCATGTCTGTTTTTTTATGTAGTTTTCAATTAAAATTCATTCATCTCTCGCAAACACCTTGACCTTGCGGTTACTACAACAAAATGAGGAATTAATACAATTATTTAACAAATACACGTTTTATTAAATACTGGCACAAAACAGCTGTGTTTAATCATACTACACCTGTAACAACAAAAATAAAATTAAAAGAACAACAACTATTCAGCACAAAAGTAACAATGAACTACAGGCACTAAAAGTTATTGGAGCGTAATCGTTAAAATGGGTTTATGTTAAATTGAGCAAAACATGCGAATGTATTCGATTTAAAGTACTTAACATCAAATTAATCGAATAAAATGCACCAGATGGCAGACGATAATGACAATATAGTATTTAAGAGCCGTTTTTTTCTTCCTAAAAGCGGAAACAAAAATATGTCTGTTTGCATACGGGGTCTACCAGTTCATTTCATTAGAAATTGAAAAATTAACATTATTAATGAAATTATAGGGGCGCTTAATGGAAATTATTGTTTGCGTTTGTTAAATATTTACTTATAAAATAAAAAGAAAATAAAAAAAATGGAATGAAAAAAGTTAATATTCCTACCGGCTGTTTTTGCAAAACGTAAATAAATTTTCTACCATGACTTTTGTTTTGTGGGAAAAATCGTATTTTATCCGCCTTAAAATGTGTTAAGTTTTTTTTGGATTCAATTAGGAATTGTGTTGAATGCGGAGCTGTAAATGGACGCCCCACATTCAACGAAGTGTTTGTTTTAGACCATCAGGTTTTTGTGGACAGAGACTTCGGCAACAGCTCTTACATATTCAATAAAAACTCTTTACTGCAACAACGAAAATATTTGTTGGAAAGGAAAGTTTTCATATTAAAAAAAAAAAATATTCTTTTCTTTCTGAACAGGTAACTTTTTTCAAATATTTTCAATCACATAATTCCGTGAATCTGTAAATTTTTTGTTTGAATAGGAATCCAAAAAACCGGATATCACTGCAACAACTGACATTTTAGAATAATTTTTCGAATTGCTTCACATGAGCATGAAATATATAGTATCGTTGCCACATTCGATATCGTATGAAGTATCGTACGTTGCAAAAGTTTGAGGTAATCAAAAAGTCAAATGACGGCTCATTGAGATCGACTATAATTTGTTTTGAATAAATTGTCTGGACGAAAAACAGACCAGAAAACACTAATAGTGTGTAATATTTACGTTTGAAGTCCTGGTGAGAATAACTTATAAAATAAACAATAAAAAAAACATTTAACATTAATGGCATTTGAGGGCAATGAAATTTTCCTTTCTTCCTATAAAGTGTTGTTTTTTTTTCGGATATTTTTTTTTTGAATTTCTTAGTTAAATGTTCAGATTTGCTCTGTAAATCGTATTGTCTACAAAAACGAGAAATTTTTAAAAATAAGGAAATGGCTGGACGATGCATGAGTATGAGAATGATGTTCTACAAATCAATATGGCCGCGTTCAGAATAAAGTTGGAATAAAAATCTAAAACAGTAAAAATAAGAGTTGGTTTTTAAAACTAAAATTTGTCAACACAACAGCACCTATTAATTTGATCATTAATTTGCTGCATAATCAATTAGAAAAATAAAAAAACATGCGTGTTGCTGGTTTTTATCGAGTAAATTTGACGTCATTTGACGTATTCGATAGCGAATGCTTTAATCCAACGCTTTAAATATTCAATCAAAGTATTTTAATGTTGAATGAAGTATTTACATTCTTGGCTTTGGCCGTCACAATCTACCTGCTGTCTGTCTGTCAGTTGGCGGACTATTTCGTTAGCGCTGCCACTGACTCTAATACACAATTCATGCGATTTTATTACTTTATTTTGCCCTATATTTTATTATACAAATCCAGCATATTGTATATACAGTGGGCTCGCTGCAGGATATAAATACTCTAATTCGTTAACATCTTAATCCCTTTCTTACGTCCAATCGAAATACAGAACAACCGTAGCTATGAAAATATGTATGTACGTATGTTCATTAATTATAGATATATAAATACATATACACGAATTTTCGTGGTTCCTCTTATAAATATTTACTCCTGTGTAGTCTAGAAATATGGTTCCCTATTCTGCTTTACTGTTTAGTTACTGCTTGTTGTCTTTGTGTTTGGTTTTAATTAATGGAAAGAAACTCTTTAAAACACAGTATCAATTATATTTTGATCTTAATTTTGCACATTCATTAAGGTCATCAAATTGATAATTATTCCCAGTGCGATTTATGCAATTTTTAATAGTTTGCAAGTTGAAATAAATTCTACTTAAAAAGCGAGTTAAGACCGGTTTACATTAAGGCAACAACTATATGCCTGTATATAAGCGCTTGCAATTTTTCACATTATTTTTCTGCATTATTTAAATTCGAAGTGATTTGAATTTTTTCGTACTTGGCATCACTGTTTTCCTTTTTGTGAGCTCAGTTAGATATATATACAGACAAAAACTAAAAAACAACAGTTTCACACAAAAAGCCACCCAATTAAATTTCATTTGAATGACAGGGTTGCTGCATTACAATTGCTTGCGTGTTGTCATTTTAATGTGAGTGAGAGTGTCTAAATGACGTCCCGTCTCTCAAAGCATTTAATTAAAATAAATAACCAGTTAATGGCTAAAATTATGTTTACAGCTTGTTTTACACAAGATGATGTTTGTGAGATAAAAATAAACTGAAAAATTTATTGAAATAGTTGATTAATAAAATTGTTGTTTCTTTTGTTGATTCCATTCAAAAATAAATTTATTATAATTTTTCTAAATTTAATTAAGGAATTTTTATTATTTGCTTAAAATATATAAATTTTGTTCTATGCTTTGCTTATTAAAGAATCTTGTTTAATTACAATTAGTGAATCAAACGTAAGAACAACAGTGTCAGCGGGGTCTATTTAAGCTCATCAGCAAAGATTTGTGCTGAGTGTTTTTTAGTGGCGAAGCACATTTATGGTTAAATGGATGGTGAAATAAAAAAAAAAATTGCATGAATTTGGGCTGATCAGCAAATCAGGGAGGAGCTTAAACCGTAATGCTTCATGTGGACTGTTTGGAAATAAGGATTTAGAGAAGATAACAGTCAACAGCGAATGCAGAATTTGTTTCACTTTGAAAACGGTGCTTCGCCAATTATGGAGGGACTAGTAGTTTTCCAATTCATGCCTATGAAAAAGACTTCTCGATCGGATTTCCTGGCTTCTTTTATGAGATGAGAATGAGACATCAATACAATCGAATTATAGAACTTCTAAGTAGGCATCAAATACAGTCATACATAAATGATTATTTTTTGAGGTCATAATAAGAATTTCGATTGAAGTAGAAATCGGTAAAACGAGGCGTTGATAGTTCTTCTTCAATAGGTTCACAAATCATTTTGCTTACAAGATATGTTGAATTGACCATCGTCAAGCTATTTATTACTTGGCTATATTGAATCCGACATTTGCATTCTATTATCCTTTATATTCTTAAGAATATGCCAACAAAATTTCAATTCAAAATGAAAATAGATTTTACAATATCGATATAAGAAAAAATCTGTAAAAAAATTTTAATGACATCACAAAATTAACGCTTTAAAATTCACTCTGAAATTGGATCTCTATAGTTATTAAATTTAATTGATTAAAATGAATACAATTAATTGTAATTGTTTAGTGCCATTCAGTTTACAGTTTCAACCCAAATTTCCAAATACAAAAATTTATACAATACTAAGTGCTAAATATTTATCTTTTAAAATGGCCAAATAAATATGACAAAAACAAAAACAAAAACAGTCAATAAAGTGTTCTACTTTTGTTATTGCAGCCACACACATGAGCATAAATATTGTACAGAAATATAAACAGACTCTTACAAATACATGTACAAATAAAATTCACAGACGTACATATTACATTTCCAAATTTATTATTTAACAAAGAATGAACCATAAATGGCAACAGCAAATAATTGTCAGCACAAAATACTTGAGTTGCACTTTTAAGGTCTTTCTAAACATGAAATGCATAAAACAACCTCATCTGTACACAAAATATTATTCAACAAAATAATGATAAAAAAACAAAAAACATTCAGAAAAGTTTTTAACGGCTTTCAGTTCATGATTAAATTCTACTAGTGAACTTGTCAATGACTCAGAAACGGCAACGCACGGGGATGACGTCTTCTGATGTGCCAAAGCGGCGAACAACACACACCCCTTGTTGAAGAACTCAGGCTATCTAGTCTCCCGGTCTGTAATTCCGTGGATAGTGAAGGATGGACACTTCAACCAAATGACCAACACCAGGATTCTTCTCAAGTTATTGCGCAGCCGTACCAATTAACGTTTGTTAGTGGTTTCGCAAGAACCTGTATAAATGCAGCTATGATGGAATTTCCAGACTTTTGGTTGCCGGGTCAACAATAACTTTACACCAGAAAGCAGATTGCTGGCCAAAGCTTGAGAACTGCAGATAAGTCCAATAATTGCTTCTCGAACAATAAATAATGGAGTAGTATCGTAAGGTCTTGTAAACATCGGAAGGGATTTGTTTTGGGGGGATGAGCAGTGGGAGCCAGCCTGCCAAACACAAACAAAACGAAATATATTAGATCATTTTTTTTTCATAGAATCAATTAATTTCTCATATTCAAGTGACCAGCTGATATACATGCATACATACATACATACATATATGTATGTAATACAGCTTTTTACAGCCGTCTGATTGTTTGTTTTCTTTGAGATATTTGTATCATCATCGAACGATCTATTATTTTGTTGTGATTTATTACTACAAAATTTTTCTTTAAATAAAACACATAAGAAATTGAAAGCGTTGATGTATGGACCATACATACATATGTACAAATGCATGTCTGTATGTACACATGTGCATATTCATACATATCTAATCCATGGCCGTGTGTTACAAACTTGTACATACATATATATGTATGTATATGTACATATAAATATTATTGCATGCAATAATGTTTTCAAGTTTGTAGGCAATAACAATAGACGTCCTATCCCAGAAGCTTGAATATCTGCTAATTATGTTCTACAGAAATGTGACTCGAAAGTTTGAAATCGAATGGTAGAAATCTGTTAATATCCCTTTAGTTAATTACACTGGAAAGGTAATACCTAACATATGTATATTACATATGTATGCATGTATGTATACTTATACATACATACATACATACATAAATACAAACTTTTGTTTTTATTCCTTTCATCACGTTCTGTCAAATGCATTCCTAAGTTTTTGCTCTTTTTCTAATGTATGCCTATAGCATGTAGTATGTATGTATGTATGTATGCACGTAAATAAATAAACATGTATGTTAATGTTTGTCACCATATACCAAATATGTAAACATTCACATATTCTGTTAAATTACATGGTTTTTACTTGTTGTTTTCTGCTTGTAATTTTTTGCTGCTTGTAATTTTCTCTTTCATTAGAAATTCTCTATAGTATGTTTGTAATTAGTTGTAAGTTTCCTCACTTCGTTTAGTTAACATCGTTCGGTGGTGTTGTAGTTTTTGTTTTTGTGTAACATTATGCTGTAATTCGTGTATGTGTGTATGAACGTATCGAAGTGTTAATGAGTGCATCTTGTTTTGTGTTCTCTTTGTATGAAATTGTAGTACGAAATTGTTGGTTACGGTTGTCGGTTATCTACGTTGCCAGATATAAAGATTTATCATCGCTTCGAAAATTGCTGGAGATTTAATAAATGCACATTTTATTAATTATTTCATATACTGACATGTACATGTGGGTGTTTTTTTAGAGGTATAGAACTTCGAATTGAAATAAAACACAAGAAAATCGTTTTAATGTCCATCAATTTGGCTTTATTGGAAGGATAATTTTATGCCATTAATGTTTAAATATGATTTCGGGCATGTGGCCGCCGCGGCTGGCTCGAATAAAGCCAATTCTACAGGTCCAATTTTCAACCACTTTTTCGAGCATATGGGGCCGTATGTTGGCAATAACGCCACGAATGTTGGCTTCCAAGTCCCCTAACGTTTCTGGTTTGTTGGCGTAGACGAGCGACTTCACATATCCCCAAAGAAAATAATCCAATGGTGTCAAATCGCACGATCTTGGTGGCCAATTGACAGGTCCATTTCGCGAAATTATGCGCTCATCGAATGTTTCCTTCAATAAATCGATTGTGACGTGCGCTGTGTGGCATGTAGCGCCGTCTTGTTGGAACCACAACTCATCCACATTCATGCCATCCAATTCGGGAACAAAGTAGTCGGTTATCATGGCTCTATACCGGTCTCCATTAACGGTAACTGACTCTCCAGCATTATTTCGGAAGAAGTATGGCCCAATGACTCCACCAGCCCATAGAGCACACCAAACAGTCAGTTTTTGTGGATGTAATGGCGTCTCAAGGGTCTCATGTGGTTTCTCTTCACTCCAAATGCGGCAATTTTGCTTGTTGACGTAGCCATTCAACCAAAAATGAGCCTCAATAAAATGGACGGAGCTTGCGGTAAACTTCGCGAACTGAACCATTATTTTCGAAATAAATTTGCACGATTTGCAAGCGTTGTTCTTTTGTCAACCTGTTCATGATGAAATGGCAAACCAAACTAAATATTAATCACTTGACAGCTGACAAAATGGCCGCCAGTTAAAAAAGTGATGCCAACTTAAAGTTCTATACCTCAATAAAAAACACCCAATACATACATATATTTAATTTTGTAGGTTTTATATAAGAATAGTAACACCAAATTAACACCAGCCATGTTTTTGGATTACCGTCTGAAAAATAATCTCTAATGTCTGGTATTTAAAAATAACTTAATTTGAAAGCTTAAAGCGACTAATTTTTGGCTGGCCTTAATAGAATTAGGCAAATAACGCTGCTTTAAAGGGTAACTATTGTCAGCGAATAAGTTTCTTAATGACAAAAAAAAATCGGATGAGTGATATCTGGCGATTTAGGCAACCTGCTGGAATGCCAAACACGAAATCGAATCGTCAACAAAATTTCCTTGTATGTACATACATATGTATTTACATTACATTACAAAGGTCGGCAGTATATTTAACTTCAGGCAATAAAAAAGAGCAAAAAGGTTCAAAGAATATATTTTTTATTTTGTTGTTATATCAAAGCGCTTATACATACATACATATGTATTGTATATTTAAAGAAAAATCAAATATGTTAATACATACATATGAATATGATTGTTTTTAATAAACTATTATGGAAATATAAAATTATTTAATGTGTAACATTAACATTTTCCATTGGCGATTTTAGTTGGCCCTTTTGACGATTAAATTTGCAAGTATGTATGTACGGCTTTAGGCCAACTTTGTCAGGCAACCATTGCTGCTATTGCTGTACTGGTTGCCAATGATGTTAATAATGATCAACGTTGCAAGTAATGACACTACCATGTAAACATTACCTTTAGCATGAGAACGCAAATAGAAAGGAACATATACATATATATTTAATATCTAGTCATTGATATACATACATACAAACATATGCATATATTGCAGAGATGGTAAATTTCGATATCGAATAATTGTCGGCTTTTATTTTATAGAAAAAAGCTTAAATATTTTTCTAGTTAACATTATTTCGTCTTTAACTTTTGTCCTTAAATCATTAACATTTTAATATACATAGTAAAAATGTGTGGTTCAAATGGTGGTTCAAAACTTCCTAAATAGAAATACGTTCCTAAATAGATATATTATAAATTAAGCGTACGCTCCATTTGAAATTGCTATTTGCGGCGCAAATCATTTTGCCAGGGTTTTTTCAAAATATCTGATCAAATTTATTACGATAGTATTGCATCAGTTGCAAGTGGTCTGGATATTAAAGGGAACGAAGATCATGGACTTCGAAATCATAAAGTGACAGAATATTTAATACACTTTGATTAACAAATTAAACATTTTGTTCTTATCTAAAGCTAAATCAATACTTAAACCTGAATAAGCTTTAATTGAAAATTATTGTCTGAAAAAAAAAAACAATCCCGAAATTGAAAATCTGAAAGTGCCTGATCACTTATTATTAAAATTTATATCTAAATAAAAAAATTATGTTCGAGAATTTTTTAAATAAACTAATTTTGTCATACCTGATGCGCTACTTGTAATGTTTTATGAATGATTTTAAAATATTTATGGTATTTTAGTTATTGATATAAATACAACATAATTTGTTTTTCAATGACAACACAACCACTTCAACACATCCAAACAGGCAGACCAATAATTTATTTAAATATAAAACAAACAAAAAAAAAGAAATATTAATAAAAATACACTTTATAAAATGCAAAATATGTACAATGTTCTTACTTTTATAGAGTTATTATAGAGAATTTCGTTATTAAATATTATTTAGGGCTAAAACAAAATCGATGCCGAAAATATTTCTCTTAGAAAATTTTGAAATGAATTCATTTTTCCTAAAATCATTCTACCTCTTTGTACAGAAATTTCTAGCGGAGATTTTAATTACTTTTTTCGAATATCTGCCTACTGTAAATGCGCAATTTGTTGGCAACAAAATTTGTTTTTGTTATTATTATAATAATTTAAATTAATATAAGGAAGATTTTTCTGCAGAATTTTACAAAAAGTGTGGACAAGACTGGGACGCAAGCAATATTGTTGAATTTTCCGTTTCTAGTTTTTTCTACAGAATTTGGACAATGAGAAACAAGAAATGGCTACTGTTAAGCAGTTTTCCGCTATAGCAGAGTAAGCGTTAAGATATTAGACATTACAGGGGTCGGCAGACATTGAAAAGAGAACCTCAGCATAAAGCAGGGTTTATATAATTTTTCTATAAAAATTTCTTTCTGATATGTCCCAAAAATTTTTTTTTATAAAAATATTGTACATAAAATTTACGTATAAATAAATACGTATAAAATATATATTACGTATAAAAAAAAACATTTGACTATAAACATTCGAACAAAAATATAGTAACATACATGTAAATAATCGAATGAAAATAATCGAATGTAAACATTTTCGAACACATGTATTTAAATATTCGAACAAAAATATTCAAATAAAAATATTAATAAAACATTTATTGGAGAAAAAGTATTCGGATAAAAATATTCAAATAAAAATATACGACTCTAAAAATGTTAAAATAAGAATATTTGAACAAAAGTATCCGAATTAAAATATTTTTTATATTGTAAAACTTTTCAGACTGCCCACTTTCTTTCAACACACAAAAGTTAGTTTATGTTTTCCAGCAAATATGAATGTACATCACGTAATATTACATTGTTGATCGCTTTTGAACGCAAACATTCCGTCATCGTATGCAGTCATTCATTCATTATACGTGTTTTTTCGTTCGTTTTGTTTTTTATTCAAACCTGCTGCTTTTTAAATAGAATTCATTCGAGTGTAATGTTTCGTATTTGTAGGTTGATATGAATTTGTTTTTAATGCCTGCCTTTTAAAGCATAATTGTTATTTATTTGTATAAGGTGTTAATTGAAGTAAATATATACATACATACATATGTTTTTCGGTTTTACAAGAAAAAAAAGGAAATTTTTATTGAGTTTATTTATGGTAATTACTGCAGTCAGAATATGTTTTTCGAAAATTCCCACGATAGCAATATTATGGTGCCTCCGGCAATTAAAGCCTGATAAACATTTAACTTTGAAACAGCTTTTAAACTACATACATATATTATTAGAACTCGTAATTATTCCCATAAAACAGTTTTTTTTTTTAATTGATAAGGGAAAATGTTTATTCTAACATAAATTTTTTGAAAAAAAGCCTGGTCGAGTTTATTATATATATTTCAAGACTTACTATGACGTTCTTCAGAGAAGACTTTTGCCCTCAAACAAGGGGATTTTAAGTTAAAACGTTATACAATAAATTTTGCTGATTTAACAATTAATTTTTTTTTATAGTTTTTTGTTATTTTAAAAGTTGCTGGTTTTGCGAATTTCTGTTTTCTATAATTTGCAGTAAAGTGAGTCACAAAAAATCAAAACATAAAATAAATTAAGACAAAAGTATCAAGAAACTGTTTAAAGTAATCGACGAATATAACACCAAATTTGGAATTTAAAACAATCTCACTAATTATTTCTTACTCACAAATACAAACACACATACATACATATACATATTCTTTATTCGATTTAATATAGTGTAAATTGGAAATATATTTTTATAAAAGCTAAATATTTGCAATAGCAAATTGTAAATTGCCAACATTTTTTATAAAAAAAAATTCAATTGCAATTATTTCCTTTAGAATATTTTTCAGTTACTGACTGTAGAGAATTTCTTAATTGCAATTACATGTTATAGAAAGTTTTACATTTTTCTATTTTTCTATATTTCTATAAAAAAAAATTAGTTTTAACTGTTTGCTTTACAACATTTTTGAGTTGCAAGTATTTACTATAGGAAATTCTCCTTCTCATTTTTGAATTGCAATTTATGTGTAAACAAAATTTTTCGATGGCAAATAGTTTTTAAGGAAAATTTTTCTCTTACAGCCGCTATTTGCTATGGCCATGTTTTCGCTTGCAAGTATTTGATATAGCAATTTCTTTAATTGCAATAAGTAACCTAAAGAAATTTTTTCAGAATGTCTTCTTAGTGCTGTTGCAAATTTTTCAACTGCATATGTTTTTTCTGAATAATTTTTCAGTGGCAAGTCAAGTATTTTCTTAAAAAATCTATTCAATTGCAGGTGTTTCTATTGGCAAATATTTTTTAGAATACTTTTTTCAACAACAAATCCATAGAAATTGCAAACTTGTGCTATTGCAAGTATTTGCCATCGAGTTATGAAACTGCTAATTTAGAAGCGTTTAAGCAAAAGAAGATTCAAGTTCATGTAATATTTTTTCACACGTTTTAAAATATTATACTCGTACTCTTTTTAAATTTCTTTTTCATATCTATTCTGTAGGGGAAACAAACTAAATAAAATAAAATTGCAAAATAACCGGAGGACAAGGTGGAAGTTTTAGTTGTGCTTGAAGACATGTGACTGTTTCGCAAAACGGCGAATGACTCAGATATTCAAACAACTGTTGGATGTCGTGTTGTGCGGCTCACAAACACACACCCACAAATACACACACACACAAACACCCACAAATACACATACACAGAAACACACGCACACAAACACACACACAATACATCTAGACTAAATTCTTTTTTTACAACAATTCTCAGTAATAAAATGTTTGATCATTTTAATAGGTTGTTTAATTTAGTCCTAGGAACACAACTGCGACGAACGACGAATTTCGAAACCGTCGCGACGAATTCGCCGGTAAATATTCGCTGCATAAATTCGTCGTGTGCCAACACAATAACAACTTCTGTTTGCAATTGGTAAAGTTGTTGAGGTGTTTACATTTTGTGCAAAGACAAAAATTAAGAAAACATTTTTAATTATTTTCACAACAAATTCTTTCCTTAAATAGATTTCTCTTTTTATTAAACAGCTGAATATGATCGCCCTTATTAAAGGTAAAACTATATGAAAACAATTAATTGAAAATAAGTAAAAATTAAGTCCGAAAGATGGGTTTTTGAAGAAATTATTTAAGGTGGTGAATTTATTTTGCAAACGTCCTTATAAATCTCTTGCTGCATGAGATCATATAAAAATTAGCAGTTTTATTCCATAAAATAGACATGTTTCTGTATAAGAAACCTGTTCACCTGATAATGTTTTGTTAGTCGTATGCCGGCGACAGCATTAGAAATAAATCTAGTTCAACTTTCGCCGAACTTGACAAATTTCGACCAACACTGCGATTGCATAATCTGTAATCTGTTAGTCGTGGTTCGGGCTCTTCAACTTTTGTTAATCAATTTCTCTCTAATTCTCTTTTAAATTTGCCTTAATGTTCACACAACAAAATTGATTGCAACAATTTTCGTTTTGTTTTGCTTCCAAATTCTTCTACATCTATTGACAGTTCATTTTATTTATTAACATATGAAAGTAAAAAAATGGTAACCAAAGAAAAAAAAATGGCATTATCAAATCTATAACTGGCTGAGTTGAAGAAGCTATTAATTTTAATTCTGATGATGGGGACAAGAAGGACAAATTACTCGTAAATGGTTTGTAAGGCGAAGCAAAGAATAAGAAGAAATGTCAAAAAAGTTAAAGCTGCAGCACACTTCATGTGCATAAATGTATGTATGTATGTATGTATAAAACGAACAAGTGTCCCAGCTGAAGCAACTATTGGCTCTCCTCGCTCACAAAACATGAAACATCTAAGCATGGACTTAATAGATTTCACATGCACATACATGATGTATGTATGTATGTACATACATACATACGAGTATTGAATTTGAAGTTTCTTTTCTTTAGAAATAACAGAAAAAACAGCATTTTAGTACATACGCAATTTTATGCTCATCACGAATTGTTGTTTATCGTTTCGATATTTTGTTGAATGTGAAAGTGAAATGTTTTGCTATTTTCTTTTGGTTTCTTGTGTTAAGTCATGTACTAAACACTGCTGATGCAGAATTGTTGAGTTAAGGCCAAGTTTAAGCAAATAATGCGTCATCGCCTGAAACTCATTCACATTCTTGCCAGAGTTTTGTTGTCTTTACACTTGAGTGATTTGAAGAAAAGCAGCCCGACCCTCTAATAAAACAAACCCTGGAGAGAGGTTTCTTTTTTTTCGTGTTATCATATAAAACTACAATTTCTTTTTTTTTTTCTTTAGCAAATTCCAAAGTTGTTCTTGCAATCCTGTTTGCTGTTTTTAGTGAAATGCCAATTACTCTCGTACTAAACTTGTTAGCAAATTTTATGCGACGTTTTCTTGACAAATACCTCAGACTCTTGTCGTTCCTAGTATCTAAATGTTTTTGTGTATATGTATGTGTCTGAATTTGGTTATCCACTGCTGTGCATTAACATGTACAGTGTATGTACATATTTATGTATATTGTGCTTGCAGTGACAATTTAGTGCGAGGTTTGAAAAACAAAAACTAAAAGAATTTTTGATTTTCAATTCTTTTTACTTAAATGCCACACCTCGCTGTATGACGTTGAAGACGTTTTCCTACCAGCGACTGTTGAAATTTTTTTCCGAAAATTCAAAATCAATTTTGGAACTCCAAACCTGGAAAAGAGCAAATGAAACGGTGTAACTGCGATACCGCTAAACAATTTTTTTTTCAATTTCAGCATTATGTAATCAAAAAATTGTTAAATTGTTAAATATTATTTTTCTAAAAATTTTCCAAAAAAAAACTTTTTTCTCTGACAAAATTTTTCTTCAAAATTCTTGTTGCTCCTAAATTTTTTATCGAAAACTTTTGTTGCCCATAAATTTTCTAGAGAAAAGAAAAAAGAGAAAAGTTGTAAAAAATATATTCTTTGGAAAAAATTGGTTATCCGAAAATTTTTCATACAAAATTTTCTAATTTTTTGCTCATAACTTTTCTTAAGGGAGTATTTTGTTGTCCAAAATTTTTTTACTAAATTTTTATCCATAAATTTACTATAAAAAAATGTATTATCCGAAAATTTTTTAATACAAAAATGAAGTTGTCGAAAATATTTTCTATAGGAAAATGTTGTTGCGCCTAAAATTTTGTATAAAAAATTGAAAACAAAATAATTTTTATAGAATATTTTATTATTCGAAAAATTTTTTTGCCCACCAATTTTCTATAGGAAAATTTCGTAATGCAAAGAATTTTATTTCTTGAAAATTTTTTGAGACAAAATATATATTTAACAGAAAATTTGTGTTGCCCATTAATTCTGTATAAAAAAAATTCAAGTACCTAAAAAATGTTCTGGAAAAAATTTTATTACCCAAACAAAAAAAATTTTTATTTAGAAAAATTTGTCCAATAATTTTTATATTATTTTATAATTTAACAAAACATTTAAGCATACATTTGTTGAATTTCTTAATCTTGTTTATTATTATATGTTGTTTGTTGGTTGTAAATTACATAAAAATGCACATCAAATGTTCCCAGAAGTGGCAATAGGAACCAAAGGGAATGAATGAACGGGATATTTATCCAAACACTTTAAATATTTACCAGTTACGGGTATTACTACCAAAATAAACATGGCTGACTCTCTTGTTAGGCACACACACGCACACACTTACACATAATCATATCAACGCTGATTGACTTCTCCTTCCCCCTTCCCCCTGCCCTCACACCATTTCTTTTTAGGTAACTGTCATATTTAGTCCTTTTAGTTGCTGTCTGTCTTAGTTTTGTTCGGTTGGGTGGTCGTTGTGCACACAACGGACTGGATTTACGTTCAAGCTGCAATTTATTTATAAAAAAAATAACTATATAAATCCCTCTATTTATATCTATTATGTTGCAAGCAAAAAAAAAAAAAATAATAGAGAAAAAAAAGAGCCAAGAAACCAGCGCAAAACTATGACAAAATAATTGTTTCTACATGGCTTTTGTTTGTGCTGCAGAATTGATACAAAAAAAAAACCAAACAAATGATTCGGTATTTTTCTCATTAAATAGAAAAAACTAGAGTAGCAAACAAATTAATCCATCCTCCTGTAAATCATTATTGCTTTCATTTGCCCCACCAACTTGGCACCAGTAGTCGAGCGAGCAATTGCTATAAATTTGTGTCTGGGCTGGCTGACAGCCCGCCTGTTGGTCAGTCAGCAAATATTATTTCTGATTTAGTGTCATAATTTACATTGACAGGAATTATAATTTGAAAATGCCAACACATCATTTATTCTTTGGAATTTTGTTTTTTGTGATGTAATTTGTTTTCCAATCCGCTCTCCTCTGGCAAAATTTTAACTAGAGAAAATTACTGTTGACACACTTTGTAGTATATTTGATATGAATTTCAAATTCACTAAAAACACAAATGACAAATTCTCAAATATCCTAATTAAACGCTTAAGCCTTGTATCACTTAAACATTCAGTCAGACAGATGAATAAAAAACTCTTAATTGCTAGAAAATCAAAAACTAAAGCGAAAGCAAAGAAAAGGTCACAATTTTGCCAACCGAATTTCTTCTCTCAATATCACTGACTTGTTGGAAAACAGAAATAATAAGTAAAAATTAGAAAAAACAATATGGAATATAAACTATTAATTGAGTGTAATGTTTAGCAGATAATTTTTATACGGCTCATTTGTCTATATCGCCAGCTGAGACTATTTGCTGAACGCATAAACACCAACACAAACATAAAATTTCATCTTACCAAAAAACCAAACACTTTTATGCATTTCAAACATTAGATGATACGACGTCGTTGATGTTGAAGTTGAAGTTAATGCATTTCAGGGATAACCAACCAGTATCTTGCGACGAGATTCTGACTGACTGACTGTGCAACAGTGTAACCACCGTTGTGCATGCGGCAAATGTATCTATCGGCTTTTAATCTCTAACAATTTCCACAATAAAATATAGTGCTAATTTATATCTTTATATCATTATTTAAAACGTATGATTTTAAATTGATTTTTTTCTTTTTTAGCTCTGGGTATCTCAGAATAGACAACAACAGCAACGAAAAGCCAGCAAAAGCTTTAGCCAAGCTAAAAAATTTCCCATTGAAGGAACTATTTATTGTAAAATAAAATAAATTCTTCTCTGTTCTTGGTTTAGCTTCACTGCGGTAAAATTTCCTCAGCAAAAGAAATCTTCTAAATTTGTGATAAAAGGGGAAGGTCTTAAGAAGAATTTCTCATAAACATCTGTTAGAAATAGTTTAAATTTGAAACTAAAGAAAACTTTAAAACACTTCTTATTTATTTCTAAATATTTATCACATTCAATATTTTACGAAAATTCCAATAAAAACTGTTTTGAATTATTTTCTCTAAGGGGGGAATTTGTATGACTTCAATTCCAAAAAACTCTTAAATATAAAGTTATTGTTATAATATCGTAAAATTTTACAACTTTCAACTTTAAATTTTTGATGAGCAGTAAATTAGAAACAATTTCCTTTAAAATGTCTTGAGATAAAGAAGATAAATTTCGTATTAAGGGAATGGATTTTACAACTTGCAATCTCAATTTGAGAAGAACATTAACATTAAAAACAATTTCAAATTAAATATATATGTGTATGTATTAAGAAATTTGTACGAAGTAAAAATTTCCCATGGAGGGAAATTTTCATTTTGCAAAATTCCATAGTGTTTCAAATTTTAATTTTTAAAGAATCATACATTTTTAATTAATTATTATTGTTTAAGGTAACAAATTTTCCCTGCATTACAACTTAACATCGGGGGCAATTTTCAACTGGGTACACATGAAATTATAAGTATTTCTAGAAGACTTCCATTTTAAAATTTCAATTTGAAAGAAAATAAAAGTATTTTTAAAACAATTCCAAAACAACATGAGTTAAAAATTATTTTAAAATATATATTTTCCAGCTTGGAAAGTTTCCAATTTGGGAGCTTATACACAGTATTTAATAAAAAAAAAAAGGCTGCAGATGAAAATTTGCATAAATTGCTCATTGAGGGAAATTTAAATTTTTCGACGTTAGAACAATATTTTAATTAAAATACGAGTACAGAAATTCTTTTCAAGCAGAGATATCGAAAATATCATACCTTATGAAGACTGATATTCGTATATAAAATACTTAGTACAGACACAAACCAAACTCAGAACAAACCAGTTTTCATGTGTACAAGAGAACACTGAAAACATTTACTAGATTATGATTTAATGTGTATTATTTTTGTTTATTTGATTTTCAATTTCCCTCTTGTCTTGAAACTTGATCTTCTTCACAAATGTTAAATGCGCAAATTCGTTAAAGCTCTGAAAGTCTAAGCCTGAAAGTCTAAGCCTATTGTACAAGTGTATGTTTGCATGCCACCGTCTTGATATCATGTTGTTAATATTTAGAGCAGAAATTTTTTTCGTAAATGATTTCTTTTTTAAAATTACATAATTTTTTTTTTATTATTATTGTATTTTTTTTTTGATGTTTAGTAAATTAACACCTTCCAGATTCAGAAATAGTTAAATAAGAGAAAACCTAAAGTGTTAATGGTTTTAGAAACGTTTCAAAAAAAAAAAATAAAACGAAATATAACACTTTTTTTGTATAAAAATAATTCTCATAATCTCTTTTGAATATTCTCCATTGCAGCAAAGAGCCATTTAGAGAGTTATTGTTTTTCCATTATAAGACTCTTAAGGGAGTCGTTTTATGGTTTTGGTTTCATTTTTAAATTGTCATTTAATGTTTTCTTAAATACATGTCGCAACACGTCACTCACTCACTCAACAAATTCCTCATTGAATGCAGTTTTTCTTGAGGTGTTCTGTTTTACTTTTGTAATTCAATATGTTGATGGGAATTGTTTGTTTCAATTTCCCTTATCTTGAAAGCAACTAAAACCACAAATATGTCAATTTTACTTTTCTCTCCTATTTGTGTTTGACTTTTAATTTGTTTTCTTCTACATCTTCATCTCTTTATTTTACTGTCTAAATGTCATTTGGGTATCTGGTGGTTTGATTTTTAACTAGTTTCAGTATCTAGTCGATTGCGGACAAGAGATACATATAATAAACATATCATTATTTGGTACATGTCGTTTGTATGTTGTTAACATGAGGGGTATTCACACTTACACTTTTTAAGCAAGACAACATGAACTTGAACAGGTTTAGCTCAAACTTATTTTTTGTGTACCTAAAACGGCACATATTGGCTGACAAGCCATTTAATGCAAAATGAACGAACGTTAACGTTCGCCAGTATTTTAACACTTATGAAACTGATGATAAAAGAACTCCTTTGGAAAGGGTTTTTTAATATAATTTTTAAAACGGATTTTTTTATTGTTATGGGTTTTAGTTCTTTTTTAAATTATTATATTGAAAAGTCCACTTTTTTATTAATTCTTATTTTGAAATACTTTTTTAAAAGTGTTATTTTGTCAAAAATATTGTAACATAAAAATCTACTTATTCTACATGCAAATTATTTTAAAAACCCTTAACTTTGAAATGTATTACTTTTAAAAAATATTTATTTAAAATATCCTGTTTTTAATTATATTCTACAAAGAACTTTTATTCTGAAGTGTTCCTCATAAAGTGGTTTTGAAAAGAATTTAAAACAAATGTTTTTGAAGGCACTTTATTCGAGAGCATCTTTTGAGAAAAAAGGTGCTTTCTGAAACTTTACCTTTTTTTAAAAATGCCTTTCTTTTTAAAAAATATAAAAATACTTTTTAAAAATGTAGTTCTTTTAAAAGCTGCTATTTCAAAAGATACTTTTTTAAAAGCTACTTTTCTCAAAGGTTTATTTTTAGAATGCAATTTTTAAATAAAAGTTACATTTTAGATGCAAATTTTTTAAAGGTTAGTTTTCCTAAAAGGAAATTTTCTTTAAAGTATTTAAGATTGTTTCTACTACTTCAAAAGATACTTCTTAAAATCTACTTTTATTAAAAATTTAGTACTTTTTAAAACAATCTTCTTTTTTAAAAAGTACTTTTCTTGAAGAGTTTTTTAGAACAACAGATTTCATTTGACAAAAAAAAGGTAAAAAACATTTTCTAAAACTACTTTTTCAAAAAAAAACTTAATTTTTTTGAAATACAGCTTTTTAATATATTTGAAGATACTTTTTAAACGGTGTAGTATTTTTTTTTAAATTACTTTTGCAAAATGTACTTTTAAAAGGTTCGTTTTCGAAATGTACCTTAAAAAGTGCTTATTTTGTAGATACTTTTTAATAATATCACTCTTTTAAAAAGTACTTGTTTTTAGAAGATACTTTTTTCAAAAGTTTGATGTTTTCAAAGTTTTTGGTTTTGTTTTTTGAAAAGGCGTTTTTTCAAAAGTTCTTTTTTTTAGAGAATCATATTTTTAAGTTTTTCAAATTACGTTCTTAAATTTTTTTTAATGTACTTCATTTAAGAGGTACTTTTTTAAAAGTTATTTCAAAAGGAACTTTTTTAACGGTACTTTCTTAAAAAGCATTTTTCTTTAAAAGTAATTTTTTCCTAAGGGTTTTAAAAGTTATATTATTTTTCGAAATATAAGACAAGTCGATTAAAAAAAATTTAAACGGCAGGAGCTGTTGAATTTTTTTAAGATACTTCTCTTAAAAGGTAATTTTTTCTATTTTAAAAAGACATTTTCTTCCATATCATAACAAGCCAAACTTAATTTTCCTCAAATATTCAAACTCTCATTTCACTTGTTTTTGTTTTTCTCTTCTTTTTCCCATTTAGATGATATTTTGATTTTGTTAGACATAAATTAACCGTTACATTAATGCTGCTATTCTCTTTTCATTACAGACATGGCATAAAACCTGCTTTAAATGCACCGAATGTGGCATGACATTGAACATGAAAACCTATAAAGGATTTAACAAATTACCCTATTGCGAAGCGTAAGTACTAAGAATTATCTACTGGAATTCTCAAATGGATTGATTTACTTTCTTCAGGAAAATAAAAATGCACAAAATAAAACTCTTTCCCTATAATTTGTTGGAATTTGTTTTGTTGTGAATATCGTTTATTAAAGTTTTATTTGCTTCCCGTTCAAACGTTATATAAATGAAATTTAAGGAAATGAAAAAAAAAAGTTTTATCATTTTATTAATATGACAAAGTTATGCTGGACGGCAGCCAAATTGAATACATTTTTATAACGAACCTACAGAGAAATTTAAATCATATTAAAGCCCGAAACAAACAAACAAAATACATCAGAGTTGTGAGAAGTTTGCAGATTTTGTTGGATATTGGCGCCTTTTTAATGCAAATAGATAGACATTAGTTATTATTTAAATAGATATTTTAAATAAAACTCCAAACCAAGTGATTGCAAATGGATGATGAGTGCATTGAAATGTTCAACCTCTTCTGCTTTCTTAATTCTAAAAATAAAATCGTATTTACTTCGTTGTTATAAAATTTAAAGCTGAAATCGCTGCAATTTTAATTGTGGGACGTTTTTTAAAAAGTCTTCTTAAAGTTCCTCTTGAAAACTAAAATAAAAAAGGCCTGCTGAAGAAAGTTTATTTTAAAAATGGTAACTTTTAAAATACTATCGCAACTTATAAACAACGTTTTAAAAGAGTTTTTAAAAAATTCACTTTTTGAAAAAAAAACATTTTCAAACAAAGTGCATTTAATAAAAAAAAAAAAATGTCGGAATAATACTTTTGTAAAATAAGCTGAAAAAAATCCCCCAAAAAAGAATTCCCGCTATTAAAAAGAGCCTGGTAAAAAAGAGTTTCTGCTAAAACGCCACTCTTTAAAAGGACTAGCAGTTGAGAAAGTACCTTTAAAAAGAGTTCCTTAACAAAAGCACTTTATAAAAAGAACTTAAAATATTAACTTATAAAAAAAAAATAATAAAAATGTGCTCTTTGAAAAAGTACTTATTTGCTAAAAAAAAAAAAAATGTCTTTTAAAAAGAATACATTTTCAAAAATTACTCTTTTAAACAGTGTCTTGTGAAGTGTTACGTTTTCATCAAAGTACCATTTAAAAAAAAGTATTTTTCTATAAAAGAAGCGCTTTTTAAAAAGACAAAAGTATCTTTAAAAGTAGCCTTTCTTAAAAATGTAATATCACTAAAAATCCTTTTTTAAAAAATACCTTTTAAAGCAATTACATTAAATTAATTTAATTAAAATAAACCTTTCTTTTTCAAAGTACAGTGCGCAAAAATTGTTTTTTATTTTTGGTACAATTTAAACTCATTGAAATTCTTACAACCCTCGTAGCAGAGTTCAGCTTTTATTTTGTTTATTTTTAAAATTGCAGCAATCAAAATGATATAAGAACTGCATTTCCCTTTTAACAGATTGAAGATTCTCCACTTTGTTAAACCCTGTTTATTTTGTTTTCTTTTTGAGTACCACTTCTTTATAGAAGTGACATTGTCAACAATGCGATAAATACATTTACACATCACTTTAAAATCTGACATAAAGACAATTGCATTACTTAAGCAATTCTATTTACACACTGGTTGATTCGTAAAGGTGCAAAATTATTAAGATATGGCGGGAATTTGTGATTTGGCATCAGCTGATTATACTTCTCTTCCTTATTGGGCACTAATTTTGATAAAGACAAATCATACGGAGATAAAACATTTTAAATCGAAAATATTTATTGGAATATAATTTAAAAAAAAATTAAAAGTTAATTAATTAATTGAAACTTTTAAAGTCTTGCAAAAAATACACATTAAACAAATTTAAAATCCCCAGACTAATTTCAAGTCATAACATAAGTAGACAAGACAATATACATATATTTATTTTGTTGTCAGTTGAAAGAGTCGGGAAAATATGTCTCAATTGGAAAATATAACCCAGAATGCGCATCACAACTTGAAGTGAAAAACACTATTTAGTCTATTTTCCATTTTATCATTAAATCTTTTAGATTTTTTCAATAAGAAATTGGTTTTCTAACAAGCGCGCTCTTGCTTAGTTATCGGCATATCAGTAGCAACAGTTTTGAGATCTGCTGGAAATAGACTCATCTGAATATTCAGTATTTTGCAAAATTTATATTACCTAGACGTGCCAGGTAAAATGGGAGGTCTGTTCAAACATATAACATATATATTTATTTTTCTTCAAAAACATTTATTTATTCATCGATTTCTATTTTATCCCCTTCAAAGTGGTCCGCCTCCCCGACCTAGTAGACTTGTGCCAGCGTTTTTTCTAATCTCTGAAGCAGTTCACATCTCTCTCCACGATTCAGTTGTTATCTCAGGATTAAGATAAAGTCCCAAGGTGACGTTTGCTGAGGCCAAAAAATTACGTTGTTTTGTTAAAAATTTAGCAACTTCATGATCGAAATTATCAACAAAAAAATCGCCAGCCATTAACAACTTCTCCAATAGAGATTCGACGACTCTACATAATAATTTTTTTACTTTTCCAAAATTTCATTCATTCATTCATTCATTTTTATTTTCTATCATCATACAATACAAATATCTTAAAATATATTTTATATATACAATTTTTGAGATATTACTAAATAGTATTGCACTAAGTTTTAAACTATTATAAGGAAATAGGAGAACATTGAAAATATAATAATGTTTTAAGGAGAAAAAAGATAGCTAAAAACCTTATATCTACATACAATATTGTATTTTATAAAAAAAAAAAAATTGCATTGAATCTTACGCCATCTTCCTGACTGAAGTTGGCGAAGATTATATTACTACAAATTTCGTATCAAATCATGGTTTGAAAATCTGTTGCGATGCTCAAATCTTTGTGTTAATTCACAAATTACAGTTTCAAATAGTTTTTCTTTGAAGTTTTTGTGTAAGTCCTGGGTAGGTTATGTATAATTTTCAAATTTTTATTTTGGATTATCTGAAGCTTTTTCAGGTGGGTTTTTGCGCATTTTGAAGACCACACCTGACATCCATAGGTCATAATCGGTCGAATACACATTCGATAAAGCAATAACTTATTTTTCTGGTTAAGCGATGATTTTCGATTTAGCAAAGGAAAGAGGGCTCTCCCACATCTTACGGCTTTAGTACATGTTTGAAAAATGTGCTCTCTGAAATTCAATTTTTTATCCATGGTAATTCCTAAATATTTTACTGAGTCCTGTATTTCTATGCCCTGAATAGAAAATCCTATACTAGGTATTCGTTTTGGCCATTTATTAAAGGGGAATATAATTGCTTGTGTTTTTAAATCATTCATTTTAATTTTCCATTTCTCGAAATAGTTTTTAGTTTTTATGAGAGATTTGTTGTCAAGCTTTTTAATAATTGCATGCGAGACTTTGCCAGTTGCTATTAAAGCAGTGTCATCCGCATATAGTGCTGTAGTTTGATCTCTTAATGTTTTGAACTCTGATATATATATGGAATATAAGATAGGGGATAAAACTGAACCTTGGGGTACACCAGCAGGAATTTTGCGTATACTAGAGTATTCATTATCTATTTTTACTACAAATGTTCTATCAGACAAAAAGCTGTTTTGCATGTAGACAGGATATCCAAAAGTTTCTAGTTTATAAATTAAACCATTATGCCATTGGAATCAAAGGCTTTTTCAATGTCTAGCAGTACTACTCCCGTGCTCCTTCTATTGTTTTTGTTACTTTTCCAAAATTTTCATCACATCTTCTCTACTGTCTTGGTTTCAAAAGCTTGGGTAACTTGCAAACATTTTTCTGAACCAGGAGTACAATCACCAATGTTAACATTTTAATTGCTTACTGTGGGCTCCTTTTTTTTTTTTTGCAAATTCTGTGGTCTATTTTTTTCGATAGCAAAAATTCGCCGAACACACAACATTTTGTGCCTCTCACAACAATTTAAGCTGAACATGTCCTCAATCACAATAATAACAAATTACCACTATTTTGTTCCGCTTTCCATGTGGAAGTTCACCTTTCCGTTGGTGTTTTTTGTTGTTGTCATTATTTCATATAAATTAGACTTCGGTCGCGTTCACAAACTCTGCCGAACGTTTCATTCAGATACGATTTGAACAGACACAACTTAGTGTACCTATACCTATGAACAGTGATGTGCACACATTTTGCCATATTGTACACATTTCCTCACTTGATGTCAACAACACCATCATTGTCATCAGCATTAACAACACGAGCAACAAGCAAAAACAAATCTTCAAAAAAGCTTTAAAAAAAAGACAATAGCAAAAAAAAGCGAACGAGAAAAATATCTCCATAAAAAAATCGCCAACAAAAAAAACAAAAAACAAAACAGAGTAGAAATAGAAATTGAAAAAGAAAAAAGCTAAATAGGAAAGTTTATAACATCCTGTTTTGCATACTGACACATTTATTTTTTCGTTTTTGTCTGCCTCTTTCTACCTTGAAACAATACTTGTTTATGTGCGAGCGAGTAAAAAGTGTGTGTTTCAATCGACAAACGTATTATCGAATCGCTTAAATTAAACCATTAAAAAATATGGCAACTGTTGGCGTGCTTGGACGGACAAGCGGACGGACGTCAAAAGCCCAGAACCAAAGTGAGAAATTCTTTCAAAGTTTCAGTGCATTTTCCGCAATCATTTTCTGTTTTATTATGTTGCTGTTAATGCTGTTGTGGTTGTTGTTGCTGTTGCTGTTGTTATTGGCCGTTGCAGCTACTGTCTATTGTATTGCTGTTGTTTGGTTTTTTTGTTTCCAGCCCTACCATGGGAAGATTTTTGTGTACGCACGCACTCACACCGCGTATATGGCGGAGAAGGCAAGAAAAACAAATGCTGAAAACTGGAATTGTGGCAAAAGTTATTTACTGTTTAAATGTATTAAATCTATTGTTTTATAACATTGTGTTGTTGCTGTTGGTGTTGTTGTAGTGAGTATTCTGCACCCAATATTTTTTGTTGATTTTTATGCAGTAGAAATTCTCAGAATATTTTATAAATAAACGAAATACGAATATATAAATGTGAATATATGTAAGTATCTACATATCTATTTATTTAACTGAACACAGTGAATAAGATAGCCAGGGTTGATATATTGTCTACCGGTACAAAAACCGTTACAAACCTATTGCTACCTGAGAAGTTTTAAAAGCAGTAATGCTGAAAATAGCGCCACTAATTAAGAAAGTTTGAATTAATATAATAATTCTTTTGCAGTGGATGGATTTGTCCAGCTTTTGTCTAGACATGAAACGTTACACCGGGGAGCAGGTCTTGCTTTGGCCTGCGCCAACCTTAATTACTTTCCTTTCCAGTGCATAGGCGAGCAGAGGGTTCTTCGATTGACATGTGACAAATAAAACTTTAGGAAGAGAATACATGACTGTGATTGTGTCGCTTCTGGCAAAACCTTCCTTAAAGTTTAAATAGCAGAAGGGGGACCGGCAAGTTGTATCCTGAAGTTGGTCTTTATAGGTTGATGCGTCCGTCTGGTTCTGGTGTAAACCCAAAATCCCTTTCCTGAAATTTAAGATTTACACCAGAATCTAATAAATGGGATGAGATGCAGGGCTCTATTTTCGGGGCACCAAGGTGTCGATATGTTGCAGCAGATACATACTGTATTCGTGGACAATTGGCTGGTGAGGAACATCGAGCAGGTCTGGTTAAAGCCTGATGTTGCTTGCAGATTTCAGGCTCAGGTGCCCTGAATCCCTCTGCTGTCCAGGAAATTGCTATCAAGAAGGATTATATAATTCGAGCCGCCAGGGATAGTGGTGAGCCATGGACCAGTTCATCCCTGAAATTGGTTCACTATTTCTCTGGTGGTTTTCAAAGCATAGCTGCTTAAAAAGCATCTAATTGGCTAACGCAACGCTAAGGTGAATTGCTTAAAGACATTCTGACGTTCCTAATAAAGTTCGAACCACTTGCTAAACTCACCAACTTGCTTCTGAGTTGTCTAGGCAAATGCTGGCTGAAGAGACCAAATAGCCCGAGCTCTGCTGCCAAGAGTTTGTTAATGTTTCCATAAGCTGTGGCCGCCGCAAGGGGGCCGGTGTCATGTTTGTTGTCTTGAGAACTTTATTTTCTAACGGGGAAAATAAAACTCCTCAAATGAATTCTATTTTATGATGTCGCAACACAACTCTATTTCTCAGAGTTTCATTCGCTCTCTTATATTTTTTACTTACAAAAATGACTGTTTTAGATGCACTTTTTGTTTGTTTATTTAAGTCAGAAAATAACTGCCGTAAAGGGACTTTTCTATAATCGTTACCTCTTCCCTGATTGTTATCCGTATACTATACATACTTACATATGTATGTATGTATGTGTTTAAAATTCTAGAGTCAATTTTCGCATTTGATTTTGGGCCATTTTTCATGGAGCCCAACATACAATTGTCATTGCTTGGTTGCTTGTGATCTCTCTCTTCATTTAGTTTGTACAGCGTTTTGAAAACTACAAATTATAAACATTTTTGGTCTAATAAAATATAGAAATGTGTGCATGTGTGTCGGTGTGTCGGTGTGTCGGTGTGCGTGAATGGCGGCATCTTTGTGTCATCGAGAGCTTTTAAAACAAGTACATACATACATACATCGTATCAGAAGCCACTCACTGCACAGTGGTAAAATTTTTGTAGAATTTGAAGAAAATACTTTTATACTTACGTATGTATGTACGTGCCACACAAGCTTAACTATCAGTTATTTAGTTGGAAATTAAAAGTGTACTTCTATATATATATATATATATGTGGGTGTGTGTGTGTGTTTTTTTGGATTTTTTTTTTTTCGAAAAAAGTTTTCTTTTGTGGAATAAGTGTTGGTGTATGCCAAAAGAAATTGAATTGTGCAATATTTTTTATTGAGATATTTTTATCATTTTGGCAATGAATGGATCTGAAAATGAAAATAGTATGTAAATATGTACAATACATATGTATGTATTTATGTATGTAGATAGTTTTGTAAATACTGGTATTTCTGTAGATGGACGTAATCATGATTGCGATGGCAATTGTTTGCATTGTTCCGGCCGACACAGACAAACACAGCGGCCTCACACACCCATTCTTATATATATTAATTGTTACTTTTATATTGTTGTCGCCAATGTTGGTTACAAAACATAACCGTCACCTTAAACGCAAACGGACGTAACTGCGTTGTTGTTGTTGTTGTTTTTTTTTTTTTACAAGAGAAGCAAAAAAACGTTTTAAAAGGTGTAGTACTAACTAAAGTATTTCTGGCATATTTTTTCGAATTTTATTTATAGTTTTTCCTCTTTTTTACAACAGCAGAAATGTCGTTTTCTTTCTTTTTGCAACAAAATAAATACATTTTCTTGAATAAAGTTGTAATTTTTGATCGTAGGGATCGAAAAATTTGCCTGAACAGTTAGTCGGATAAAGAAAAATAATTATAATCTGTTTGCATTTAAGGTGACGATATGGAAGAGTGCATTTTCTTATCTTATTTTATGCTTAAAATACTTACATATAAATTTATCGCGAAATCTCATCTTTCTTGGTTGATTGTTATTGGTTTTTTTCTGTTGTTATCGAACAAATTATCGATTTGCATTTACATTAAGAAAAATTATCATACAAACATTTTCCACACAAGCTGTTTATTGAAGAATTTCGACAAATTTCCATAAAATTGCGTACATACATATTTGCAATATATTATTTTATGTGGTTATGTGAAACAGAACGAAAAGTTATTCAATTATAATTTGTTTTGATTCAGTGCAGTAAATCTCTTATAATATAGATTTAATATTCAAAGAAAAATTTTCTCTGAATCAGTTAAATAATTGTTTACAACTACAGTGGACGTCCTTTATTACGATTCATATAAATAATGTCATGTCAAGTGTTTTCATTAGATTTATACATTTTATGCACCGAAAAGTTGTTTCTTTTGTTTTCTTATAGTGAAAATGGTTGATTTAGATAATTTGTCGGGTAAATAAATTGGTTTCTTGTGGCAGATGTCAAATTTAAAACACGAGACACAAGATTCCAAAATTCATAGCAAAAATGTAAGTGCAGTTCAAATGCTCTATCCAGAAATACCGCCATTTGCATTACGGACCTGTAAACAAATTTTAATACGTGCCAACGCAAACTATTGGACGTCTACTGTATCTGAAAAAATATTTTTTTAAAACTTGAAAGGGCTGAGATATTTCCCAACGAGTTTTCTTTCCAACAAATATATTCGTTGTTTCAGTAAACAATTGTTATTGAATATATGCAATAAAATCAGTAACAAATGTTTTGAAAATACTTCCATACTTCCAAATAATAACGCTTAATTTTATATATGTATGTACATTGGTTTTGGTTTCTTTCAACTTTCTAAGTTTTGGATTATTTTCTATTTCATACTCATGACAACCGCAAATAGCGAATATGCATTTTTGCAAGCAGCTAAAAACGATGTCAGATTGATGCGCACCAGCCAGGCCATCATATAACGAGGTTTTTTTGTCTGTTCAGCAAAAATTTTTAAATTATTCTTAAACATCTTATCCTGATCCATCCAATTGGCTGAGAATAAGCCATAGGTTTGATTTTTAAATGCAGACTCCATAACGCTGCCGTAATAACAGGCTGGTAAAATTTGAGCCGGCATACAAATCAAATAAATGGTGAAATGAACTAAAGTGACGGGATCACGAGTGTATAAAATGATGAACACAACGGTCGCACACATGTTGATGCTGGTGAACAGTATCTGAAGGAACATGTACCGGCTGACCACTTGCTCCAATTGAAAGCGATACCTTAAGAGTTATAATGCAAAGGTCAGTTGGTCTTTAGACTTTAAAATTTGTTTGTCACGGCCGTCGCAAGCATGTCTATAAATATCGTTAGCTGAAATGCAAAACCTCGTAATAAAAAAAAATAAATGTAAAAACGACCTTTTCAAACAAAAATTTCGTTGATTCAGCGTATTAGTTGATTGAAAACGTTCCGACATTGAGGAATTTGTTTTTCTTAATAAAAATGTTAGTTACGTGGAATCGAATTTCAGCTGTTGACATACTCCTAAGTTCTAGACAACCCTTCACAAACAAGTTTTTTTAATTCTTTCGGCACTTACTGCAACAGGTCCTTATGATCTTGCACACAGGCCAATAACTCTTGGTTATTTTCCATATTGGTCTTTCTCCTGTTGTGGCCAATATTTGCCACACGCATACCCAAAATATGCACTTGGCCGCTCAGTAGGGCCAAATGCATGCCGGTAAATGTATCGTTAACTAAGTTTTGTAAAATTTGAAAACACACACCCAGCGACTGATAAACATGAGCCGCCACATTGTTCCAACTATTGGCAGTGCGATCGAAAGGAAAATAGGCCGGATACATTAAACCGCTTTTGCCAAAGAAGCCGTGCGTTATAACAGCCACTTCAGCGCTTAGAACAACACCCGCAAACAGCACCTTAAACACCAGCATTATTTTTGACACCGCCGGAACCACCACATTGTTATAGTAAAGCGATTCGTCTTGGGACAGCGCTATTCTTTCATCTTGCCTCTTAATTATAACATACATTTTGCGCACGTGTTCGAATCTCAGCCAGATCCCAATCGTTTTAATCGAACAACACAAACAGGTCAGAACTACGGTAAAATTGTTTATTGTCTCATACATGCTGGTGGTTTTGAAAAGACCGAGCACCAGGTGCAGCGGAAAGCAGATGGTTATTAAAGTATTGACGAGCACGGAGTAGAAAATGTACAACTGACGATAGTTTTTTGTGGGTAAATTGCCCAAAATGCGCCACAAAAAGAAATGCACACGAAATAATGTTTCACTTTGTACTGCAGACTCTTTAAGCGTGGCCATCTTTGCTCTAAATTTCGACACTACTTTTTAGTACTTTATGGAGACAATGTCCGCTTTTATATCCCTTTTTTTAAATGTATGTAATAGTATATTTTAATGGTAAAATTAATTGGCCTCCATTTGCCATGTAACGCCACACAGTTTCGGTGGTGGGAGCAGACAGTGTACAATAAAACTGTTTACAAATTTTCCAAAGTGGATCAGGGACATGCATGCCAACTATATCCAGCGAAATTTGGTCAAATAAAGGCGCGAAAAAACATTTTTTTTCCGATTGATTGAACACCATTGAATTGTTATCGGCCCAAATTCGACAAATTTATTTGTTGACATTGTCATTTGGACAGAAATGGTTTTCATGGCTGCAGATGACTTGTACGAGAGTTTGTTCGTTGTTTGACACACCAGTAAACCAGCACTTGGCTGAGGCTTCCTTTTTAAGTAAATTTGCAGGACCTTCGGAATGGTAAATGTAAGGTTGGTGTAACGACAGTAAACTTTTCTATAACGATTCCAGTAAAAGTTTTATTGTTTTTTTATAAACATTTATCATTGACTGTTGTTCTTTGTAAAACGTTTAATTAAATATTTAAATGTTAATTGTTATGATTAATATTAAAACGTGTTAAATTTTTGTTAATTATTTAACTTGCATGTTGCTTAACACTTTTCGAAATTCAAATTACGACTTACAATTGTTTTTAAAACTGAAGTACCTTAAACTGACATTCGACTCCTTTTTTGGCTTAAATAACTGAAAAATAAGTTGTAAATTACCAGCATTAATATTACGGTTTTTCATTTTCTTTATTAGTTTTTCTTAATTCGCAGTGATCAGAGATCTGAAGCAGCACATGATTTTGATTTCCTCAATCTAATTTAAACTAATTTATTAGTTCAAATGGGACAAAAGTTTATTATTAAAATATTTGAACAGTTTTCAGTCGGTGTCAAACTTCCTCCTTATAAGTGTTCCCTTGTAGACGCTGTCTTTCCTACCTGCTTAGCTGAGTGACGACGCCATCGGCTCTAGAAAATATTTACAACTATTTCAGTTCAAAGGTTTATTTAACTGTTACTTTTCACTATGAATATAAATAACTGAGTTGCCAGCCAGCGTTGTTTTTCTATAAATGCCTGTCCTGTATTAATGGTTATTTGTTTTTTGTAAAAGCTAAAAAGAATTTCAGGAGCCGTTCAACATTGAAACCTAAAGTCGATTTCAGCAATAATTGAATGTCAGTTACTCTCACTCTCTCTCTCGCTCCCTCTCCCTCTCTTTCTATTCCTTAGCAACTATCAAGCTTCTATCCAGAATGGATGATTATAGTCGAAAGGAACAAGTGCGAGATATTTTCCTCCATTTTTCAAAAGTCGTTACACCAATTCTCGGCATCGAAAGCTTCTCCCTCTTGCACTCCTCGTTGGCTGAAGTTTTCTAATCTTAACTGGACTGTCGAAAACATTAAATTTTTGGCCGCAACGGAATATACTAGATGTATTTTATTTACATCGACGCAGTCACTATGACGACTCTTGGAATAAGGAGAATTGATTTTGATGTGACGACGGTGACAATAAGCGGAAATATGGTGTCAACGAGTGTTTTTTATATATATTAGTTTAATATATTTAAAAATTAGAAATTCCTCTTAAATTTAGAATATGTTTGCGACCTCCTCATTTTCAAATGCTGTTTTCAGAACTTGGCGTTTTGTACGCTAATCGCCAGAAACTTTTTTTTTCGCATTTTTAATAATCTCTAATAACTTCTATGGCAATTAAAGTTGACAGTTTGTGGTAATCAAAACCTCAGGTTTTTCTCATCAACAACAATAAATGAATTAATTTGCCAACCAGAACAAAGCAGAAACAAAACACAAAAACCAAAATAAAATAAAAGCTTTAGGTAAAGTTCAGGTTTCAGGTAAATTTAAACTCTGCTGCGGACACACTTGCCACATTATGGCTGCAACTCTTGAAGGTGAAGTTTTATTTTCGAAGCATTTTGCTTGGTGGACGCTATTGGGCTTGTTGCCCACTGCCAAACATCGCCAACTGTACTTGGCCTATTCGATTTTCGTGAATATTTTAATAACAATCGGTTACCCGCTGCACCTGATAATCGGTCTGTTCTTAAGCTCCACCATGTATGATATAGTGAAGAACTTGTCCGTCACTCTGACATGTTTCGTATGCTCCGCGAAAACCTTCGTTATTTGGCTTAAATTTCAGAATGTGCAGACTATGAGGGACATTATCGGAAGGCAAAATGCGCGAATTTGTCGGGCCAAAGATGAATCACGCTATTACAAGTGCATTGTTTTCAGAAATGTACGTCAATTGTTGAAGGTGTTTGTTATGTTGTTGTATGGGTCCGGCTGCATTCTCATCGAAGTGTCGGTGTTATGTAACGGTTTTATGGGTACCTGGGACTTAATGTTTCCTGGATATTTTCCGTTCGATCCATTGGGTGATACGAAATCCTACATCATGGTACATATATATCAGTTTTTTGGCATAGCGTTTCAAATTTTGCAAAATGTGGTCAACGATTCATTTGCTGCCATGCAACTGGCCCTTTTCAGCGGTCAAATACACACGTTAAGCATGAGAGTAGCCAAACTGGGCCAAGATAAGAACAAAACGGCGAACGAAAACAATCAGGAGCTGGTGGCTTGTATAGAGGATCACAAAGAACTTTTAAGGTAAAATGGCATCGCATATTCGTATTTGAAACAAACCCAAAGAAAAACATGTTTCTGCTTGTTTGTTTATTTTTCCACATACATCTAGATATCGTTTTAAACTAGAGGAAGTCATCTCGGTGTACATGTTTTGCCAAATCCTTATTACCAGCATAAATATGTGTGTCACCGTGCTGTTTGTGATCTTCTTCAGCAGCGACCTTTTTACTTTGTTGTACTATTTTGTGTATTTTTTATCGGTAACCGTTCAAATTTTTCCCATGTGCTATTACGGAACCATAATGGAAATCGAATTCAGGAATTTAACTTATGCCTTGTTCTCGTCAAATTGGCTGCCACAAAGCGGGGTGTTTAAACAAAATTTGAGAATTTTTGCCGAGACAACAATGAAGCCTTTGCACATGTCCGCCTGGTTGTTTCGCATCAATTTGAATCTATTTGTAATTGCCTGCAAAAATGCCTACTCCTTGTTTGCTCTGGTTATGAATATGAAATAAGATAAAATGATTTGGCCATTTGTGAGTAAATAAAAAGTATTTCTGATATTGTGTCACATTAAATTGACTATGAATACTGTAATTTTTAGCAAAGCAAACGTTTGTTCACAAACGTAATTCATAATCATTGAGTAGATTTGGGATATGGATTTGGGACAATAAAGTGCAAGTATGTACGATATCATCCATGCCATAGTTTAAGGAACTCACGCATTCACCGTCCCAGCGACCACTGGGAAGTGCATGTTGTTGCTACTCATATTATGCAAGTTGGCGTCAAAAGCAGCTGGTAGTCATTGACTTATAGCGTTCGTCGATAATGCCGACGTTTTGCCCAACATTTTTCTCGAAGCAATATGCGAGCCCAAAAAGATGGGCGGATCGACGTATATTGCAGATGGATACCGAAACCTTCGGGCGGCCAATGCAACATCAAAAACAAATGAACAGTATGTGTGGGATTTTATACTTGTTGGTTACGGTCCTGTACTGCCATCTGACACCTTTCGGACTAGAATTGTAGTGAAAATGGAGGGAGGGATGGACGAACATTGCAGAAAATGATATTCAGTGTAATTTTGTATTTAATGAGTCCGATGCCATGCCAACATCCCACAGGGTTTTGTCCCTACTGGGTCCAGTTCCATAATGAAAAAAATCTCTATAATAACAGTAGAGCTGCATTTGATTCCTTAAAACTAAACAAATAAAATCCGAAACAGACACAAAAACCACATTTGAGTGAAACACTGAACAACAATTAGAACACAAAAAGTCATTTTCTAATTCAGTTCTAAGACCTCGTGTTTGTTGGGTGGACGAGAGCATTTTAATTGTGCTTGAGTTTGCATTCGAAGAAAATTGCAAATAATTGTTGCAATCTAACGGCTGCCATTTCATTTAATTAAATATTTAATGAAATATTAAAGCTTTTGTCGGCCGAAAATAGAGCAAAACAAACAACAACAAAAATCTCAATATAATAAAATATTTAATCGCATTTTGCTCATTAGAGGTATCTCCCAGTTTGGGCCAGAACAGCAGACTACTTTCTTTATTTTATATTCATTACAAGAGCAAAAAGCGAATAGGCGTTCTTGCAGGCGCTCAAAAACAAATTTAAATTGATCGGGAACAACCAGGCCTTGATCAAAAATGGCTTCTTCGTATTTTCCATAAAAATGCAGAGATTTTTCTTAAACGTCTTATCCTGTTCCAGCCAGTTCGAAGCAAACAGCGCCTGCGTCAAATTTTTGAATTCAATCTCTACGATTGTGCCGAAATAGCAAATAGGCAAAATTTGCAAAGTTATCGACAGCAAGAATATGAAATTATACACAACGGCAAAAATATCCGTATCAAACAGAAATATAATCAGAACGGTGGTGCACATGGTAATACTGGTGATGAGAATTTGACAGAACATGAATAGAAATATAATTGCTTCCAAATTGCTGCGGTATCTGCCAAAGAAGAGAAAGATTTATGGTTTTTCTTGTAAGGAAAATAAAAAATGCACCTTAACAAGTCCTTGTGATCTTCTATACATTTCAATAGTTGCCGGTTGTTTTCTGCCAGCGTTTTAGTTCCATCTCTGCCCAGCCTGGCTACTCTCATGCCGAGGGCATGTACCTGGCCGCTTAAGAAGGTCAAGTGCATCACCGTAAACGTATCATTTACAGCGCCCTGCAGTGACTGAAATGATACGCCGAAGAATTGATATAAATGAGCCAAAACGTAAACTTTTGTGCTGGCAAACGGATCGAAGGGAAAGTAAGCGGGGAAAATTAAATTCCAGCTGCCCATAAAGCCAGCAAATAATACGGAAATTTCGCCAAAAATGCAACTTGACATGTAAAATTTGCAAAATATGGAGAATAAGCGGCGCGCATGCGATATGGCATTAATTTCGTAGAATTGTACTTCTTCTGGCGCCAAGCAAATGCGCCGATTTTGCCTCTTCAACAGGTTCATTATGACTTCGATGTTCCGAGACCTAAGCCAAATGAAAACGAGTTTCAGGGAGCACACGCAGCAAGTAAAATTGATGTTTAAATTTTTGATTATCTCGTACAAACTGGACGACTGAAACAGGCCGATCATCAAATGCAGCGGATAACCGATTGTTATTATTAAGTTTATAAAAAGCGAATAAGTCATATAAAGTTGACGATGTTTTTCGGTTGGCAGTACGCCCAAAATGCGCCAGCCCTTAAAATGCACGCGAAACAAAGATTCGCTCTGTAGCACATCGTCCATGTTCGTGCGGCTTTCAACGTTGCTGGCTGGCATTCGAACTGATACTGATTGACAAATGCGTCAAACAGGATAAGTTATACGCGTATACGTTCAGCTGTGGTTCATTACCTAAATGAGGCATAATTGAAATTATGGCCGATAATTTGTTAAACGTTTTAATTTGAAATTAAGCAGATAAAATTGCTCGTATAAAGACATTCGCATTGTTCTCAGCAAAGTTCTCTACTTATTGATTATGTAAATACGAGGGGGCTGCATTTGAAAATGAAAATAGTGTAAGTATTTCCAGAAAAAACTTGATATTTTTATTGGTCGTATTTCATAAATAGGTCAATGCAAACGGAAGACTTTACAGCACTACTGCTGCATACAAGCAACAACAATTTGATGAAGTTGAATTTTTCTAAAGCTGGCATCACACGGTTGCCACAAATACACAAATCTAACCCAATTTTTGTTGTACCGAATTGTTAATAGCAGTAAGAAAATCGTCCCAATCAAATACTTTTTGATTTGATTGCACTAAAATTGTTTGCTGGTATTTCAACGGAGGCGGCCAAAATGGGTCTAGCGGTGAACGAGGGCAAAACGAAGTATATGCTGTCATCAAAAAAGGACGCGCAACACCGACGACTGGGCCAGAACATCACCGTAGGCAGCTATAACTTCGAGGTAGTGAAGGACTTCGTCTACCTTGGCTCCCAAGTCAACAGTCAATGAACAACATCAGTACCGAGATCAAACGCAGAATAACTCTTGCCAATCGCTGTTTCTTTGGGCTCAAGAGGCAATTGAGTAGTAAGGCCCTTTCTCGAAAAACCAAGTTGACACTATATACCACTTTGATAATCCCTGTACTTCTTTATGGCGCAGAAGCATGGACGGTGTCGAAGGCGGATGAGGAAGTCCTTGGTATTTTCGAGAGAAAAGTTCTGCGTTCAATCTTCGGCCCTGTTTGCGTTGATGGTTTCTGGAGAAGAAGATTCAATCATGAACTGTACGGGTTGTACAGCGACATTAGCCTAACCAGGCGCCTACGGATCCAACGGCTAAGATGGTTGGGCCATGTAGAGCGCATGGAGAATACTGCTCCGACGCGTAGAATCTTCGATTCCGAACCTGTGGGACAACGCAGTAGAGGACGCCCACGGAACCGATGGCGCACACAAGTGGAGAGGGACCTCAACCAACTTGGTGTGCAAAATTGGAGAACGCTGGCTAAAGACCGTGCCAGCTGGAAAACTTTGTTGGTTGAGGCCCAGGTTCACCACGGACTGTAGCGCCAAAAGAAGAAGAAGAAGAAAATTGTGAAAAACAATCTTGTGGCAAATAATTGCCTCAACCCTGTCATACGGTTGTTCTAACTGGTGGCAACACCAAGAATCAGCTGCAGTAATTTGGTTTCCCACAATGCAACACTTGTGTTTCTGTTTTGTGGCATATTTTAAATGGACTTTCAGTGAGTGTGAAATCTTCTATAGTACCGAGTTTCATATTGGAAATAGTTTTGAAAAGTAAAATAAATACAAAAAAAAAAAATTGTACACATAAATTAGTGTAAAAAACTGAAAAACTTGTCAATTTGAATTGCTGCACCCGAACACAATAAATATTCCTATATATTGTTTGCATTTCGATTGCCCCGCACGTTTTTACGTCAAGTGGTCATTACGATTAACGCACCAGACTTGTATGTGATTGGTCATTATAATTCCGGTGTTTGCTGCAATTGCCGCATGAGCTATTTAATTGGTGCATCGTGTGTGATTCTACCTTAAGCCATATTTTTTTATATCATTTAGTTTTTATTTGATAGCTCAGTTACGCATTAATAGCTTTCTTTGCTCCTAAAACCCGTTCCGATAATGAGGCCTGGCCGATTATGCGTGCCAAACTATATATTCCATATATAGAAACAACTATTTGTCTTGTGCTTTTCAGATTTCCGTAATACTTCCAAGACTCGCTTCATAGTCCAATAAAATAAAATATGGAATATCCACAGTGTGATCTTAATTATTTCTTAAATGGCCACAACATGTTTAAAATTCATCGTAAGAGAAGCAGGAATTCGAGAGACCTTGTCGCCGGCCATAGACCACTTTGTGCCCAACGAAACTCGAACTTAATAATAAAGTTATTTGTTTGTTTGCCAACTCCGTTTACGATTTTCCAAGTAACCGGATTTTCTTTGAAAGTGTTTTTTTCCTCTGGTATGACAAGTTTCTATTGGCTTCGCTTCTCTCTGATCTGTGAAACTTTAGCTTTGCCAGCTTTCCATTTTAACAATTACGTGTTACAAATAGGACGAAAAATTAAACAACAATTCTGAAAAAAATAAGCTTTATACAAATTGTGCCGCCCTATTATTTTGCTTATATATAATTAAAAATGTTCCGGTTTTAAGGCATAAATATTTAATAATCATTTGCTATAATTTAATAATATTATTGTATGTAAAGTGTTGGGGCACACACTATTTACTTCAACACTTTAAAATGTCAGCAAAGAAGCAGGCATCCCATTTTAACTGGCGCCAAAACTGTGATATCAATTAATTGGGCGTGTGTGAAACATCAATCATTTTCATAAATTATTAATCAACATATATTTTATCACCCCATATTGAAGTTATGGGAATATATGTGTTGTTTTATTTTAAATATTTTGTAACTAAAAATCGGTTTTTTTTCACCGAAGAACCAAACTTTTGGTAGACATATGGGCGGGGATTGGCAAATATCGGTCGGTGTTGGCCAGCGGATACTGAAGGGCCCGTAATTGGTATCTTTATATAAGAACATTTATCCACTTTTACCATTTCAATTGACTGTCTTCGTAAGTTCCGATTCACACACTTTAACTTTTGTTGACTAATTTTTTTCTCTTTTCACGTTCACACAAAAAAAAAATCGATTTCAACAACTTTGGTTTTATTTTGTTTTCAAATTACAAGTTTTTTTTTGACAGTTCATTTACATGCCTTTCTTTTTCTTTTCGATTTATCATTTACATACTTAATTATTGAGTTAGAGTTTAGTACTAAATACAAGCAACTCTGTACTAGTCTTCTTCTTCTTCTTCTTCCCTATCTACTACAAACGCAAAAGTTAATGAACAAAAGTTGGAGCGCCTGCATAGGGAGTAATTACTCTCAAGGCACCATATGCGTTTGATTGTTATTAGAGCAAGAATAATAAAATAAATTAATTATGTTTGATAATTTTTACGAAAGGGGGGTGGTACAGACGCCCAGTGTGACCATGTACAACTTTGGAAATTTTAAACTAGATCAATTAATGAAGACGTTTTGATTGTATTTATCATAATAATATATAATTTTATACATGTATGCAAATACAAAAAAAATATATAATTTTTTATTAATAGTAAAACTAAATCATAACACTTTGATGAAACATGTTCTTCAAAATTATTATTTGGATCTTGAGTATTTGTATACTAATACATTTTCAAGCAATTCCATCATCTTTTTAAAGCTACAATTATGGTCACACTAGAGCCACATTAACACCAGAAACACAAGCCTGGCATAAGAATGTATGAGGCTGGGTATCGCTGCTTTATAAAGCCGGCCCACAAGCGAGACAATTGGCTTTGAAATTTTCTGCTGGGAAGGAAGATTGATACTGATCATTTCTGATGAAAACTATAAATACATTTAAATTTTTTAGCTAAAATGGGCGTGGCTTATTATATTGAACAAAAATATTCGTTATTTACATATATATTATGTGCAACATTAACCCTGATTTATTATAAGTGAAGTGCGACCCTCCACCGTTTTTTTATACAGCCGCAAAATATGCTACAATTTTCATAAATGATGTCAATGTTCAAGCATTCCTACTCTCAGGACATTTTGTGTTGCTTCTTGCTCATGTCCATTCATATTTAATTTGAACTTTTCACAAGTTCAATAAACTTTATGACGGTAATTCGGTTTAAATGCAAAAAAAAAAAATAAAAATAAAACACACAGACACCAAAAATTACTGGCAATTTAAATATGCATAAATGATAATTTAATTTATGCCATTTTTATGTATCCCCCCCCCACTCAGTCAAAACAGCATTTCGGTTCTTTCATGCTACAAAAGAGAAATGGAAGGAGCAATGAAAAATTTGTTGCCACTATAAAACAATAGCAAACTAGTGCATTAAACTTCAAAACAAAACAATAATAATAATAATAATAAGCAAAACCAATATGGGCAATTAAAAGCAATGGGCTTAGAGTTTGATGTTTAAAATTAAGGATGGATGAATATTTAACAAGGAAATCGCATTTAAGGCGCTTTCAGATCTGCATTATTTATAAAAGCAAATAAATCTGAAATTTAGACACAGAGCAAAAACAATTTTTGGTGTTTGAAATTTAATCGAAATCGCTGCTGTTGGGAAATGAATAAGAAACCATTAGCAATGAGTTTGGGTTTTTGGGAGGGCGCAAATTTAATGTTAAGTTAACACGATGTCATGTTAGAAATCGTTGTCACCATCTTAATTAGTGTGTGTCCATAGAAAATATATAAAATTCCTTAAACCCTTAAATTGGTATGTAGATGGAAAGTAAAACGGGGGTAAACTTGAGAGTAACTTTGGCTAATGTGGACTTGTGGCTTTTTTTATAAACTATATACATATATAAGATTTGGTAACACTGACTAGATGTACATATGTTTTGCTGATTATACGGTTTTTATATATGTACATATGAAAGTGTAATGATTATGGCCAATTTCTTTTTTTATAACCTGAGACGGACAATTATTAATGCTCATATATGAGAGATTCGATTGGTTCGTTATTTTCTACACTTTTTCCGTGTTATTTACGATTGTGGAGTTCGTATTCGCAGTTGGCGTCAAAATGACATTATTGGAAAAAGTGAAATTCATTGTAATATGAACGCCAAAAATCACTTTATTTGAAATCACGTGGTTTCCCAAAAAAAAAACAAATTGCACCAAAAGGGCGACTTCATGTTATTCTTTCATTATTTTTCTAACATCGAGACGTTTAAGCTGGTCCTGAGCATATAATTTATAGCAAAACGTTTTCTCATCGACTTGAAGTACTTAATACTATTTTCGGTTTCAGACATTTTTTGATTTGAAAACACGTGGCTGCCAGACACACAACTGTAAGATCAATATTTTAAAGTAGTACAAAATAGAGGAGAAATTTCCAAACAGACCAAAAAAAAGAGCTGAAAAAATCTATAAAAGCCCCTCAAACCAAAAAAAAAAAAAACAAAATGCTATATTTATTAGGATGCCAAAAAGCCGGCATTTTCTTTTTCGAAACTATTTTGTATATGAAATTTTGTGTCTGCTGAATTTGCATTTTTCTCCAAAAATATTTATTTATTCATCAAAATCTATTTTGTAACCTTCGACGTAGTCCCTTTGCCCTGTGTGTCTCAGCATTTTTTCCAAGCCTAATTCCTTGAGCTCTGCCAGCTCAATATATCTGGTGAGTTCGATCCTCAATTGTAGCTAAACGCCATCCTTTCATGCATCTTCAATCTTGATAACAGGAAAAAAGGACAGGGCATCATTTGTAGTGAATTGTCGCTAAACGGCATACGGGCATATATCTCTTCAATCTGGGGAGGCTTGATTGCGCTGTTGTTTCTGGCCAAACTCAAACTCAGCAGTTTTGGACCGAACTACGCTGCCACAAGCTTCATGTACAAAATTTTCGAAAAACTTTATATGCTCGTATAAAAAATTGTATCTTCTTGTGCAAGAATTTTTCTGAACTTTCTCATGACTTTCAGGGGTTGTTGAAGAGCCGTGTATATGCCCGCGGAATTTGAAAATTATTTTTTTTTTCTACAGACGTCATAATAAAAGCTTATTTAGGCAACAGATCCACTAACTTATCAAAATGATCTTTTTCACCCGTAGTTACTGTTATAAAAGGGCCGATTTTTACAAATTTGTAGGTTCAAGATGAGTTCTCTGCATATATGGCCATCATGGAACGATAAGATTGAGGCAAATTTTACATTTCTTCTGAGTTTTGTTCTTTTACTGTCATCAAATTAAACCTGTAACTTTAAAACTATCGCAAAAAAAACTTTGAAATTAATTTTTTAATTTGAATTTCCGTTGAACAAATTTGTATGGGGGTCATTATTAAATTAATATTTAGCATTTCTAAGTGCTACTTGTAATCAATGTGTTTACACTTGCATACATGCATACATTTGCTAAAGCGCAGTTCACACGATACTGCGAATACTTTATATTAAGAGCTGAACTCGAATAATACGACGAAGTGTGATATTGTGAGGCTAAAATTTAATGAAAATAATGACAAAAATATGGTAAGAAATTTGAGGTAAGATTCTGTCATCTCTAAGAGGTTTTTAGTGATTTGATCGGGGTCGATGTTTCTTCTTTCTGCATAGATACAAAATTTAGAATGTAAGTACCGTATGGGAATGGACATGGTTCCCGCCATGCCCAAAAGTTTATGTCAGTTCATGTTATTTACCGGTAATTTTGCTTCCTTTTATATATCAATAGCTTTAAAACTACTCAGCCGGCGCTAATTGAGATTGATTTTGTCGAACTGTTCAATTTCCTCTCATATTTTTCATTAGATTTGAGATGTGGTGATGTGCTGTGAAATTGGCGAGTTTAATTTTTCGACATTTGCCACAAATCTCAAAAGTTTTTTTTGTTTTTTGTTGCTGTCAACAAGCTGCAGTGAAAAGTTTAGGACCTGTAGAATAGTCTGAACTGGCCTTAATGTGAGTGTAGGGGGTTTTTCAGGGAAATTTGTTCGAAACTGGGTTAAATGTGCTCCGGTCTACATTATTATTTATTGTTTTTTGTTGCTGTCGTTTTTGTCATTCTGTGTTTTTTGTTGTTGTTTCAAGCAGCATGTAGTTATTGTGGGCTTTTTAGGGTTGAATGTTTAGATTTTTAATTATTTCTAAATATGTACTATGTATGTACGTGTGTACATCGTTTGTGAACTCAAACATACTACGTTGGTTAAGCAAGAACCTATTTGAGCGGGAAATGCAAGAAACAAAATGTTGTAATTTTCCGTTTTTCATACAAATAGTTTTTTGAGCGAAAATTCGAACAGAACTTAGAAGGGCACTAGATTTATGCTTCAAATCTATTTTTCGAACAGTATTTAAAAGAAAATTGTATAACAAAATTTACATGCAACTTAGTGCAAAAGGAGTTGTGAACTCGGTTTCAAAAAATTTCCAAAATTTTCTACATATTCCCGTCTAATGATACTCGTATTCTGCACTGCAACACTGTCCACTGTGCAGCTCATGCCACATTCATGTTTTATGTGTTGCCATTGTGTTTGTGCGGATTTAAATGTGTGCATTTTGTACTTGATATATTGTACGAGAAATAAAATCTTTTGTTTTCAACCATGTCATTATGTAATCAATATCTTTATTTAATTTATTTACTTATTTTCTGCTCGTTCGTCTTAATAATCAATAGTTTTGTATGGGCGAAAATTTATGTCACCCAGTATTCAGTTTTTTTTTTTTTTTGTACATAAAATATTTTCTTTTCTATTTTATTTGTTATGTTTGCAAACACACATAAATTCAGAGATATTAAATACTGTAACGTTAAATATTTCAAGATCACAGTGATAACGAAAAGCTGCTGATTTATAGGACTTTGTGATTCAACATAAATTTGAAATATTTATTGAAAGTTTTTTATATTCATCAAATTAAATAGATGCATAAGTTTTATTCAGGACTTTTAAGGATTAAGGACTTCATCAAATTATTATTATAAATATTATAATATAATAGTATAGGATATATGTATGTCTATATACAATCTATATATGTATATAAAAGAGAATGTGTGTTTGTTTATTTGTTTGTTTGTACTTTATAGGAGACCAGACCGCTGGACCGATATTCCCGGAATTTTCACAACACTTAACTCAGACTCTTGAATTACTACCAACCACGTTTTTCAACCACGTCTTCTTTTTTTCTCTTTTTTTTTTGCAATAAAAATGTTTGCAGGCTCATCATATTCAAACAAATGTTTCGTTAATTCAGCGCACTATTTGATTGAAAGTGTTTTTGTTTAGGAAGAAACTAACTGTGCTGAGATTTTCCTCAGTTTGCCATTAACTAATTTCATTGTTTCACACAATATACACAGACATGTATGTATTCATATTATAAAAGCTGTTGCTGAATTTTCCTTTTCAAATAAATAAATTCATTGAATGCGATTAATCAAAAATCGTAATTGAATCCACGAAAATAAGCCACAAGTTTTTTTATGTGCACAGCTTGTAATATAAATATTCTAAAGTTTTTTTTTTTAAGAATTTTGGAAGTCGTCATAGCCAGGCATCTATATACATATATATAAAAATGAATGTCTGTCTGTTTGTTTGTGTGTGCTTTATAGGAGGCCAAACTCTTGGACCGATCTTCGTGAAATTTTCGCAGCATGTTACTGTGACTCTGGAAGGAATAATAGGCTATATGAAGTTTTGATAGGACAAAGGGGCGTGGCACCGCCCATATAACGCAAAATTTAAAATCGTCATATCTTGGGCATTTTTAAACCAACGGCGGCATTATTTGCTATATATGGTATTGGTATGAATCGAAATACGTACCAGAAGACAAGTGGGCCTTTGTTTGTGATATATTGGGGGCAGCCCCATTCTCTTTCTCCCACAACTGTCTGCAAAACAGCTGATTTTGTAATATATAATACTTTTTGTAAATATATAAATACTTTTAATTTTATGTTATAATGAGGGGGATAGCGAAGCACACCGTGCTCAGCTAGTAAACTATAAATATGAATTTAAGTTACATACATATATGATATATGTAGATTTTATTATAAGTTGTGTTTTTATAAAAAAAAACAGGATACCTCAAGACGAGCTGCTTCTAAATTTAAGATTTTTTGTTTAAAGAATATGCATTATAATTTCCCCAAAACTTAAAATTTTACAATAAATTGTGTTCCAAATATAGAACTGCCTTTTCCCTCGACACACATACATACACAGTAATGCGTTTGATGACCCAAAATCAATAAACTATCAACTTTGTTGTTTCCCATGTTCAATTGCTTTTCATTATCTCTGCGTTAATGAAGAGATTAAATATTCATTCGATGAAAATGATACCAAATAAATAAAACCAACCACAGTTCTGCATTATTATTTTTCTTCCTTTTTTTTTTGTTTGTTTGTTTGTTGTGAATAATGAGAAAGTGTTTGCTCCAATTTCGCAACAACACTTTTCATACGAAGCAACGACGTCTGTGTAGTGAAATTACCAACAGCGAGCATTCTTGTTATTGTTGTTTGTTAAACAATAAAACGGTTTTAATCGAAAGATAACAAGCCAATTTCTGGCAGAGAGAAAAAAGAGACTTAAACATAAACCCAAGCAAACAATTAATAGTAAAAATACCAGCGGTGGAGAGTATTTTAAAAATGCATAGATTTTCTTAATTTTGTTTTCAAATTTCGACTTAACAATTGTATGCCCATAAATTCTTAACAATCAATAATAAAAAGGCCAGTGATGGAAAATGCTGTACTATTCTATTTTAAAGTTTAAATGCTCTGCTGGAAAGCGCATAACGAATGCATAATATTTTAAAGCCATAAATATGTTCAGCAGGCCGCACACCAAATTAAATGACATAAAACAATTATTACGAATTCTGGTTTAGTTCGGAGGAAAATAAAAAAATATGTGATAATTTTTTGAAGTTGTTGGTATTTTTGAACACCATATCTAGTGTACTCGAATCGCTTGGCCTAACACTTTTTTCCAATTTTTGCCTACCTACTCGTAAATTAATGGTGAAGACAGGAAACCAAAATCTCCATAGGGTTGCGAGATATAGCCAGGCAAAATATTACTTTTTATTATGAAAAAAACTTATCAAACTCAATTTTCAGTAAAAATATTGACGATGGTTTTCAATGTAAGTCCCACCTAAACTAGTTTTGGTACTTTTATAAACTGCTTGGGGTTGAAGTATAGATGCACATTTTATATGTCGAATCATTTCAACGCCTACTTAATTGCAACATATTGAAAAGAAATAGTCTTTCAATATAAAATCTACTCGAATTGAAAAGTAGGGAGAGTTTTGGTTGAAGTGTCGGAAAAACTTGCATAGCCAAAGTGATACTAGAGTTTTGGTTCCGTGTCAACACGAGGAAGCACTTGTTTTTAATTTTTAATACACCTGTTCCTCAAGCTTAAAGAGTATTTTATGGCAAATGTAAAAATTCTTTAAGAGTAACATATCGTTCCTTTAGGCCTTAAATTTCAAGAAACTGCCTTAGCAAATACTGCAACATAGACGCCATAAGGTTTTTCTTTCGTCTCACTTTTTCGTACTTTCTTACTTCTTGCTGTTCAAATATAAACAATTAATTTTTCTTGTTCTAAACGTCATCGGTCAACGCCCATGTGAAGTGGAATTTACTGGGGTATCTCCAGCATGTATTTATCTGGCATCAGCCAGCGTAGCGTTACGTATCCTTATGTTCAAAAAAGTTTGTACGAATAAAACTCTTAAAAAAGGAGCACCAATTTTATAGTCTGTTCTGCCTTAATTATATTACAAGCGGCACAAACAGGTTAACAGACGGCCTTGCATTATCTTTATAATTTTATTATTCGCAAACGGCATTACATCATCAGAATTCTGTCTTTACTAAATTTACTGATTTTGTGAGGTTAAATAAGGTTATAGAATGTAATTTATTTTTTCATATTAAAAATTTTCTTAATGTCAATTAAAATAACTGGCATATATTATATTTACAAACACTTTTCCCCCTGTTAACTAAACTTTGTTAAACATTAACAACAAATATAAGTCACTAAAGCCGTGAAGAATATCAATTTAACGTATAAAACTTATGGCGTATAGTAAATTGATTTAAAAAAAAAAAAAACAATTTTTGCAATGTTCTATCAAAACTGTCAAACTGAATGAAATGTCGAATTGAATGAGAGTTAAAGAATACGATAAAAAATCTTCAAAAAAAATGTACGTAATAAAGAAAGGAATTCGCCTCAACTTACGGCTCTGCCATATCGATAAATACCCTTTTGTAAGATTTGGTTTTTTTTTTTGTAAGAAAATAAGCATCTGCCAAAATCCAGATTACAGCCAGTTTTAGCCGGTTTTGTAAAAATGTTGTAGTCAAACTGTATTTAAAATAAATAATTGTAACAATTTATTTGCCAATTTGTTTTTGCACAATTCAAATCAGCAGCCACATGCTAAATATACAGAAATACACACATACATACATACATATCGTTACCTGAAATGCAAAAGGGCGTAACAACCAAAAAATTCAAAATGGGTTTTTTCATTTATTATTGTAGAGCAAATCGAATTACATGTCCTCCTACATTTTTACAGCCCTACTGTCAATAACAACCATTTTATTAAAGAAAATCAAAAGGTCGTAACAACAAAGTTTTGGTTTTTTCTTAAACCAAAAGGGCGCAACCCACATCTAATAAAAATGACGATTAAAGAAATTTTTTTTCTACGAAATAAATGCATCATCGCAATTTAATGCTGTACTGAAGAAATTGCAACACCAGCTTCGTAATCTTTGATTTTTTGGAGTTTTTTGTCTCTCCTGTAAAATTTTTAAATATGTTGTTACGCCCTTTTGCATTTCAGGTAACGATATATAGACATATTCGTAGGTCTTTTTGCGTGTGTTTCACAACTCATGTTCACAAATTAACACAAAAACCCATTGAACCAAATAATATAGAACCTGGATACAGCATCTGCAATTTATTATTATTTTATTTTTTTTTATATTTGAATTGTTATATACTTTTATTTATGTACATACATACATACATACATTTCTGCATCTGCAAATGGAGGCATTTTCTTTCGGTTTTTTTCCCTATGTAAATGCATACATAATTTTACTTTCGTTTAATTCTAAAAATTAGAATATTAAAAATAAATATACATGTTTGTGCATGTGTTAGCACGGTTTTAACAATTGCCAAAGAACAAACTACACACACACAGCCACATTATCTCATCTCCAGCAACTGAAATGAAAAGTAATAATAAAAAAATAACACAAAAATTCTTTAAAAAGAATATAAATCAAACTACAGACAAATTGTACTTAAAATAATTGCCATAAAAATAACTGGAACATAAACAATTCCAAAGAGTAAAATATTTCGAAAAAAGTAGAAAAAACCCAGAATAATATGAATCACAATCAAAAGTTGGGATAGTTTAAAAAAAGTGAATTTTTCTATCCTATGAAAAAAAAAACATTCATTTGTTGACATCATCGGCTTCTGAGTATAACCTTTTTTAATATTTTTTGTTGTTTTGTTCATGATCAAATCAAGCGTTTTAAGTTGAGTCTTAGAGCAACAAAACCAACACGATTATCTTTTGTGTTTTTTTTTGTCATACTGTTATACATAATTATATATTATTAGAAAAGTTTTGCAAAATGAGCTAAATCGGGTTGCAATCTTGATTTCATCAATTATAAATTGTGTTTATCCATATGGCGAATATTTTCTTTATTACATACATACGAGTCTTTTGTTGAATTTTTGTATTTACGCGTGCAAAATTTATACTTTCATGGTTTCATTCATTCTTATTTCATGTGACATTTTATTCAGTCTGACAGCCAGCCCTTCATTTCGAGATTGACACCTCTACTGACATCTCTAAATTATTTTTTGTCCCAAGAATAGGTCTTTTCAGAAAAGTTTCCCCTCAAATTCGTTGGCAATTATTTTGCATCAACTGTATCTATTGTTTAGAAAATGATTACATTTTTTGGAAATAAATATTAACAATTGTAAACACTAAAACTCACATCGATGTTTTTTTTCCTATGGGATGCAGGCTGAATTTTCCGATGTATCATTTGAAATAATCGCTGTTTTCGATGTATCGTACTGATTTCATGTGGAAGTAAAAAACACAAATATCTAATGGAAGTCCTTTACAATCTTTTTAGTAATTAGAGTGGTACATTTATTGCTTGTCCCAATACTTTTGATTCAGACTTTGCGAAACTAGTATTTTATTGACTCTTTTGGCCTATAAGTTGTTTCTCTGCGGGGTTAAGCTTTTCACAGAACACGAAAGTGCCAACCATTCGCAAATATTTATATCCTACTCGGATGTTTCTTAAACCGGATTGCGCCCGTACAGATGAACAGTTAATCTCAACAATTCTCTTCAGTTTTACTGCCGGGCCCTTAATTTCGGTGAACGGTGGCGATTATTCCAGACACTGAAATCATGCACTGCCGGGTACTTAAATCTTAAAATATTAAGTGTTCGATACATCACAATACGTGAACATTTGCGATATGCGATCGATGTTTACGATACCTCGATAAAAGCTTTTATTTACATCACATGTGAGACCGTCCCGTAGTTTTAAACTCTTGGCATAGAAATATCGAAACGTTTATTTCTATTAACGACTGTCTTTTCGTTGCGCATGTGAAAATTGCTCTAAATGTTGCCATAGAGTTCCATAATATTTTTTAATTATTAGCGACGTATGAATATTTACTTTCAATTTCAAAACTTGCACTATTACTGGGCAAATGAGTTCAAATTGCACTCAAAAATGTTTCTTTTGCTGCAAATTGTATGTAACAGAAAGGAGCGTGTGTCTCGTATTTCAATGATAAGCAAAGACATAAATAACAATTAAAAATCATTTAGTGATTCCAACTTTTCATTATGTATTTCACAGCAAAAATTATTTCATTTTTGTTGAATTGTTTAGGCAGAAAAATTTGAACTAAAATGAATTTTAATAGATTAATTATGAAACTTTTAACACAAATTCTTAACCAATTTTTTATATTGTTCTTTTTGTTTTTCTATGCATTACAGACACATTCCAAAGGCCAAAGCTACAGCTATTGCAGATACGCCCGAATTAAAAAGAATAGCGGAAAATACAAAAATCCAATCGAATGTGAAATACCATGAAGATTTTGAAAAGGCCAAAGGCAAATTTACCCAGGTCAGTACAAAAAAAAAAAAAAAACAAAATACCACATGCAACAAGGTAAAACATTTATAGCACCTTTTTTTTGAAAAAAAAAACACTTGAAATAGAATTGAATATCTGTTGCGGTATGAAGACCCAATTGCAATTCCATTTGCAAGAACTAATTTTGGCCACTCTCCCACAAAATGTTACTTCAATTATGCGCTTACGCTCGGACTATCTAATCTCTTCTGTCAGTAACTCCCCAAACAGCAGGAGGAAGATGAGGTACCTTAGGTAGCCCGAACTTCTCAAGGAACTTCAGACCTTAACCAACCGGCCTGTATATTTTCCACTATCTAGTTCCTTACTAAAACAGAGCCAGCACAAGGCACCGGCGTTGGTAGCCCGAAACTCTCAAAGAACATCAGACCTTAACCAACTCGCCAGACGTTCGCCTCGATCTTAACTATTTACATAAACAGAATCTGTTGCAAGATGACAGCACCACGAAGAAGGATCTCTAGAGAATCTGTCTAACCCTGTATCTTTCCAAACCTCTTCCTGCGTTTTTCAGTTTAAACCACAGCCAGAACATTTCGCTCCTCAAACTATGACCAATGCCACAATGCCATCTTGGGAACTGTTGGTCCCCGTTCTGCAAACTGACCTTTGGTGAGGGCTTCCGAAGACCATGATTAATCGAAATCATACAAAAACTTCCTGTCACGCGTAGCCTGAAAAAAACAAAGTCGAAATGGATCACCTATTATATGATATAAACAGTTTGTTGCGATTGTATCTCTTCTTTTTCACTCCTTTTTCAATATTCAACATATTTGTTCAATTCACAAGCATTTGCTTGTTGTCTTTCTTTTCTTCCTTTGCACACCTACAGCTTTTTCATCAAGGAACACAACTTACTTCCCCAACCTGCTATACCGGTACTCATTAATAAGTGATACTTTTTTCTAACTTCAATTTATTTGCAAACAAAGAAAATTGCTGGCCCAAATAAATGTTTCTTCATTCCCGTAAGGAAAACTCAAACATAATAAGCAAATCAAAGCTTTGGCGAACCGTTACAAATATTCATTGAAAACAAAAAAAAAATGTCTGCAAGTTTTTCTTATGTGCGAAGCCAGATTGAGGTTAGAAAATTTACAAACATGCCCCTTACAGCTGCCGGGATGGAAATAGCGATCTTGACTACTTTGATCTTTGAGTGAATTGAATAATTGTAGAAAAGGCGTTAACTTGTGTTAAGTGGCAAAACCACACCATAAAGAAAACTAAGCCGAAAAATTGCGTTACCTGTTCTTTGGCCTTTGCCTGGCATCTGTGACGTTGTTATTCTTACCACATTCACCATATACTACGGCAATTTTAAAGAGCGTTGAAAAGAGATTTGTTTTGTCCAACACCCTGAAGCATTTCTTTTTCTGCTCATGCCTTTTTCATTTTTGCTTGTGCGCAAGATTTTTAAACACTTTTTTTCTTCTTCAATATAAACACAAGCAATTTTTTTCCATTAAAAGTTAATAATTCCTTGTTTTCCTTCATCCTGGTTGGCTTGACTCGTTGATGACAGGTCGCCGATGATCCCGAAATGTTGCGTATTAAACAAAATACAAAAATCATTTCCAACGTGGCCTATCACGGTGATTTGGAGAAAAAAGCTGCCATGGAAAAACAGCGCGGAGCTGCTGAAGTCTCTGACAATTTAAAAGGTGGGTATACAGAAAAAAAGGATTATTTGTTTACAGTCCGTCAATACGATTGTATTGATTCTTAAAAACATGTGCACACACTTGTGCACTTCTAATTTTATATTGTAGATATTTATTTTATTCAAATTAACGGTTTGTTTGTTTAATTGTTTTATTAATGAAAAGTGAGTGTAGGAGTATTTTGCATGAACTAACGAACAAAAATTAATAATCACCCATATTCTAAGAGTCGTCATCGTCGGCTATAAGCAGCGTTGTTGAGAAAAATTATCTAAACTTATTAAGCACTTATGGGGAATATGATAAAGACGTCTGTAGCAACTCGTGACTACGATGACGACTCTTTGGAATACAGGGGAATAAATAAATATTTCAGCGATTATTTAAATTATTGAATTTCTTTTAGCATATTTTTTTTCTGAACAGAGAAATTGGCTTGTTTCAATAACACTAGTCTGCCAGCTAGAAAAAAATCCGTAATGGCCAATATAAAGGTCATTTTCCGCAACAACGTCTTAACTCGAAAAATTTGGTTTTTCTATTATTATTGTAGTACAGAACTATTCCTTCAACCTTCATGCTGAATTGTCTTTCCAAAAACCAAACTCTTGGGTTTTTCAAAAGTTTCGTATACAAAAATTTTAAAAAATTAGTTTTGGCCTTTTGAGTACCAGACTTGATTAAAGGATATAAAACCACATGACTCCATTTCTCAATTAAATTGTGTTCCCCGACATGTCTTCTTCTTCTTCTTCTTTTGGCGCTACAGTCCGTGGTGAACCTGGGCCTCAACCAACAAAGTTTTCCAGCTGGCACGGTCTTTAGCCAGCGTTCTCCAATTTTGCACACCCAGTTGGTTGAGGTCCCTCTCCACTTGTGTGCGCCATCGGTTCCGTGGGCGTCCTCTACTGCGTTGTCCCACAGGTTCGGAATCGAAGATTCTACGGGTCGGAGCAGTATTCTCCATGCGCTCTACATGGCCCAACCATCTTAGCCGTTGGATCCGTAGGCGCCTGGTTAGGCTCATGTCGCTGTACAACCCGTACAGTTCATGATTGAATCTTCTTCTCCAGAAACCATCAACGCAAACAGGGCCGAAGATTGAACGCAGAACTTTTCTCTCGAAAATACCAAGGACTTCCTCATCCGCCTTCGACACCGTCCATGCTTCTGCGCCATAAAGAAGTACAGGGATTATCAAAGTGGTATATAGTGTCAACTTGGTTTTTCGAGAAAGGGCCTTACTACTCAATTGCCTCTTGAGCCCAAAGAAACAGCGGTTGGCAAGAGTTATTCTGCGTTTGATCTCGGTACTGATGTTGTTCGTACTGTTGACTTGGGAGCCAAGGTAGACGAAGTCCTTCACTACCTCGAAGTTATAGCTGCCTATGGTGATGTTCGGGCCCAGTCGTCGGTGTTGCGCGTCCTTTTTTGATGACAGCATATACTTCGTTTTGCCCTCGTTCACCGCTAGACCCATTTTGGCCGCCTCCGTTGAAATACCAGCAAACGCTTCAGTGACGGCTCGCTGTGTTCGACCAATCACGTCAATGTCGTCAGCGTATGCTAGCAGTTGCACGGACTTTTGGAAGATCGTGCCTCTGTTGTTGGCGTGTGAGTTTTGCACGATCTTCTCAAGAATTATGTTAAAAAAGTCACATGACAGTGCGTCGCCTTGTCTAAATCCCCTTCTGACATTGAAGGTCTCGGTGAATTCGTTACCGACCTTGATGGAGCAGCGAGAGTTCTCCATCGTCATCCTACACAGCCTGACGAGTTTAGTAGGAATGTCAAAACTAGACATGGCTTCGTATAGCTCGTCCCTATACACACTGTCATATGCGGCCTTAAAATCAACGAATAGGTGGTGGGTGTCGATTTGCATTTCTTGGGTCTTTTCCAGGATCTGCCGTAGTGTGAAAATTTGGTCGATGGTGGACTTCCCCGGCCTGAAACCACACTGATAAGGACCTATCAGACTGTTCACGAATGGTTTCAGGCGCTCACACAAAACGGCAGAGAAGATCTTGTAGGCGATGTTCAGGAGACTTATTCCTCGGTAGTTGGCGCAGTTGAAGGGGTCTCCTTTTTTGTGGATCGGGCAGACGATGCTGAGATTCCACTCGTCGGGCATGCTTTCCTCCGACCATATCTTACAGATGAGCTGGTGCATGCGCCCAACCAGGTCATCTCCGGCTGCCTTAAATAGTTCCGCGGACAGTGCGTCCGCTCCTGCAGCTTTGTTTGACTTCAATCTCGATATTGCTATCTTGACTTCATTCAGGTCGGGGGGACGGAATTCTCTACCATCATCGTCCGTTATCTGTAGTGGAATATTCTGCCTGGCGATGGAATCGGTGTTTTGTTCGCCGTTAAACTGTCTGCAGAAGTGATCCTTCCAGATTCTCAGCATCGATTGCGGCTCTACTACGATTTGTCCCTCTTCGTCACGACAGGCTTCTGTCCGAAGCTTATATCCATTGGATAGTTGTTTTACCCGTTGGTAAAACTTTCGGATATTATTCCTGCCGTAACACCTCTCCAGTTCCTCGATCGCGCGCTTCTCGTGCTCTTTCTTCTTCTTTTTGAGAAGCCGGTGTTCTTCCCTTCTCTTCCGTTCGTAGAGCTCACGAGCTGCTCTCGTCCTTCTCTCCAACGTCGCCTTATACGCTGCTAGCTTCGCTGAATGTGCCTGCCTGCACTCGTCGTCAAACCATGGGTTTTTTCCGGGTGGCATTTTAAAACCCAATACATCAGAGGCAGCATCTCTGATGGCGTTTTGGCAACGGTTCCATTCCTCATCGGTTGTTTCGCCTGGCAGGGCTGGACTCTCTGAGAGCTTAAGGGAGACTAGATCGGCAAATTTCCCAGCGGTCGATTGCGATTGTAGCTTTGCGACGTCAAACTGTTGTGGTCGTGCTCTACTCCGGTTTGCTACTGATATCCGTGATCTTACCTTGGCTACAACAAGGAAGTGATCGGAGTCAATGTTGGCTCCTCGGAATGTTCGGACATCAAGAATACTGGAGGAGTGTCTGCCGTCGATCGCAATGTGATCAATTTGGTTGACGGTTAATTGATCAGGGGACCGCCAGGTCCCTTTGTGAATGTTGAGGTGAGGGAATCGCGTGCTTGCTACAGTGAGATTGCGCCCCGTTACAAAATCTAGCAGCCTGAGTCCGTTATCCGACGTGTCGTCATGCAGGCTGTGTTTCCCGATGACTCAAGCAAAGATGTCTTCCTTGCCCAGCTTTGCGTTGAAATCTCCTAGGACGATCTTGGTGTCGTAGCTGGGGCATTGATCGTATGTTCTTTCTAGGAGATTATAAAAGTCATCCTTGCTGTCGTCATCTTTATCCTCCGTAGGGGCGTGGGCGCAGATTAGGCTAATGTTGCCGAGCCTAGCCTTGATGCGGATTGTAATGAGGCGTTCACTCACGGATTTAAAGCTTAAGACTTTTTGCCTAAGTCTGCCTCGAACAACAAACCCGCATCCAAACAGGCGCTGTCGCCGCTCTTTGTAGCAATCACCGTAGTAGATGTCGCAGTTTCTCACTTTCTTTTTGCCCGGCCCATCCCATCGCACTTCCTGGATGGCGGTGATGTCAGCCTTATAGGCTTCCAGGGCCTCCGCAAGTTCATCGGCTGCACGTGGTCTGTTCAGGGACCTGACATTCCACGTGCAGAACCGAAAATCGTTATCCTTATTTCGTTGTTCCTGGTCGTCAGCAATAAAGTCATCCATATTTATATTTATTCTTTGTTGTTGTGTCGCAACTAGTGTGTTTTTACACGGTAGGGAAGTTACCCCCACGCACAACCCCCGAAACCTGGAGGACCGGGTCCTGGTTTAGACCCCTGGACAGAGGGGATTCGCTGCACACTTTGGTTCACCTCTAAGCGGGTGCTGTAGGGGCTATCCAGGGGCGCCACGGGGAGGCAGTATGTCAGCTTGACCAGTCCATTTTCAGGGATCGCTGCTGGCTTCTCGCCAGGTTGAGAGCAGTCAACAACTTTGCCCTGAGTGCACTGGCCCATTCCCCCTTCCCCGACATGTATTCTTACAAAAATTGGAAAGCAAAGGTAAAATAAATCCACGTCTAGTATATGAAAGGGGACTAAATAGATATTTATTCAATCAAAATATACCAAAGTAATATATATATATAAAATATGCAATAATCCTAATCTTTTTGGAGAAGAAAATTGATGGATGCGTCTCTTCATATGTATATGAAGAGCAAGTCAAATGTATTATACAAATCAGATTATTTTGGCACTATGACGAAGTTACAATAAATGAGAAAAATTTATATAAGTTAAAATTTTATACTAGTGAACGGGCTTTTTCTGTTCGAATCGTGTTCATACAAATAATTATGTATTTAATATATGCAACGCTTTCCTTTTTGGAAATAATAGTGGTCCTCAAAAACCTACAGGTGGCATAAAAAATTGAATACCAGTGAAAAATTTCAAAATAATTACAACCTTGATCGCTTTAATTTGAGGATATTCCTAAGAGGACCTTTTGCAGACCAGTGCAATTTGACCGGGGTCTTGTTTATATTTATACAACTTCATGATTTTTTTTTTTTTTAAATACGACTCTGATACAATTCTATGCAGAGTTCTGCAAAATGTCATTGAGCGATCTTAATTTCCAAACATTAAGTAATAATGTATCTTTTTTGACATTTTGTTAAATTTGTTTGAACCGTATTGAAAATTATTTAAAAATAAAGTATTTATTTAAAACGTAATTGATTTAATTTTCAACACGATTGTTCATGGCAACTGAATTACAGTCGAATCACGTTTGCCGGTTGATACAATAATGGAAATATCGAAAACACTCTTAAATATTGCCTTGCCTCACTGCTTTTCTGACTACCAGCAATTGGTACCTATACCCGATCGAGTCATTTATTCAAATTGAAAAAAATTTGTGTATATTTTTATTAAAGTAATTATTTTTAGTACGATTAGTTTATGTTATTTATTTTCTTTAATGCAATAAAATTTTATTTGTTTTTTCAATTAACTTTTTAATTTATTATTTTTAATTTCTTTGTTTACTTTATGTTGTATTTGTGTCATCCTGTATGTTGCTTGTTTATGTGAACAAAATAAATGAAACACCGCATCTCACCACATTCATCACTCAAACCACCACACATTTGTCCACTCACCTCAACAAAACACATTTTCAACGCATGTGTGGTGAACAAAAATTAACTGAAACTATCATTGGCAACAACCAATTTTTTTTGTAATTAATATTGAATTGAACAAAACGAATATTAAAATTGAACACACAAACATACAAACAAACGAAATTTAATAGATGAATCGGAATATTTCTCAGAACAATTGGCAGCTGAGCAATTTGCACAATACGCACCCCAAATACAGACATCCCATTCACCATTGCCACCGCAACAACCTTCTCCACATTTGCCAATGCAACAACAACAACAACAACAGCAGCAACAGCTGCCGACACAACACCATTACACGCCACAACAACAACAGGCAATGCCACCACAAACAATACACCATCAACAACACAACACTGCTCATGTTGTTGCTAGCAATCAAGCTGGCAATACACAAAATTATCAACAACACAATAACAGCAGCAGACTGCAACAACAACAACAACAGCAAACTTCACAAATACATGCACAACAGACTCACCATCAGCATCAATATGCCACACCACAACAACAGCAGCAACAACAATTTATACAACATGAACAGCAACAAAATTATCAGCACTATCAGCAACCACAATCATTGCGTCAATTACACCCGCAACAACAACAGCAACAACAACAGGGAATGAAACAAACTTCTCATTTATATCCATCTTCTACTTCGACAGTTAACAATTTGCAGCATCAACAGCAACAACAGCATCAGCAGCAGCAGCAGCAGCTACAACAATTGCAACAGCAACAACAGCAACAGCAATACCAACAACCTAGTAATGCTTATAATCAATTGCGCTCAGCTATATTACAAAGTTCCCATCATCCAACTGGTGGCCTACAGGCCGATTCCTCTCAAACTTCAACACCCAGCTCTTCCACTACACCTTCTTCCTATTCCTACGACCAGTACGACAATAAAAACTATACAAGATCACAAGCGACACCAACATCACAACAATCACAAGCACACAAGCAGTTATACCAACAACATCACATTAACAACAACCTAACCAATACCACAACAGCACAAAATAATAATGGTGCCCCGCTAACCAACTCTTCCAATTCTTCCTACACTTCCTCTGGACCTGCTAATCCCGGCAATAATGCTTCCGCTACTCAACAATTATTTTCCAACACTAATTATAATAATTATCCATCAGCAACTAATTTGCCAACGCCATCATCTTCATCTGGCCAGAACTCATTTACTTCATCCGGTAGTGGTGGTAGCGGTGGTGGCGGCGGCGGCGGCAGTGTCGGAATTGGTGTCACTGCCAATAGCCTTAACAACGGCGGTGTCCAAACTTCATCTCATCATCACCACCATCATGCCAACAGCAATGGTGTTGTCATAAACGGTAGCATTGGCAAAATAGCTGACTATGACCCGTTATCCGATGGTCCACGTAATTTACCGAACCCAAATAGACAAAGTACTACCCTGATTTATAGTTCCGATAGTCGTGGTAATGGTGAGTAGTAGTGCTATGCAGTAGTTTGTATCTGCAATGCTTATTAAATGCCCTTGGTAGCAAGTGTTATCATATAAGAATAGGAACAGGCCGAAAGTTGACGAAGCGTTTTAAGGTGTGATAAAAATCCTATTGGCCCAAAACAAACTCTTTTTGAAAAGTTAAAGGAGACAGACGCAGGTTTTTTTTTTTATTTTCTAATCAAAATTAAATTAAAAATAAAAATGCGCAAAATTAAGGCGAACTCATAGCAGGTAAACTTGCAACTTGTTAAGTTTTCGTAAAATGTGATAAACAAAAATTTTACTCTTGAAATGCTGACAACCAAAAGAGATACTTTAGAGGCACTTTAACTTACTTACTTACTTTTATTATTCGTGCTTTACCTCTATTATCCGTGCAACAAATCAAAAAGAGTTGACATTTAGTTTGACTTTTTTTTAAAGAGAAATTACAGTTGTTGTGAAACAAACGCTGGAACTACATACATATATGGCCAGTATCCGTAGACTGGCTGTCGAAATAAATCTGAACATTTTTATTCTATACTAAAGTCATAGTTTTAAAGAAATTTTTTATTAAAATGTATTGCCCCCGGGAGATAATTCCCGCACAAAGAAAAACTTTCGTACTAAAATGTAAATTACAAAAAAGTTAGTCGGCCCGAACTAAAGTTTGTTTTAGGATAATCTGAATCATTTGTTATTAGAAGCGTATTTTGTGCCCTAACACAAACAAGATAAAGGTAAAATATTACACGCAAAAGCCTTGTGCTAAATGGCAACTTTGTTAAAATAAAATTTGTTACTTTAAATAATCAAATTAAGTTTCCTTAATCAACGCTTATCTATAAGATATTTCTCAGAAATTTTACTTTTTGCGCTGGAATTACACGATTGTTATAAATATAGTGGGCTTGGCAGAACTAGAATACGCCATTTTGTCCAACATTCCAAACGTCAAAGCTCCTTTTAAACAGCGTCTAGTCTAATCCGTCAACCAAACCCTTAGAATAAAAAACATACATACATACATACAAAAGTACATTCATTTCTAACTTTAGGCTTCCCCTTATGAATAGATAGTATAGAAATGCCGTTACATGTTGTTATTTTCTTTTCATTTACTTTCCCATTCTCTTTTCGGTTGGCATTCAATTACAGTATCAATAATATTTTCAATCTGTAAAAAGTCAACACTAGTGGCGTTAATCAGTTGACGTTGTGCCGATTGCAATGCTGTAGAAAAATGTTGTATATACGATTTTGTGGCAATAATTTCCCCAGCCCAGTCACATAATACCAGAAATCAGCTTTTGTTTCTGAAAACTTTTATCTACATATATTTCTATAGTGTGTTGCACTTGCGCCTTTAAAATACCATAATAATGCACAACTCGAGTATATTTGCAACTACATCGTTGCCAGATTTTAACGAATTACATCTTTGAGGAAGCTGGATGGCAAAAAGTGAAATGAAAGTTTTATTATATTTTTAAAACAAAATACAGAATGAAATGAATGAAAAATTAAATATATTGTATTGCGTTTTAGCTGCATTTTTACTTCATTATTTCCTTATTTGCTTTTTGTCAGCCAATAACTCTTATCCAAAACGTATTGGTTCGGTGGCCGATATTGACCCTGTTAATGGTATTTATGGCTCTTTGTCAGCTGAACAGCAACTACAACAGCAGCAACAGCAGCATCAACATCAGTTACAACAACAGCAGCAATATTATCAACAAATGCCAACAGTCCAACAGCAGCAGCAACAACAATTACACCATAGTATTCAGCCAAAGCAGACTAAACAAAGTTTGGTAAGTTTGAAAATTAATATTTTAGCGAAATTTCGTCATCAGAACTTTGATTAAAAACAAAACAACTACATATTAGAACTTTAGTTTTTAAGAAAAGACAACGAAAGTTGAACTATAACCGATTTGATTTTCAGTCAACGAAACAACCAATTCCGTATTAATACAATATCAGATATATTGTATTGAATAAAAATATAATATTGGGATGTTGGGTTAATTAATGTTTGACTGACTGTTCAGTGTCGACGCTGGAGACTAAAGAGTCAGAACAACATCAGTTAAATTCCGACATCCTAATCTCTTTCCTCCTCGCCAAAAACCTATTTTCCTAGTTCTGCATATGTAGTGGTCGTCTCCTACGTACTAGTCTAAACTAAATTTGAGGACCGTTTTCCAAATTCCAAATCTTTCAATGTCTTTACATCTCAGTTTTTTTAACTTGATAAATAAATTGCATTTATAAAAGTTGACATTTAATAATTAAAAAGAAAAATAACACATTTCTTTTTCTAATCGCAGCGTGTTTATCGAGCTCTGTACGATTACGAGGCCCAAGATGTGGACGAAGTCAGTTTCCGTGAAGGCGATATCATTTTTGAAGTAGAATCTATCGATTCGGGGTGGATGACCGGTCGTGTCGAACGTACTGGCAAAACCGGTATGTTGCCTGCCAATTATGTAGAAAATGCGGTTATATAATAGGGAAAGAAGTCAACTGTTGTCAGTAAAAATAAGGCCAATCGTAATAACAATAACAACATTAACATCAAAAACGCGACGACAACACCGGCCGCCAATAGCGTTAAGCAGAAACAAATTTTAAATAATGGCCATGGCAACAGTCAAGTTAGCAAAATTAATGGCACCAGCAACACCAACACCAATACAACAGTTAACGATACTGGACCAGCACCCCCAATTAATCGACGTGGCAACGGCTATGTGGCTACGTCACGTAATAATCGCCGCAACGATAGCAGCCATAATTTGTCTACGAAACAGAGTTGTTGTTGTACAAATCATGTTGCTGTTATTTTTATATTATGTGTTTATTTAGCATTTGTATTTATAATTTTCTCTAATGTATTTTTTAATGATAACAAAAACAACAACAGCAACGGCAACGGCAACGATAATAATAACAATAAAAACACCATTAAACATAAATCGCAAATAAACGGCGGTTATGATACGCACTCCAAGGAAGATGATCGAACAACACAACAGAATTTTTATTATTATTTACTCAACCATGTATTTTAACATGAGCAGGAAGCGAAAGTACATATAATATGTTTATGTACAGGCCTACACACACACACACACACACACATTTGCATAACTGTAATATCATTATTACATTTATTGTTAATCCCCCTCCCCAACCCCACGCTCCCGCTCCCGTTCAGCGACTGAAGAAATTTTGGTGTCCGAACAGAAATAATTTTTTCTTTCATTGCCTGAACTGGTTGTTAAGTATAAAACAATATCAGGGCTTTTCTTCGAAAATTTAATTATTGAAAATTGTATAATTTTTTTCTTTTACTTTATTTTTTAGCAAACTTTTATTGCTAGCAAATAAAAAAAAATATATTATTGTTAATTTTATTAACTAACAAAACTATCTACCTACATACACACAAACACACATATAAACTTAATACATGTACATAAGTGTAGATGTGAAAGTGAAACAAGACCAACTTTGTTGTAATATCTAGTGTATAGTTTGAGCAGCTTTAATTTATAACAAACTGTTGAAAAAGAAGATAGTTTTCAAATTATCCACACATTTCGCCTTATTACAAACGTCGTCATCGTCGTTTACATCAACGCGACACTAAAAAAAATTTGCGAGCGCCAACTGTATGCAACAGACAACAAAGCTCTCGTTCAAAGAACGTTGATTGTGGTTGAAAACTTCCCAAGTGCCGATTTTTTATGGCCACTTCGTGTAAGGAGGATGACGACTTTGTAGCAACAATGAAATATTGTTTATTTCATATTTTAAAATTAGTTTATACGCAAGAACATATGAATTAATATTAAATATATATATACATATATATACATATATACTAATAATAATATGATAAACATAATGAATTTTTATCAAATAAAACTATAAATTTTTGCAATTTTTCTAGGAACATTTTTATATGAAAGAAATTATTACTAACTACATACATACATACACACAAAGTTATTTTATATATATATTGCTGTCAAAAACTGGTTTCAGAAATTGTATTAAAGATTAAATTGATTGTTATTTAAAGATTGTTGGCACAGCGACAGCGAATACAAAATACAATAAATGGCATTGAAGAAGAAAATCAAAAAAAAAACGTGTTAAACTTGAGGTTGGATTTTCAAAACACTGTTTGAGTTTGTAACAGGACACTAAGAATGTGTGCAAAATTTTGTCAGCTGAAAATGTTGCTTCGAAAATTTAAAATATCAAGTTTTAATGCATAACACAAGGACTTGCTCAAGCATGCTTACAGTTAGGGGAAAAATCTACTTACAACCTCCCACTACACTGTTTTGACTCTTTCACGATCTCGAACGTTATCAATACGCCAAGAGTTTGGCCAACTCTGCTATTTTCTCATCAAATTTAGCGATATACAATTTGCGACGTCTAGATATTTTTGGAACCAAGTAACTGTTGCAACAATTACGATATAGCAAAATTGCGCAACAATTCTAATTGTGAAAGAACGAATTTGGAGGATTGGCTTCGCATATTTAGCTAAATGAGTACCGAAAACTTTTCGTAGTTAGTTATATGCTTTATTGTATATTTTTTAAATATACAAAAGGATTTGACAATGAAAAATAGATATAGAAATAAGCACTTATTGTTAAATTTTTTAATGCATTTTAAATTTAGTGATTTTTTCCAGCCCATTTTAAAGAAATAATTTAATTTTTTGTAGAAAAATTTGTCAACAGTGAAGCAGTAAAGATTTATAAGCCAAAATTAATAAAACTAATCTGCGCGAAATAATAGTCAAATCCTATTTTTTTTGCAAACGTTAACGTTAGACATGTTGGAATATGCGATATGTATGTGCATATAAATGATTGAACTTCATCGTTTTGGCAATGAAATACATACTTATTTGTTGCCGAAAATTGTCATTATAACAAATCGTTGGTATGTTTCACTAAGACAATGCTGGACTAGTTTATTACAGGCTTTTTCTTATTGTTTCCATTGAAAAATGAGGTGGTCTTCTTCATGACAACCACTGGTATCCATTGATTTGTTTTAAATTTTTCAGTTGACGCCTTCTGTAATGAGATTTCAGTGCACCTGCAGCAGCTAAAATGTGTGACCTCCATTTTCTTACAGTGCAAATAGTAGATTTACATACTTTTTAATTTATCTGATAAAGATATTTGATTCCTTTGGTTTTCTTTTTTGCATTAATCAAACCTAACAAATTTAGGGCATGTATTGTACTATAAACCTCTTTTTATGATCTCTTCTGATGAGAGACCAATTCCTCTGGGTGACCAGGCACTCGCAAGTGGCCAGTTCTGGTTATGTATGAAAGCGGCACATAAGACAAACTCCCTGCTCGAGAGCTGGGGCTGTCTAATCTATTCCGCCAGTAACTCCTTAGATAGTGGAGGAAGTCGAGGCACTTCAACCAAAGTCTCAGCGTCAACCAAACTCGCCTGAAAATTTGCCAATAACCAGTTCAGAAATCTGTTGTAAGACAACAGCACTACGGCAACATATCGATCACCGAATATAGACCATGATGGATCGTTGTTTTAAGCGGAGTCAGATTCAAAAGAGCTTTCATGTCCGATGTTGGGGTAGATCTCATTGTTCCCGTGTAACGCTCAGGCATGCAAATCTCTGTACTCTGCACAGCCTCGTTATGATCGTAGTCTGATTGGTTTTAGTTCAACGTTTAAGATCGCGTTTAGGGACCTCGTTATTTTATAATAAATTAATACAATTAACAAAATAAAAACTTGAAATTTCCCCTCAAAATGTGTGTATGTAATGAACCCGGTAACTCGTATGCGGTAAACAAACTTCTTCGATTTTATGCTTCAATGAATTTAAGGTATGTCCATATATATGTATGTATGTATGTACAGACAGTTGTCAGATCTCACAATATTGTCACTGCATTGTAAGATGGCAATATTGTCAGACAGGTGCGGAAACGCTATTCGTTGCCTTTGTCAGATAATTGCCAGACATTGCAAGCTCCGTTCTCTTTGGCTTGAGTTTAAAAATTATATCCATCACACGCCTCTATCAGATACATAAATACTTCTGTTGGCAACACTGACTGCTTGTCTGAAGTCTTGGGTCGGTGCATACCAATGGATTTCTGCCATACAATAATCTGACGGCTGGTATGAGCTGGGCATTTGTGAGCTGGCACTTAAATTTATTATCAGACAATCGTCTGGCATGGAAGAGGTTGTAAGGTTTTCTTACAATTTGATTTCTAGTGGCAGTTGTACATACATACATACTACGTAGGTATGTACATTATACACATATACATACATGCATACACACATTTTACATCTTTCAGTACTATGAGACCTGACAACCGTCTGTACAAGTGTATGTAGCTTTTACCCTCGCATGTATAAACAGCAAAGTAAATGTGTAAGAGATTCGAATGTGTCGTTAATAATACGTATGTACATACATATGTATGTATGCATATGTATTTACAATCATATGTAGTATTTATGCATACAAATTAAACAAAATTCATGTGTGCTAATGCTGGTGTATTGTCCGCCACTGTTAATATATGCATGTAAATGCTATTAATACGTTTTCTTCGAACCAAATATTCGTACTGAATGCTGACCATATAGTATATAAATACACACATACATACACACATACATACATATGTACATACATGCATATGGATGTGCAAAAATACTAAAAACATTTTTATATTCCTACATACATACATAAAAAACAAACAAAGACAAATTTGATAAAATGTTTTTTTTATAACTGAAGTATATTATAGGTATCTAATACATACATACAACATAGAATATAGAATATAGACTAATTTAAAACAATAAGCTTTTGTAGTTAGTCGAATATACATACACACGTGCGTGTACATGTACATACATACATACATGTACCTGTACAACGTGCAAACAAACAAGTGCCGAAGTATTTAAAAGTTGTAGAAAAAACATTTGTATGTTCACACATACATACATACATACATACATACATACATACAGGCATACATATACACATACATAAGTAAAATTTTAAAAAGAAAATCTACATAAATTGTTGTATCCCCACATGCTTATAAGGGTGGGCCAAAAGTCACCCGGTAGCCGTAAAATTTAATAACTTTATCGTCTACATTATATTTCTTTTACATTATACATACATATTTACATTATACATACGTACATACATACATACATACATATGTATGTAAAAAGTAAAAATTATTTTCCATTAAATATAAAAAATAACGTCACTTAAATGATGGGGCTGGACTTGGAGAGCATTTGACAGCAACATTTTGCAAAATGTTTGCTCAATTTTCTGCCACATGGTTGGCTTTAGGTTCAAGGATTTTGATGGACTTGTTCACATACTTACATACATATGTATGTATGTATTTCTTTAAATAATCTCAGAGAAAATAGACGATTGCCAACAAATGCGACAAACGTGCTGGCCAATTATTTTTCGAATTTCTGGAAATTATTTTCTGTGGGCAGTTGCTACATCCTGCTAAAACCACATCTTAGGTCTGGTTATTTGTTCAGTTGTGAAACTCTCCATTGTTTACTCTCCACATGTGTGTTATTCATATAATCTTAAAATAATATATATGTATGTATGTATGTACGTACGTATGTGTTTATAAAGAGAAGAGTTTTGTGACTTTTGGGGATCATCATCATATGTACAGAATAAATGAAATTTTACTGGAATCCAAGCTTTTAGAAAATCGGAAGTGTCTGTTAAAAATTAAAAAAATATATACATACATACAATAACGAATAAGAGATAAACATTTTTTCACCACAATTTTATACGCCATTAGAGCCAATCTTTAGGAGATCACGTTTAAATCTTTTCCAAAAAAAAAAAAATTAAAATAAAAGCTTTATGATTTGGTTTGCAAATGATTTAGACAAAAAAATAAAATACTTTAAAAGTGCCTTTTATTTGCATAAAAAGTATAAAACTGTTATAACGAAAAGCTAAAGTTTGAAGTTCATCAGTTATTTTATGAAATTGATTGAATTGTTTATGAAAAATTAACATAATATTTTAAAACGTTAAACAAGTTAAACTTGCATTTATATAATTATTTATATTTGTTTATAAAATAAAAGCAAATAAACTATTTAACACCAACTATAAGTAAATATATTTAGCAATTGAAATTAAAAAAAAATATATATATATTACAATAAAAGTAAAGTTAAAAAATCACTAATTCAACAGAGAGAAGAGTGAATATAAAATTATCGAAAGAAAAATTTTATAATTTTTTTTTTTCTACAATATAAATTGTTATCACATATTAATTTTGAAATTTTCTATACACATTTAGTTTAATTTATTTAGGGCAAACTAACAATGTTTTTAATATTAAACAAGTAAAAAAGAAAACAAACACACACCACAATACTAAAAGCAATCACAATTCATGAATTTATATAAAAGAAAAACATAAAAACTGCTTAAAAACTTATCGATAACTAAAAGCCAGTATAATTACGATTAAAAATAAATTGATAACAAACTACTAAATAAAACCCATCACTCTGTTGTTGTTTCTCTAGTTTGGTTTTAAAAGAGGGGGTGGGTAAACTTTTAATTAAGCAAATAAAATAATATAATCGGCTTGATTACGGCTGACGTAGCCGTAGTCGAAGGCGTTTCAAGTATATTTTAGAACCACGAGCAAAAAAAAAAACCGACAACAAATATTTTCATATTTTTTAGAATATATGTATGTAAATATATTAATATGGAAGGCCGTAACTCGTTTCATTCTCATATCGAGTTTATTGTAAATTTCGAAAGATGATCTTCCAACACTTCATTGGTAAAAAAAAAATTGACGTGATCCGACTAAAAATAACAAAAATTTAAGCAGGTGGAAATAGTTTCGCGTTTATAAAACTTTAATTTCTATTAAGTTGTTTCTCTCCTGAAAAATTAGGAAAACGTTACTTAGGGCGTTTCTATATTAAGTTATCGATTAGTAATGTTGTTACTAAGTCTTTTTTAACGAAGCTTTTAATTTATGAAATTTTTAATCTGACTCGATATCTCAAAATGGTTTTTTGCTTCTGCTGTAAGCTTACGAAAACTGTTGGTAAGCCATTTTGCGTGTTAGCTGACGATAAGTATTTGCGTATTTATCCGGTGGCTGCACTAGCTCAATATCTCAAAAGAAAGTTGTTGATGAGCTGAAAAAAAAACACCAGCGAAATGCAAGTGAATGTATGAAGTTAATTAACTTATAACATACAATCGATAAAACGTTTGCTCTGTCTACTTCTTTTGGCGCTACAGTCCGTGGTGAACCTGGGCCTCAACCAACAAAGTTTTCCAGCTGGCACGGTCTTTAGCCAGCGTTCTCCAATTGTGCACACCAAGTTGGTTGAGGTCCCTCTGCACTTGTGTGCGCCATCGGTTCCGTGGACGTCCTATAATGCGTTGTCCCACAGGTTCGGAATCGAAGATTCGAATTTGTGCTCTGTCGTTATATACATAATTCGGCATTGATTTTCTATTGCTGCTCGAGAAGGTTGGCTTTTTTTTCAAATATGAGTGGTAAAGCAATTTTCTTTAATGTATCTGAACCACAAGTCACAATATGCCAACAAAAGAAGCTTTTTGACAACAATCTCTATACATTGGAGGCTTTTATAAAATCACATTTCATAAAAATTATTTGAAATCACTAGATAGTTACTGTGTGTTATTGTGATTTTAAAACGTTTCGTTTTCAAATGAATTTCTCGTTTTTTAAACTTCTCTGCAATAAACGTCAAAACAAAAAAATTAAATTACTACTGAATATAATATTTTATACAATTGGGTCATGAAATAAAACTCCACTCTTGAAAGAGAAAAACGTGCAAGAACAAAATGTAGATTAATTAAAAAAAAATCAAATTTTCCAAAATAACCACGACCCAATTGCCTTGTGGCAATAATCATAGCAAATTTAACACGCACATCATTTAACAATGCATTAAAAGCGTGTTGAACGCTGAAAAGCAGTGCTTAGTGCGCTCCGAATGCCTCCGTCGATAGTGCGTGTAAAGAAACCCAGAATGTTTTTTTTTTCTTTTCAATATCTCTTTGTTTTGTTACCAAATGTGTACCTTCCTTCTTGGCCTGATAAACTAACAAAATTAGAATACTTTGAACATATACATACATACATATGTACATACATACATACATATGTATGTATGTCATGTAATTTGCAAATCTAAAACAGGGGAAAAAAAATTATACAAACCTTTTCAAACTTTATTTTGAGAACAAACAAAATTGTTTTAGTAAAATATTATGTATTGGTTTTAATGATATGAAAGCGTTATAAAAGATATAAACATTTTGTAAATTTAGGCGCTGGTTCTATAACGATAGCGGACAATTTGGAATCGAGTCAAGTTTATAAATTTCATTCGAAGTCGGAGATTTGAAAAAATGATGGATTAGCATATGATAGTGGAATATAACTTAAATAAAGTTGTTGTGAAAAGTTATATCTTAACTTATTAATATTTGTGTTCATTGGACGGAATGTAATTATAAATTACTTCAAAAATATATTTATGCTATATGTATATAAATATGTACGTAATAATAGTCTCAATAGAGAAGGCACTCAAAATTTATGTATCTGTGTAAATTTCTATAAAAATGGAGGAATTACAATTGTATAAAAAGATAATAGAAAAAAATTAAGAATTGTATATGCTTTCAATATCAAGCATAACTAATTTCGTGATCGTAGGCACGTTCACGGTACTCTTCATCATCATCGGGCAATGCATGGTGTCGTAGACCACACATGCGGGGTCCAAAACGCAACATTATCATTATTACACCCACGATGAAAAGAGCTAAAGCAGCTACTGCCGGATACAGAATTATAAAAGCCATTTTTTCTATTCTCTTCTTATTGGAAAACAAATAGAATGTTATATTAAATATCGCTTTCTCGTTTTGTATGTAATTCAACGTATTCTTCACGCTGTCTTTGCTGATGCAAACTTCTGCCTTCCGGTATTAGCGGCCTTTGTTGATGCTGGTGATGCACTGGTACGTCTTCTAATTGAGCTTCAACGTCTTCGCTGAAAAGGCGTGCTGCAGGCTAAGGATATAGAATATAGGCATGATTGCGTTTGACCAAACTACATACATATGTACATACATGCGTAAAATTAAGTATGATCGAAAGACTAACCTGTAAGCTTTGGAAATATTTAGCGTCCTTCAGTTCGGTGAAATCCAAAGGCGGTTGTTTATGGGGCGTTGCTGACCAAATTGAAACTAACCAGCGATTACCAGTGTGACGATCCTGCCAATACTGACGGTGTTTTGAACAGCAGCCAATTATTATATTCAAAATGATAATGGAACCAAGAACGACGGTACAAATAGCTATTGTCACATAAAATGGTGAAAAATTCCCATATATATGGCCAGTAAACAGAGGATTCTTCAAGTAAGCATTACGTTCGTCGAGATTTGACATAGTCTGTTATCGGTGTGGCGCAAAATATCGTTCAAAACAAAATTTAATTTGGCAAATTAATTTTGTAAAATTTATTATATACGCAGATTTTACCATAAAAACTCTTCTACAATCGAAGTTATCCAATATTTTTATACATTTCTAAAATAAAAAATTATATTTTAATTTCCACATGTAAACAATTGAGGTATTATAATCGCTTATAAAGCTTTAAAAATTAATATTAATTAAAATATGTGCATTTTGTTCTTTCTATTTCATATACATACATACATACATGTATATGTATGTTTGGATGACACTCCCATATTTTTAAAATTGGCTTTATTAGGGTGTGGCGTTGATTCCATAAAATTTTTACTTCATAATTTTATTTACATTATCCGAAAAGTTGTATTTCTTGAGAATACTTACAGGCTTTAATCATATTGTAGTCAATCTATTATTATTTATTTATTTTCACTTTAAAATCTCGATTAATATTTAAAATATGTATTATTGTTTGTCAAGTTCTCATGTACATATGTACGTCTTTAACACAACAAATAAAATCTTGTATGTAGTTTGAAAGTTATAAAAATAATCGTTGAGTAACTACTCGGCAAAGGCGAATTAAACTAGTTGGATGCTAGGCGATAATAAGTAAAACGTAATAAAAACCACGGGCATCTGGCACCATTGTCAAAATATTAATTCGCCTTGGCTATCAGCTGATAAAAGTATAATAAAATAATAAAAATGGAGTTCATAAAAAAATACCATTAAGGCAAGACGATTTACATTTCGCATTTGAGGTTTCTAGTGCGCGGCTAATCAAGATGAGTTCAAAAAAACATGTTATTGCCGCCCAACAAGAATTGGCGGAAAACTGTGGATATGGAAATGATACTATTTGGGATCTGTAAGTAAAATAATTCCGAGGCTGACGTACAATTGAGCAACATATGTACATACATACGTTATTGCATGCTAGGTGCAGTGAGGCTTCCTGTTAAAACATGCCATGTATGTATATTTATAACATACTTGTGTACATATTTATATTATAATTTTTTATCAAGATGTGGGTACATACATATGTCTGTTTTAAATGTGTATTATGCAACAAAAGTTCAGTTCGGAAATGTCCTATCAAAGTAGCTTTGTATGTACATACATACATATCCAAAAATACATACAGTTAAAGTCATATGTACTATGTATGTATTTACTAAGTCTACAAGCAGTAAATGAAACATTTTTTTTGATTTTTGAAAAAAAGCCATACATTTCCTTAGTAAATAAAAAAAGCAAATAATACATTAATAAGCCAAATGCGTTTTTAGAATGATGTGCTGTTTTCTGACGAAAGCATACAACAAATCATCTCTTCCCTACCGTGAAACATGGTGGTGGTGGCGTTATGCTCTGGAGTTGTATGTATGTATGTCATCCAGTGTTCCAGGTAATCTGGATTTTGTGGAACCAACGATGGACATACATTTATGTACATATTTTGAAGCCCAATATGCGGTTTAGTGCTGTAAAATTGAGGTTATCATTTTTAACATGACAACGACTCCAAGCATACCGCTGAAATCGCACACCTTTGGTTGCCGTATAATGCTCCACAAATCTTACACACCACGCTACAATCTCCCCACTTAAATCCAGTAGAGCATTTGTGGGCTCTTTGAAAGCAAAATTATAAATCACGCAATATCAAGTGTCAAGGAGATAACTTAAAAAAAAAGCTTAAATAACGCATAAGGAAACTAATAGGTTCTATGAAAATCGCCTGTTGAAAGTTCTAAAGTGTCGAGTATATCCCATTAGATACTGAATTTAATAAATTTCAATTAGTTTTACATCGCCAGGCTTTTGTTTATGAGCTGATTGTAGACTTTTGATTCCTTGTCCTTGAAACGAAAAGAAATGTCAAATATTCAACTCCACAAGAATTGTCTGAAATAACCGAGTGTCGGATATTGTTTGTCCCTTTTTATTCCGCTCTCCGTAAACTTCTATAAACTCTATAATTGTTACAGATCGTACATACGATTTACGTCAAAAACTGCCTTTATGGCCTCTCCGACGTTGGATCACCATACTTGATAAAATTGTCAACGACAACACTAACCCCCTGTGCCTGCCCAGGCAGGCATAGGTGGCAACTTCTCCTGTTACATAACATAAACGCCTTGCTCTAGAGCTGTAGCTATTTAATCCCTTCTGCCAGTCATTCTCAATACGGTTAAAGGAAGACTAAGAACGTGAGTTGGTAGCCAGAAATATTCAAGGAACATAATTCCTACCCACTCGCTTGTACATTCCCCACTATATAGTTCCTTACGAAGACAACAGTTTCCTACCCGATATAAAAATGCCGCCTCTTCTTGGGTTTTTAGGTTTAAACCATAGACTTTGTAACGCCGCGGCGACATTTTAAAAATTAACTTTCTGAGATTCGAATACATTACAGAATATTTCGTTAACAATACGTATGTACATATCGAGCCTTTGGTGCAATACCGTAGTAATTCAAATCGCGAACTGAGAAAAATGCATTTGAAGTTTTGAGCCATCTTTTTGATACTATTTTCGTTTACTAAAGTTATTTTTTTAAAAGTTTTAAAATAAAGAGGAATGTTTTGTAATTAAAAAAGATCAAAAATTATATGAAATATTTATTTATATTTAAGTATTTGGATCAACCTATCAACAATGTGTCGTTATTGTCACAAAATCAATGACAAATTTATTAATTAATTCGGAATATATCGTTATAACGAATTAGTATAAGAAGAACTCATAACTAATTTTTTTTTAAAAAACAAAGATGAAATGTGAAATAATACGAATAAGTAAAAAAGAAAACAAATTATGCAGTTGCGTTTTTGTGGCTAAAACGCAGCAAAAAAAAATAATGCTTTATTCTTTTTTTCGCAATTTGTTTTCTGGTTGTAACTTTCTTGTCATAAAGGAAATATTTCATTATTGCAAATAAATATTGTACTGTAGAATCTGAACAGTTAGAGATGGAACCATAATATTTTTTTCTCTAGATAGATATTTCCCCAAAGATCATTTCTGCATACCCAGCTCAAAAAATTCAAATTTTGAGTTACTACGGTATTACACCAAAGGCTCGATATGTACATAAAATTTGCATGCCACTGCTGGGTCGTATAAGTTAAAGTGTTAAAGTACTTAAAACTTCATAACGGTTGTGACATCGAAACTAAAGACGAATCGTACAATTCATGCGAATTCACTAATACTTTTTTTTAGCTGCACTCAAGTCTCTATTCTGTTAATATCATTTTGTAATCAAGTTCTTTTAAGTTTTATTTTTTCTTTAGTTGGAATTTTATAAACTTTATTACATATAATTTCAACAAAAATTATTTATACATGCAAACATATCGTTAGCTAAAATGCAAAACGGCTTAACTAAAAATAGTAGTGTTTCATAGTGTTTCAGCAAAACAGGAGTCAAAGAATTTATTATTTTTTTAATTTACGTCTTTTGCATTGTAGCTAACGATATATGTACATATATACTTATTTTGATCTTTGTTTTTAACGCGCATGTGTGTACATGTACATACATACATATATGAAGACAGCGTGAAAATGAAAGCGAACTTATGATGAATAAAATTAAACAACTTATTCCTGATCAACCAAAACGTGAAGATGCAATTTTCGAACGAAGAAATACCATTTTTCAAAACGTATGGAAACAGAGTAAGTATTTTAGAGTTAGCACATGTACATATGTATGTAATTAATAAATGTAAGTTGAGAAATGAAAGTTTTCAATTTAATTTATTTCATATAAAAAGTAAAAAACTAATTAATTACTTTATTTATTAAGGTTTAACATAGATATGGTATTAGCAGCGATATTATAACAACTGAAGAGCTGAGGCGTTCAAGTGACCGTTTCTACTTACAAAACGAGAACGTTTACATGCACGATTAATTACAATAGTAGAGGTTTAGACAAAAATTAAGCAGAACCAATTTTTTTAATTTAAGATAAAACTTAAGGCTGTGTGTTCACATTTAATCTATTAATATATATACGTGTTCAGACATTGCACATCGAATATTATAATTATTTGTTTAATTTGCAATTCTGGCTTCATCTGTATCGATATTATTAATAGAATGTAGACGTTGTGTAGAAAAGTGTCATGCAATTTCCTAAAAAACTTTAACTTTAAAGCACTTTTCTTTTAAAAAAATACGAATTTCTTCTCTTCTTTCTATCAACTGACTGACTAATAGAGCTGTGTCGTTCACGAACGAGCGGGCTAAATTGAACGGATCATTGAAGTGAACGCAGTGAGCCGGTCATTTAACTGAACAATGAGTCAATGCTTTCGTTGTAGTCTGTGCTTTCGTTCATGCCGTTCATCGACATGATGCCTCTTATGAAATTTCCTTCTTTTTTCCCAGTTGGAAGTTTTTTTTTCACTTTCATTGATGTTTTCAGCAAATAGCAAGAATAACGAACATCATAATAGTTGCCGTACTGGACTGTTTGTACTGTTTGTTCAAAGTGACCGAAATGAACGAACGGATTAGTCTTTAATAATTGAACGTAAATGAAAGACCGGGCACAGCTCTACTGACTACACCACTTCATCTGTTCTGCTAATCTATTTCATATTCTCATCCTTCACACACCTTTAACATTAATTAAAATTAATGTATTATCTGTAAATATCGAATTTGAAGAAGTTTCTTATCGTTTTGGTTCCTTTGAAAAACCAATGTCATAAAATTTAATGTTGTGGGCCAACAGTCACAATGGAGTTTAAAAATTTAATAACCTTTTATATTTTCCTTGTTTTTCAGAGTATAAAATATTACAAAATGCGACATTTTTCATACTAAAGACTTAATTAGATTTTACTTTCGTTTGTGTGCTGTTGTTTTTCTTTTTTTTTTTTTTTTTGTAGCAAATATTTTTTAATCACTGGTTCTGTTAAAATTTCTTTAGAAACTCGGCTTTTTAAAAATCTTTACATCTTTTGGTTGTCACGTAACATTGAAATCTATTCTAACAAAACAGCTGATTCATAACAAAAAAAAAAAAAAAAAAACAACTTAAAAACTGATTCTGCCTTAATATGGAAACTAATATCACTTAAATTACCCTGTTTTGAGTTTCGCAACGATGAGCCGACAGCGGCACCATCTGTAAATGCTGTAAATCTCTTCATATAATCTGAAAAAAATATATGTACATACATACATACTATATAAACGAAAAAGTTATTAATTTTCTAAACCCTATGATGGCTTTGGGCCCACAAATAACATACATACATATGTTCGTAAGTAGTTCGGTCTGTTTTTGTCAGTTGTTAATACGTTAAGAGAATGAAATAACACGTTTTGTCGATTTATTACCCATTACGCTTGCACAATAAATATGTATGTACATATGATAAGAACTTACATACGTTACCTTAATATAGAAAAGCCCTAAAACATCTTACCAATGATGTGATTGACGTGATCCGACTAAAAATAACAAAAATATAAGCAGTTGAAAAAAGTTTCGCGACTACAAATTTTTAATTCTGATTAAGTTTTTTCTCTCCTGAAAAGTTAGGAAAACGTTACTGAGGGCCTTTCTATATTAAGGTATCATCGTATATATCGTAAGTCGTATGTGATAATTACAAATGATGTGAAATCCAGTTTTAGTGTGTCGTAACTTGGACTTTATTAAAATCATATGACGATATGTTTATACATATGTATGTATATACAGTTTGTAAAAAAAAAGTTTTCAATACTAAAGAAAATTAAAAAACTTTAAATGAAACTTTAATTTTTGAAGTAAAATTTATAAATATATTATTTTTTTTAATTCACAGGATTTTAGATGTTTCTAAGCATATTTCAATAAAAAAAAAATAACAAAATGAATTTAAAAAAAATATTTCGGTTTGTACTCTGTAAAATAAATGTTTTCAAAATTGTACTAAGTGCGGTAAAATGTTTTTGTGTGCCCACCTTGAGCATCAACTACAACTTCCACACGTCTACCCAAGGAGCTAATAAGTTTTTGTATATCGTATTCTGTAGGTATTTTTTCACACTCTTTTTTTTATAAATGATATTAATTTGTTTTTGTTTTTCGGAGACCTTCTTCCGGCTTTTTTCTTTTTTTTTAAATGGATCGACAAATTGTCTATCGGGTTTAAGCCTGGACCCTGTGCCGGGGTATCAATTACTTTTCTGCAATTATCTAATAGCCAGTATCTAGAAATATATGATTTATGTGTTGGGTCGTTATCTTGGTAAAATTTATATTTTAACTTTTCGGGGTTTTCATGATCAACATGAGTGCCGAATTGAATTTTGCGGCACTACTATTCGTTTTCTAAAATATTCAGATAGACTTTCTTAGTCATTATATCATCACAAGATCCTTATTTCCCCAACACCTTTGCTTGATATACAGCACCACACCATAACAGACAATTTTCTGAACTTTACTGTTGGTATTATACTTTTATTCTCTAAAGCCATCAGAGGGTTGTGCCAAACTTTTTTAGGACCATCATGGTAGTAAAGCATTACCTTCGTTTTATCACAAGAAATTACGTCATTCCAGAGGAAATGAAATGTGGGCAATTGCAAAATTATATATGTATCTTCTCAATGTTTTGCGCGGAAAACAGAGGTTTTTCCCGACCACTCTTGAAGAGTATTTACGGGTTCGCAGCACATTTCGAACCGTCTGATGAGAGACATCTACTCCACATTCATTATTGATGTCAAGTGCTAATCCCCTGGTACTTAAATTAGGATTTTTTCGACAATTTTTAAAATTTTTCTTTCAATGCGTCGCGTTACTTTGTTTGGTCTGCCTGGTGTTTGTTTAGGTTCAAGTCTACCTTCTTTTTGTACAGCGCGCTTAATAACGTTGTATACCATCCTTAGGTTAAGGGAAAACATTTCATCAATTTCTTTGTGACATTTGCTTTTTTAATAGTTAAAATACACCAGCTGGGCAATATTTTCATTGCGTCGATTTCCTGGCATTGGTTAAACTTAATAACGTGATCACATGTGTGCGCATACTGAATTCGTTTGGTCATTTGCAATGTCATCAGTAAAAAAATAATAGTTGTAATAACTGTGAAAAATATAAAGATTTTTTGTAACATTTGCCTTTTTGAAAACACTTTTTTACACCCACCATTCAAAGTAGGTAAAAATTGTTTTGCACTGTTGTTGCTGTAATACATGCGTTTATTACTCAAAATTCCGCCGACGTACTGTCGACAAGATGCAAAATAACAGTTGCATGCAAAAACAAAATACAAATAAATGAAATTTGTTGTTATTCTTTTTTTAGAATTTAGCTTTGAAAATATTTTTTTTTTTACAAACTGTATGTACATAAATATGCATTTAGTTTAGGTCTATGACAAACACACATGCATACATATCGCACCCTAAATACAAAAGGGTTGCACAACAAAATTTTCCAAAACTGACTTTTTGCCATAAATTAATTCAGAGTACACATCTCTACTACTACTGCAGAAATCTCTTTCACATCACTGTCTTCTTTAACTGGAAAAATACAGTCATGTCTAATTTGTTGCTTCCGCACGATGAGCTAAACATAACAGTTTTTTGTCTCTCCTGAAAATTTTAGTATTTTGAGTTGTGACCCTTTTGTATTTGGGGTGCGATATATGTATGTATTTACTTATGCTCATTTACAGATATTTTTGTTTACAGGAAAATATACCAATAAAATGTCGCTTACATCTATATTTTACGTAATGGTAACAAATGATACAAACTTCCAGACCGCATTATACTCTACCACATATTCCTGTCATCCGGTATTTCGGTGTAAAAAATGTGACAGTAAGTTTACCATTTTAGCTATAGAAATTTTATTTACATACATACATATGTATGTATATGTACATACGCGGTGGTTCAGGACCAATACACTTGGAAGTAAAAAAAAAACAGTGTGAGCTGCATATACCGATAGAATAAAAAAAAACTTATCCTTGCAGAAAAATAACTCATGTCATTTTAAATAGAAAGAAAAAAATATTATGAAAATGGTTTAAAATAAAATAAAATAAAATAAAACTGTTCATGTATTTTTTGAAATAAACGAAGTTAATAAATATGATCAATATCCAAAACTTTTGGCAGATGACTCCGATACAAGCCAGTGTTGTATGATATATGTCGATGAGACTGGCAGAGTTTACCGAAATTGGAGCGCATATATTAATGAAAATGTGTTGCCAGCCGGAACAATGATAACGCCACGCAGGGGTATTTACAATTTTGACAAATACGGTCATGTCATCTTGGATGTTTATTGTACGCCTAAGGGTACACCTGCAGCCAAATTAATGACAGTGACAGAAAATAGTTCCTCTGTATTGGGAGTTGGAGCGTCTGCAGTGACTGTAGCAGCAATATTCTTACCATTGTCCGCACCGTTTGTGGCATCAGCAGGTTTAGTTGCAATGGGTGTAGGTGCGTTTTCTGCCGTAAGATCAGCCTTAAACTTACAGGATCGTAAAGATCATGATCAGTCTATAAGTTTGGCGAACAGAGAAGCCCGTGGAAATTATCTTGGGGTGCTTGGTGGCGGTGTGGGTATAGCTGCTGCTGGTACTGCACGTGTAATGAAATCAATGGCATCAGCTGGAAAGGCTACTGCGGTAAAAAAAAATTTGTTTTTATTTTAATCGTATAGCATTTTCTTTACAATTAAATTTTGCATTACAGAGCGTTGAAGCGCTCGTCAACGGCTTTAATTTGTCATCAATTGTACTTTCTGGAAGTGGTGTGGCGAATGGTGTTTTAGATTTGATATTTGTAAGGGACAATACAATTTCTGAAGTCATAAAATACAAATAGATTTTAATTTTACACAGAAATATAACGATGGCGATGAAATTTCTTCAATGGACATTTTACAACTATCAGCATCTTTAGTTCTGTTTACACATTCGATTTATAATTTTCAATTAGCTTCACAGATGGCAAATAACGCCCGTAATAAATCCATTAAGTCTTATCGTGAGACCTTGAGCAATCGTCAGAGGTAAGAAAAAGTACAACAATAAACAATAACAAGCTATGAGGGGATGTGTCCCAACGTTGAAGGCTATAAAATTGGTTCTTAAACGTTACCGTTAGGGGTTGTGATAAGGAGCTTTCTTGCAAATCCAAATAGTAACATGTTAATACATACATACATACATGCATATATTTGCAGAAAAATGTTTGACAAACTGTCTAAAGAAACTCTTCGGATACGTGGAGCCAAACAAGGAAAAATGGACATCATACGAGGCGTTAATGAAATTCCAGATCGAAAATATTTAAATGATTTGTTTAAAATTTCCAAGAACTTAAATAAGCACAAAATAAGACCAGCTTTTGGTACATCTGGCAAGAGTATAGTCTTAAATAATGAATTGGCAGTGAATACGGCCGAACTCAGACAGAGCGTTCAACATCAAAAAGGGCCCAACATATTGGAGCAGGTCAGCCAATCCATTGGAGCAGTCAGGCATAGCGTTGATGTAAAGCTTAATGAAAACTGGAATGCCGCAACAATTCAATTGGCACAGGCTTTGCAAACTGGTGTTATAAATTCATTTCAATTGGCTTACAAGACTTTGTTGAACAACGTTTCAGACGTTTCAAAATTTGGTGACATTATAGATGGTTTGTTTACAAACTTGTCGGACTGCTCTGCAAAATTTATACTCAATTTAGCTGAAACTTTCCTTAGAGATTTGAAATATGAAATTGAGCGCAAAATAAAGACTTTTATATCAGCAGAGACTGTTTTATACCGCCTACTTCAAATTGTTTTAGATAAATTTTTACCACAAGAATACACATTTATATCACAAAAAGGTCCACAAATCTTAGAATATCTTAAACAATTTTTTGTTACATTAGAGCCCATCGATATTAATGGCAAAAAGCAAATCTGTTCAGTTTGCCACGGGCAGATCATCTTAAGTAAGTTATAAAATATTTAAAGTATAAAACGGTGCCTTCGCAGCTTTCAACACTTAAAACTACAATATATTACAGACACACGGCACAACTTTTAACAATAATTATAAGCAATATTTATGTCATATTTTTACAATTTTTGCAACTTAAATAAAATCATTTGAAATATTTATGGGTGTTTTTTTTTCCTAATGACGTTGATGGATAAACGTGTTAGTGCTTGATACTCGTACTAATACTCGTACTAATAATAATACAGTGCACTCGGGAAAACGTCAACGCTCGTTTACGTCAACATCCCAAAACGTCAACGCTTTTTTTTTACATTGCCTACTCTAAAACGTCAACCCAACCACAAAGCTCTAAAACGTCAACTCTGAATAAAACAAAAGTTTGAATTTAGCAGCAGTTAAAATACACAATTATTTATTTATATTTATTTTATGAAATCACATCTGAAATTGGGGATTCCCCTTATAAGTAGAGTAGAAAAGTAGTTGCAACTGCACGTACATACATATTATATTTTTATTTATGTTCAGTTGCTTTTTTGTTCTCGTAAGTATCACATTACCAAAATGAGCTCAAAACAACCGAAAGTGCTAAAATTACAAGAAAAGGCAATTATTTTGGACTTATTAGAAAAGGGTACAAGTGCGGTAGCTTTAGCGAAGCAATATGGTGTATCAAAGTCAACAATTAGCAAGATAAAAATGAAAAAAAGAAGATTTATTTATAATTAATAAAAACTTTTAAAAGCAGATATGTTTTTTATTTAAAAATTTTACATTCGTAAACGTCAACAATTTGTTAAACGTCAACACCCGCGGTTTGAATTAGTTGACGTTTTCCCGAGTGCACTGTATTAGTAAGGAATGGCTCTATTTGAAAAATATTTCACTTGCACTACGGCTAGAAAACTAAGCTAAGAAATTATATGTCCATTTCTGGAAATCACATTTTCTAATATGAACATATGTCGAAGGGAATTTACAGGAAGTCTGTCGAATATTTTCAGTATAGTGTGGCAAATCAAAAGCAAAGATTTTGAACAAGACAATTTCTTTTCAAAATTCACGATCTGTTCACCGAACTTATAAAGCACTTTGAGTAGTTTACGGTGCGCATAATTGTCCCTAATGAGAATATAAAGCGCACAACTATGGATCGATTGCTTTTTTTTTTTTTTTTTGATAATATTCATCCAAATCGAGTGCGTATCGTGCTGAGCTGAGTGTGACAGCGACAGGTTTTTACAGATCCAAGGCCGTTTCTCTCAACTCGATTCCTGCCGCCCGTCCTCTACTTAGACAATATTTGAACAAAGATCTTGGCCTACATTCATACATACCTACCTACATACGTATGTAGTTATAATATCGATCTGAAGTCAGAATTAAAGTCAGCGTACTATCAATATGCGTCTTAGGTTCGATGAATGCACTGAGATTCAACTGTAGGTTAAACCAGATTTTTATCGATAAATCATCTGGCTTCAAACGCATATTTTTTATTTATTTATTTATCTATTAGTATTTGTAATACTTTAAAAATGTCCATTTATGATTTGTAATTACATAAAATAAAACTAAACATCAAATATGTACATAAAGTCAGAATAAAACATATGCTTTCCTTAGCCTGAAGTTTTCCGCATTTCTGAGTTGACATGTTTGTACCGAGGTTTTATAATTAGTATATTCTAAATACTTATTCGTGTCATTATAGATACTTACATACTTTATTTCTGATTCTTTTGAAAAAGCCAAATTTTTTACCATTTTTTTTTGTTGCTAATTTTTCGGCACATGTATTCCATGTGATGTGATCTTTAAAATTCATTTCTTGATCGATTATAAATCCGAGATATTTTAACTTTCTCTATATCATTGATTTTAAATGTTGTGTTGCTATTTATACTCTTTGTACATACATAATACACATGCATACATACATATATATTTCTAGTAGTTTTGTCTCCTTTTCATTCAATTTTATTTTATTCATTTTTAACCGCGTATTAATATACATATTAAGGAAAGTCCATTACATACCAAAAATAGGTTATTCTTTGGTGTGGTTCATCGGCCTCTGGTCATTGCAAATCATTTACCAGAGCAACCATTTATAAGTCAACATTCGACACACTATTGAAAAAAGTTGAAATGACAATCTATTTGCCAGAGAGGAAATTTATTATGTTTGACAAAAGCCAACATTTTGGCCAATCCCTGGTAATTTTGATGTGTTTTATTTTTAAAGAAAAGTTTTACGCCTCTAAAGAAACAACAACTCTTAATTTGCATTTAGGCACAGAGCAATTGTAATAAAGGGTGGTTAAATTGTATGGGCCGATGTTGAATGTGAACCACACCTAAACGCCAAGTTTTTTTCCGAATTTTATTTGACATTTCTCTATTTCAGACTTACTCAATTTGAACCATGGAGAGATACACAATCCAACAACGTGTTAAATTTATCCAGACTTATTATGAAAATGGGAGTTCAAATCAAAATGCATATCGTGCACTTCGTAATTTTTTTGGTCAATTTCATCGTCCAAATGTGCGTACAATTGCAAAAATCGTGGAAAAATTCGAGCAAACCGGGTCTGTAGAAGATGTGAGAACACCAGTGCATGCTCGTACAGCTCGTACTGCAGAAAATATTGCTGCTGTTCGCGATAGTGTGGCTGAAGAGCCGTCCACCTCAACTCGTCGTCGTTCCCAACAATTGCACCTCTCACGCTCGTCGTTGATGAACATTATGCATAAAGACTTGCATTTACACGCTTACAAGGTGCAATTGGCTCAAGAACTAAAGCCTCTTGACCATTCCAAACGTCGTGAATGGGCAGAATGGTGGCAAGAAATGGCAACAGTGGATGATAAATTTTCGAAGAAAATCATCTTCAGTGATGAGGCACATTTTCACCTCAGTGGATTCGTCAATAAACAGAATTGCCGCATTTGGGCGAATGAGAATCCAAGAGTGATTGTCGAAAAACCAATGCACCCACAAAGAGTGACTGTTTGGTGCGGTTTATGGGCTGGCGGCATCATCGGGCCGTATTTTTTCCAAAATGAGGCCGGTCAGGCAGTTACTGTGAATGGTGTTCGCTATCGTGAGATGATAACGAACTTTTTTTGGCCCGAATTGGAAGATATGGATGTGGACGATATGTGGTTTCAGCAGGACGGTGCCACTTGCCACACAGCTAACGAAACAATGGCTCTTTTGCGCAACAAATTCAATGGCCGTGTTATCTCACGTAATGGCGATGTCAATTGGCCGCCAAGATCATGTGATTTGACACCGTTGGACTTTTTTCTTTGGGGTTATTTGAAAGAAAAGGTGTACGTCGATAAGCCAGCAACAATTCAAGACCTAAAAGATCAGATAATTCGGCACATTAACGGCATAGAACCTCCATTATGCCTCAGCGTCATCGAAAATTGTGACCATCGGATGGAGGTGTGCCGCCGAGGTCGTGGCGCCCATTTGGCCGATATTTTGTTCCATACATAATTGAGTAATACCAATACATCATAATAAAATAAAATTACAATAATTTCTGAAATAGTTTGTGTTTTATTCAAAATCAACATCGGCCCTTGAAATTTAACCACCCTTTATGTATGTTTATAATAATATTGCAGTTGTAATATTAAAAATCACTACGCACTACGTACGCATGTATGTACATATGTACTTCAATAATATATGTATGTATGTATGTATGCCTGATTAAATGAAATAAGAACTTAAAAAATTAAGCCAGCAGTTTTACATTTATTTCTATATTTTATTTATTTAATACAATTTCAAACTGGTTTTTTTTGGTTTTGAAAAAAAAGACAATTTATTATTCGATTATGCAAACATATTGTATTTAAGAATGTAAATAAATAAATTAGAAAAATGTATAATATAAAAAATTAGGAAAAGTTACTTCGGCAGACTGTTCCAGGTCGAAAATTAAGCTGTGTTTATATTTTGTAGCTTTTATTTACTAGTTAAAGCATAATAAAAAGATTTTTATAAACGAACGAAAAAAATTAAAGATTTCTTAAGTCTATGATGTCGAAGCTTACAAGCCGGCCAGAACTATTTGAAAAGTATAGTAGACGTGATAAAGTGGTTTGTGAGAAGCCTTCAAAAATGTCTTAATTAATCGCCGAAAAATAACGAATAGTTGTAAAAGTTTTATCATCAAAATCATTGTGCGAGAGAGTATTAACGTGTGTTATAATCATCATCGCCGTCGACGGTGGTGGTGGTGTTGAATTGAGAACATTTAAACTCGTGATAAATGTTGCAGTAAATTACAAGGCCAAAATGCTTCAATACGTTCTTTGAGCAATTGGAAAGGATATGATATCCAGGTAAGTACAGTTTGTGCCAACAAGCCCATCGGTTCAGGATACTGATGTGTCAGTAAAGCCAACAGGGCTGTAAAAGAGCACAATCCCGCTGTAAATAATATAAAGAATGGTAGTTCCTTTTTGGGATAAACGGAAACTTCGTGAAATGCTGGCAATAACTCCCGGTCTGCACATTCTGTACAAGTGGGATAGGGATAAAAAAGATGCCCACGTTCTAAGGGATAAGGTAACATGCGAAATGTTCCTTCCCAAGTACAATGTAGCAAGTTTAGAGCGCCCTCGATGTTTTTCCAATGTTTTAGATGGAAGAACGCATAGGCCAGAGATTCCGAATCGCCTCTTTTTAGTATATGTTCTGGTGGCAGGATTAAAGGTTTTGTTTCAAGAAGATATTTCGGTACATGAGGATTAAACTCAACGGCTCGATGTATAGCCTCAACTGCACACATTTCGGCCGGGCTAAGCCCTCTTTTAGATGCAATATCTGGTGAAAATTTATCTGCCACCGCTCTAGCTTTTAGCAACGCTGCAGTATAACATATTGTTGCCGACTTAGGCAAGGAGATGTCATCATATTTAGCTAAGACTGCTTGGCAGTCAGCATACGCTTGCATCTCCAACAAAGTTTCAATGAGATTCTCGTGAATATTTAAAACATTCATAATCGAAGGAATTTCCTTTGTAAGATCGCGAAACATTTTCGCAGCTTCCTTTAATTTTCCCAATTTTCTAGCGCACATTGCCAAACGTCGTCTTATATATATGAGTACATTTGTATCACGACGATGCAGGCCCTCTGCTATCGGCCCTTGGTGTTGTGTTAGTTGGGACTTGCGATAATTTTGTTCAGCCACTTTCAAAGCTGTGCGCAATATACGTTCAGCCTCCAAGATAGTTGTTGCCTCTTCTTCGGCCAGCAAAATGTATGCTGGCGCACATTCTGGATTTATTTCAATTGCATTGTGTGCCGATTTGATACGCTGCACAGGATTTCGTTCGCGCCACGCCGTTTGCATAATTTCATATTCCTCTTTCCGCGCATCACCTTCACATGTAAAAAATGTCTGATGATCTTGGGCTGAAAGATTCATATCATAGTATGTCAATGGCTCTTTATTTGTTGCCCAAAAGAATCGTTGGTATTCGGCTCCACGAAAAAGATTTAGTGGATTGCGCCACACCTTGCATTCGGGCATTTGTTGACCACTTGCCGAATTCACTCCAACACCTGTCCCGTTACCGTTGGTTGAGCCACTGCTGGAGCTACTACCGCTTGCGTTAGTGCTCGAATCGTTTGAAGAGTCTCCTCCGCTTATCCAAGGACTAATGTGATTGAGTGAAACTTGTTCTGTAAATAATCAATTACATATTAATACGTTGGTTGTTGATACTATTAAATTAGCAAATAGTTTAAGCATGTCATTGATGAGGGGTTTCGATGCCTGGCTATCTTGATTATAAAATTCGTGGTATTTCGAACACGAACGATAGAGCGCTCTCCTAATTTTAATTGCACGAATGAAATTATTTCTGATGTTTTATTACATGTTTTCTTTAATTACTGATATCCAAAAACTGCACTCAGTTTCAAGCGTTGATGATGCAGCTCGGACTATCCTCTCAAGCCGAATTGTTTCCAAATACAATACAAAATGAATACAAAATTTTAGCGTTAACGTCAACGGCTAATAGAAATTAAACATATTCTAAATTAAAACGGAAATCTTTAAGAATTTAGATTGATCGTTAAATTTTGATAGCGATTTTTAAATGAATTTTTTACAAACTACAAGTTGACTATTCAACCGTTTCGCAGCCAATAACTGATGAGATCTTTCTTCGTCATATGCAGGTTGAAAATTTAAATTGTAATAATCATATAGAAATATATTTCGTTAAATTTTTTAGCAACAAACCTCGTTAGATTTTCTATCAGACAAAATCTAATGAAAACTTGAACAATGAGACTTGTATAATAGTGCAAACTGTCCATAAGAAAAATGCATAAAGTGTGCGCAGATTAACTCACAACAAATAACACCAATTAGAAACTGAAATTGATGTGCATCTTAACTGATTTTTTAGGACTTTCAAGAATACACTTACATACATATGTCTGCACATGTATACTCGCTATGTATGTATGTATAAAGCAATGCATATTATCTTGCAGGTGTAATAAGATTTTCTTTATAACATATTTTTATCGTACCTATAAATGAAGTGCCGTATTTGCGAAAGTACCACCACTCAAAGATTAGTATAAGTCCTGATATCAAACTTGATGTTCCCGTCAAAGCCACATAGAACTTAGGCGTCAAAGTGCTGAGGAACATCGAAGAGTCCCACATGACGCCGTTGCTGCCTTCTTTTTGAACTCCTTCAATATTTGCGAATTTAACTTCTTTAATTATCCTTTACGTACAATTTCTCGACTCGAATCAGACTGTGCCTGTGTTGACAACAGCCTTCAGTCACAATGTTTGTGTCTCCCTTGCGTTTTCAGTTTTATATTTTTCTCTAAGCAAATTATTCCAAACAAATGTGAATACTTTTCAATCCATAACTCGTTTAATTATTATCACTTAAACAGTTCAAATACTAAAATGCATGTTTCTATGATGGTAAATAACTTATTACATTGAATACGTGAAACAAAAATATTGCAAAATCCTATGTGGAAAATATCGTTTCGGTGTATACTTTCTTTTCGTTCTTCTTCTCCTTGATGCAGTGCTGCCACAAGTTGGAAAAAAACGAAGCAAACGCAAAAATAAGGGGATGATTTAAACAGTTTTATTCAATATAAATCTGATTTGATTTTGTTGAGGAATAGAGTTAATTCGACATTTTCTTTTGAGCGGAACTCAAGATATTATAATTATGAATACATGTATGTTGGAGTGAGACGGTCGCAAAACGTCTAATCACGACCGCAATGTCGATTTTTTTACTGCGATGTAATTTTATTTCGTGATTATCTATCTATTTTAATCGTTGATTGAACAATTAAATGCAAATTTGAAAATGTGTAGTTTTGAAACTTAAGAAGTGAAAATGAATGAACATACAAAACAACTACTAAAAACTAAAATTCATAATCGACGTCTTACTGTATATACGCAAAAAATGCTGACTGCTCGTATGTGTTTTATAAAAAAGGTCTGGCTACAGTTACGATTCGACCCAGCTGTGATTTTTATAGATCATATATGGTCATGTCTGAGGAAGAAAAGCACTACAAGGAATTTAATTTGGAGGCTGACTCCGAGTTAAGATTTGAAATTGAAGATAAAGATGCAAAAGTTCAAATTACAGTAAGTCTGCTACAACTATAAATAGTTTTTGTTGAAACCAATCTGTTTAGCTTATTTCCGGATTTGCTGAAATGTTTGGGACAGAATTGGTGAAAAAGAAAAAATATGAGTTTGATGTGGGAGCGAAAGTGGCAATTTTTACATATCAGGGTTGTGTACTGCATCTTAGTGGAGAGACGGATGTCAGTTACATTTCCAAAGAGACGCCTATGGTACAGTATTTAAATTGTCATTCGGCTTTGGAACAATTACGCCAGCAAGCGGAAGAGAAAGATGAGCGGGGACCTGTCGTCATGGTTGTGGGACCAACGGATGTAGGAAAAAGTACTTTATGCCGCATATTGCTCAATTATGCAGTTCGCTTAGGAAGGAGGCCGCTTTATGTTGACACTGATGTGGGACAAGGTAGTCTTTCAGTACCGGGTACGATTGGAACAATTTTAATAGAAAGACCTGCTAGCATTGAGGATGGCTTGTCTCACCCAGCACCATTAATATACCATTTTGGTTATAAATCTCCGTCAGGAAATAGTACTTTATATAAAACGGTTATTGGAAAGATGGCAGAAGTGACACTTGAATCAATGAACGTGAATAAAAGAAGTAAGTCACAATATAGAAGAATAAAACAATATTAAAGATCAATTTCTTTGTACAGCTAAACATTCTGGAATAATAATAAATACATGCGGTTGGATAAAGGGAGGTGGTTACGCAAACTTAATTCATACAGCTCAGGCTTTTGAAGTCAATGCAATATTTGTTTTGGATCAAGAACGTTTGTACAATGAGCTATTGCGGGATATGCCTTCATTTGTAAAAGTTGTGTTACTTCCAAAAAGTGGCGGTGTTGTTGAACGTAGTAAGGGGCTGAGGGCTGATTATAGGGACCAGCGCATTAAAGAATATTTTTATGGGTCAAAAACTCCCTTTTACCCTTTTTCAATAGAAGTAAAGTTTGTTGATTTGAAATTGTTCAAGATAGGTGCACCTCCTTTACCTGCTTCATGTATGCCCATTGGAATGAAGGTACGTGTAAAATGATTTATTTGGTGAAAAACTATTTTTCTTTTTTCACAATACCAAAAAATTTCTTTTAAGGCGGAAGACAATAAACTTAAACTGGTAGCTGTAACACCATCATATTCTCTTTTACATCACATATTAGCAGTAAGTTTTGCTGAAACTATAGAAGAAGATGTAATCGGAACAAACGTAGCTGGGTTTGTCTGCGTGTAAGTAGAAGATTATTTTTTTGTGTAAAATAATTCTTATAAACTTTATTTATTTTAGTACTGGGGTTGACATGGATAGACAAGCTATAACAATATTATCTCCCCAACCGCGACCTCTGCCTAACACGTTATTACTGCTTTCAGATATACAATTTATGGACAGCCACGCATAACTCACACAAATTTCATGTTTTAATATACATTTTCAATTAATTAATAAAAATATTTGTTTTAAAATGCAGACTTATGTATTTGGAGGCTTTTGAACTTTTACCAGCTCTGCTTTAAACTTAGATATGGTTTCTCGAGCTAATTTTAATTTGTCCTTTAAGGTATTAATTTCACTTTTAACCTTATGTTTAACATCCAAAATATTTTCTAGTGTTTTGTGCTTCTTTGCTTCAACTACAAAAATAGTATAAAAAATTTAATATTTAAATATCTGTGAATATATTTTCAGGCTTACAATCTGTATCGTGGGCATAGGGTCCATTTGTTAGTGGCTGCACGTTCATTAAAAAATGTTGCATTAGCTGTGTAGGTTCTTGAAAAACTATTTCTTCATAAGACTCCGACACCAAACCTTTCTTTGGATCCATGTTTGCCGATGACAGTTCTCCATCAACAATAGGCGATTGGAATAATTTTAATATGTGATAACAAGTCACTGGCCTTTCTGTTGGATCGTGAAAATATATTTTAATGACCACCTCAAACTCACCCCAGCCGGTTTCAGTTATTTCGTAAGGAGGTTTGGTAACGATGCGATTAGGATTGGCGTAACTTTCATGAAGTTTAAAATGTACTTTTTTAACATAAACCGACATATCTTCGTTGTGGTATGGCTTAACGTATACTTTCCACTGATGTGTATGGCCGTCTTCTTCACGTTTTTTACCAAAGGAACGGGCAATGTTTCCATAGACTATTGGCTTTACAATTGTAAGACCTTTAACCCGGCCTCCGGAATCTGGACCAAAGTCAGTGGGAATGTTTAAACTATTCATAATCAAAAGTATAACTATCTATGTAGATATAAAAATTTTTATAAACTTCTTAAAAGTGTAAACAAACAATATGCAGACCGTATGATTGCCACACATTTGTATATCTACAGGTTGGTTCAAACAAAATTATATTATGTATACTTAACCCACCACGATTGCCTAGAAATGTTATATAATTTATTAAAAATGTAGAAAAATTTTGAAAATTTAAAAAAAAAATAAGCTGCTTGTGTAAATATATGATAGATTTTATACAAAGTTATTATAAATATATACATATATTATAAATACATATATAAATAATGTACTCCACTTGTTATTAAATTGTAATTTTTGGTTTCTGTTATTGATAATCCCGTTTAGCAGCTATCTCTAATTTTTCAAACAAGACCTACTCTACTCTTAATATAACATACCTTTTTATTAATCTAAACAAAATAACCATGTTAACAATTTCGTTTTAAATCGTAGTGTGGTCGTTGAGTTACAGTTTAGCCAACTTGTAAATATAAAAAGTGTTTCAAGTGGAAAACTCTCTGCTTGTTTGTTTGTTCTCTTAAAATTTAAGACGTTTTGTAACTTTGACAAAACCAATTTAAACGCTTTTATGAGTAGACGTGTGTGTTATTCCGAAAGGGGAGATTTTAATATCATTTAATTTTTCCGATAGTAAATGTTAGTTTTATAAACGAAAATATTCAACTTAAGAAGAAGAGATTTCAGTACGAAAATATTTAAATAATCGAGTTGCGTTTTAAAAGTAAATTTTTAATATAGTTTTGTACATAAACAAATCGATGCTCCTTCGCTAGACATGAACATACAACAATTGTACTCGCAGTGAAAAATATTAAAAAATATTTTCCTCAATATAAAACAGAACGAAATAAATGAATTTCTGTGTATGAAGTTTTTATGTAAACAAGGAAATTCAGTGTGTGCTTATTGATTCTGCTCTTTGAATGAGCTTAAAATAACTACTGACAACCAATATGTTGCAAAACTTGGTCTATGTTTTGTTCTTTACAATCATATTAAAATCAAACGTTAATGCTGGTAAGTTTTCTTAGTAATTGATTTAAAACTAGGCTTATTACTTTTAGGGCGTGTTCTCTATGACTCGTTCAATCAAGAGTTCTCAATGATTTTTTGACATTTAATGAGTGTGATAAAAGAGCCGATCTTAAATGCTGGTGTTACTCTGGTGTTGGAGAGTGTTTTATAAGTTGTAAAAATTTGAGTTCATATCTACAAAATCATTGTGTTTTGTTTACTCGGCTTTTGTTTTTCCTTGTTTTATTTTTTGCTCCATTTCAAAAGCTCTTATTTGGATCATATTGTACATACTCCGAATCGAAGCAAATGAAGTATTCAAAAACTAATAAATAGCTTTAAAGAAAACAAGTCAAGAAAGTAATTCCCTCGGGAACTAAAAAAGAGATAGTAATAAAAGATTTTATGAAGACGGCTCCTTTAAAAGTGTGTAAAAATTTCTGAAGAGTTAAGTAAATTACATGCAATTTATGCACATGGCTCAAAATACAATGATTTTTGGCTCGACTGATCGTGCCTTAGTATGGAGAAAGGTTAATTAAGAACTAACTTATAGGTATAAAGCTGAATTAATTAATGCTTCTTACTGGACAATGGTCCTAAACACACTGCAGCTGATGCGAAGATGGGAGTTGCATACCACTACAATAGAACCCCAATTTTACTTTTTTGCGTATTTACATATTACATATGTATGTATGTATGTATTTATATGATCATATGGAAAGACGAATATTTATTTATTTACTTCACTTGGTGGAGTATCTTGAGTTATGCTGTTTAACATGTACAGCACAAACTAACAGTGATAATTTCTAAAAACGATAATAGTTTTTTTCTGCATCAGCATACATACATACATACATATATAGCGTGCAGTCAGTAAATCTATATAACAATTTTGAATTGTTTAAGATTATAGGTACCTACATACATACATACATATAAAAGTATTTAGCTAAGAAACCTGCAACGTAAAAATGAGTACTCCGGCGTTGTTTGTTTTTTTGAAAAATATGGTTAGAACATATTTTTAAAGGTATTAAATTTTTAAGGTCTTGAAGTCTGCTGACTATCGTTATTAATTTTTTGTTTTAAAATTGTATAGCTTAAAAGCGAGCAAATAAACTTTTTTTATTTTTCTTTATTTTTTGTTTTAATTTGGAAAACTTTTAAAACAATAAAATACATTGTATAAATATGGAAATTTTGTTTTTAGAAAAACAGCAGGAAAATATCTAAATGACTTCTTAAAATAAAAAAATGTAGCAATTACAAAAGATTTTAATAATGTTTGGTTGCAAGATATTTTTTGTACATACATATGTACATAGTATGTACATGTGTTGTTTCTTTCTTTGCAAATTATTAAAAATAATTTTTCGCGCATCCATACATATGTATAGTACACATGTAGTATGTACATACATACGTATGTGCTTATGTACATATTAAATTAAGCACATGGGGACGAACATTACTCATTCGGTTTCCAGAATACATACATATGTATGTACATAGTACATATTTTTCCTTAATCTAAACAAAATTATTTTTATGAACAAATATGCATGGAATTCTGTTTGAAGTGATTTTTAAAGGCATACTAAGTGCTTTGGCACTTTAGTTTTTATAAAAGTTTAAAATACAAATTCAGTACATTCCGTTTTAATATTAATGGATCTAAAAGCGAATGATAAACCTATTTAAATTTCTTTCTCACTCTAGATTCATACAGTGATTATTTTTCGGATTACGAATGCAACACACCGTTAATGGACAAAGCCGTTCTAACGGCAACTTCTCAGCTTAATGATCGTGGCGCGGAAAAGGCTCGTTTAAATGGTAAGTGAGATAGAAAAAATATATTGCAACTTATGTATATATGTATGTATGTATTTCTTTGTAATAATGTAATGTAGTATTTTTATCCTTGATTTTAAGTATAGTTTTTAATTTTCAGTCATAAATAGTAAAGAATTTTGATAATTAGACATTTGTTTTATTTATATGTTTAGAACATGTACGGATATATGTACATACATACTTATATTTCTTTTATTCAAAGTTATTCGTTTAGCACTTACTCTATTTTTGTATGTACATACATATGTATGTATGTAAGTAGATATGTATTTATCTTTTGGAATTTTGCAAATATAGAAATATTTATGTTGCATAGAATGTAAGTATATACTACATACTTGTGTACATATGTACCTTTAAGGTATTTTTTTAATTTGGGTTAGGAATAAAAAATATAAATATTGAAACAGACTTTTTTTTTTAGTTTTTGTGTTTAGCTTAGCAACTTTGTTTTAACTGCGTTTACAATGTTTATTCCACATATACAGACTGGGTTTTGAAAAATTGCAAAATTTTTTGTTATTAGGATTCCATATACATATGTATGTATGTACATACATATATGTATAGGAAAATAAATATAAGTATGTAGGTAAAACTATTGCCTGATAATTTTCGTAATCCATGTATGTATGTATGTGGTTACGAGTTATTAGTAAGACATTTCATTGTGCTTTTACGGTAAAATTATTTTTGTGTGTGTTTTAAATGTTGGCACTTCTGCTTTTGTGTTTTTCATCTCTTTGTTTACGTTTTCGTTCTCTTTACTCAAGTCATACATTTGTGCTCTCATGAAAAATATGCAGTAAATACATCCATATGTATAATGTTAATTACAAAACTTGAATATAAATTTCAAAGATTTGGTGTTTGTCAAGACGAAAATAATACTGAAATTAAACTAAAATGAAGAACAAATTACAAACAACTCGTTGGGCATTTGACCTTAGCACTTGGTCACCCACATTGACACAACTAACGCAAGCGGTTGCTGCCATCCAATTGGAAGAAAGGAATAGGCTAATGAAATTTCATTTTATGAATGATTTCTTATCTTCTTTGATTGGACGTTTACTTATGCGTAAATACGTGAGTCAGAGCTGCGATTTAAACTATGCGGAAGTCAAACTAGCAAGAGATGCCAAAGGAAAGCCGTACTGGACACGAGATGAAGGTTTCCGCAGTACACATACACCAGCCTTAAGTTTCAACGTATCGCATCAAGGCAAGTATGTCATACTGACTGGTGCAGTTAATAACACGGTATCAGAATTCAATGACTTTGGCATTGGCTGTGATGTTATGAAACTAGAATATTCCGGTGGCAGAGATTTGCAGGAATTTTTTCGCATAATGCATACAAAATTTGCCGAAGTTGAATGGGACTATATTAAACAACCTCATTTCAACATGCAGCAGCAAGTAAAAGCTTTCATGCGTCATTGGTGCTTAAAGGAAGCCTATGTTAAGGAACAAGGTGTTGGAATAACAGTGGATTTACAAAAAATTGTATTTTCAGTGGATTGTAGTCAAGAACTAACAGAAAACCAAACTCTTACCGGCACTATTGTAACACACGATAACTTGCCTGTGAATCAGTATTACTTCGAAGAACATATGCTGCATCCCAAATATTGTGCAGCGATTGCATTTCGTAATTTTAAACCAGAGACAGTAGATAGATTTAAATTTTTGCAAATAACAGATTTAATAAAACAGAATCCTGCACAGGACGACAAAGATGTTATAGATTATTGCAGAAAAGCATTAAATAAAAATTGGAAATAAATTGTACCGACCTAAATGTGTATATGTATATACGTATATGTATGTGTGTATGTAATTATTCAACCCTACAAGGGTTGAAAGCAATAGTAAATAATCTGTTGCGTAAGTGCACAAGTGTATGTATGTATGTGTGTATGCAAATAGTTATGGCAAGATTTGAAAGCTTAGGAGTTTTCCACACATTTATTTAAACAAAAATGCACACTTTGGGAATGGAGAGAACGACTGTTTTTCAAAATTGTTTTTATCCATTTTGTATTTTTCCCTGCCATGGTATACGCAAATTATACGTGGACAAACTTATGTAATTTAAGCAAATGTTTGTTAGGTACATTTATTAAGTTTTATTTTTATGTAAATTTCTTTGAAGTATTTTTACGGAGCCGAGGTTTAATCAATGACAAGAGTTTTCTACCTAGCCGTAACTATAGCAATACAAAATGTTTTATTAAATATACATGTATTATAAATAAGGACAAATATGCCATTAGCTTTACAACAATAGTAGTAAATGAATATATTTTTTCAGTTTTTTAAATTTTTTCTACTTTATTTGACCTCGTCTGGTATAATTTAGAGTAATTATGTTACACATATGTATGTATGTATGTATGTTTTATAAAATTTATTTTGAATGAAAGACAAGCAGTTTGTTCACAAATTGTATAATAATCTTAAATTTTAATTTACAATAATAATTTTTTTTCAATTAGTAACAAAAATTGGTTTTATTTTTTGCATTCCTCTGCATATTTACGATATGGCGCAAATCTTGGCCGGTTGAAACATTCTGAAATCCTGCAGTACAGTATGCATTTCAAATACAACTTCAGACGGCAAAAGCTGAACATTCATAACAATTGAGCGTTGTGAGCGTCGTCGCTGTTCACGCGTCTGTCCAAAAAGTAGATTCAGTGTAAATTACACAGTAGAATGCATAAAATGCAAAACACCCAGCAAATTATGTAAACTTTCCGCTATTTCAAGCATCATTCGCAGCGATCAGCTGTTTTTGATAACTAACCCGTAAAATCAAACACATGAAAAATGTTTGCTGTAGAGAGACGAATGTAGAGGGACGAATTGAGGAACTGAACTTCAAATTTATTAAATAAATTCATTTTATAAAAATTTTCAGGTCTAATAGAAAAATCTGTAAAAAAATTGAGGAACTTAAATTTTTTAGCACTTTTTTATTATAAGTCAAAAAAAATGCATATGTAGATCTAAGCTGTCAGACCAAAAAGAGTTGTTTAATTAAGCATTTTTGCTTTCAATGGAGTATAGGGAACAATTTGACGCATTTTAATCACAGTTGCCAGGCAATTTTTTTTTCTTCCCCCCAAAAAATTTAAAAACCCCCTCAGTTTCAATTTACATACTAATATCATTACCTAAATAAGGCAAATATCGCCAAATTTTTAACATTTTACTGAAATTTCCCCAAAAATACTTCTTTTATAGTTTTTTGATTATTTTTATTTAATAAAATATATAATAAAAATGTATATAAAGTTTAAAAAATACTGTTAAAAATGTGCATGTACAAACTATATACACATCTATCTGATCAAAGTCGAGCTAGTAGAAATGTGCTGTTTTTTATAAATATTGGAAACAGGATTCTTCAAAAATAATATCTTTCAAAAAGCTGTACTTTGTAAATGTTACTTTTTACACGATATAAAGAAAAACTGTCACTTGAATTAGCAGTCAAAGTTTAAAAAAACTTCAGCAAGCAAATAGTAAAATCTCCTAAATATAAATTTATGTCCTGCCCTAGGTATTTGTACCCCCTAAACCTGACCCTAAATGAAATAAAACCGCCTAAATCCTGGAGCGGCAAACCCCCAAACTGGCAACTCTGATTGACTTCAACTTTTAAAAATTTATTATTGTACATACAAGCAAATAGTAAAATTCCCTAAAAGCCGCCTAAATATAAATTTTTGCCCCCCCCCCCCCCAAGTTTTCCCACTAGATATTCGTATCCCTTAAAATTGCCCCTAAATGAAATAAAATCCCTTAAATCCCCGGGCGAGTGGAAAGACTCCTAATGTGGCAATTTTGATATTAATGGAGGGAATTTTGTATAACAGCTGAACAATTTAAAAAAATTTTTGAAAGCCTCATTTCTGTGGGGGGTGCAGAATGACGTATTATCAACGGCAGTCATGTAGAGTAATACACCGTTTATTCGGTATATAAAAATTGAAAGTATTGGCAGATTTTTTATTGCTAAAAATCGATTTTCGACTGGACTAGTAGTCTATTTACCAATCCCTAAGTTAGAGCTGATTTTTTAATGCAAGTAAGAGTCAGTTTTGAACTGCTCTAAAGCTCATTTAGCCAACACACTTAAATGTCTTTAACTTCAGCTCAGCTTTTGGCTTAGATGAATTTTGTAGGGGCGTCAGCTGCAAGTCAAAACTACAATTTGTGACCGGAGAAAGACCGAGCTCTGGTGAATGACACGAAATTTACTGATTCGGATTCATCTTCATATTGGCATACGAGTCGGCAGATATTGGTTCATTGTTTATCGCTCACACTGTGATTAGTGCCCTTGGCAAGACGCAGAAAGCCCTTCCTATGCTGATTTGACAAAGCAGACTGAAAAAATAACATTCAATTCGACAGGTGTAGCATTCAATAATATGCGAAAGTTCGGAACACTCCTTTAGTTACGCAAGTCATGTTAAGATGGCAATACTTGTAATAGCATTTTGAAATCGTAAACCGTAAATTTTATTAAATAATTCTAAACGTTTTTATTTCATCCTATTTACATACTATTTTTCTTTCGATATTTACTTGTGGCCACTTCGGTTTCACACCCCTTTTGTTGCAGCCAACAACAACCCAAGTACTTTCCACCCAGATTTCAGCAGCAGTCCCATTCAATCAAAGAGTGTATTTTTTTCTTTCTGCATGTTTTGGCTGGTGCACCACTTCATTTGCCAATAATAAGATTTAAACAAAACATGGCCTTTCCCAAATACATACATGTGTATGTATGTAGAAACGTTATCGTTGTAAAGTAAATTTACTTTGAACATTTCCTTTATGGGATTATTGGCGTTGCAATGTTTGAACTGCAATTTTTATTGTTTTGTATTTATTTGCTTTGATTGTGCTGCACTGTTCAGGTTTAAAGAACGACGCAAATTATGCAGTACGAGTAGTTTCCAACTGATTGTGTGTTATTGTTAAACTTCTAATTTTATGTCTCGCATTGGCTCGATAACAATTTGTGCTTGTGCAGATGTTCAGCAAAGGGGGTTGTTGATGTTGAACGGTTGATTGGTTCGTTGCCTCTTAACTGCATAATTTCGTTGCTAAAAGGGATTTATTTAAAAGGATTTGTTACGAAACAGGGTACGTAGTAGTACGGTGTTGTTTGCAGGCATACTACTCAATTGAATTCATTTGCTATAGGTTTTTATATACATACATACATACATATGTATGTAGTCGTATGTAAAGGGTGTTCTTTTTAGGGTTACACAAGTTTAAATTATAAGGAAACAAAGAAATGTACATACATACATATATGTATTTCTATATATCAATGAACTGAGATTTATTGGATAGAAAATTTTTCCTTGGAGTCCAGGAATACAAATTTTCACAGCACTACCACGGACATATTTTCCAATTTAATTGCTTGTGGTTTATGGGCGTAGGCAAGTGACTTTGGATAACGGCCCAGAAAATAATTCAAAGGCCAATTCATTGGTCTATTATGAGAGTTTATTCTGTCGTCAAAAGCTGCTTTAACTAAATCAATTGTAGGGTGCGCTGTGTGGTACGAAATAATTTCTAATCAAAAAGATCATTCCAAATGCAATAGTTTTGTTTATTTACTTATGTAGGCAACCATTCCAACAAAAATGGGACTTCTTCGGGAAACAAAATTTTCCATGGTAATTTAATATCAATACCAATTTCTGCGTTCAGGCCTGTTTTTTGCTGGCGTTGCTCGCGTTGTGCCAGCCTATTCATGATGAACTGTCAAACCAAACTAAACAAAATATAAACATCAGCTGTGAAATGGGCTGTCAAACTCAACAACAAACAACATTCAATACATACATACATACATACATGCATACAAATGTATTTTGAAAGATGCTAATCTGATGTCTGTGGACGACAACAACCAAGCTAAGGACATTTTAGTTCCTTTTGTGCTTAATTTCAATCGGTTTCTAACTCTATTAATAATGGTGTGTTCCATAAAATCTTGCGCCCGTTCCAGTTAATGAGAGTAAAAACAAAATGATTCTCTAAATTTTGACAAAGCTAATCAAAATTTGCTGGAACGCAATTTCGCATTTTGAAATACCGCGTCTTTTTGCCTACTTAAACTAATTTTAAATAAAAATTATTTGCAATTTTTTTTACATTTTCTGTTTCATATAGAAAACATTTGTACACACAAATACAAAACAGCCGATTATATAATGTTTGTGCCAGCTTACCCAAAGAAGAAGTTGGTGCAAGTTTTTATAGGAACAAATTTCTCTATCATTTACTCTGAAAATTGCAAACCATCTCTGCCTTATGCATGTGGAACACAGCTATTCATTGAAAAATGCACATGTGTATGTATGTGCTTATGTATGCATTTAATTAGGTACTCGACTTAAGTTTTAAATTTTTAGTTTTCTAATGCCCAGCTAATTTCTTTTCACTTTTGCCGCCCTTCTCAACACCTAAAATTGATTTCGCAACACAAACTGTTTAAGTGCCAATTAAGATTTTTGCTTGCTGCATTCCAAACAAAAAATCTACCCTTCATCCTTGACCCACTCTTCGCCGCTTTTCGTGTTTACATTGTTGTTGTTGTTGTCGTACAATAAATTTGTTCATGTAACCATTATGCCCTCTTTGAAGTTACAATATTCTTTCTTATACATATAATAATAACTTCCTTTTCCATGAAAAACAAAAATCGTTTAGTTTTCTATAAAAATCACGTTTTCGTTTTAATAGTCGCATGTACGAGTTAAAAGTGCTTAAATTGTTTATTGTTTTCGTTCTTAATGGCGCTGAATTTAAAGCTATTTATGTAGTACAGTCGAACTTCCATAACTCGAACTTCTTTAACTCGAACTAATTTGGTTGGCAGTAGCGTTAGAAGAACAAATCACATACAATTTTCCTTCCGTAACTCGAACTTCCATAAGTCGAAGATCTCCATAACTCGAACAAAAAACATACACATGAACTCTATAACTCGAAGAATTTTGCTTGTTTAAATGGTTTTTTGCTTTTGTTTTAGTTATGGTTTGTTTGTTTTACTCTCTTTTGTTGCTTGAGCTGGTTTGTATATTTTACATGCTATTTTTGTTAATTTTTTTTCGGGGAAAAAACTGAAGTCGATTCAATTGGCATTTTTCGCACCGAATATGACAGAATTGCCATGAATCAGAGGATCAAATCTTAAGCGGAACGGAGAGTGATGTCGAGAGTTCAGTAGAAGGAACTATTCAAAAGCCAACAGAAAATGATGTAGAAAGTTCTTTCCGAACATTAAATAATTATTTACAGACAATGTCGCAACAACTGATGAGCACTTTAAAGCTTTAAGCATATTAGAGTTATTTTTTACTGAAAATAAAAATAAGTAAAATGTCAATTAATCTAATTTTTTAATTACATACATACATGAGTGCATATGCTTGTTCTTTTATATGCTTAAGTATGTAGTTTTCCATTAGAAGCTATTTTTAATAAAAATATATATGTAATACAAATGCCTTTTATTCTATTTTGACAAAAAATTCTGTAACTCCAAGTCTCCGTAAGTCGAAGTTTTTTTTGGGATAATGGTGATTCGAGTTATGGAAGTTCGACTGTATATGTTGTTTGTTTTTGGTTTGTATGTATGTAGTTTAGTTTTCCTCCCGTCATGTCCTTTGGTTGACAACTGCCATGAGTTGGCGTGTGTACTGGACATAAAGTAATACATGCGAAACTAATTTATGCTCTAGTTTAAAATTTTGCGATACGCTCAGCCAAGGAAGGGAAGGGCACTGTAATTGACAGATAATGTACACACATACATACATACACATGTTTGTATGTATGTACATAGATTTCTAAATACAAAAGCCAGTGAGAAGTTACACAGAAATGGCAATTAGTTGGGAATACAAAATACTGTTTTGATGGAAGTGCGTTTCAAAGTTGCTTAGGATTTGAGCGCTCCGATAGATGAGTTGTTGTTGGTCGAGTGTTTGGTCCATAGGCCTTAGGTGGTAGGGGCGTTGCCTGCCCAACTCTTAGGCTGTTTCTGGAGACAAGTTTTTAAATTAAAAAAAATTTTTTTTTAATATTTAATTTTATAAATTAAATAGCCTTCGGCATGTCGTAGCTGCTACTCGTCATTGGACTTGAAAAGATTGTTCAAACATTCAACTTTATATTCAAGTGTCGTTAAAAACGTTGTATTAGAATTTACGTTTTTTAGAGACAAATTTTTAGATTGTTTTGTGACCAATTCCACAAGAGTGAATTGGTAGACGACTCACTCACTATCCATCTCCATGTGGCTGTCAAGGCTCACACAGCTGGCAACTTCTTATAATATGCCAGACGGCACAAATCATAAACCTCTTTGTTCGACAACTGGTGCCATCTAATGCCTTCTGTTTTGTAATTCGCCAGGCATGTAAGGGAGGACAAGGTTAGTGAGTTGATAGCCTGAAATACTCTGGGAATATCAGGCCTTAACCAGATTCCTCTGTACATTGCCCGCTATCTTCGTTCGTTGCCTTAACAGAGGCTGTTGCTAGACATCTGACTACCCCAGTGTCTTTACAAGCATCTACCTGCGTTTTTCTGGGGGCATGTTGGTACCCGTTCTTCTTAGAGTTGTGGTTGCTGCGATAAGCGAGTGCCCCGTCTTAGGGAGTTCGCCAACGCAGTACCTGCCCTACGGATGTGTTTTTAGAGACAGATTTGGAGTTGATTTTATGCCAGCACCTGCGATGACGGCAATATCTGCCAGTTGATCAAATCCACTTGAGCGAACAGGGTGACGGTTCACTAGTGGCCCCATGTGGCTTCCCAGCCTCACACAAGCGGCAATTTGTCATAATATGCTGCACGGCACAAATCATAAACTTCTTGCTAAACAGCTTGGGCTATCTAATGTCAAAATACATTCTGTAGGCTTGTCGGTGCCCGTTCTGCCAATTGAGCTTTGGTAAAGGTTTCAGAAGAACATGCATAACCGAAGTCAGACATGCACCTCCCACAGTTTTGGTTGCCCTTTATTCCCCGGAAAGCAGTGTGCCTTGACTGGGTGTAAAATCGTCAACGCTTCACCTGCCACCGCCACTATCCATAGACCTACATAAGCAGAAATAGAAGAACACATGTTTCATTTTATTTTTGGCGAAAGATTGTAAAAATTTAAAATGATTAAATTTAGAGGTATAAATATTTTTCAAATATTACTTAAAACAAATGCTTTAAAATTAAGAAAATTCCAAGTGATTTTATTTTTTCGGATTTGCTTGTTTTTTTTTTCGCAATTGATGACAATTAGACCGAAGAACGCAAAAATGTTCTTTGTTCTTTGAAAAATTATGTTCAAATTTTCACTGCGAAGGAAAAGCAATAATTAATAAAAAAAAAATTTCTACTAAAACAGTTTCTTTAAATGAGTTTTCTGGTAAAAAGAGAATTTCCTGTTATAAAAAATTAATTTTATGTTAAATTTATTAAGTTTTTTACCTTAATTTTTCTTTTTTATAATTTTTTTTTATTGATTTTTTTCTTTTTGTTTGTTTTTTTTTTTAAATCAAAACCAAAATTATTGTAAAGCTGGTACATCATGGTCAGCGAAAAATTCGGACTTTGACCAGCGTTTAATTATCGATTTGGGCAGTGTGAAAAATGTTACACACATTGCCCTGCAGGGAAGACCCCATAGCAATGAATATGTAACCGAATATGCCATCAGTTATGGCATAACCGATTTAGAATTCGCCGATTATAAAGAACCCGGAGGCAACATTAAGGTAAGAGGCCTCGTGAAAAGAGACGCATATATTTGTACAATAATAAGCAAGACGGTGAGAGTGAAAGTGAAGGTGTGGGTGTCGGTGTGGGTGTGGGTGTGGTTGTGGGTGGACCTCGCTACATATATGTATACTCTGTGCCTTGCTAAAACCTTATAATTAAACTTGCAAATCATGTTCCATTTCAACAGCACTTTTTTGTTTTTCACAATCGTAGTTCCGTAAATATAGTATAAGCGCTTTTAGTCTAATTAATGTTTGCGACTTGGCACCACTAACTGCTAAAGATATGAATATTTATGTATTATGTATATGTAGTTAGTTTCGTCAACTAATTTTGTTAATTATTATTATTATTTTATTTACTAACTAATTTTCAAAACTAATATTCAAATTGAAAAATGAACAAATCAAGGTAATTCGGCATGGACTCCTCTTGAAAATACTTACAATCACTTTTTAAAAATCGACTTGGGCTACAAAAGCACTGTACGTAAAATTGCCACAATGGGACGGCCACTAACAAATGAATACGTCACCGAATATATTGTGCAATATTCAGATGATGGTGAATATTGGCGCTCATATGTGAATCCATCTAGCGAACCGCAGGTAATTCATGCATTGATTGTATTTTATCGAAATTTTATTAAAATCGTCCATTTGGCTTTTGTTCCTAAAATTCTTTTAGTTTATTCTTTCGATTCGAATTTTATTTTTTACATACATACATAAACATATGTATGTATATATGTATGCATGTATGTATGTTTTTATGTATATTTTTGCTTGCTTGTTAGAGCACAAACAAGACGACTTCATACCAGGGTGTGCATCTGATTATTTTATTTATGCTTTAGGCCTGTCTGGGGGTGTCAATGGGTCAAGCATTAAAAGTTTTGTTGTTGTATCAGCAAGTTTACCTGCTATGGACTCGCCTTGCATATAGAAGAACAATAACAGTGTTTTACTATATAAAATTTAATCGCAAAAGTACTCAGATAAATGTTTTTATTTGCCATGGATTTGATTCGTATTCGCAAAATGATTTTGGGGTGTTATTAAGTAATTCGTTTCGCCAGAAAAACTAATCTAATTGGATTGAATTTAATAGAGCAAAACGAAAACTTTTTGTTTTCGAATCGAATCAAATAATAGAAAGGATTTGAAAACGTAATTGTACGAAATCCAATGGTCGTTTTTGGATTGAATAATAATAGATTCGATTCGAAAGCAAAACTGTTCGAATTTCAGTGTATTTAACAAGACAAAACGAAAAGTTGTTCTTTCGAATCGAATCGAATCGAATTAAATGAAAGATTACCGGCTGGTGTCCAGTATAGGCGGCCACTTCTGCTGCAATGTTAAATTTTCGTTTGTATTTTATTACAACAAATAATGCGTATCAGTGCTAAACTGGCGAACGTTGTCTGGTTTGTTGCTTTTAGCCAAAGGCGGCAGAATTCTTTGGCACATAATGTACGACAGCTCTGAAGTTGCATTTTGCCCGAATTGGTATTTACAGGTATTTCACTAGTCCTGTTTGGCCTGTTTAAACGCAAAACATTTTGTCCGCATCGGATCAATCCTTGGAAGGCAGGTGCTCGTCATGTAGTTTTACAATGAGTTTCGAACTCAATTTCAAATATTTTTGGCAAAAGATTTCAACTAATCCACGATAAACTTTTGTTTTTTTGGTTAAATCTAAATGAGAAGAGAAATTTTAGTTTGGTTTAAAAAATATCGCTGGATTTCTTTAAAATTTATGGTGGCTTGAGCCCGCCCCCCACAAATACTTCAGGCATGTCCAATATTTCAATATTGAAGTACAAAATGCCGTGTTCTTTTCAAAACTGCCCATCTCGTCCATATTTGGTCTATGAATTTTACATATTTATCTTATTTTATTTTATAATATGTATGTATTTATTTAACAATCGCAAGACTTCTTCCATTCAAAACTTTAAAGGTAATATTTTTAATTTTTGTTTGTTTGTTTGTTTTGTTTTTTGGTTGTGGTTTACTTTTAATGTTTTAGATTAATATTTTAATAATAATCTTTATTTGTGCAAACGCAATTGCTGGACATATTTTTAACGCCACGACGCTGCTTGTTTTGTTTCTCTTTAATCGCTGCAGATGTTCAAAGGCAACTCGGACGGCAATTCCATACACTACAATGTATTCGAGGTTCCAATTATTGCGCAATGGATTCGTATAAATCCCACACGCTGGCACGATCGAATTTCGATGCGTGTAGAACTGTATGGCTGTGAATACGGTAAGTGTTTGTTGTCGTGCAGACACTCGCATTTGGCAAACATTTGATCAATTTTACAAGATCTAATAATATTTAAATTTTTTAGTTGCTGAAAATCTATATTTTAATGGCACCGGTCTGGTGCGTTACAACTTGGCACAAGAGCCAATTGCATCTACGCGTGAGTCGATACGTTTCCGTTTTAAGACAGCCCGGGCCGATGGCATTCTCATGTATTCGCGTGGCACCCAAGGAGATTATTTTGCCTTGCAGTTAATGGAGAATAAAATGGTATTGAATTTGGATCTGGGCGGTGGTGTTATGACTTCTTTGTCGGTGGGCAGTTTATTGGACGACAACGTTTGGCACGACGTGGTCATATCGCGTAATCGGCGGGACATTATTTTCTCCGTAGACCGTGTCATAGTACGTGGTCGTATTAAGGGCGAATTCAGTCGCTTGAATTTGAACCGTGAGCTGCTGCTGGGTGGTGTTCCGAACGTGCAAGAGGGCATTTTCGTTACCCAAAACTTTACCGGCTGTATGGAGAACATTTACTTCAACTCTACCAATTTCATTCGGGATATGAAAGATAGCTACGAACGTGGCGACACCTATCGTTATCAGAAAGTAAATACGGTGTACGCGTGTCCTTCACCACCCATTTATCCGGTTACGTTTACCACACGCGGCTCATTTGTTCGCTTAAAGGGCTATGAGGCACAAAAATCACTTAACGTTTCCTTCTACTTTCGTACGTACGAGGACAAGGGCATGATGTTGCATCATGAGTTTGCTTCAGGTGGTTATGTGCGCGTTTTTCTAGAACATGGCAAAGTGAAGGTCGATTTAAAACTGGCCAATACACCGCGCATTATATTGGACAACTACGATGACCAATTCAACGATGGTAAATGGCATTCATTTGTCCTGACCATGCAACGTAACCGTCTTGTTGTTGATATCGACCAACGACCCATGGCCACCACCAAAACTATACAAATATCTACGGGACGTCTCTACTATATTGCTGGTGGCGTTGAAAAGCATAATGGGTTTGTCGGCTGCATGCGTTTGATTTTAGTCGATGGTAATTATAAGCTACCCAAGGACTGGGCGCAGGGTGAAGAAGTTTGTTGTGGCGAAGAGGTCGTTGTGGATGCCTGTCAAATGATAGATCGTTGCAATCCAAATCCCTGCCAGCACAGCGGTGTCTGTCACCAAAATTCTATGGAGTTCTTTTGTGAATGCAGCCACACTGGATATGCGGGCGCCGTTTGTCATACTTGTAGGTGTTGCTTTTTCTATTTTTTTTACTTTTTATTTGAATATAAATTCTTTCCCTTGATTTCTTGTCTGAATTAATTTTTTTGTTGTTTTGTTACAGCCAACAATCCTTTGTCTTGCACAGCGTACAAAAATGCCCAAAGCGTTAAGCCTCGTGTTAGTGTCAATATTGATGTGGATGGCAGTGGACCGTTGGCTCCCTTCCCCGTAACTTGCGAATATTATAGTAAGTTGTAAAATAGTACATAAAAATGTTTTCCGGTCTTCTAACAAAACTGCTCTAACTGAGAAGACAATATCCAGGAACCGTTTGTTAATGGAACAGATCAAACAGCCGAGCGCTGTTGCAAGTTTGTTGTTGAAATAAAATTTTATGTTTTAAGCAGATGTGTTGCTACATAGAAAAATGTCGCCTTGGCTTAGAAGTGAACAGTGTAACGTTTTATCGTATCAGGGAATATTTGTTCACGATGAAACTGAAATGTAACGCTCGCAACGTAAACTGTGTAAGCTTTAGTCATCTGGTAGAATAGGGACTTCTTATATTGTAGATTACGCCAAGTTTCTGGCGGTTGCAGAATTTTCCACTCGCTAAAAAGTGGTTGGAAGCTGCTTTCAATATTATTATGATTAACTTTTTATTCTTAGTTCAGGGTTTGAAAAGCTGAAAAGTGCTCTCTCTGGTCGATGAGAGGTCAAGAAGTTACGCCTTTTCGTGTTAACAATGTGAACAATATCATCAAATACTTTAGTTCACTTTGAAAATGTTCTATCATGTTCATATGTTCTGGTTTTTTGTTGCAATTTCAATAATGTCTGGAATCACCAGCTGGCGAACTGAGAGATACAGAATGTCCCAGTTGCATTCATTGTAGTGTGAGTTATAATATACAGGTGCCCGAAGGCTTTAGAGGAGTTTGTTTTGCTTTTTATTTCAACGAAACTAAAAGCGTCTCGTAGTGATAACTCGTTTTGTTCTGTTTTGCAAGAGCAAATGTTGGGCGAGTTTTCGCAGATTATTTTGTGGGAATTATTGCCTCTTGTCATGGTACTTTTAGTATTTTGTTTTTGTATAAAATATGTAAAATATAATCTATGATGTAGACTGAAATGTTTTGTCAGGTGATACATGGAAACAGCAGTCGGCCAACGCAAATATTTGCAGATGCAGATCTATAGGTTTCGAACGCCAGACGCTTTTGAGAATTTAATGCTTTAAAAACAGATTTATACCAGCTGAGCGTTAGACATAAATTCAAATATTTTTCTATTGCAGCTGATGGGCGCATAATCACAACATTGGGTCATAGTCAAGAACATACTACGACTGTAGATGGTTTCCAAGAACCCGGTTCTTTTGAGCAAAACATTCTTTATGATGCTGACGTGCGACAAATTGAAGCTCTATTAAATCGTTCTCATTCTTGTTGGCAAAGATTGAGTTATTCCTGCAGATCATCTAGGCTTTTTAATTCTCCTTGTAAGACGAAAAATTTCCTAAATTATTTAAAAAATATGAGCTAACAAAAAAAAAATGAATATTTTCATAATTCTAACAGCTGAATCGGGTAACTTCCGTCCCTTTTCTTGGTGGGTTTCGCGTCATAATCAACCTATGGACTACTGGGCTGGCGCTCTGCCCGGTTCGCGTAAATGCGAATGTGGCATTCTTGGAAAATGTCATGATCCCACGAAATGGTGTAACTGTGATTCGAACAGTCTCGAATGGATGGAAGATGGTGGTGATTTGAAAGAAAAAGAATATTTACCCGTAAAAGCAGTTAAGTTCGGTGACACGGGTACGCCTTTGGATGAGAAACAAGGTCGTTACACTTTGGGTCCTTTGCGCTGCGAAGGAGATGGCTTGTTCAGCAATAAAGTTACCTTCCGTATCGCAGACGCCACCATTAATTTGCCACCCTTTGATATGGGCCATTCGGGTGATATTTATTTGGAATTCAAAACAACGGTAGAAAATGCTGTTTTGTTTCACGCTACCGGTCCCACCGATTATATCAAGCTGTCTATTAACGGTGGCAACAAACTGCAGTTCCAGTATCAAGCGGGCAGCGGCCCTTTGGGTGTTAATGTGCACACCAGCTATCATTTGCATGATAATAAATGGCATACAGTTAGTGTGGAGCGTAACAGGTAAAAGATATCTAAATCTTTGAAAGGCTTGACATAGAAAAACTGAAATTTGTTTTATTAAATTTACAGAAAAGAGGCACGTTTAGTTGTAGATGGTTCTATAAAAGCCGAAGTTCGGGAACCACCTGGCCCAGTGAGAGCCCTGCACTTGACATCTGATTTGGTAATAGGGGCCACCACGGAGTATCGCGATGGATATGTCGGTTGCATACGTGCCTTGCTTTTGAATGGCCAAATGGTTGATTTAAAACAATATGCCCAAAGAGGTTTATATGGCATATCTTCCGGGTGTGTGGGCCGTTGCGAATCTAGTCCTTGTCTAAATAATGGCACCTGTATTGAGGGCTATGACAGCTATTCCTGTGATTGTCGTTGGAGTGCATTTAAGGGACCCATTTGTGCTGATGGTAAATAGGTTCATCAATTGTATACATGCGACTTATTTTAAGGGGTTTCTGTTTTTTTGTTTGATTTGTTTAATGCCAGAAATCGGTGTCAATTTACGTAGTAGTTCTATGATTCGCTATGAATTTGATGGCTCTTTCCGTTCTTCAATAGCAGAGAATATACGTGTGGGTTTCACCACCACCATACCCAAGGGTTTCCTGTTGGGTTTGTCCTCTAACCTGACTGGCGAATATTTGACTATACAAATTTCAAATTCAGGTAAGTGTTTCCCTTAAGTAAATCTGAAGGTCTAAGTTGCAAACTAAGTGATTTAAAATAGTAGAATTTCAAGAAATAAGTAAAATTTAAGGGTTAGAACTTAAAGGGTCTTCTGCATTAAAGTCAGAAATCTTTTAAGGCGAAAAATCTACAATCTATAAGACAAGTATTTAAAAAAAGCAATAAGATTCATTCATTGCGATGTTTTTTTAAACACTCGTTTTTAGTAGAACTTTTTTTTTGTTGGTCATATAAGTTCTGTCATCGAGTTGCGCACTACCTTCCTAAAACAAAAATAACATAATTTATTTAATTAATAAATTTATGGATTAAAAAACCAATTTATTTTTCAGGTCATTTGCGTTGCATTTTTGATTTTGGTTTCGAGCGACAGGAAATTATATTTCCCAAAAAGCATTTCGGCTTGGGCCAATATCATGACGTAAGATTTTCACGCAAGAACAGTGGCTCTACAGTTGTTCTACAGGTGGACAATTACGAGCCTGTGGAATATCATTTCGATATTAAGGCTTCCGCTGATGCTCAATTCAATAACATTCAGTATATGTACATCGGTAAAAACGAATCGATGATTGATGGTTTTGTGGGCTGTGTGTCCCGTGTACAGTTCGATGACATTTACCCATTGAAACTGATGTTCCAACAAAATCCACCCTCCAATGTTAAATCTTTGGGCAGTAAGTTTTTGGCATTTTTAAATATGTAAAACTTTTTCTTATTACTGAGTGTAAATGTTTCCTGTGATTTCAGGTCAATTGACTGAAGACTTCTGTGGCGTTGAACCCGTTACCCATCCACCTATTGAAATCGAAACCAGGCCGCCGCCTCTTGTCGATGAAGAAAAGTTACGCAAGGCTTACAATGAAGTAGATGCAGTACTCTTGAGCTGTAAGTGGAGCAAAATTTCGCTCAATTAGAGTTTATGGCGAAGAATTCTTTTTTTTTTTTAGGTCTTTTAGTCATACTTTTCCTTCTGCTGTGCTTGATGGCCTTTCTGATTGGCCGCTATTTGCATCGGCATAAAGGTGATTACCTCACCCACGAGGACCAAGGTGCTGACGGAGCTGATGATCCCGACGAGGCTGTAGTGCATTCAACAACTGGCCATCAAGTCACCAAGCGAAAGGAATTTTTCATATAGTTCGGAATGTCGCCGGCAAGAGAGTGGTCAACTCAGTGATTAGCTCAAACCGCAGTAAAATAACACAAAAGAACGAGCGTGTGGAAGGAAAAGCAGACGCGAAGTCAAACGTTCGCTTGAAAACAAAACAACAGTAAGACTATTTTTTTGCAACAAACAACAATTTTGAAGGAAAACATATACCTAGAAAACAAAAAAAAAACAAAAAAACTGGCCTTAATAACAATTAAAAAAGCAACATAATAACATAATATATGTATGTATTTCACAACAAATAATAACGAAAATGCGTTTTTGCATTTCCCAATAAGTTACTGCCAACTTATTTTGCGCATAATTTTGATATCTACAATAACAGCAGCTATTATTATTATTATTATTTTTAAACAAAATTTGTTTTCTTTTATTAATATAAAGTGTGTTAGCTGTAAGAAGTCGAACATATTTTACAGTATTTTTTTTATTTTTTCTTTAGCACATAAAACGTTCTTTTTCCATGTTGGTTTTATTATTTCATTTGAACGGTCACAAGAAGATTTTTAAATTTCCCCATCTGCTTATTTACTTATATTATTTGGTTTATGCCGTCCATTATTTTATACTTTTAGTTTATAGTTTTGCTTTAATAGTTACTTTTAAGTTTTTTTTTACAAGATACAAATTACACCATACAAATCGTTTTAGTATTTTATTATTATTATTATTTTTTATATTATTTTACCGCTTTTCTAACATTTAATGTTTTAACGTTGCAAACAAAGATCCAAACGAATCTCTTTCAACAACAAATTGTTACAATTTTTATTTTAACTCTTTCCGCTCTTTTATTCTAAGTTTTTTCTGTTTAAAATCTTGCATTTACTTTTGTTTTCGATTTTTTAACGGCATAAAATTGCAATCAGAATGAAGTTACTACATTCCAAGAAAAATTGTCATACCCAGAAATTGTCAGTGTGTTAAGCGCTATAGACACGAGCAAAATGCTTAACAAGCGGCTGAATAGTGTAAGTTACGATGCTTGATGGAAAAACAAAAATCTTTGAGGTCTGCCAAGCATTTTGATCGTGTCTAACACCCTTTGAAATAATCATTTTCAATTGTCAATTTAAATCTTTTTAATTTTTCAATATTTTTTTGTAAGTAGATAATAGTTTGTTAATTACAAAAATAATATATGAATTTTAAAATTTTACAAAGAAATGAAAAACAAAAGCAAAGAAACAAAACGAAATAAAATATACACATTAAAAATATAAAACAAAGGAAATTTAGTTCTTTTCTATCAAAATTGATAAAAGTGTGAGGAGGAATCGGACACATTTAGAGTAAAACAGAATTAAAGTGCCACGAATACACAGAATGGGCAGGTAACGACGGCCATATGAACATGATGGCTTTAACAGACTTGTTTCTGTAAATGTGTCTGTTGTCTTATATGCTCTGGTTTTCAAATGGGAAGTAACAGCGGGGCCGATAGGAAATTCCTCAAATGAAGCGTAAAAAAGGCAAATCGGTCGTATGTTTGTTGTATGTTTTCTTAAGCACAGCGCCGTAAGCAAGAGTTAGTAAATTTTGTAGCCGCAGTGTTGTAATTTAACCAGACCAATTACGTTAACAGATTATCAATCATCATCCAACAGCTGCAAGTACGATTTGAACAACAAGAAAAAATAATGAAAGCGTATGAATCCTCTTGGATGGAAAAAGCTGCTTGTGGCTGTTAAATATCATTGGTAACCAACCACTGCCCCCAACTTTCTTTTAAATGTAAATAAAACAAACCAAATCTATTTTTTACGTTTTCTTTATTTCTTATGAAATTTTGTTTTTGATTTTCTAAACTGTTACAGTAAGTAAATACTTAATTTCTTTTACAGTCTAATTAATATAATATTTTCTTTTTTGTAATGCTAACGAAATGGTAATACTGCCGGTATGCGCGGTTCGTATTATATTTCAAAATCACTTTAAATTAACAACGATAAACAATGAAACAATGTGTACTTAGAGTATATATAGTAAATTTACTAAAACAAGCGATTATTGTTTTTCTGCTGCAATTACAATAGACATATGCGATAGTTTTTGGTCTTGGTAAACTACGCCTCAGTGTATTTTGTTGTTGGAGCTTAATAAACGGTGCGTAGATCTGCGTACGAGCGGTTAAAGTTAAAGGTTTACTACACCATTCAAATTCGAACCGTGAAACCCCTTACTACAGTTTGTTATATTTTTGTCATTACAAAGAAAAAAAATGATCTAAAAACTAAAATATAACTTCTGCGTTACGAAACATTAAATATGTATGTATGTATATATTTTGACAATTGTTAAAAGTTTAATTGCAAAAAAAATAAAGAATAAATACTTCAAATAAAGAAATGATTTTATTTAACACGTGTCTATACTAAGAATATAGCGAATGTCGGTTTACCGAATGCGAACATCAATACCAATATTAATCATGTTAGATTTCAATTAAAATCTATCTCATTGTTGTGTGACATTAGACTATATCATGCACGCCCCTGTCTTCAGATATTTGGCAAGATTTCATGTCATAACGAAAACAGCTGACTAAAAACATACAGTTAATTTCATTACTGCACACCTTTTGTTGAAACTTGCAGCCGTTTTTCATTTTTTTTGTAAACAAAATGTTTGTTTGTTATTAATTCTTTATTTAGAATCTGCCATCAAGAAGGACTATTGCTAACGCATTGTCATGATGACTTAGCCTTTCCAAATAATTTATGCTGCACCTTCTTATTATATATTCGTACATAACTTTCGGCATGAAAGGATCATTGTGAACTGAACTATTCGCTACAAACCACAGAGCAATGACAATTGGCATAAACAAATTAATGAAATAAATACATATATATGTGACCCTGCATTTGAAAAACCCCCCCCAGGTGTGTCAAAACAAATTTTTGAGTTTGGTTTTATATATGTAATAAAAAACATTTTTGAGGAAATTTCGGTTGAAAATGTTAAACATTTGGCGACTTTTGCTTTATATAAATACTGATATTAGTACGCAAACCGAAAAAGACTCAATTTTAATTCAATGAGATGAAATTGTTATCTAAAATTTTACATATAAGGGGATTTTTTCAACGAAATACGTTACGTGGGGAAGAAAAAAATTAACTGGCAACGCTGGACTCAATATGTGTATGTAGAAAACTAAAAAAGTCGAAACAAGGCAAAAATCCTACCACTTCTGCTACCTTCGACTGCAGTTTTTTAGACACATTTTTAAAATATGCCTGTATGTATGTATGTACGTGCGCTTAAGTTTGCTCTGGAGCGTCGTTTTAATTAATTCTTTAATTAAAGCTTCCTGTTCTTTTTAAGTTTCTTGTGGTTTTTGTTTGCTTTGTACTGATAAAGCAAATGCTTTATTTCTTCGAAGTTAACAGCGAAGAATGGCAAGTCGACGGACAGTCGACGGACAGTAGAACGCGCCGGTTTCAGAACACCTAAAAATGAATTTAACGCTTGCCAGCCGCCTGACGACTTTAAGTCTTACGAATGTGAGAACATGAGACTGATAGTAAATTTTGCACAAACTAAAACTCCCGCACTTTTAGTTACATATATTTTCTATCAAACTGTTTTAGTTGTGCCCTGCCGTAAATGTATGTATGTATGTTTTTAAAATTAAATTTAAGCTAACAAAATCCAAAAAATAATTTATTTTATTTTTTATAGAAATAATGTCTATAAAATTGTGGGTGTGACTAATTAATGTTAGTATCTATGCTATAGAAATTTTTTAATTGCCATAAACAATTGTTTTAATACTTTCTAAGTTCTAAGGCTAATTTTGTGTGTGTTTTTTTTTAATTTATATATTTTTATAATTTTTTTTTTTTATTTTGTTAAAGTCTTTGGTTAACATTTTTTAAAATAGTATAATTTTGATTGGTTTTTGTTTCTATATTTCTTTTTATAAAAATAAAGATCGCTACAAATTAAAATGGGTTGTACAGAAATACTAAAAATTTCTCCATCATATTTCTTACAAAATCTTGTCTGCTAGAAGAATTTAAAATTTAAATAATTTAAAACAAAACTTCTAAAAACATATACAAATTATATATTAAAATAATTTATAAAGAAGAGAGCTTGAAATATTCATTTGTGAGTTGCAGAAAATGGTAAAAAATAAATGTGCGGTGGAGGATGTCGTTTCGGTGGTTGAACAATAAATTTCAAGGATTGGCGATTTCAGTTAAAGATTGAGATGAGTTCTTTGTGTTGCCACAAACTAATATATGATAATAAAGTTGCCACCTTGAACAATTAGTTGGCCTGGCCAATGGCTTGAATGATAAGTTGTATTTTGGAATAAAATAGAAGGCCAGCAAATAAAAACACGAAAATGTTTGAGATGAACAAACAAAGTTGCTACCTTTTAAAAATTATTGCGACGTGGTTCGCAAAAATAAATTTCATTTTGAACAAAAACGAATGGGAGTGATGATCAAATTTTAAGCCACATTATACAAATTACTGCCATGTGACTTGCAAAAATAAATTTCATTTCAAACAAAAACGACAGATTTTGAATGCAACTGAATATAATTTCAATTAACATGGAAATTTTTTAATTAAAATATTTATGTACTTTAAATTTACACCAGCGCATGAAGACTCTCCTGCCCAGAGACGGTGCGGATTAACGAAGTGAACCTTCATTCATTTTTAATTAAGAAAATATGTGTAGAAAAACTAGTAAAGGTTTTTGTTATGTTATTTGATATGATCTCTACAATTTGTTTATATATTTTATATATGTATGTATGTATTGTATATATAACATTTAAATGCTAGAAACTAACTTCATCAACTAAACAATAAATTAGATACATATTAATACTCACTCAAAGAATTTGTAAGTTTTTCTTTTACTCTTGACGTACGAACAATCACCAAGAACTCCTTCTGCTACTCCTGCTGCTGCTTGTATGTTAATGAGATCATCTGAAAAATCTCTTTCTCACAATACATACATATTTGTGTATAGGGTGTACACATGTAAAAAAAGTTCTATCGTCATTTAAAATGCAATGTGTATTTTGTAGCTTTAGAAAAATATTTATGTATGTATGTATGTTTCATTCAATCGTAACATTGTTGGTAACATGCGAATTACTCGCTTAATTAACTGCATCTTGTAGTGGCTGCGGGGTCATTTCAATGCCTGGATAACTCTTTATGTGATCGGTTAGCCATTGGAAAAGTTTGTCTCACAATATTGTACAGACCACAAAGAGAGCGATCACGAAAAACATCATAGCCACAATATCTTTGTACATACTGCGATCTTTGTAAAATGGTCTGGTGATGAAGGATTCTTTGCGTGTCCGATTCAACAGCCACAGTGGTATTACCAGCTGCATGATGTCTGGCACCATGAAGCCAATGTCCCGCACAATCTGATGAGCATAACCTTCGCCGCGCAAAACATTAAAAAAGAACTGATCAAAACTGCTGGCTATGATGTGCAGCAGGGCGATTCCCACAATGCAGAAGATTTTCTTGGTCGTGACAAAGTTTGTGCTGTCGGCCAAATGCATCACCATCACCGTGGAAATGATTTCGGTTACCTGACAAAAACGAAACCAAAAACAGAAAAGAAATAACAATAGCAACAAATATTGAATTTTTTAAAAGTTCATATTTTATACATAAATTTTATTGCACAAGAAATAAGAGGAATTTTCGATTCTATCGAAAAATATTTATATTCATTCATCGGCTATCCGTCCGCTGCCCTCAGATGGAATACACACATGCCAGCAGTTCTGATATGAACTTTTTTGTACGACCTGCCACACGCCGCACATCCTCTCGACCTTCTCTGAATAGTCCTTTTCTGACTGTGAATACAGTCCCTGTACATTTCCAGTGCTTTTCACACAAAATTCATTCAAATCTATTTCTTTTTTCGGCAGCAAGAAATCGCCGAAAACCCTTCAAGTCGAGTGTCTCAATATGAAAGCAAAAAAAAATTCAATCTTTCAATTTTTTGTTTTCAAATTGATAACACAAACTGCTTGTCATAACTCTCTCGAATTATCAGCTGTGACACTGTGGACTGCACTCAAATTGACATTTAATTTCATGACATAAAATGCTTTCGACGAAGAAAACCAATTCTATGGATCGCAAATCTTCCATATTTTTATTAATTCTATTAGTTTATTTTATGTTGCATACTTTTATTGAATAAGACATAATTTTTTATTTTCAATTTGCAGCCAACCTGAATTTTAACTGTATTTGAATAAAAATAACAAACGGATGTTAAAATTTGAGTTGTTCAAACGAAACAGGCTTTAGTATTTGACTATCTATGTATGTACATATGTATGTATGTATGTATATGGCCCAATAGATATGTATGTATGTATGTATTTGTGTGAGAATAGATTTTTGCATTTTTGTTTCAAACACTTACCGTAAAAAACAATTGGTGATTCCATTGCTGATAGTAGTCATCGTTGTAATAGTTCATGTACGCCCACCACGCATAATAATGCGAAAATATCGATAGACTGAACAGCACCAGCATCGAGTAGCGTAAACGTTGCTGCAGTATCAGCGCTATCAAGCGTTTGATACATTCGTACAGAGATATTACGGCGAAAACAGTCAACAGCCACATTTTGAAAGTGTTCTGTGTGGCATTGAAGTACATGTGTTTGTAGGAGGCCACACCGGACTCGTAGGGCCCCTTGAAGACAGTATCCCAGCATGAGCACGTACAAAAGTGCTTATCAACGTAGCGCGCATAGTTTTCCCAAAAATACCAAAGTATTACAATGTGAGCGGGTGGTATGAGGGCCGGTGCTAAGCTGCCGCAAGCAGCAGGCAGCCACTTGGTATCAAACATTCTCTACTATAATACAATATAAGGAGCAAATAAGTTTTATTGCTTAAAAATTCGAATTCGACTTGTTACAAGTTAAATTGCTGTTAAATAGAGGAAAAGAGTGCGAAAGTAAAAAGGAAACATTTGCACCATTTTACATGCTACATATATTTTACAGCGCACATAATTGCTTTTGCCTTCAAATCGATTCAAATTAAGATCTGGGCGTACAAGCAATTACTAAACTCTTGTTAAGTAATTGTTTATGGATTTTTTGGGAAAATGTATATGTATGTATGTAAAGAGAATCTTATGCCTTAATTATGTAAAAGTCCGAGACTTTTTAGTAAATTTCGCTATTCCTCTACACAAATTTCTTGTAACCGAATTTTATAATACGAAATTTTTGTAACTGAATTTTTCCATAGAAAAGTTTTCGATCAGTAAATTGTTCCATATAAAATGTTTGATTTTCGAATTTTTCCATAGAAAAATTTTCAATCATAGAATTTTTCTTTACAAAAATGTTTGATTTTCGAATTTTTCCACTAAACATTTTTTGATTCTGAATTTTTGTAAAGAAAAATGTGCAATCGGTGAACATTTCTTTAAAAAAAATTATTGATTTCCATAGAAAAATGTTTCACCACTGAACTTTTCTAAAGAAAAATGTTCGCACATTGAATTTGCAAAAATTTCCAATCAACAGAAAAGTGTTCGATCACTACTAAATTGTGCTACAGAAAAAAGTTCAATAATTGAATGTTCCTCCAAGGAAAAATTAAAATTTTGTTATTTATTGTAAAACATACATTTAAAGGATTTGGTTTTGAAACTCTTTCTTTATTCTTGTTTGTAAGTGAGAAATTATTTATTTACGTACACACATACATATGTAAAAGGGGTTTGTTTTCATTAAGGAAGTACATACTTACATATCTATGTGTTATGTTTCTACAGATTCGTTTATTTCAAATAAGAGTGTAGGATACTTCAAATCAATTAACTTCCATGAACATTTGGGGTCCAAAAAAAGATCTCACGTAAAGCCTTTCACTTCACATACACAGTCATAAACAAACGTGATTACATGTGAATATTAGCTACCGAAAGTAAGTTAAACGTTTTTTGTCATTTGGCATTCGATTTGGCATAAACTAAAGCGTAATTTTTCGGGTGTCATGGAAACTGTAATCACTATTAGAAAAACAAAAAAAAAATAAAAATAATAAAAGTAGTAAAAATAAACAAGTATCTACGAAAACTTTTGCAGACAACAATAAATTTGATGTAGCGAACACAGTTATACAAGTCTGTATGTGCAGTAAATTGCATCCCAACAAACAGTAGAACTTCCTCTCAATATGAAATGGTATTGGTATTGCTTAAATTTTTTTTTTGTTTCTTAGTTATTTGATGAGACATATTAAGTTTTTGTTTCTTTTGTTTTTTAACGTTTAAGCAAGTCTAGATTATCTTTGGACTTTGGTGATTAAAAGCCAGCTTAAATACATCAGGTTTGACGGGTCTTGGATTTTTGCGGATAGTAGAATCGACTTAATCGTACCGTCAAGTTTAAAAAGAAGATTAAAAATTTGAGGGTAAATTGAAAATGAAATTTAATGCCACAAAATTTTCGTGCATGAAAGTGGACGCAAATTCAAGAGAAATTTTAAGAAAAACTGATCAAGTACAATAAATCTGATTTGTGTAAGCTGGCACTAAGATTAATTTATGTCATAGTCGTATGAGTGTCAACAAACGAAAACGTCATGTTAAGTATACGCTGTTGTGTTACATGATCTGGTGAGACCATAATTAATTTGACAAACTGCTCGGTAGCTTTATAAATTGCCGATTAATTATATTATTTTATGCTTAATATTTAGATGCAAAGAAATATATTTATAAAAACTAAACTGCGCCGCTTCAATGAAAATTCTTAAACAATTAAAGAGAAGTTAAATTCCTCTTATTCCTTAAGTTGAATATGTACTAAAATTCTAAGTATCTTCCTACATACATTTTAGTGTTGTAAAACGTTTGTGATTTGCCCTCGTAGTTATAAATACAAAACAAAAGAAACAAAATATATTCTGCGCTAACATTGCATAAACTGGGAGAAATTTTAAATTCTCTTTAAAAGCCCATCACCAATCATGTGGCACGAGAAGAAGAGATGTAAACAATGAAAAATGTGCTGTGCACAAAAAAAATATAAATAAAAACAAATTGGGAAAGAGGTTAGTAACCGAAATGCCGGTAAAAGTATACACAAATGTTTAAAGCAAAAGAAGCAAAATAATAAATATGTATGTATGTATTGTATATGTATGTATGTATTTATGTACATACGAGTACAAGAAACCCGAAAATAAATTGTTGAAATACTTAATTGGTGTTGGTTTTTTTCTAGCCGTTCACTAATTATTTGTAAATTTTCTTTTTCTGGTATTTGTTCTTGGCACAAATGTTATGAAATCAACTGCAAAGTGTTTTTTTTATAAAACTATTCTCTATACTAAATTTGTTCATATTTCGCTTAAAACAATTGTTTTATAAAGTTGCACAGCATCCGTTTAATTTTGCATGAAATATTTTTCTTTTTTTTATGTTAATATAATTGTCACCAGGAATCTTCAGGAAAATCACTTTATTTTCTCGTTTTGCTTTTATTGTTTAAATAAAATTAGATATATGTATGTAACTAAGTTATTTTCTTTTTTTTTTTAATCTTGTTAAAATGAAAATAAATTAACATCGCACAGCAGCTTTGTAAGCACAACTAAAATTCTTGAGTTGAATATCATTAAAATGTTACCGTTCTTTTAACGTTTACATTTTTTCGTTCTCATTGCTTTTGTTTTGTGTTCTCTTTAAGTATACTCACCTCTAATGTTTATGTTTGTTTTTGCATCTTTTTGTTTTTGGTTTCATGGCCTGATAAAGCACAGAGCACACACACACACTTGCTGGTACTTTCATATGAGTTTTTTTGTTACGGCTGGCAGGTGGTATCGTTATGAAATTATTAGTCCGTTGTGAATGACTTGTCATATTAAAAGCAGAAAACGTTTCTGATTATTGTTTTGTATTTAAGTTTTTGGTTGTGAAGTTTTTTTTACCGTTATCTGTAACAAAAGATTTGCGAATTTTTTTAAAATTTGAGGTAGTTAAATTATGTTTTAGAAAATTGTAATATTGTGACAAACGCCCAAGCCAGATGACAGAAGAAAGCGATTTTCGGTGAACTACATAGCTGATAAAAGGAAGTGGCAAAAGCAGAAAATATATAAACTGCACTGCAAACTATAACATAAAGTGCACTTTTAATTAACAGCAACTTAAAATTTCTTAAAGATTAAACGATCACATGATAATATAATACTTTAACTTCAAAGCTTTTGATATTGAGAATTGTGGTAAGTGTTTTCTGCTGGTTAAAACGTTTTTACCTTATTTTCTGTTTCAATTTTATTTTTAAAACACAATGCCATATCTTTTTTTCTATGTATTAATTTCTTAAATATTATCTATTTTCTTAAACGAAAAATATTTCTGTTTTAAATACAATACAATAAAATATATGTATGTATGTACATATATATGTATGTGTGTACATATGTATGTATGTGTGTACATATGTATGTACATTTACATATGTATGTATGTATGTAAATGGACATAAATATATTTATTATTATGATTTCATAGATTTTGTTAAACAATACCTAATATTGGTATCACATTGATTGCTTGAATTCGTTCCACTTGTATAACTGCTCAGTTGTTAGGAAACCTGAGAAATTAAATAAAATGAAATATACAGAAATATGTACGTAGTATATTGAGGTCCTGCAAACAAATGCGGAATAATGTCTCGAAGCACTCAAGTTTTTCTATCTTGTCTTCCGTTTGTAAGCTATAGTTTTTTTTTGTAGAACAGCTTACAATTAGCTTAATGATATCTAACACAAGCTTCAACTAACTGATTATGTCTTTTAATTGACTGCAACTTAATTTATGTGTGTTCTTAGCCTATATAATTTTTTTCGTCATATACGGGATCTGTTTAAAAAATAAGGGGAATATTCATGCTTCTCATAACACATTTATGTATTCATCAATTTCTGTTTTGTCCCCTTCAAAGTAGGGAACTACTCACTATTTGATATACTTGTACTTGTTCCAGCAGCGGTTATTGATGTGCTGAGGGATGTGTTCTTACAAACAGGCGAAACCATTAACATGCGATTATTTTGGAGAAGAATGCGCAAACATGAAAAAAGTTATAATCGATGGTACGTATCGCGCGAAATTTTAAAGTTTGTGTTATTTTTAAACAGACCCCGTATTTATTTATTAATCACGAGTTAATACTCCGTAAAGAATAAAACAAACATAAAGGATAGAGCTCAAGCCAATATACTAGTTTAGTTTATTTCTAGCATGTGCCACTAAAAGTTCGTCTCCAATGGCGGCACCTTTAAATTTTCCAAATCATCCACTTCCAAAATGAAAATTCCTGCCTCATTCCTTGATATCACCGGACTTATTTGTTTCCTTGAAAAGGACGCTTTCTTAGGGTGCTTCCGCTGATGGAAAACATTGGCAGAAAAATCTTCAGCATCATAGACAATCGAGTTTACTTTTCTGCCCGTAGTTGTGGTCTTAGTGACCAGTTTTGTGTTGAAACTTTTCGTATTTATCTGCTTAACGCTGTTCGAGTTATAAGTAGGGTCGTCAGTGCGATTTCGTACCCGCCTGACAGAGCTCATTAGGTAAGAGGATCTTGTGGCCGAATACTGATATATGGGCCGCCGTTTGCAGAACAGGCGCTGCAGCTCGTTGCGAAATCGCTTGTGGGAGATTGTGTAGAGAAAAGGATTTAGGCAAGCAGCTGTTTTGCAAAATAAGGCCGGTATCATTGATGCGGTGGGCGTTAGGTACCTCTCCCAGCCAAAAACACCCATCATGGCGACAATGGAATACGGTGTCCACGCCAAAAACCACAAGCCAATCACCAACAACACAATGAAGGCCAAACGTACTTCCATTTGATGTTTGTTGCGGCTGCTTTGTATATTTTTCGATATCAAAACCGACTTAAAAATATGAAAATAACAATAGCAAATAGTTGTTAAGGGCAGGCACCAGGCGCAGACAAAAAACAGAAACATGAAGACACGTGCAGGCGTCGTTTTGTCCAGATAGTCGAACGAGCATGTAGTTAAATAACCTTCGGGAACATAAACCGAAAGACCCACCTCCAGCAAAGGTATGACGGCAAAGAAAAATGCTTCGAGCCAGGCCAACGACAGCAACCAATAGTAATATTTGGTTCTGTTTTTCCAATGTAATGGACCCAAAGGATTCACCACTACACCGTAACGATCCATTGAGATGACCGTCAACATGCCAATCGAGGCACAGCCACTGAAACCACCGATGAAACCATACAAACGGCAGCCTGTTGGAAAAATAAAAACTGTTAATTTAGTCTTCTCTGCAGTAAGTACCAGCTGCGGCTGTGGCTGCGGCTGCATACAAAACAGCGAAAGAGCCCCACCAACGTTTATTATGCTTTTGAAAAATGTATGTATGTATGTGCGCGGAAAAGTCATTGTGACCGAAACAAAAATTAAAATTACTAAGCAAAGTCAGAGTTTATATAGAGCTACAAAGTGCAATAAAAAACGCTTCACACAGTCGACAACTAAATATTCGAGAAACCGTCGCCAGCAAAGCCAGAATGCGATAATGTGTCCATGCTGGCCGCTAAACTTTTGTAAGCAAACTCTCCTAAGCACAGACAGTTAAGTTAAGGAGCATTTGTTCGAGCAACCATCGCAAACGAGGCCTCAATTCGATAGTCCTAAACTCTGGAATAAAAGGTTTTGGTGATTTATTTAAAAAATTATCGTAACTTTGATGTCAGGTTTTTGCTTTTGATTTCTCGATTAACTTGATGGCTTCACTGCTCTGCGGATAACCAGCCTTTTATCTCTCTATCTTTGTATAACCAGCTTTTTTATTTTAAAAACTTGGTTTAATTTTCTTAAAATTTTTGTATAAAATTTGGCTCCTTGTTCATTCCAGAATCAAACTAAAAAATTAGTTAACTAGAATGAACTCACGTTTTTTTTTGCAGAAAGTTCTTTTCATCAGAATACGATTAACGAATGTTCCGAAATTCACGTAAATTGTGGAATTTGCTTTCGGAGCGGCGTAAATTGCCCCTGTTGTTCGCTAAAATGAAAGCTGTGCTATAGTTCTTTGAATTTTGGAAATTGCTCACTGTTTTTATATTTTTCAGTCCGGCTTTAGGTCAGATAATTAAGAAAGTTTATTTATTTATATTGCTCACTATGACAGACGGACATGGCATAAGGAAATCAGTTATTTTGTTACGATTTGCACCGCTAAATATTCAAAACCAGTCGCATTGTAGCTATAGGTGGTATTTTCTACATGTTCTATTTAAAGTTCATGTTATTTTCATTCCGGTTCAATTTTAGGTGCCATTTTTTTGGTTTTTTGTTGTTGTAAATAAAGATTATGTATGTATGTATGGGTGTATGTACGTACCCCAGTCTCCTAGAACAGGACCACGCATGAAGTTATTATAAGCTGCTATGGGGCATTTGATGACAATTATGAAATCACAAAGGGCCAAATTGAAAACCAAAATATTTGAAACCGTTCGCAAGGCTTTGCATCTGCAATAAGTAATTTCAAATAAAATAAAATTGATTTTTTTGTGAAAAAAAATACTGAAATTAATAAACATATGTACAAATTTTTTACTCAAATTTCAATATTTTTATATTAATTCAGTGCCTTTGCAAAGTCAAGCTTTTTGCATAAAAAAATCGACTTTAAAAAAATAAGTAATGGCCTTTCTGAATTAAGGTGACGATATGTTTGTAAATATGTATGTGTCGATGTTTATATGTATGTATTTTACTGGATGTAGTAATATCTCTAGCTTCAAAACTACTTTGCATCCACCATTAATGTAGTTTTCTTGCAGCTTGCATGCATCTGCATGTCTTCTCCATTGCACTCACAATGTTTGTGTGTGTTTTTCTACGTAAAATTTATATGATTTTTGAGATGCAGCTGCAACTGCAATTCAACTCCTTTAACCGACTAAATTCGATTGCAACCCCTGCATAATGATTCGGTTGCCAGAATATATTTCATGCCAGAGTGTAAAATTGGAATAAATCAAATTTTATTTGTACTTACTTTGCAAACATATAGATAACCAGTCCGTTGCCAGTCACACCAACCACAAATATTATTATGTACAATATTCCCATCACATAATAAGAGACATCGTCGGGCGGTTCGAACTCCAGCCAAAATGGGTTAATACGAGCTATCATTCGGTAGTTGTAGTTACCACGAAAGATCTTCAGAGCAGGGTAGATGCTGAAAAATCCTTATTTTAGTAAAAGCATGGAAAGATATGTCAAAAAATGTAGCCTGCAGCCAAACTTCAGGTATATAATTGGCACAAGTTTGCCACTACAAGTAACGTAGTTACCACTTGCAGTTCTTCTCTAAAAGTTGAACCGTCTGAACAAACTTCTTGTGGGCTATTGTTGGTAGGGAACTTTTTCTCACTTACCTTTCGTTCAACTCAACCAGACCATAGATTGAAGAATTGACGTATTTGAGGCAGGGCTTTGTATTATTCTTTGGCACGCACACCACCAACCCGTCTTCCGCAATTTGCATATTTGGTGACAGCGTTGCCGAATGGGTCTGCACTGCTGCGACCACACCCAATGAAGTAAAAAATATGTAAATTTGTAGCTTAAATAATTCGTGCAACAAAAGCATACTTTTGTTGCAGTGGCAATGGGCTGGCCACAGGCTGAAGCATTTTGCAATCCAGTTTAATGTTTTGAAGCACAACATTTGCTGTGAACTTTTTAAAGGCGCTTGTTTAAGCTGCTGTTGCCGATTTTTGGCCAACATGTGCTGCTTTTGCCTCCCCGTGGATTTGGTATAATTTTGCCTCAAACATGCCGTCAGCTGTAGTTCGTTGCTTGCACTTTGTTTCATCATGGTGCAATGAATATATGTTGCAGGTTTATGGTATAATCGCTTTGAGGCGATTGACTTATCAAAAAAGCGATATGTGATTTTTTTGATAACAAGTTAATAAATTTTCCTAAAAAGTTTAACTTTTAAAGGATGTCTTTTGTTGATTTGTTTTTTTTTTCACAGAATAATTTTACTAACGACATGATGTATTAGTTTGCTAAAATAATAAAATGATCATTATACAATACATATGTGCATATGTATGTATGTATGTGTGTATATTTTATTTTTATACCTACAAAGTATTTGTAAAATTGCATGAACATCCTGCAGTCACAGTATTAAACAAAAACTTGAGCATTTCTAATGGAATTTGAGAACATTGCAGATAATATTTAGTTCTGTGTTGATATGCCGGCAACTTCTTTAAAGCCACTTTATTAGGTTTGCTTAAACAAATCGTTTAAACCTCTTCGGCTATCGAAAATTGATTCTTTTGCGATTTCAAAACAATAAAAATAAAGAAAACAGCTGATTGCTGGCTGGTTTTTTCGACAATTGAAAATCACCCCGAAAAACACACAATGGTCTTGATTTACAGAACACCCACAACATCACATGTTTATTTTCAAAAACACTTGTGTTTTGAAATCATGTGATTTTCAGAACAGACCTGGCAATTTAAACTTAGTGTCTGTTTGCTATTGCAAATATTCCAAGAGAAATATTTAATTTCTTTTTCCTTCAATCAAGAATTGGCGTTAATGCGTATAAAACTAGAAGGCAGATGCCTAGAGACAAGGACATAAGTGGACGGAACGGCAACTGGAGGTGATAAAACAAAATTGTAAAAATTTAAGGTGCCAAAAATCCACCTGTCCGTCCAACGTGCGCACTTTCAAAAAGTTGCCATTTGCTACAAATTTCCAACTGCAATTGAGATTTTTCTAATTGACTTAAAATATAAATACGGAAATGATATTAAAAAATTTCATTTGGTGTTGGAAATTCCACATGTAATTTAAAAAAAATTTAGTTGAAAATTTCTGCATGCGGATAAAATTCGATTAACCAGGACCTGATGACAGCTGACTATACACATTGATGTATGGGCGTGGGTACTATTTGCTAAACAGCGAGCACTGTGGGCCAATGATTGCCGACTGCCTCTGCCCCGAATTAGTCGATGTCGAGCAGGCCAGTCAGCCATTACAACCCATAGCAACGACCAAATTCAGATTGGTTTATGTGTCAAAGTGTCACAACGTCATAGCGAAGGCCGCGGCAGACCATTGCAAGTAAAATGAGTGCACAGTGATCGATAGGCCTTTCGAACTTTTAAGCAAACTAACAGATTGTTTTATATTTGAAAATAGAAGGCTCTTAGTAAAATACCCTTTAGTTAAATAGACAATTCATTGAAAGCGTAACATAAATCGAACTTCATTAATGTAGATGTTGGTCTTTTTGTGCTTCGCACCGAAAGTTTTGCGAAAGTTTTGTTTTCCGCTATTCGTTACTGTAGTTTTGGTTCTTTTCACAAAAAAAAAAAAAAAAAAACAACTAAAAAACTAACTTAGATTGTGTTGGTCATTCTGTGTTGATGGCTAAAAACTCAGAAAAACATTAACTTAATAAAATTTAAAGTCACTCGTCATGTGTACAAAGCGATTATATTCTCTACTTGAAAAATGTTCACACAAGATAAAGAAACGACGGCAACTGTTTGCTGAAGCACTTCAGGGGTTTACAACAACAATTGGAAAATTGCAACTTGCAACGGACATAAAAATCAAACTGAACTGATACTTTTAAGAATTTTATTTCAATATCGACGAAAGTCTTTGTTAAGCACTTAAAAAAGTGATAAAAGTCTTTAAACGACAATTGATTTCTCTGAATTTAATTGAAGAAGTAAATTAACGTTGTTATACGTTTTCGTCACTGCATCGCTTCTCAACAATTGCTTTTCTTGGTGTCTGGACAATCAGTCTGTTCAGTCTTCTGCCAGGAACACAACTACGACGAACCACGAATTTCGTCCTACGCGAAGCGTTCGTCGGCAAAAAATCGCTGTATAAGTTCGTCGTGTGAACCACAATAACGACAAATGTTTATTCGTTTCCGTTAAAGTTGTTATACATTTTTGTGTGCGTTTTCATGTACAACAATGCGACGAATATTGGCGACCAAAAATTCCTCGTTCGTCGCTGCAGTGATCCTAGCATTAATTTCGTTGGTTGTTCTGGTGCTAAAAAACAAGTTATCTTGCGCAAGTCATCCAGATTATCCAGACAACAGCAAACATAGTTGCCTGTATCTATATATTCGATTTAATAGTTTTATGTCAAGATGAATCTATCGAAACGTAAGTTTTTCTTATTTTGACAAATGCGATCGTCTTGTTCTAAAGCAGAAACAATCCACATGATTTTTTTTTTCTGCCTGTCTGTTTCGGCACTTTTATGTCGACTTAGGATTTTTTCTACGAAAGGGTGTTTTAGGTAGCCCTCCTTGGGCGCTGGACTTCATCATTCGTTCATCGGTTACAAGTGCTTGTCGGGCATTTTTATGGCATTTTGGAAACCCAGCAAACAAAGATTGTGTTCGATGATATTGTACATCACAAATCCGCTATTTATAGGCCGATTTCAATAACTACTTTTCTGATTCGTTGTATATTTTTTGCATTATCTGAAATTATTGTAAATGTGTATAAATTTTTTTTTTGATTCGCAAAATTCTGTGAACAGCTTTAGTGCCGGTTCACACACGCCCAACTTTTCATGCCCTACTTTGGGTTTTTCTGTAAGAAAGAAAGAGAAAGTACTACAAGCTGTATTGAGGATAATGCGGTTCCATCACTCCACCACGTTATATAAACTTGAGGAATAAAAGTTGAGGTGTGCTAATCGTTACTTACGGCTCAACAGTGAGTTTTCGGAGAACACCTCTACGTTGAACAAAGTTTGGAACATCGATTGATTATATATTTACACAATAAGCCGATCATAGACATTAGTTGCTACTGCTTTTTCAACTTAGTTCCATATAATTATAATAGTAATAAATGTGAATAAATAAATAATAATAATATGTACACAATCCCCTTTGACCGAAATGTGGAACAAACGAATTTCTTACAACATGGATTGATTATAATTGGAAGGCAAGAGGTGTTGCGCCAAGGACTGAAAAACTTAAAATAATTTTGAAACACGAATGAATCTCAGTGGATTCTGCTTAAACTGACCTCTGAGAAGTACAAGATGGGCAAATTATGCCTTCTAAATTAATAAGTAATTTAAAATACAAATAAGCGATTCTTGTGTATTAATTTTAAAGAACTTATCCGTCTCATTTATAGGGTAAACTCGCCGTCAACGGCCGAAACATTCAAAGGTTTTTTCCAGCTATTCAATATTTTATCGGCAAAATTACTCAAAGTAATTTTGTGTGCCCTTAATTGGTTTGCTTTTTGTTTTGCTTATGTTGCACTTGCAGCTCTGTTGCAATCTCTTAGCACAGACGGCAACATTCAAGTGACTTTTGGAAAAGTTTTGGTTTCCTAAGAGAAGAGCGTTTCAAACGAAAATCAATAAATTCTATGATTCGTTTGCCTTCATTTAAGTTTCTTTATTTAACTTTTGTTTTAAAAATGATTTGCCGCATTCACATTCACTCGCATTCGTTTTAGAGTTCATTGTGGTTTGCGAAATGCAAATTGATGGATGCTGTATGACGAATGCGAGGCGGATTCGGATAAGAGGCTGTCATCACATGCAATTAGTAAGTTTGTTTGCAGTAATTGAATGGCTAAACCGGAAAAGTATTAGGAGAGTAACTGATATCAATGTCAGTTGTGTATGTATATCGGTGTACATTTTCAATAAATGTGTTTACATACATATAAATGTATGTAAATTGTATTTTTGTGAAACTTGTTTGAGCACTTGTTTGACTTGTTTGAGATTCTCCTCCATACCCCGAATTTCAGAGTGGTCCAGCCTCAAGGTAGAGATAGATATCATGTATGTACATATTGTACATATTTAAAATAATAATTTTTTGGCAATCAAATATCTAAACGAAAATAATTTCTTCTTTCATTATTTTCGTTCCGCACCTCGAGAACATTTGCTTGCCCGAAAATCATTAGTGTTTGCACTAAAGCTGATATCGTATGAGTTTTTGCAGCCAAGAAGAAGATTAAGAAGAGCGTAAAAAAAGTTTGGTACAAAAACAAAATAGCAATAGCACCATAAATGATCTAATCGGCTGCAATTCATTAATGCGAGCCACCCTAAAGAAGGTTTCCAAATCCGTTTCTTGATCTTCGAAATACGGCAGAAAATTTGTCACCGTTCAATATTGCAGGACGGCCAATAAGTGTATTAGTTATACCTGCGTTTAGTTTTTTTCTCACATGTTTGTGCGATATGTTTGTTCAATCAATATTTTTAAGCTTTTTTGTCATGATGAAATGTTTGCATGTATTTTGTCTGTAGGTCGGTCGCTGTGTACCTTCTTTGTCCTTGTCTGTTCGTTTAAGGCTTAAGAGAAAATAAAAGCCATGTAAATGACATTTTTAAACTGGTCTGTTGAACACAACAAATGGATTCTTATTCTCCTGCTGCCGTCACATCTTGTACGCCTTTTTGGTTTTGTCTTTGTCTCAATTATAACATTTATGATAATTATCATAATTATGTTCCTCCCAAATGCTTAATTGTTCTTGTTAATACTTGCATTTACATTCAAAAATAAAATATGAAAAAACAATAAACTTGGATTTATTATTCTTTTGAATGAATGCACAAATTTTTTAATTTAAAATGTTATTCTTGTTTGCAGTATGATTTGGGAAAGGATGTACGAATAACTTCTTTTTGAAGGCCTATTTATTCAGATCCTCCTCGCATAAAGCGATAATGTGAAGGCTCACCATTCTCTATTCAACAGCTTAATCAGTTTCAATGAAGTTCCAAAAAAAGGCCAAGATTAGCAACTTATGCCTGCCTGAAATCAAAATCAACGAAAAGGACGTCTAAGCTTTGCTTTATCTATTCTAATAGATCAAAAACTTGGGAATAGCAGTACATTGTGCGCGACTGAGTTCACCTCACACTTGATTAATTTATTTTACCAACGAATCAGACAAAAGAAAAGTTTTACAAACTATATACATACATTTGATACATTTGAAAAGTTATAACGCATCGTAATATTCCACTTTGAAAGACTATAAAGAGGTACAGCCTCAAGGACCATATTTTCAAATAATGCTCGAAATGAATTTTAATTTTTTTTAATTTTTCAAAATTCATTTCGAGTTTTTTTTTTTGCTGTTCTTCATCAGGAAGACACAGCTAAAAACTATAAAGTATTTAGACGACTGTGTCAACTATTTCAAATCAATGCTTTCGGCTAAAAGGTGGGTTTATTAAATTTTTTGGTGGGGATGGTTATTGGTAGTGATTAGCGCAATAAAACTGGCAAAAACAAAAAACAAAGGTTTTTTCTTTTAAATATAAAACAAATATTTAGAAGGTTTGATATTGTAATGAGTCCATTTATTGCTCTAACCTCAGTAATTTCGTTCATCCCATGCCACAAAGTTGCTTATGCCCCATAAACTCAAACGCAATTTCTATAAATTCGATGATGTGTTTTATTACTTCACTTGCAACATGTGAGTATCAAAGCCACTTATTTTCACACTTTCATTTACAATATATTCTTTGATTATATTTTTTCTTAAATTAACCATCTTAAAAATTAAAGCAGACACAAATCCATTACGCATAAAGTTTTGTTTTGGCTACTTGGACTTTTCGAACTAAACGAAGTGGACATGTTCTGAGTTCAACAGTCGCCAGAAGTTGGCCATTGAACTGCAAGAAATCGACAAACTTTCTACCATCATAGTCAATAAATGACAAGCTTTTGACAATGCAATTAAAGCTGGATTGTTGTTGTTGATGGCACATGGCACAACTTGAGATGTCTTTACACGAGATGCAATACTACAAGCGTTAAGATTTGTCAAACATTTCTGTGAAATGAAGAAAATCTTATCGAGTAAAAGCCAAGTGTTTTGAGTGGAAGAGACATACGGTTATAAAATTTGACAAGCGAAGGGTAATTGTTAATTTTGTCAAACATTTTAGAAAACAATGTATGTATTTCCATAACACCAGAGCTGTATTTTCACTCCAACAAAAGCTACCTTCAGTATGTATTGAATGTATGTTCTTGATCTTACTCTGGCAATTCTAACAAATTGTAATTATTGCATAGATTTTTATAATAATTGGTTATAGTAAATTTAGTGTAGGTCCCATTACTTTTCATTCAAACGGTCCAAAACTAGTATTTGATTAATTCGCTTGGCCTTTCAGATACCACACAGGTGGCAAATATTAATATATAATGTTGTACAATCTGGCTGAGTACTTCTGGAGGGTTTCCATCAAACCGGATTAAGCTGGTAAATGGAGAGTTCAATCGAACAATTTTCTTCAGTCTTATTTGAGCTACAGTTTCGTGGAACCAATTCATCGTGATTCCTTCCCCCGGACACTGAAATTGTTCACAAATTGTAAGTGTTCGATGTATCGACAGAAATATATCGATACATTTATGAATTGACATCGTATTATTCGCAACACCGAATGAAATGTATCGTCATTTATGCCATATATATCGTGATCAAAACATCGATGTTTACGGTGCTTCTCTAAAGTATAGCTTGACAAACATTAAGGCGTTTTTTTACGCAAAAAAACAATTGATTTATTTGATCGAAACTCTTATTAAATGAATTAAATTAAGCAGTTTTAACTGATCAGTTTACTGCTTTTTTGCTAACTATAATTATAGCCAAATGTTACTGTGATATTAAACCCCCCAGAACTGTGTTCATCTCCGGTTGTCATTGATTTCTAAACAGCACTAAAAATGTGCTCAACAATATAGTTGATATACATACATATACATATATGTATGTATATCGAAACAATTATTTCGGCTTGTTTTCTTATTGACAAAAAAAAAAACAAAGTTACTGTTCAATATCGTACAATACTATTTACGTTCTATGTTACTTGGAAGCCATCAGGTAACGACTTGATTATTGCTGTAGTTGTGCAAACATACTTTTCAAAAGAAGCAACAACCTGAATATTATCTGATATATAGTACGTATGTAGTTGTTCGTGACAAAAAACTATCCCTTTAGATAAAATTAACTCAACAAATTGAATAATGTCTACATATATAGATTCGGTAAAAAAAAAAAGAAAACTTGATGGAAACGAAGTTTAAAATCTTTGCACTATGAAAAGTCAACGTTCACTTTTTAAATTTTATTAATTTGGCAAGTCTAATACATACATACATATGTATGTATGTAAATATTTGTGATTTGTATTTATAATTAACTTCTCTCATGACTCTTCTACCAGCATTTGGAATTACATATGTAGTTATCCGTAAGCGATAGTGCTAAGCGCCTGCCTCCAATGACCTCGCCATGTTGAAATTAACATTTTAACTCATTATTTTTTAATAGAAATTCTAACCGATAATATTTTTATCTTTTATTATTTCAGCAAACGCTATTCGGTCATCTTCTTTTTTTCATTAGCTTCTTTTAACACATTTTAATTTAATGTTTAGTTTTGTTTAACGAATATTAAAGGTTTCTGCGCTGTCGGCAAAAATAGTCACTACAAACGTCAGCTGTTTCGATTTGTAAACAATAACAATCAAAAACAAAGTTGTTGACACTTTGGAAGTAAAACTCATAAGCCGCCAGAACCGCTATCGTAGAATATAATATTCCAACTTGATTGAGAAAAAAATCACTTCAGAATCGAAATAATTATTGTTTTATTACAATATATGTATGTATGTATAACTTCAAGTTTTTGGGTATTACAATTTTCCGTTTTAACTTGACTTTGAAAGGAAAGGAAGTTTCAAGGCTTTTAGAGGTTTGTGCATAAATCGTTTAATTTTCAAATATTTATTTTACAATACAACACACGCAGCCGTTTATCAGTTTCGCCAAAACCGTTTCAATATGGAAAACGAACAGTCATCTGCTTAAGGCCTGATTTCCACAACAACAATGAGGGAAAGAAGAACTGCGCTTCTTTGCCTTTTCAATAATCCACTCTTGTCATCGATATTGACAATTTCACGGTCAAGATTGAACTGTTGAATTTGAGTGACAAGGTCAGGCTATTTATTGCGCCAGCATTTTCATAGTATTTCTTTTTTTTCTGAGGAGGCTCTCACAGGATGCTGCGCAATTTCTTTGCGTTTTAAAAAGAGAGCCAGAGAGCGAGAAAACTAATGATTTGAATTTCATTCATGGATGTTTTTATGCCACTGATGTGGGCTGGCTGTATAACACTGCAGGCCACATTGTGTGGCCGGTGGTGGGCTGCAAACACAATAACACACTTGCTGCAGTGCTGAAACCTATTGTAATTTGTTGCTTGTAAAGGTGCCGCAAGCTGACTTGGAGAACAGTAAAGTCATTTCACATAAATATTTTGTATGTGTTTTCGCTTAAATTATGTATAAGAAAATAGTTCACAATTGCTGCAGCGCATATTTCTAAGTTTGAAACAAGTTCCAGTCTTAGTTTCCTCCTACAAATGCGATAATTTGTAGCAAATTAAAGTGCAATTGGTCCGAGGAATAAAAGAACTTTCTAATGTAAACCAAAATTTTTTTATTTATGTATGTATGTTAAATAAATTCTGTATGTTATATAAATTACGAATTAATTTAATTCTCTTCTGATTTCTGCCATGAAGTTGACAATTAATTTTTTTTCGAACTTGACGTCATGTGTAACTGAGATTTTATTTTGTCAGTATTTCGATATCAATTCATTGATTTTTTTTTTAATTTAGTTTATTTTACATAATTTATTTAGTTTATATTGGTTAATTAAATTTGTTTTGGTTTATTTTATTTTGTTTCATAATTTTTGTTTAATTTTACTTTATTTGAATGTATTTCATTTTCTCTTCTCCTCTTAGTTACATATTTCATTTTGTTTTGATTATTTTGCTTTATAAAATTTAATTGAAATTTCATTTTATTTAATTTATGTTAATTTAATTTGTTTTGTATATAATTTTATTTTTATTTTGATATTCATATTTATTTTGTTTTTTTTTATTTTAATCTATTTTATTTATTTTTATATATTTTCCTATTTTATTTTACTTTATTTCAATTAGATTGATTGTTTAATTAATTTTAGTTTAAGGTTTACATAATTTTTGTTTTATATACATTTTTAATTTCTTTTGTGTTATTTATTTATGTTTGTATTTTATTTTGTGTTTATTTCATTCTATTTTCATTTATTGAAATAAAATTCTTATTATTTTTATTTATTTTATTATTTTTTTAAATTTCTTTTATTTAAATTCGTTTTAATTCATTTCATTTTGATTTATGTATTTATATTTATTTACTTTGTTTTATTTCATTCAAGTTCAGTTTGGTTTACTTTTTATTTTACATACAAATTTTCTTTTTATTTTAGTTTGTTCAATATTATTGCATTTTCTTTCCTGTTTTTCAGTTTTATTTCAGTTTGTTTTGATGTCCGTAATTCTTTTTTTGTAATAAATTTTGTTTTTTGTTTATGTTTATTGTGTCTGCAAAAACAATTGTATGTTTAAAAAAGTTCTTCAATGATGGTTTCCAAATCTGCTGACGTTTAGGATGTCGAGACATAGTAGATGGCTATGAAACTCACCGAAAACATCTATATTTTTTTTTTTTTTGTGAATTGTGTAGGTTTAAATTCAGCTATTTTATTTATTTTTTATATTATTTTATTTTTATTTATATTGTATACATTTTCTGTATCACACAATCGAGACACTCCAAAACCATACATTTGATGCTCCTGGCATTCACATATTAAAAAGGTGACTGACACTCCCTGTTACCACAAATAAGCAGGCTTTAATGGGTGCGAACCGTGTGCTCTGGGCAGCACACAACTTTATTAATTTCCTGAGCTCCGTTTCATTGAAAAATTTCCCCTTCCCTTTTCATTCAATCCAATTGTTTTGTGTGGAACAAAAAGTCGCGGTACACAAAAGTATTTAAATAGATTTGCCGATTACCGGAATTCAACTGAATTTTATTGTCTTATATCTATTGAGAAGAGGTCAAGTTGGCCGTTGTTGGCAAAGAAACCGATATTGTTTTCTGTTTTTCTATTTCAATTTTACTGCAGCTAATTAGTTTCAAGTAAAAAGCTTTGTGTGACTATTAGCAGACGTACATACATACATATGTGCAAAACGTCAAAGCGTCCATTTAAAAAATTTCCATGTACATAATTAGAAACTGGAGACTGAGGAAGGCCGTCTCAGAAGATCACAACAACACATGAACTTTGAAATTGTGAAATTGATTTAGCTCAGCAGCTGGCATTATGGCCTAGTCTCCTGGTGGCTCAAAGGCACTTGGTGAACTTGGTGATCGCACACCATCCACCACCCACATGTGGTTTACCATTTTTGTCTCTGTCCTCAAAACAGCTGTTTAAAAGTAAAAGAAAATCCGCAAAACAAAATGTATCAGAAAGGATTAAAAAAGGTGATAATATCTTCTTGCATAAAATTGTTCATTGAATTATCGTAGCACTTATACTGTCACTCGTCCATGTACAGGTAACTCCAACAGTTTTTACAAAAATCTGTGGCAAATCAGAATAAAGTAGTTGTTTTAAAAATTTTGAGACACCTTTTCATTTAAATGAACTTTAGATAATTTCGTTTTTGAACAGAGACCAAACTAATCCATAAAATCATAATTTGTGGAAAAACATTCTTCGGGTATATTTGAACCCTTTAAATCTTCAGGTGCTGGCAGTAAATTCGCAGAAATGTGAACCACCTTAGGCCAAAGATTGAACGCAGAACTTTTCTCTCGAAAATACCAAGGACTTTCTCATCATCCGCCTTCAATATTGTCCATACTTACGCGCCATAGAGAAGGACAGGAACGATCAAAGTGATATATATTGTCAGCTTGGTCTTTCGAGAAAGGGGCCTACTACTCAATTGCCTCTTGAGCCCAAAGAAACAGCGATTGGCAAGAGTTATTCTGCGTTTAATCTCGGTATTGATGTTGATCGTGCTGTTCACTTGAGAACCGACGTAGACGAAGTCTCGAAGTTATAAGTGACTGTAGTGACGTTCTGGTTCAGTCGTCGCTGTTGTGCGTCCCTTCTCGATGACACCATACACTTCGTTTTGTCCACGTTCACCGCTAGACTCATTTTGGCCGCCTCCATTGAAATACCAACAAACGATTCATTGACGGCTCGCTGTGTTCGACCAATCACATCAATGTCGTCCACGTATGCTAGAAGATCGTGCCTCGGTTGTTGACGTGTGAGTCACATTGAGTGACATTGAGTGTCTCGGTGAATTCGTTACCGACCTTGATGGAGCAGCGAGAATTCTCCGTCGCCATCCTGCATACTGACGAGTTTGGTAGGAATGTCACAACTAGACATGGCGTTGTATAGCACCTGTCCCTATGCACCTTGTCATATGCGAACTTAAAAACAGACTGTTCACGAATGGTCTCAGGCGCTCACACAACCATTCAGGAGACTTATCCGTCGGTATGTGGTGCAGTTGAAGGGGCCTCTTTTTTTTTTTATTGGCCAAAAGATGCTGAGATTCGACTCGTCAGGCATGCTTTCCTCCCACCATATCTTACAGGTGAGCTGGTACCTTAAACAGTTCCGCAGATTTGATTTAGGTTGGGGGGATGGAATTCTTTACCATCATCATCCATTATGTGGGGTTGAATATTTTGCCTGGCACCTGTATTGGTCTCTTCCTCGCCGTTGTACACTCAGCAGAAGTGATCTTTCCAGATTCTCAGTATCGATTGCGACTCTACTACGATTTTTCCCTCTTCGTTACGACAGGCTTCTGTCCGAACCTTATATCCATTGGATAATTCCTTTGTCGCTTGGTAAAACTTTCGGATATTATTCCTTCCGTCACACTTCTCCAGTACGTCGCTTCTCATGCTCCTTCTCATTTAAAAAAAAGGCGAATAAAGTTATAACCTTTTTAATTACCTCCGTATCCAACAAATTGCAATGATTGTTTCAGAAATCTTCCAACTGTGGCCAAAGAATTGTTCGGGAATAGTAGACAATTCTTCCCAGCAAAAGGTTATAGAAACACAACTGACTTGCTCTTTAGCCACTTTGTGTTTTAGTGCTGGGAAAATGCATAAAGAATAATCTTGATCTTGAAAATAGTCTAAAGCTGACGAAATAATTCCGCTACCGTAAACCTAAGAAAAACGAAATTCTTTGACCTAATTTCAACCAAACCATTAAAGCCAGCTTCCCTTTTTTGATGTCTGTTTATTTAGCCTTTCTTCTGCAAAATACCTGCTTCATAAAGTGTAACAGTGTTTCACTTTTGAGGACATTTGCACAATAAAGGAGATAATAAAGTTGTACGACTGTACAGTAAAGATACTCAATATATCTTAATAAATTAATGATCGAATAATTTTATTGATAAAATATTTGAATTAGTTTTTGTAAAGCGCTTAATTGACTAAATATTCAGAATATGTTTGATATAATACTTAAGCGTGTAATTGTGCGATTGATATTGAATTAGCAATTGAATCGAATAAAGGACAAAATGTGGGTGACAACGAAGGAGTCAATTTTATTTTATTCGCACCCGATAGACCAAAGAATGTTTAACGAATCAAATTAAAGAAACAATAATAACAGAAATGCTGCAAGTAGGACACCAATAGCTCCAACAACCACATACTGAGAAGCATCACTCGCAAACATTAAATCGGATGGCAAAAGTTGATATTCCGGTCCAGGGCTCTCAGAGTTAAGCGATTTTGGCATCAAACTTGCAAACAAATTTACCTAAAAAAAGAACAGATTTCATATTCTATCCGGCCAAAACCTCTGAGTACACGACTTACAATGTCTGGCGACATGATTAAATACTCGTCGACGTGAATCAACAAAACAGTAACAGAACCAAGTTCCAGCAAACGATCTACGCACACATAGAAGTTTTCCACGCTTGAATCTATCCAAAACTCCAAGTTGCGATTTGAGATGAAAGTTTTGTTGACGGAATAATCTTCACGAACAACAACAAAATTAGAGCCATCTATAGGGCCAAGCTTTTATAGAAATTTAAGAGGATTGAATCAGCAAGAGTTCTATCTCAAATATTGCAATTTTCTCACCTGGATGTCAAATTCCAAAACTATTATACTCTTGTCGGTGGCAGCGGCCCTTTCAAAACTTTTTGCATTTTCATCATAAAACACGGCCCTCAGTGGGTTTGGAGGTGTTGTTTTCTGATCTAACAAAAACTCGAAATCGCTGAAATATGAGTACAAACCTTTAAAGCGAAACGTTCCTTTAACAAACAAAATCGATTCAAAGTCCACTTTGATTGTAGGGACAGGATCGTCGTAAATGAAATTAATTAAAAAGAGATCCCCCTCTTTCTCCAAAAGCGTTTCGCTGGGTATTCTATCAAAGCCCTCTACTTCAATGATTTTCGTCACATTCGTATTATTTCCAAACGCTTCCATAGTTTTTACATTTATTTGATGTTTGGGATCACAGAACTCAGCATCAACTTCAAAAACCGAAAACACAAAATATCTCGTGAGACAACATTAGTTTTAAGAAATCTTTATGTATATAATACCTTTTGCCTTAAGATTGAGGCAAAATAAATAATAAAAAATAAAAAAGGTAATAGTTTTAGCAGATACATTTCTGGCCACCATTTTGCCTTGACTTCACTGATACGAGTGAGCCAAATTGGGGGAAATTGTGAAAAAGAAAATTGCTAATGGAAAGCAATTAATTAGCAGCGAAAACTAGAAATATGTGAAGGCAGTTTTAACTTTTCACTTTTCACTTTTCACGACCATAAAGCAAAATCGATTTATTAGTGCAAATTAAGATATTTAATTCGGTTGTGCGAAATTTCGTCTACCCTTCGTCGGCTTAAGTGGAAAGAAAACTTGCACAGATCAGGTTTCAAGCTCTAAAGGGTTATTCTCGTTGTTTCTAAGGAATATGAGAAGTTGCAAACAGTTCAAGAAACAATTGAAATTCAGCTGACGTGCACTCTGATGGTGGCAACGGTGGTATCCCTCCCTCTTAACCGGGTGTGGCCGCTAAAGTTAAGGGCGTTGCGTGCAAGTTTGCTGATGTAGCTTGTCGCGTACTTTGAAAACTCATCGTTTACCAAAGGTTCACTTAGGCCTTTGTGAATTCGCGAATTTTGTACACATCATGGAGCTGTAGTCATGGTACGAAGAGCAAGAGCTTACAGCATAACTTGCGAGTAGAGCTGCTGCCGATAAGCCAATGAATTTGCACTGCTTGGAACTTCATCTCAATCAGCTTCGCGTCAATGCGAGACCTCCATCTAGACGACATTTTCTTAATTTGTGAAGAATTTGAGCTGCGAAAGTGCTAGTATGGATTTTACTGCTTGTTGGCATGTCGGAGGCATAAATCAAAAATAAAATAGGACCCCATATGATGGCTTGAGGAACACCGGTTTCGATTGGCTGAGCGGGACTTCTCAAGTCGCCTTCTCGTATAACAGATTTGCGTCCACACAGGTTGCTTCCCAAAAGCTTGTGGGCATTTGCAGGCAAACTAAGTTGCTGTGCCACACTTTGCCAATAAAGAGAGTAGAGCAATATTTTGTTTGCCTCCAAACGACTTTCTTATGAAAACGTGCCACCAGAGTGTTGTTAAAGGACCCACGCGTCCGCCTGTTATTTTTTTTTTCTAACCAAAGAAAGAGAATCGTTAAACTGCATATTAATTTAATGTAGGCAGACATTTGCAGGAAGCCGTCAAAGCCTTTGGGAAAATGTCATACAATGGATGTACACACACACACATACATACTAATTTTTGTAGTCTCTTGCGTATACAGGATAGGGGACGTTACAATTCTATTGCATCTATAACGCATACGCATACGTCAGGGGCAATGCATGACTTAACCCTGGAATACAGTAATAGGACATTTACACCAAACCAAAATAAACTTATTTAGTCTTGTGTAACGAAGAGATGTGTGATTTCGGTTAAACGAATTCCAACTGTTGCAAACACATTCCGGTCAGTCTCTCATGCAGCAGCCTAAGCCGTTTCTCAGGCAAAGCGGCAAATTAATGATAACTCATGGCAATGATTCAAGGGGCGGCTTACCTTGGGGTGGTGTTAGGTCGATGGATGCCTACAATTTGGAGAATGCATACGGCGACCTTATCACCGCCCAGGCGGCCTTCAAGACTTTTGGAAGTATTACAAATCTTATTCTTTTCGTTTCATGTTTAAAATTCATCTTTGTGCAACAGAGAAAATATATTAATCATAGAATTTGATACATATATGGTCGATTAATTCGACCTTGACCTGAATAAAGAAAGATGACAGTAGGAAAGTCAAATACAAAGAAAAGCAAATAAAACAAACGCTCATAGAAGTTCGTTTCGGTTTCGACGATTCATCAGAGTCGGATGAATTGTGAAATCTTGTTGTGTGTGAATATTTTGTCAGACTTAGAGAGAATCAAATATGAAAATATTGCGGTGGGTAGAACGCCGTGAATCATTTCTAGAAGGGTTAAACGTACGTAAACGTCAAATGGCTGTATGTACCTGTTTTTGGCGAACAAAGTTTTTGTTTTTGTAACTATTTTTTGTTTTTAAAACTTTTTTTTTATTGTATTTACATAACTTTTATATCTAGTGTATGTCAGACTGGCTCGTGATGTCAATGCGCAGAAAGTTGAAGGCAATTGGTATAAATAAATATAAGTAGACGAGTTTGAAACATAAAATATTACTGTCGTTTTTGCCAACCACGATACCGTTTCATAAAAACGCCTAATTTTCGCCACGATAAGAGTGATTATATTGCACCTATAGACAGACCATTAGGACAAATACATACATACGCACATTTATGTGCACAGATTTACGTATATAAACACAAACACTGTGTTTTATGTTTTATGTCTGTGCACACAAGTTGCAGCCATAAAACATTAAGATAACAGAGATATAAGGAGTGATTTATAACACTTTTGTTGCAGCTTCTCACTATAAATTGATTCAGTTCGCACTTTTTCCGCACAGTATCAATCCAGTTGTCGATTTGAGATCGCCACAAAATGAAGTTATCCAGTTGTCTATTCGTTCTCGCCTTCGTAGTGGCGGTGTCTAATGTACAGTTTGCTTTTTCGGTAATTTTTTTTAAAACAACTACATTCGTATATAATTTTTTTGTTAAAGCAAAAAATAATTTAATTTGTGATTTGATTCCTATTTAAACAGCGGACAGTTGCTGAACCCAAAAGTCAATGTGCTAAAGTGGGCGAGTTCTGTACTTCATCCGCAAATTGTTGCCACAAAACGTGTTTGCTATACAAGCAGCGATGTGTGGCCAATTATAGTTTGAATCCAATCGGTTAAGCGCACAATAAATAATGTATTGCAGAAGAAATATATATAGTTTTTATTATACAATCCGTGTTTGGAGCTTCAGGTTTTTACTTTATTCTACTATTTTGGTATTGGGCATGTTGTATCGTTGCGAACTGCTTTTGCAAAGTGGAAGAGTCTAAATAAATTAATTGCATAATTGATGGCACCGAAGGCAGACGTTGGGTTTGGGTACCACAAGTGATCTGAAGCTAAAGATTATCTGATAAAAAAAAGAGAATGTGTCGCGTAAGGAAACCGTGCACTCTGTTCTTTTTGTTTCTTGTTTTTTTTTTTGCTATTTCTAGCCGCACAGATAAAACTGTCGGTGGGTGGCGAAACACTTTCGTTTTTCCAGGTGCTCATAATTATTTATTTCAATTTGAGTTTAATCATCCGTTTTCATACCGATTATATTTCGGTGCAATTTTTGGTTCTGTTTTGATTATGCAATCAAATCACACATTTTTCTCAGTCCCAACGGCAGTACTTGCGGAGAAACTTATTCAGTGAAAGGCCACCATTTTCAACGAATGCAGTTATCTCTGGATCCGAAAAATATTACCACAACGTCGAACGATCATGTGAATGCTCGGAAATAAGTCGTCCTCAGTTCTGAAATGTGGGCCAATTTAGAGCGATGAAAGTCGTTACCCATTGTGCTATTTGCGCCCATTTAAACGGCCACAACGACTTCTCTGCACCTTTTACAAAATCATGCGACTATTTGAACATTTTATTTCATACAATTATTAAGAATCATTCTATATTTTAAGTGCAACCAATTTAAGTAATTCATTCGGTTGAATGTTGCAATTATCTTTACGTATCCACAGATATGGAATCATTTTATGAAACTAATTCTAGTAGCTACAATCCGAAGTTCTATAAATGCGAAAAATGCCAACTTTTAGTTGCTCCATTTTGCCTTCTCTTATTGCGAAAGTGGTCAGTATTACCGAATGAACGTTTAAGACTTGTCGGTCAATCAGCGTTGAAATACCCACATGTGTGAAGTTGGCTCCGGTTTTCACACTTACACTTTATATGTATAAGTAGCACACGGAGAACTGACGAAGCTGTCAGTTGCGCTTCTTAAAAGGACTATTTCTTTATTTGAAGAAAACTGAACGTTTTTCGAAAACAAAATTCAAGAAAATGAAATATTTTTGTAGTTTCATAGATGAAAATATTTTTGAAAGCGCAAACGTCCCACCAAAATTCAGAAGAAGTCCTGATATAGTCCTGTATGGCCGAAAGCCAAATTAATAGAGACCTGAAAACTGTAGTAGTTCGGTGTAGAGGCAGATATTGAAACTTTTGTTAATTCATGTGGCGTATGAAGGGAGAGGTATTTTAGGAAAAATTAGCACATGGAGTGCAGTCATGCTCGGCATTCATCAGATAGCGTGGTTGAAACCCCCTTGCATAACCACAATTTATTTTGTACGATGTTTAGTTCGCGCCCCTACCTTTCGGCTAGACATTTATTTGCTGATTTAATTAGTCGAAAAGTTGAACTACTCGTACTTGTGTATTATTACGTTTCTTTCGCTTACTTTGTTTAAAAATTGCTGTCGTGCAAATTTATTTTTAGCTCATGAAGTTCAAAAATCGCAAAAATTAGAACTGGACTAAACAACACAGTGTATCTAATTAGTTACGGAAATAATTGAACATGTTATTAAGACATGATTGCCCAATTGCTGAAGTGTGCGAGGTCGGTTCAAAAAATTTCATGGACTACGTACATTCGATTGTTGGCTTTTTATGTTGGCGCACGCGTCTCCAACTTTCACAACATTCGCAGTTTGCAGTTTCAGCTATTTAGCCTGTTTTGTTCGTTTGTGAGAGGCATAAAAGTTAAAAATGTTTTGCGCATTCGTGGCTTTACTGCTTTCGAAAATAAATTTATGGCAAGAATTATCCTCAAATTTTGTATTAAAAATGGAATTGAGTGCACAAATGCACTTGGAGTCCTAACAGTGATTGTACTCTGAGCCAGAAATATATTTACAAGTGCTAAAAACGTTTCAAAGAAGACTGACAAGATGTGAGTGACGATACTGGCGCTGCACGTCCCACCGCTCAACAACAACCGACGAAAGTGCTGAGAAAAGTACAAATAAGACTCGTGCAATATAAAGAGCTATAATTATTTAATTATTTAATGAATTGTATTGTATTTGTTAACTGGCAAATAAAAATGTGTTAATTGGCTTAGAGTTATATCTCTAGACAAAATTGATAGATAAGAATATTCTAACAGTTGATTAAACTATTCAAAATGACACCATTCAATGTTTATTTAAGAAGAAATAGCAAAATGTTACCAAAATAAAACTGAGTTTTGGTTAAGGCAAGATTTGGTAAATATTTGACGATATTAACGTAGCCACTATTTTCCAGCTCACTTTTGTCACATACGAGTACACAGTGAAAAATAAATTGTTAAATCGAAGAGTACTTGTGTATCAGGCTAATTTCATATATAAAGCAACTAAAAAACAAATACGTATTAAATCATGTTTCTAATCAGAATGAATAAAGGTCTAACTATAATATACTTAGAGGTCTGAACTGGGGTGCAGTAATGGGCAGCTGGGTATCAGGTTGCCTTGATCTGGGTTCCAGGACAAGACGAGCAGAGTGGCAACGAGAGGGCAGACATCTACATCAAAACGAGTGCGTTTTCACTAGACCCAGTCAACCGACAATCGGATAATGAAAATACAATAATAAAAAAGAGGAATGATTATGCTCCATGTGAATTCCGATGCTGTCAACTTTAAAGAGAACGATGATCTTGCACAAACCAAAAAGTTGCTAAGCCAGAAGTGCGGTATTTGGGCCAAAACTAGATGGGCAAACATTAGAAGCCTGCAGAATCTGCGATGAAGAGGAGGAGCAGGAGTCCGGCTATGAACACAGGAGATATAGGCTGGGTGAACACTTCCATTGAATGAGCTGGATCGGGCGCAGAAAGGAAAAGCAAAACACAATGACTTAAAGATCGTTGTACGGGCAGTTTGCACGTGCAACGAAACTTAACGAAAAGTTTTCCTAAGTACATTATAGTTGCAGACAATTGATTAAAACTAAATTAGCTTAAATTATTTAAATTTTATTTATAAATTTTTATAAATTATTTAAAGGAAATTATGGCTATGACTTACCTGTGATTCTAAAACTGCAATTATCTTTGGAACTTGATGTTCAGCACAGCAAATTTTGTAAAATCAAAGTCGTGCAATGTTGAGATAACAAAAATACAACTTGAAAGTTTCCACTTAGGATGGTGCAATGCGCCATTCAGAATTCGCTGGCAGAAACTGCTTAATGTGACTTGCAGTTTTATAAAATATTAGGAATTGCGCTGCAGCATCATGCATTTCGTAAACTTTTAAAAAGCTTTTATGTGTGAAAACAATTAAATATTCTTAATTATCCATTAAAAAATATGATAAAGGCATATCTCAAGTTTTTGATGCTCATCATCAGGGCAAAATATTATCGCACCTGTTGCAAAACAACCGTTAATTTGAAGTAATTTGTGTTTCAAAGCGGCAAATATTTTTTTAAGGCAATAATTGTCTGACGTTTGCATTAAAACGAATAGAAGATAAGAGTGAGTATCAAACGACAGTGAAATAGGCTATTGCTCATAAAATAAAACTTATTTTTTATTATACATGTGTGTAAATATTGTAAATCTCTGGCTTAAATTGTTATTTTGTTATTTTATTACGAACATGATACTTTTAAATAAATTAAATTAAACGTTATTATTAATAGAGGGGTTCCAGAAAAACTCGGACAACTTCATTTTCAATTACTTTCTAGCTACCGAAAATTAGTGCAACGCAAAAAATCAATACATCTGGATATAATTAAAATTTAGTTTAGCGATTTTAAACGCTTAAACGAATTGCATCATAAAAACAAATAGTTTTGTATCAGTTATAACAGCTGTAAAAGGTCGAAACAAAGTACATTTTGTTAAATGCCTATAACTTTTGATATTTAAAATAATTATAATAATTATAATATGCTCTCCTGGAGGAGCTTTAAATTATATTCACATGGGCTTAGAAAAACTTTCCATTTTGCTTTTTAATCAGTTTTTAAACAAAAACGTTTCTCCCTCATTTAAAAAATGTTCGATTAGTTTCTCAGTTTTATATGTAAATAAGAAACAGCTGATTATTTGTTTGATCTTGTCCAAAAAAAAAAAAAAAAATTATCGTACAATAAACGAAAAAGATTTCTCTGTCATTTGTTTTCAAAATTGCACAAAAAAATTGTTATCTGGAACGCTTTTGGGTAACTTTGTGCTAGTTCGGAGTGTTTCGTTAGAACAGAGCCTACTAAGAGATATTTGAGATTTGCCTCCAGCATCTTTGTGTGCTCTGACGTCAAGCAGGAATCTCCCATTTTTAAAGTATTTATTCAAATAAAACCTTTTTCCGAACAAAACAAAAATCTATTTGATTTTGAAAGATGTCTGCTTATTTTTCTTGACTTTAAAACGTATAAATAAATAAAGACTGACAAAATATGTACAAAAGCGATGACAAACAGTCTGATTGAGTGGTGACAGCCGTTCGCGTTGTTGTTGCTAGTTTTTATTTCTCAATTATGAGTTATTGACTGATGGCCGGCCGGTGCGAATTCAGTTGGTTAATTAGTTGCAAAACTTCTCTTGTCCGAATTTTAAGTTCACTATTTCATATTGAAAATAAAAATCATGCCTAAAGATGTACAACCGGAAAGTATAAAATAGTCGATACAACAACAACAGCAACAACAAAAATCACATCTACATACATACATATGTACACATGTATGTATATACAAGTGGTCTAGTTTCAGAGCACGAATTTACACATGACTTGAGTACGCCAGCTTCAATCCTATTGAAGAAATAGCCCAGCGAGCGCACGCAGCGAAATAAGCACATGAACATGTAAACTGTGTGCCGCATAGAACAAAAACATTTCGATAATTCCAATAGCAAATTACATACTACATAATCCTGTACAATAGCAAAACAAAGAATTGATCATATGCAGCACAATGACACTTCTTTGTTACACTAAATATTATAAGACGGGGTTTTTTTCCCCCTCAAATTAATCATATTTGTTTAATTTGATATTTTGTTTCCATATGGTTAGAACGCATCCCTGTTTTTTGCCTACTGTCCAGCAGAAAACATGTGGAAAATTTCTATGTCATTAATATATATACATATATAAAGCAGAATGTCTGCTTATTTGTTTATAGCAGATAGGAGACCAGGCCGCTGGATCAATCTTCCTGAAGTTTTCCCAACATTTAACTGGGACTCTCTGGGTGAATTAAAGGCTAGCTTTTTTCCCCCGCACACTCTGTTAAGAATACTATTCTTATAAAAAGGGAGTTTATTTATAGCGGTTCTCGCGCTTCGCATTAAAGTGCTATTGCAGAGCTGCTTAAATCCTGCTGAATTTAAAACTTGACAACAACAAGATTTACTAAATTAACAACCTCTGCAATACGAAAAACAGTAGTAGATTTAGTAAGCGTAGCAAGTACATTTATTCACAAGTATGAAACAGCTGATTCGGTATGTTTACAATACCCAAGAAAAAGTCGCTCACACTTAGAAGTTTAAAATGTACTAATAATATTTAGAAGTATTTTAAACATAATACAAAAGAGTGAAAACCGCCCAGTATCTAGAGCCTGAAAAATAACTTTTATTAACTGAATTAATAACAATAGAAGGTCGAAAAAATCGCAAAATTAATCCGAATATTTTTCAAATTGATATCTCTGCTTAAAATTATAGGGAATTGTTTTTCAGTTTCTGCCTATTTTGAAAATCAGATTATTTAAAGTCATGTGATTTCTGAAAACAATTTGTTGATTTTGTTCGCGGCTCTGGTGTTGTTTTTTTCTTTTGAACTAAAAGGTGAAAAGTACTGTTTAGTATATAATTTATTAGTCTATTTTGTTAAAATAGTACTATTTTGGATTTTAGAAATTTGATGATTTGAAAACATGTCGTGCTTGTTTTTATGTCTTCTGCTACATTTGAGATACGATTTGAAACCTCGAATACTAAGCGGCACGTCTTTGACTACATCAAATCGTAAATGCGCACTGTCCGAACAATTTTTGTAATAGCCGTGGTTTTGCGTTTTTTTTTTGTTGTTATTTTACTATTATTATTTATATTATTTTATGATCTTTTATACAACGATTTTTTGCTCTACAGTTTCTTAATTTAATAGCAACTTTTTCGTTACAAACTGTCAATTTCATCAAACCTTGAGACAGATAATTCACTAGACTTTGCGGTTAAAGTTCATGTTAATTACAATCATGGAGGGCGAAAAGGGGCCTGACTATATAGTACATATACATATATGTACACATACATGTATATTTATTTTCATTTATTGTAGATTTGTCTTTTTTCTTTGCCTTTAAGAAAGTCAGGCAAACGTACTATTATGGGCACAAATATCCCAACAACTATTTGTGTGGCATTTTTCGTTTTAATCAGACATGTGACTCATATATGATGCATCCATATGTTGAAATAACGATTTCCTGAAAATACAGCAATAAAATGTATAAAAATAAGTAATAAAACTCTCTTAAATGAAATATTTTTAGTAAATTATTTTTGAAATTGCTACGAATAGGTGTGAAATAAATATGATTGTAGAAAAACTCACTCGCTGGCAAGCAGAGCCCTATTGCAAAGTCAGCCCAAAAGGGCTTATGAGCAGCAAGAAAAAGACTTTTATATAATTTAGGAGCAAAATATATGTATAATGAAGAATTGCTGTCAAGTGAAAACACATTCATTACCATAAAATGCCTCAATAAGTTCAACAGAAAATCGTATCAGATTGTCACACCAAGAGTATCATAAGCGTCAGTATATGAGCAACATATGAGAGCTCATATGCAGTTAGTTGGCCCACGAAACATGATACAAAATGTTGGCTGGGATGAGCATATGAATGTGTATTTCTTCGCCCAATTATTCATAATCAATACGTGGAGGGCTGCGTTTGAATTGAACACATTTTGTATAAAACGGCAATCACGTCCATGTGCCACCTTTAAGCGTACAATTTCGTACCCTGATATATTTCGGTGGTTTTCCACTCTGTATGTATGTACATACATGCATACATATGTGCATGTATTTGTTGTTTTTGTTATTGGTATAGTTATCGGTTGATTGTATTTGTTGACTTGAATATCGTTAGTAAAAAAGATTGTAGTAAAACCGAATATCACCATTTATTCCGTAAAAAATAGAGCTTTAATACGAACGTGCCATTTTTCGAACACGCTTAAATTGAATTGTGACCGTTTAAGGAATAAAAAACGAGAAATAACTGAGGAAACAAGTGCGAAAAATATTTTAAAAGTAATAATTTAGCAAAAAAAAAAAGAAACAAAACAACAAAACACTGACAGCGATACTTAAACGATGGAAAATTCAAAGAAATATTTTAAACCAATCAAATACATTTTTATTACAATTGTTATAAAAATGAGTGAAAAAAGCTACTTAATCGAGCAAAATAGTTTAACTGTGTAATAAAGGGAAACCTCTCGCCAATAATGTCCCGTTATGTATGCACATATGTATGTACTTATATATGTACATATGCATGTATTATGGCCAGTGTATACTGGACATTGTGTCCATATGAAGCATTTAATCATTTGTACGATTCGAAAACAATGGAACCAACTGTGGAACCAGACAAAAATTGAAAGTTCCATTTGCAAAAGTTAAAATTTTGAAGATGAAGTCTTGAGTTAATTTCTGTCGCAACATCCACAACTTTCTAAAATGATTGTGCTTGAAATGAAAAGGCGGTTCTTCTTTTTAACTTAGTGGAGAAAACGGGAGGTTTTCCATTGGCAGGCAACTTTTGTGAAGGTTTTTTTGCTGTGAGACTTGTTTTACAGTTGTGTGCCACTGTGGGGAACAGGTTTTGCCTTGGCTAATGTGAAATAGCTGCAACGTTCTGACATTGTTGGTCTACGTGCGGTGATCCAAATCTCCTGCCGTTGCTGTTATCTTGATTTGAATAGATTTAGATAATGGAGATTGTAAAGGCGAGCCGTGTTAAGTTCGTTAAGAATTTCCGGCTAACAGGTGATTTGTGATATGTGCCGCTTTCCCATACATACATTCCTACCTAAAGAAGTTGCCACCTATAGGCGGTGATAAGCCATAGACGAGTAGAATTGGCTTATGCCATAAGGGCAGGTGCTGCTACAAATCAATTTCACAATCCTACAGACAAATGCCACAAAATTTAATCCAACTTGCTTCATATAGATTCCTTTTGCAGTTTGCATTTCTGACATTATTCAGCTGATGCTCTAATCAATAGACTGGACTGGGAAGACCGATTGCCTAAATGAGATTTGAATTGAACATATTTTCCATTATGAAAATACTTTTGTGATACTACACTTACATACATATAAACACTTGTAAACTTTGAACTACATACGTATGTATGTAGAGTTTATTAATAAAAGCAAAAAATGTTGGTCACGTTAGGCAAAGATCGCATTGTCTGGAAATAAACCATTCCGGCTAATGGCTGTCCAAAACAATAAATTCATTTCATATTTTTTTTGTATTGCGAAATTAAACACAATTCACACACACACAATAATATAACAACAACCTCTAAAAATTAAATAACTTTTATAACATTTGCTTTGCGCTTAATTGTTAAATAAATTTTAGCATTTATTGAAAAAAAAGTCTTAAAATACATCAATTTACAAAGTTTGTATTTGTTGTAGTTGCACAGGAGAAAAACATTCTTGTGGAATAAAAATTTTTAATCGCACACCAATAAATCATCAAGGAAAAATGGCAAAATTTCAAAGTTTTCAAATGACAACAATAATTTTGGCCACTTTTTGCAGTCGTGGTAAGTAAACGATTTAATTGAGATGTCTGCATAAATATATGTATGTATGTGTGTGTAAATACATTCATAGAAATACATACACATGTATGTATGTATGTATGTAATTGAATTTGTTAATTTCATTATTGTAATTTAATTCTGTTTAATTTTTAAGACAGTTTTACGGAAATAAAACAAAGAAAACTAATTTTTAATATAAATTTTAAAGCTTAAATTTGAATGGCGTTAAAGCCCAAAACATATTCAGCATTTGAGGAGGCTGGTACGCGGCTCTCAAGCTAATTCGGGTTTCAATAGGAATTCAGGAATATAAAAAGAAAACACAATTGACAGCTTGACAACTGCTCTTTGGTTTCTTTTCATTTTTTAGACTCTAAAAAGGATATCCTGTGACTCTCAGTATGGAATATTATTTGTGCTCCCAGTGTAATTATAATCTTAAAAAAAAAAGTTTTTAAAGAAAAAATTATTAAATCCCATATAAGTGTAGACTTCTTTGCCGTCAACTGAATTAAGAGTTAATTTTCATACATTTAAGTATTTATTTATTATTGTAGATCAATAGATTTTTACATTTTTACAAAAAACCTATTTTATAAAAACAATTGATTCAGGAATTCAGATATAAAGTTAGACTTGTCTTTAGTGCGTCATTGGTCTCAGATATGCCAATGAGCTGAACATGCGCGCCGGAAAGAATAATTCTTAGGGTATACCCAGCGCTAATAATATTTTAATGACAAGAGTTCAAAGGCGTGGGTTGGTCCTAAGCAGGAATTTAGCATCAACATCACCCTGAATCAGGTCCACAGCAAATGGAGTTGAAAGTGGTTCTTACAGGATCGTTGAAGTTCAGTTGGCCAAGCAGGAACTCCTAATTAACATCACCACGCATCAGCTCCAGCGCAAATAAAACGTTCAGCACCCAACGTCGACTTTATGGAGTTGGCCATTTTATCAAAGCAAATGCAAATACGATACGGCGTTAAGACATAAGAACACCAACCAAGACCACGGAGGCAGTAAATTAAAGTTTTTTAATATAAGAAACTAGAAATTGCTTAGACCAGGGTTTAATAAATCCAAGTACCCCGCAGGCTTCTGTTCGTCATTATAGAGAGCCCAGATCCAATAGGATGTGAACTGTATTTAAAATACCAGTCAGATTCAGTACAATAGGAAGTATGAATCGGATGGTGTTCTGAAAAACGACATGTATTGGCATTTCTTAGTATTTAACTCAAAAAAAAATGTAATTTTCATCATTGAGACAAATTTCAAAAGTCAGCACTTAGTAAATTTTGGCCAAATCGCCAAACATCAGTATCATCAACAACAGTAGGAGGACCATTGTGCAACAACGTGTACTAAATTGGACCCAAGTGACTGGCTAAAGCAACAGCAGAATGTACATGAATGATTTTTGGCATAATATTGCCAAATTTTACCTGTTGAGTTCTTTGTGAAAGATTTGGAGTTGATTTTATGCCAGCACCTGCAGTGGATCAAATCCACTTGAGTGAACAGGGTGGATTGGATCAATCCACCCCGCCATGTGGCTTGCAAGGCACACACAAGTGGCAATTTCTCATAATATGCTGCACGGCACAAATCACATATCTAATTCCTTCTGCTTCACATATTTCGCCAGCAGGCGAGAAAAGACAAGGCACCTGAGTTGGTAGCCCGAAATTCTCGAGAAACATGAGGCATTAACCAGACTCGCCTGTACATACTCCTCAATCTAGTTCTTTGCATAGAAATAGACCTGTGGCAAGGCAACAGCACCTCGAAGATTTTCTTCTTCCTGCTTCTTTAGGTTTAAGCCACAGCCAGAACGTTTCAGCCGCCGATAGGATACTCAACCAATGACCGACCCAGAATGCCAAAAGGCCTGTCGGTCCCCCTTCTGCCAATTGACCTTTGGTGAAGGTTTCGAAAGAACATGCATAATGGATGTCATACATGAAGCTCCTAGAGTTTTGGTTGCTGTGCCAACCGAGGGACCCCTTCCGCTCGATGCCAGGGAATAGAGTCAGACTGCTCTGACTGGGTGTGAAATCGTCAGCACTCAACCTGCCCCCCGGGGATAAGATAAGATTTTAACTATTTCAATGGAGAGTTACTAACGCCTATAGGTGATCACACTTAGCGAACGTCTTATTTGCAAAAACCTTTTCTATTCACAATAGTGGTGAGTTCCAAAATATTAGTTACAGTTGAACGAATCCGACAGGGTGATAGAAGAAAAGAAATTTGCGGCTATACTACAGTTAGTTTGTAACAGTTTTTTCAAGGACTTTTGAAATTGCACTAATTTCAGCATCAATCAGTTCACAACACCCTCAATAAGGGGACACTATGCAGGGCCTTGCTAGTGCATAGTTTCGGGCCACCACAATTGGCCATTATTCGCACCACTGACAAGACAGTGAGTCTTGTGATATTGTGCGATTTGTAGCGTGCATTGCAGGAGCTTTTGGTACTTTCAGTTGCACATTTGTTTCCCCACCCATACCAGCTCCACAAACTGCCGCTACTTCTTGACTTATCACAAGAGCAGTAGCGTCGTCGTAGTCAACAAGTTTTGCATGAGTGCGTGTGTACGCGAAGACAACAAGTTCTTTGTGCTTTAGCAAAGTCTTTATTGTCGTTTCTCTCTCTCAAAGAGTAATTTGAAAACCAACAATCAGACTTAGTCATGTATTATGATGTTTTGTTCTCCAATCGAATACATGTATGTATGTATGTATGTGCTTCTATTTGAATAGCATTTATAATGAATGGCATGATTGCAAATCGTTTCGAGTTAATGCAGTTTTTTTTTTTTGTTCCAAATCTATTTAATTCAAAAAGTCATATGAATTTATTAAACAATAATAGAGGAAAATTACCGAGTGAAAACACTCACAATCATGAATCAACTAAACTTTTAGTTGTGATCAATTTAATGAGCCTAAAAGCAACGCTATACGAGTTCAAATCATTTAAAATAAACAAAACCAGCCAGCCAATTTAACACTCGTAATCGCAGTCACTGGTTTTGTTTTATTCGTTATTTCGTTTTTACATTCGGACAAAAGATTTTTCATGACAATTTCAGGAATGCACATTAAAAAGCTGAATTGCTATGAATTGGTTTTCACAATTTCGAAAGGAAATACAGTTGTTCATACATACACACACATATATATCTGTACATATATCCACATATATATATACTTGTGCATTTAAAATCGAATGTGTGTTTGTTTGTTTGTTTGTTTGTGTGTGTGGCTTGTAGGAGACCAGGCCGCTGTAGCGGCGATCTTCCTAAAATTTCCCCAACATTGAACTGGGAGTCTCGAATATGGCTACTTTTGTTTCAACCACGCCTACTTTTACGCCCATTCCTTTAAATTATGTTACTCCTTCTACGTACATACATACATAGATTTCAACAGATTTTATAATATAAACGAGCATAACTTCGCCATTTGTGGACCACTTTTCGTAATCCTTTTTGCCGATGGAAGAGGTCTACTAAAATTTGTTTTGTGTAAAATAAAGACTATCAAATTACTTTCGGGTTTTTGGAACAATTTTCGAAATTTGTTTTTTGGTAGCAGGCGGGTAACGGGTGTCACCAACTGCCCGCTCCAATAATTCATTAACAAATAAGTTTTCTTTGCATATGGGCGATTTTTTTTTGGTTTAAGTTGAGGGATAGCAAAGCCCGCCGGGTTAACGTATATTGTTAATAATAAACGGGTGTTTTTTTTTCTTGTTAGAAGTGTTTGAATTAGGAACATTTATTATACTAAACTAAAATGGCAACTCAGGCCATTAGATGTTTTCTGACACCAAAAATTAAAAACTCAGAACTGAATATTGAAGTCTTTATGATGACTGGAAAATGAATTTTCTGTGGCAATTAACTCGAGCAGGTCAACACTCGTTTACTCTGTTCAAAAGTCTCGTAACTAGCCTCGGATCTCTAGAACTACACGAGTATTATTGGCTCCAAGGTTATTTTGATTTCTAAAAAAGACAACACCATGTGACGTAAGCGTTGCCAATGATTACTCTTTCAATAACTTGATCCTTTTCTTCACAAAATTGAATGGATTTTTAAAAATCTTTGATCAACGCAGAATTTGTCAATCTATTTATTTGTCAGTTTATAACTTGTACAGTAAATTTGTAGGTTATAACTGCACAGAATGGACGGAGTAGCGAATACATGGAGTGACATAAAATTCCTCAAATGATCCGCAAAACACTATCTGAGGGTATCTGAGGCAAATCTGACAACCAGTGCAAGCCACGCGGAAAACTCTAGAAGTCCAAAATCCCCCCAAAAAAAAAAGCCTGACCACACTTGAAAAATAATTAAGACGCGAAAACTGTTCTTCCTCAGCAGCCAAGAGGTGCTTTACGATTGCGAATTTTTCCATGTTTTAACATAAAACAAACTAATACTTTTTGGTTGTCACTTAATGTGGAATTCTATTTTGTACTCGTTTGTCAGCAGCACAACGAAACTGAAAAACTTGGGACCAACCACATGTGCCGACACATTTTCAATTGAGCAGAAGCAAAACAGCTGATTCAGAACAGAAGGGAACACAACGTAAACACTAATTCTGCCATAAGAACCCAATATTTATGTAGTACCTGTTTAGTGGTTGAAGAAGAGTAAAAAAAGTTGGAACTTGGAATCAATTTATTATTCATTTCTATATCTTGTAACTCTCATTAATTTCAAAGTATTTCAGCAACATAAAAGATCGCTAAAAGTGCTCGAAAATTGCGCTTTCTGCTGACTAATCTTAGTCGGAATTTATCACGAAATTGCTAAATTTTTCGTTTGGTATAAAAAGTAACAAATAAATTCTTATTGTCTTTAACTTTTCATGAGTAGTTTTGCATTGAGCAGATTTCTGTGTAATTTAGCGATATATTTGGGAAATACTTGGCAACAGAGAAACGTAATTGCTCGTAATAAAAGATTTAAAATTCTTGAGCCATCTGCCGCGCCCTGGGCTCTGTTTGGACTAATACGAGGCGGCGTAAGAAAAACTTTCTAGCGAAAATTAATTTGATTTGCTAAAATTAAAGCACCCTTTAAAGTCTTTCTGGAACAAACTTCAGCGTCAGTAATTTATTAAACTTACATTTATTTAAATAAATTTATATTGATATGCAAATTATAAATGTAATTATTTTTAATATTCGAATTTAACTGGTAATTGTGGGGCCGATAAACTTTAATGGGAATATTTGGTGAAATTTTAATAATAACAAAAATTGAATAGTTTAAATAAAAGAACATTTTTCTGTAATTCCTTCTTCCAGTTCCAGCCGACTCAGATTTTACTTACTTTGGCAATATGGGACCGGATCATTGGAGCGAACACTTCAATCAGTGTTCGGGTAAACATCAAAGTCCCATTAACATTAACGATGTCGATGTGGTGGATCGCAACTTTTCGAAAATGATTTACAAGGAATTCGGCAAATTGCCGGCGGAGACTTCGATTTTCAATAACGGCCATACGGTCCTAGTAAAAATGTCATACGAAAACGAAATGCCCTCCATAGCGGAAGGACCTTTAGAGGGCAAGGGCACGTATCAATTTCAACAGCTGCACTTTCACTGGGGTGAAGATAATTCGGTGGGCAGCGAGGATCGCATAAACGATGTGGCGTATCCCATGGAATTGCATGTGGTTTTTCGAAATTCAAAATATGCCAGCTTTGAAGAGGCCGCCAGAAAAGCTGATGGTGTTGCGGTGCTGGCGGCGTTCTATAAAGTATGAAAGAAAACATCTCTTAAAAATTTATACATACAAACATTAGGCTGAAGCCAATTTGGGAAAATTTAAAGATTTTTTTCCGCCAGATAACAAATTTCGGGATATCATGGGTCCATCCATATAATAACAATATCTATAGAACTGAACAATTTCTTACAATAAAGTTTCACGCTTTTTTCAGGTGGGCAACTACAGCAACGCGGAATACGATCAGCTGACCAGTTATTTGCAGCACATTCATGAGCCGCACACCAATGTTACACTAACGCCGCCCCTGGGCTTATTCAGTTTCCTGTCGGACGATTTGAGTCATTATTACACATATATTGGATCGTTGACGACGCCGCCATGTAGTGAAGATGTCATTTGGATTGATTATTCAAATCCCATAGAAATTTCACCCGAAATGGTAAGAAGAAACTTGATATCTAAGATTCTCTTTATCGCAAAATTTACACACGTACGAGGCGTGTTCAAAAAATAAGGCGCTCTTTCAAATTCGTATCACATCGTATATTATCTTATAGAGTTTGTTTGTGAGAGACAGAGGGGAGAGCTGGCGATGTTGTGCTCTCAAAAAACGGATTTGAATGAACTTTCTTCAAATTTTGCTTCAAAAATGGATGCAAGGACTTAAAAGCTTACAGTGGAATACGCTGATTGTAGTCGGAAGATGTGACGCCCTGAGCACGACCCAGTGCTCATTAAGGAAGGGGCACATAGAATCCGTTTGCGGGGACTGTAAGACACGCTGGCTCCAAGTGTATTTTATCTAAGGGGAACTATTCTGAAAGAATAGAAATTGATGAATTTAACAAACTTCTTTTTTTAAACAAATTTAAATTCATCGCATTTTTTGAACAGACCTCGTATGTATGAGCATACATATATATAAATATGTTTCTTTTTAGATCGAACGTTTCCGTTATTTAAAAACTTTTGACGGTTCTTCTCTGACTCACAACTTTCGACCGGTCCAGCCACTCAACAATCGCCAGGTTTATAGATCAATGTCCGCAACAAGTGAAAATAAAAACGTACATTTCGCCAGCGATACTTCAGCGGCAACGTTGCCATTTGCCAGCTTAACAACGATTATAAGTCTGGCTCTAACAACTGTCTTAAATCCACATTAGCTTAAACTTATTGTAAATTAAGCAACATTTTATTTATTGAATAGTAAGAAAATAATCTACATACATACGTATTTGATTTATTAATAATTATAATTATTTATGATGATATCTGAGTGCGTTTTTTTATACTTAAAGTCTCCATATCCAAAATTTGTAAACTTATAAAATTATGTCCTGCTTCAAGTACAATGACAATGAGAGAAGAATAAATATAGAAGAATTTCCTTTGCCATTGTCGGCAAAACCCGCTCTCAAACAAGTGGAGTTCGTTGAGCCAGTCCCTTCTCGACTGCCAGTTCGAACATCTTTGTTTTTCAATAAAATCTGCATTCAGTCATTTTTAACATTTCAATTTTAAATCTTTTATTACGAGCAATTACGTTTCTCTGTTGCCAAATATTTCCCAAATGTATCGCTAAATTACACAGAAATCTGTTTGGAAAATCTGCTCAATGCAAAACTACTCATGAAAAGTTAAAGACAATAAGAATTTATTTGTTACTTTTTATACCAGACGAAAAATTTAGCAATTTCATGATAAATTCCGACTAAGATTAGTCAGCAGAAAGCGCAATTTTCGAGCACTTTTAACGATCTTTTATGTTGTTGAAATACTTTGAAATTAATGAGAGTTACAAGATATAGAAATGAATAATAAATTGATTCCAAGTTCCAACTTTTTTTACTCTTCTTCAACCACTAAACAGGTACTACATAAATATTGGGTTCTTATGGCAGAATTAGTGTTTACGTTCTGTTCCGTTCTGTTCTGAATCAGCTGTTTTGCTTCTGCTCAATTGAAAATGTGTCGGCACATGTGGTTGGTCTTAAGTTTTTCGGTTTCGTTGTGCTGCTGACAAACGAGTACAAAATAGAATTCCACATTAAGTGACAACCAAAAAGTATTATTGGTTTTATGTTAAAACATGGAAAAATTCACAGTCTCTGGGCTGAAGAACAGTATCGTAATTATATCTTAAGTGTCGTCAGGCCTGTTGTTGTCTATATTATATGTACATATTTGTATGCATTTTGCAGTGCGAAATTTCTAAAAACTCACTGTGAAAAAGTGGCTCTACTTTTTAATACACTTTCACAATCAGTAACACATTTTTTGTTTGTATGCGGCGGGCAGAGACTTTTTAATTGCGCAATTAACTATTCCCCATGCCTTTATTATAGAAACACAAGTACACAAAATAACTTCTCAAATAGTAAGTAAAATTTTCATGACAGTAACCTGTTCAAAACCACAAATTACCATTCGGAAATACATATTGATTACATTTGTAATTGGTTTTGTAAAGAGGTACTCACACACCAGCATCTAATTACGTATGTATGTATGTATGTGTGTATGTATTTTCACAGTAAATCGCAAAAATTGAAATATATACTAAATGCGGTTCTAGCAGCGGGGATAAAAAAAACAAAATTATTATCTACTTTTTTTGGGTCAGTACTCAAAAGTCGCTAGATATGCAGGGCTTTGTACCAGAACTAAGTTATGAGGAAGGTGAAAGAAGGAGTTTTTACTGCGTATTGCAATGATAAGTGTGTCAGCATTTAACTAATGATGACTGGTTTAGTTTCCAGTGTACATACATACATACCTGGCTGCCTTCCTTCGACAATGCACAGTCGAAGAACATCCATCAGTTAGTCCAACATCCAACATAGACTGCGTTTTTGTATGGCCTGTCTTGTATTAATATGGATTCGTTTGTTGGATTTTTTAGTGCTCTTATGTCTATATGTATGTATGTATGTATCGTTGTGTAGGTGTTTTTAATGTTATTGTTTAGTTTTGTTTTTTTCGCTGTGCTCTGTGATAAGCATCGAACCTACATACGACCACCAAAAGGTTCAATAATTCATCCATCAGCAGAGTTTACTTTGTGCCGGTTCACACACAAGCAAAGAAGGAATAACATCTGTGGCGCAAATAATATAAAATAAAAATAATTTTTTGATGCAAATTTACCAACGTAAAAAAATCTGTCGTATGATTTTTCTTCTCATTTTTAAAATACGGAGATAATTTCATATGATTTTCTCTTTGGTTTTAAGTACAACTTGTATTACCGTCTAAGTCCCCTTGCAAAACTACGATTTGTTTATACAATTTTTTTTTTTTTTTAATTTTAAAGGGCTAAAATTTACCGGCACGTCGCAAACTGCATACATATGTACTTACATACATTCCATTCAAGCCATTCCCTTACGATTTTTGCCCTAAGCTTCGGACTTCCATCCTGTTGGAATATCACTTCTTCCTCTGGGTCAGCACTTTTGTCAACGAATTCGGGAATATTGGCTTCTAATATGCTCAGATAATCTGCTTTTCTCATTATACCTTCTATTTTTATCAAAGGAACCAATATGCCACCAAGTAAAACAGGCCCACATCATCAAACTTCCACCGCCATACTTCATTGTTTATTTGACTTGGTGTTTTTTAAGCGTTCATAGGGGCGGTGCCAGTGATATTCCTTCCCGTCGGACTGGAATCTATTTATTTTGGTTTCCTCAGACCAAATAACCCTTTTGCAGTATTCGACAGTCCATTTTTGTGCGCTTTACAAAATTTAAGCCGAGCCTTTACATTTTGACCAAACAACGTAGACTTTTTTTGTTTAACGGCTGATATGAGACCAGTTCGGCGAAGAGCTCTTCGAGCTGTTCAGTCGCTCACGGTTTTGTTTATAGCAGTTGTAGCCTGTTTGGGTGTTTTCACCTGTTTGGAGGTGTTCATATACTCCATAGTTCTGGCATCACGGTTCGAAAACGTACAAGGTCGTGATTTTTTTGCAGTATGTGGGCTAAATTTTTTTTTATTTTTCTTACCAGTAACACTGTTCACTGACAGATTCCCAACTTTTTGGCAATTTCGCTACCTGAATAATTATTACTTGTCATTACAACTACTTGGTTTTCCAAAAAATTGGATATTTTTCTCACATTTTAGCAAAAAATTGGAGAAAACTTAAAAAAACTTTTTAATAGTTTTTAATATGCTATAAACTGGTTAATTTAATAGTTTTTAGAAAAACAATTAAATAACAGTTAAATTCATCGCCATTTGTCCATTTATTTGTGGTGCCAGCTTAAATGAACTTCAACGTGCAAAAGTGGATACATTGTCATTTTACATAAATTTGTTTAAAACTTAACATTTACGTATGAAAATCATGAATTTTAATATATTTTCTTGATTTTATTATTTTATTGAACACTTTAAATGCAAAATCATATATATTTTTTAAATTTTGTGTGTTTTATTTGGTTTGTAAGTCATATGTGTAAAACATGTATCCATGTGTGCTCGCCACTGTATGTACATACATATGTATGTCCAAAAAATTCACCTCACCAGTTAAAGGTTAAAAATGCCTCAAACTCGAATTAAAAAAACACAAATTGTTTAAATAAAATGAAAACTATTTATTTGTTAATATTGAAAACTTTCTTTCTTTCTTTCTTTAAAAGTCCATGTAAACAACTGCAAAACTGACAGAATGACAAGTTTATTACAAAAAAAAAAAAAAAAACCTGAACACGGGTCTGTAAAAATTTGGATTTTTCTCATTTATCGATTGCACTGCACATTTTGTAGTTGTTCATGGGTTTTAAATCTCTCTTAATATTTACAGTTATTTTTATACATGTACATACTATATGTGTGTGTGTGTGTGTGTTTATGCTTTTTGTTTGTTCCTTTAACGATTATAATCCAAAGTAAATTATGATTACATTTATGCATTAATATTCTACTGTTCCTATTTATATTACATATGTACATATATACATACATATGTATGTATGTATGTATGCATTTATGTATTGTATGTATTAACATTTTTTTTTTAGTTTTTACAATGTCTGTCATTAATAATTACAGTAGATTTTTAGTTTTTGTGTCTTCATTTTTTTTTTTAACAGATTAGTGGTATTTGTTCTTAAAATTTTATGCTTTTAAATAACTGTTTGTTGTTGTCGTTTTATTTTTATAAATAAATATTTATTGCTGTTTGTTTTAGGGCCAGTGAGTCGCTGTCGACGTCACACCAACTTTGCACAAAAAAAACCGCTGTTTGCGTTTGTCTACTCGATATGTGTATGTATGTATGTATAAAGTACAAACATACATAAATTAAAATGGAGTAGAAGTGTCCGATCTTTGCGGCGCACAGGCAGCACCATTAAATAAATAATAATTAATTACATATATATGTATGTATATGTACATATGTATGTATGTATGTATATGTACATAAGCTGGCAAAGCGTTCAACGTGAAGAGGGCGAGACACTGTCCCCGTGTAATAACACAGAATTTTTGTTGCTTTATCAAGCCCATAGAAGTACAACTTTTTTCATCGTTTTCTTGTTTTTGGGCAGAAGTGTGTGTGTGTGTAAATGAAAAATCGCACCAAAATAAACTCAAAAATAGATATATGTATGTATGTATGTACGTACGGGTGTACTTATATTTAAGATTAATTTTTGCTATTACTGAAAGGAAAATAGGAGCGTGAACCATGCTATACATATACATAAACAGTACATATGTACATACATATCGCCATATGATTTGAAAATGGCTGCGAGTGATAAAAACATTCCAAAACGAATTTTTTTTATGATTATGATGCATCGTCTCAAAATTTAGGTAACTGGAAAATCTTTCTTTCTAAAATCTCTAAAATTCCGCCAGAACCGTGTTTTTTAATTCCACTTAGATCTCTTTTCGGTTCGATATTTCAGCAAGTTAAGGAAGGCTGATACTGAGTTCAGCAATTTTGTACAATATTCTGTCAAATTGCATAGAAAAGTGTTTCGTACGAAGTGTTTGTGAAATGAGTTTGGAAAAGCAAGCAGTACTGAGTTCGCTTAAGTGCAAAACATGCAAAATGTATCTGGCAACATGTTTCGTTATACAAATTGTTTCTGCATCATTTATTTTTCCAGTTGCAAAATAACAGAAGAAGAGCTCTTTTCGCACGATATTTGAAACAACTGTTAGTTTTTCATACTAGAGATTTTTTCTTCTGCCGAAAAATACTTTCAATACAACTTGGGGCTTCTATGAGATCATTTGGCAATATGTATGTACACACATACACACATACATATATATCTTTGACTGACTTTGATTATTCAAACAAAATGTTCAAAACTGGCCCTAACAAACGTACATACATAGAAAACATCGCATAAGGATTAGTGTGGAAGGCGTAGCCTAACAGCCTGCGTACACCAGTTACGCTTGTGCGTCCCGTCGCACAGCAATAAGTTTTCTCTCCGGATTTGTTTTGCCGCGATAGATCTTCCTGTTTTTAGGGAATTTTATAGACCGTTTTTAGGGAATTTTATCACGTTTTTTTTCATTTTATCAGGCTTTTGAAGGTAGTTTTGACTCTTACGACTTTTAACCGGGTAGAAAGCTTTTGAACTCACTCTCTCTTTCTCTCTTTCTCTTTTCCCGAAATTTGCATATCAAAATGTTATCGGCAAAAATGTTTTCCACTCGATACTTGGCATTTAAGGAATACTATTTATGTACATATTTATGTATGTATGTATGTGTCTATACATGCAGGACTGTTCTGAAAATCACATGTGATTTTGCGGTGCTCTGAAAATCCCTGTCGGTGTGATTTTGCATTCCGCCCGAATTCACAACAAAATTCAAATTATGCATTTTTTTCGAGCATAAAAGGTGGAGTTGGAGTTTGTTTAATATTCAAATGATTAGTTTTAAATAAAATAAGCAACTGCATAAAAAAGTGGCTAAACAACACATTGAGTACTTAAATTGTTATGACACTTAAAGTTTGTAGAAAAGTCCAAAAAAATAAGAAAATGGTTTGAGAAAGTTGTCAACCGAGTTGCAGGTTTTTCAAATCATAAATACAGAGAAAAACTTTCTTATTTGTGTTTGCAAATCACTTTTATAAAATGTGATGCAAAATTCAGGTGATACAAAAAACGTATTATTTATTTTTGCAAAAGATTCTCCTCAAGCGTTCTTGATTTTTCTATCTTGTATGTTTCTTTTCTTAAAACAAAATTATTTGCGCAGCGGCCGTTCCAATTTGCTTGGAAAAACTCAAGTTAATTGTTGAAAGAAAGAAAGAAATGATCACTTACAATGTTTTGAAAACTCTTGTTATCAATTCCTAAATAAAGACATTTCAGTGAGTCCAAAGAAGATTTTCTTTAGCAAAATGTAGTCAATACTTTTTAATGGCTAAAAACAAAAAATTTGTTTTATGAGTGCGTGAAATATCAAGCCACTTCGTGCCTGTACGGAAATATCAAGTACACGCACACATATATATATATATATATCTAGTTGAAGCTCTAAAACAAAAGACTTGTTTTATATTTTAAAAGAATTCAACTTGGAATTAATTCAATATCAAACAGAAACAAACTCCAAGCAGTTGGTTCTTTAATTCACACATTTAGGCAGCAGAGATTGTTAAACTTTGCATTATTATTGATTCGAAAACAGTGTTTAAAAAACTGCGTTCAAAGTAGCAGAAAAAGGGGTAAGATTTTTGGCTTTCTTGGACTTTTCTCAATCTTCATTGGCCAAGCACAAACTTTTATTTATGCTTCAACTTCTCATAGTGCAAATAGTGGCAGTTGAGTCACCAACAAAAAGCCAAACCCCGACTTGATCCAACAAGTTTTGCTTTGACTGACTTCCTTCCACTTTTAATAAATCCCGAAGTTGAAGCTGTAAATATGAGGAGTTTTTTTTCTGATTTGCCTACGAATTTGTATATATTTAAGTTTAATTGATTTCTATGGTTTCATGAGGACAACAATAACAAAATATGAAAAAAGCAGACACAAAAGAAAAACAGCACATACATATTTGATAGCCGCAAACAGCTGCTATAACTTGGCGATTTGTTAAGTCTTACAAACCAAGAACAGTTCGAACATGTTCGTTCGTTCGTTGTTGAAGTGCTTTGTTATAATATAACCGTTCGAACATCCGTCCGAGTGTTGAAGCGTTTTGTAGTCTTTGTAGATACATATAAATACATACATATGACTTGACTGCGGCTGTTTGCACTTTGAGAAGTTGAAGCAGAAACACAATCACACATACAAGAAGTTTTTAAACGCTGTTCCGACACAGCTTCACACAGAGTTTCCTCAACAGATATTGGCCACTGTGCAAACGATGCAAATGCGAACATAATTACTTTGTTTTTGCCCACAACAATAAAATGTATTTACAACTACTGGGCTGCACTAAAAAATATATGTACATACATCCCCACACGCACTCAGTTGCCAGCAAACGTAAACAACAACATTTGATACATTTAGTGCCATGTTGTTGTTGTTGGTTGTAGAAAACTGAAGTGTTTAGATGTTGAAAGGGAATAAAACAAGTCACATGCGCCGTTATTAATGAAGTTGTCTTTTTAATTGAACGACAAATGCTTGACACCAGGTCTGAATTAATGGCATGAATATTAGAGCGGCACGCGGATCAATGACTTTGCCTTTGCCGCCCACAGGTCCACAGATGATGAGTTTCCGCACAGCCCTCGTCGTGGTTATGCTGAGTTTGTTCACGAAATCCATCCCACAAGAAAAACATTCGCCTGATCTTGATGACCAAATCAAGTCACCCTGCCGGCGAATTATTCATGCCCTACTACAAACGTTCGTGCAGCATGTGTGTAGCGTGGCCACTCGCTCTGTGTCCGCCCCTCGTTCAAAGTAAATCAATTATAATCTTTCTTTGGCGCTCAAATGCGAAGGTGGGTGGTCTGGTCTCGCCAACAACATCATTCCGCCATTGAATAATTGTTAAGTGTTAATAAATAAATATAACGGGTTTTGGTGTGTTTCGTCTTTATGCCGATGTTTTGTAGGTGCTACCTTAACGCTTTGTCATTGTCTCCTACTATTCTCCTAATCACAAGTAAAGGGTGGGGGGAGTGCAAGTACCGAATAATTTTTCAAGTTATACACATTTCAACGGACTTTAGACATGCCGCATGCCACAACAACGAAAGATATTCGAATTTCTTGCCATTTGCTTTTCTGCCTGAAAATTTCGCTGCCATTATGAAAAATGTATGTGGATTGTTAGTAAGAAAAGTTGTTGGAACTTGCGTGGGTGGCATGTGTAAACTCTGAGCCAGTAACAGAAAAATGGCTCTATACTTTATTTTTTATTAAACATATGAAGAAAATTCCAAAATTTTCGAGACGCACGCAGCGTAACGTTTGCCAGTTCAGCAATTTTCCTCCAATGTTTCAGAAAAGTATATATAAGAAATTTGAAAAGTATGGAGTTTTGTTACGAGTGGCAGATGCAGCAACTCGCACAAGATTTGCCGGCGAGCGATAGCGACTCTCTGTTACATACAAATCATAACATGCAACGTACAATTAATGACCGTGTGGAAACAACAGCCTTTTCGTTTATTACGAAATTGAAAGAAAAATGTTCGTATGCCAGCCAGGCTTCCAAAACAAAACATAACATATAAATTAGAAAACACACACAATTTGTATTTGTTAAAAAGATCAAGAAATTTACTTGGATTCTATTTGCAAAAAATATTCAAAGACAAACACAAATTTTGTTAAGAGTTACAAGCAATAAATAATTTAAATAAGGCTTTAGACAAAACGATGTTGGCAAAGTTGTATATTAAAGTTAATTTTTAGGTTTTTTTTGTCCCCCCCTTTAATTTTAATTTAATTTTCATTACAATTACAATTATGTATTTTTATTATTTTCTGCACTTGTTCATGTTTTCCATTAATGTAAAAAAATAATATCGAATTACATGAATATGGTGTGTGTGTGTTTTTTTTTTTTTTTTGTTGTGTGTGTCTGGTTTATACATAAATATTTGGAAAAACCGTAACTTTCTGCTTTCTTGTGTTGTTGCTTAATTTTCTTTTTAATTTAGTTGTTTTTTGTACCATAGTTTTGTCCAAGCTTAAATTACAAATAATAACTAAAAATAAAATAAAGTGGTTTTGTTTTCTATGTATGTGGGTGAGTTTGCAAATTATTGGCTATTTTATATATTTAAAATAATTTTCAAATATAAAATTAAAGTCATAATACTATGAAAACCTTATTGTAAACAAAAAACTATAATTGAAAACAATAAAACCTACTTTAGTTTAAACTTTTTACAGCACTGTTTACAAGTGTTTTGGATTTGTGTTTATTTGCTTTTCGTTTATTTTATATTATATAACAAATTAAAAAATATATATATTCCTTCATTTACTTGTATTTAGGTATTAAGTCATATGTATGTATGTGTGTATGTATGTATATAAATCTTACAATTAAAATGTTGGTTAAAGTATGTTTTTATTTTAAAAAATTCATTAATTAAGTATTTGCTGTTTTCTTTATGCTATAAATACGTTATTACGTTTCAAAACTTTTACTATAATTCTAGCTCTTTATCTGGTTTAAAAAATTCCTTAAATTCATTTTGTGAAATATAATTGTTGTTCTGTAACAGTTTCTTTTCTCTTCTCTTCTCTTCTCATCCCTTTCATTTTTCTTTTGTGAATAAGACAAGTGCCAGCCAGCCAAATAAATATCTATCTTATTATTAAGTCTGTTGATTTTTTGTTCTAACTTTTTTTGTTTAAATTGTTTTTAGGTTTTTGTTAGTTTTAGGCTTAAAAAATAAATATGTATGTATATCTAGTTATTCAAACAAAGTACTAAAATAGTATATGTATGTATTTGAGTATGAGGGCGTACTTGTATGTGTTTTAGTGTTCGCAAGTTTTAATGTTGTACGTAAACTATTTACAGAAAACTATAAGAGAATGTGTTGTTTTGGGCCAGAGGCAATTTAAGAAGATTATATTACATTTAAAACAGAAAACAGTACTAAATAAACCTATTTGAGGTTTTCAAATAAATTATTTTTGTTTTTTTTTTTTTGTTATTGAATTGCCGTTGCGTGACGGCGGTGCTTTTATTTATTTATTGTTGCTGTGAATGATGAAATCCTCCGTAGTTCATGTAACCACCATAAAACATTAACTGGTTTAATATATAGTTGTTCAACGCAATTGATTTCTGCAAATACAATATATAAATACACAAAATTATTTCTAGCTCAACATGAAAAAACTTTTCATTCATTTTTCTTATTATTATTTGAAAATGGTTAATATTTCTTAAGGATGTTGTGGCCACTTGTCGCACTCAAAACCTATGCTTTAAAGCCATGACACACTTCTATCGCCATAAACTTGGTTCACCGTTTTAAGTTGAATATTAAAAAGAAAAATCTACAAATTACTCGATATCAATTAATTTCTAAAAAAATTTATATATATTTTTTTTATTCACAAACCGTTTTGATTGTTTAATACCCTATAAAACATGTTTTGTTACAAACAAATTTCTTTCTTAACTAATTTTGTATCAAATCGACTATTTTCTATAGAAAAATTTTCAATTTTATAGAAAATTTTTCGTTAACAAAAAAATAATTTTTTTTTATAGAAAAGCTTTCAACAGCAATTCGTTAATAACAAATCGATGGCGTTTCTTTAAATTTTTCATTAACAAATCGATTTCTACAATATAAAAAAATATCGATAACAAATCGAATAATTTTCTATAGAAAACTCTTCAATAACAAATTTATTCTGAGAGAATTTTTCAATAACAAATCGATGGGTTTTCTATAGAAAATTTGTCGCTAACAAATCGATGTGTTTTCTTTAAATACTTCTTCATTAACAAATCGATTTCTACAATATAAAAATATATCGATAACAAATCGAATAATTTTCTATAGAAAACTTTTCAATAACAAATTTATTCTGAGAGAATTTTTCAATAACAAATCGATGGGTTTTCTATAGAAAATTTGTCGCTAACAAATCGATGAGTTTTCTTTAAATACTTTTTCATTAACAAATCGATTTCTACAATATAAAAAAATATTGATAACAAATCGAATAATTTTCTATAGAAAACTCTTCAATAACAAATTTATTCTGAGGGAATTTTTCAATAACAAATCGATGGGTTTTCTGTAGAAAATTTGTCGCTAACAAATCGATGTGTTTTCTTTAAATACTTCTTCATTAACAAATCGATTTCTACAATATAAAAAAATATCGATAACAAATCGAATAATTTTCTATAGAAAACTTTTCAATAACAAATTTATTCTGAGAGAATTTTTCAATAACAAATCGATGGGTTTTCTATAGAAAATTTGTCGCTAACAAATCGATGAGTTTTCTTTAAATACTTTTACATTAACAAATCGATTTCTACAATATAAAAAAATATCGATAACAAATCGAATAATTTTCTATAGAAAACTTTTCAATAACAAATTTATTCTGACAGAATTTTTCAATAACAAATCGAGGGGTTTTCTATAGAAAATTTGTCGCTAACAAATCGATGTGTTTTCTTTAAATACTTCTTCATTAACAAATCGATTTCTACAATATAAAAAAATATCGATAACAAATCGAATAATTTTCTATAGAAAACTTTTCAATAACAAATTTATTCTGAGAGAATTTTTCAATAACAAATCGATGGGTTTTCTATAGAAAATTTGTCGCTAACAAATCGATGAGTTTTCTTTAAATACTTTTACATTAACAAATCGATTTCTACAATATAAAAAAATATTGATAACAAATCGAATAATTTTCTATAGAAAACTCTTCAATAACAAATTTATTCTGAGGGAATTTTTCAATAACAAATCGATGGGTTTTCTGTAGAAAATTTGTCGCTAACAAATCGATGAGTTTTTCATTAACAAATCGATTTCTACAATATAAAAAAATACCGATAACAAATCGAATAATTTTCTATAGAAAACTTTTCAATAACAAATTTATTCTGAGGGAATTTTTCAATAACAAATCGATGGGTTTTCTGTAGAAAATTTGTCGCTAACAAATCGATGAGTTTTTCATTAACAAATCGATTTCTACAATATAAAAAAATATCGATAACAAATCGAATAATTTTCTATAGAAAACTTTTCAATAACAAATTTATTCTGAGAGAATTTTTCAATAACAAATCGATGGGTTTTCTATAGAAAATTTGTCGCTAACAAATCGATGAGTTTTCTTTAAATACTTTTTCATTAACAAATCGATTTCTACAATATAAAAAAATATTGATAACAAATCGAATAATTTTCTATAGAAAACTCTTCAATAACAAATTTATTCTGAGGGAATTTTTCAATAACAAATCGATGGGTTTTCTGTAGAAAATTTGTCGCTAACAAATCGATGTGTTTTCTTTAAATACTTCTTCATTAACAAATCGATTTCTACAATATAAAAAAATATCGATAACAAATCGAATAATTTTCTATAGAAAACTTTTCAATAACAAATTTATTCTGAGAGAATTTTTCAATAACAAATCGATGGGTTTTCTATAGAAAATTTGTCGCTAACAAATCGATGAGTTTTCTTTAAATACTTTTACATTAACAAATCGATTTCTACAATATAAAAAAATATCGATAACAAATCGAATAATTTTCTATAGAAAACTTTTCAATAACAAATTTATTCTGACAGAATTTTTCAATAACAAATCGAGGGGTTTTCTATAGAAAATTTGTCGCTAACAAATCGATGTGTTTTCTTTAAATACTTCTTCATTAACAAATCGATTTCTACAATATAAAAAAATATCGATAACAAATCGAATAATTTTCTATAGAAAACTTTTCAATAACAAATTTATTCTGAGAGAATTTTTCAATAACAAATCGATGGGTTTTCTATAGAAAATTTGTCGCTAACAAATCGATGAGTTTTCTTAAATACTTTTTCATTAACAAATCGATTTCTACAATCTAAAAAAATATCGATAGCAAATCGAATAATTTTCTATAGAAAACTTTTCAATAACAAATTTATTCTGAGGGAATTTTTCAATAACAAATCGATGGGTTTTCTATAGAAAATTTGTCGCTAACAAATCGATGAGTTTGTCGATAACAAACCAATTTATATTCAACTGAAAATATAACCATAATAAATAAACAAGTTAAATCCTGTCGAATGACAGAACGCCGAACCAAGTGTTTTTTTATGTATGTAGATAGTTTGCATCTTAAAAATTAAAACACATCCATACACATGTGCGTACGTACGTATGTATGTATGGATGTGTTTCGGTAACCATTTTTAAACAAAACAGAAATTGTCATCTTAAAATATGAAAAATAAATACGTACTAACTTTTATGAAAGAAATTGTTGTGCGATTAAATTGTAAAGACTGAAAAATACTTCTGCATGATGGCAAATGATGAGCATAACTTTTAAAGGTTTTCTTCTTGATTCTGGGATAACATTTGAGTTATTTCTTTGCTTTCGGATATTGTTTTTGTATTTCTTATGAACATGATGTGGATGGTGATGAACTTATGATGAAGAAAGAAATATTGGGTGGTTGCTGATTATTGTGGTGGGTGCTTGTCGACTGTGACAGTGTTTAGGTTTGTTACGACACGCGAAAGCCAATCTCAATCATTTCTCCAGCTTTTTAAAAATTTCATAGCAATAAATAACGATTTACAGTTTTGTAAAAAAATATACACAGATGAATATATATTAAAAACAGACATTTTTAACAAACGAAAGCGCTGATGAACACAATATTCAATGATGATTAATGATAGCAATAAAATAATAGATTTGTTTAGGGGTCCATTTACCGGGGCCTTTGGCTGTTGAAATGAAAAAAAAAAAAAAATAAAACATGTATGAATAATAAAAATATAAAGAAATGCTTTCAATCAGAAAATTGTATCAAAAAATAGATAAAACTTATTAAATCTTTTGAAACAGTTTATTTGGTCTGAAAAGTTTGCACTGGCTCTTCCACTCTTGCGCCGCCACTGACAAACACTCACGCACCCAACATTTTAAAAGAATGTTAAATAAAATCAAAACAAAATTTCTAAACGAGCGCGGCTTTTTTTTTTTTTTTTTTTTTTTTTTTTTTTTTGTTTGTTTGAAAAATGGAATGAAGTTGAATTTAACGTCCTAATATCATTGTGATTATTTTGTAGGAATATCCCAGTCGTGGACAGAAGCATCATCAGGTGTTTGTTTGATAGTACTTACCGGAAATATTGATCGTGCAATGACTGCCGCTGGAACTCAGCCGCCTGTAAATACTGTATATATGTAATTAATGAGTAAAATAAATTATCGAGGGTAATGGAAAACCTGAAGTTGATCAGCATAAGACATACGCAGCAAAACATCCGAGTGCGGCTCCCTAGACATAAGCATATTTGGACGTGGAAACTGACCAACATTCGCTGTTGGTATTTTTCATTTGTTGATCGATTTGATTTCGATGCGTCATTTGCCAGATGATTTGCGATAAGCAAAAATATACAGGGGCACGCACATACACGCACATGAACAAAAATTTCGTTTGACAATGCACCGATTACGATTTTATGATATTTTGCAAACAATCGCACACAGACCGCGACACAGATGGATGAATGGCAGTTTTGTCAATTAAGTTTTACAAAATGAAAGTAAAAGTTAAAAGAAAATGAAGGAAAGAAATAAGAATATAGTTGATTCCGTGTAAATTACAAAAGCCATTCAATCAATATGCATTTAAGAATAAATACTAACGATATTTGCAAAAGACGTGCAACAACTTTGTATTAAACTGAGTTTAAGAAAGGCTCGGAGCCTTTTCCGAGTGAAAACAATTTCACCATTTTCTTTTCTAGTTGTCCGAAATTGACAAAAACGGGTCGCCGTGTACATTTAAAAGCCAATATCACTGACGATATTTTGTGTAGAAAATGTTTCCGATAACATTAATTATGTTTTTCTAAATTGCAATAACAAATCGAAAATTTTCTATGAAAAATTTGTCGATAACATGTCCATCAATTTTATATACAGTGAAACTTCGACATAAAGAACTTCGTTATAACGAAAGGCTGAATATAACGTGCATTTTATTGCGTTCCTTGAAAAAACCTCTTTATTGCAAAGTTTTTCATACAAAAATACACTATAGCAATAACGGACAAATTCTGAACAAAAGAGGCTCCCCTCAATCAAAACGAAATCATAATAAATCCTAAATGGTAAATGATAAACTCGCGTTTTAGAAACAACAACATACATACATATAAATGTATTTAGAAGCGCATTTGTAAAGTTTCTATACAACGAAGTAAGAATAAAATTTAAAGTAAAATCGTAAAGACCCGATATCAGAAGAACGAACAGTTATAACGCTTTTTTCATATTTTTTAAAATTTCGTTACATCACGGCGTTGCTGATTATATTTAAAGCGAAGCAAAAGCTATAAAGAAGTATCTTTGGATCCGCTTGCAATTCGTTAAGTCGAAGTTTCACTGTATAGGCTTATTCGATAGCAGATCTTTGCACAATTTTTCGACTCAATTAGAATAATTTTTAATACGTATCGACTAAAAGTTATTTATTACACTTCGATTAAAGACTTATATCGATTATTTTCTTCTATTTCGACAACAATTGAAATTTTTCTTCAACAAAATTTTTCGCTTTATCGATGATTTTCTTTTGAAAAATTTCCCATAAAACATCGAATTAAAAATATTTTCGACAGCATACCGATCCGTAGCTTTTCGATAATGAATTTATTAATATGCTAAAGATATTCGATAATCGATAACATTCGTTTAATTTCCTTGCAAAAGTTTTCGATGCCATCGATGGTTATTTTCATAAAAAAAAAATTGTTCGATAAGATATTGCCTAAAGGCTTTTCGATAAATAAATTTCGATAGCATATCAATAAAAAGTTTTGCGACAATATCGATTAATTTTCAATAGAAATTTTTCGATAACAAATCATTTTACTATCTCGTTATCAATAAGTCTAGAACATGTGGTTAATTTCTTGAAAATTATTTTTCCGATAATATATCGTTTAGTTTCCTGCAGACAATTTTTCGATAACATTTCGGTTAATTTTCGTTCGAAAGCGATGGCGCACGCAAATGGAGAGGGCCCTCAACTCAACTTGATGTGCGAAATTGCAGGCTGCTGACCAAAGATCGTGCCAGCATGGAGGAGAAGCATGTTGGTTGAGGCCCAGGTCCACCCCGGGACTGTAGCGCCAAAAGCAGAAAAAGGAAGAAAATGTTCAAAAACAAATCGTCAAATAAAATGTTCGTAGCGAAACATTTCATTTTTACAAAATTAATCATTTGCTATTGGAAATTTTTTGATTTCGATAACATCAATTAATTTTCAAATTAGCTAATCGAAGAATGTCGATGACAAATCAGTGAATCTGCTATAAGAACCTTTTGCATAATCGATTTTTATAATATATAATTTAATCTTGTACACACAGATCGTTCCACTTTGAAGTTATGCAATGAAATTTTATTTGATGACTAGAAGATCTGGCTTCGAGTTGCCGCCGCTTGTATTAGAAAACCCAATCATCAAATCAATAGGTTTTATTTCTATTAGTAAATTGTCTGCAAATGCAAAATACACAAACACGACATCGATTTTGAATGTGTTTTAGCGTTTGCTGTGATTTAGTATTTATTCTTAATTTTGCATGTTTTTCTTTTCTTTTGCTAATAAAATTTTACACAAACTCACGTGGTAGTTGAAATCCGGCCTCCGGTGGTTGCTGCTGTGGGGGCAAAGGCAAATGTAAATGAGTATGAGAATGCGCATGTGCATGATATTCTCTCGTCAATCGTATCTGAAAATTTATAGTTTAAAAAAAGTCGTGGCGAATTTCCAAAATTTAGTGTTGTGTTTTGAAAAAGTTTATTTCATTTACAGAAAAAAATTATTTAACTTTTTCCATTAATAATGAACATAACGGGAGGAGTTTTGGAGACAAAAACATTATGAAACAAAATGCTTTTAGCTTTTGGATTTAAGAAAACAGCCGTGTTAAAATTAAGCTTTCCTTACGGTTTTCTAAACGTTTAATGGAGGTTTAAGGGTTAATTGCATAAAAATGGGTTAATTTCGTAATGCGTTTTTGAAAATGCAACCAAACAAAATGTGTATAATTTGCAACTTTTTTTTCTTGTTGTTGTTGTTGTTTTGTATGGCTTGATTAAAAATGTATTTTTCGTATACTATTTATAGTTAAAAAGTAATGCAATAACAAAATGCGTTTAATTTAGTTAATTTAAATTTACTTTTTATGAGTGTAATGATTTTCAAATAACAAAAGAAACTTAAGTCTTACGTGGACTAGGAGGGGAAAGAAAACACACACACACAACGCTCTTAACTTATTAAGCCGAGTTTTGTTTATGTAGTTGCTTCTTATTAAATTTTTCTATTTTTTCTTTCTTTTTCTAACAAATTTTAGGTGAAGTTGATATTCGTGGTTAATTCGCAAAAAAAAAAAATAACGGTAACAGTAACAAATTCAAAAATCCAAATACGATTGAGTGATTGAATGATTGATTTATAAAAATATTTTTGCCTTAAAAAGTGTTTACGGAATGTACAACATACATACATACATACATATGTACATACATACATACATACATACATATATGCACATACATATAATAAAATATGATGATAGAAACAGTTAACTGTGAGTTCTCTTTAAGAATTTTGTCTTAAATTTCTAATTTAGGTTGTTTAATATTCGACAAAAATAAATGAATGTTAGAATTTTGACTTTTTTTTTTAATTTTTTTGAAAAGAATTTAGTTAGAAGAAACCGAAATTGTACTTACCATGTGTTCGTTAGGATCTAGGCCCACATGATGGGGAGGTGGTATACCCAACCGTTCTCTTTCCATTTGTGATATGGCCGCCGGATTAGCATACATGGGAAATTGCGAAGGATGTAGGCCGCTTTGAGTTGAAAATAAACAAATAAACAAAGACATTTAGCTTGAATTAAGCGCGCAGCATAACAACTTATTTACCGTCTGTAATATTCCATCCAATGGGGATCCAAACGCGATTGGCCAGCTGCAGCAGCTTGTGCGTTTTTAATTTCTTCCAGTTCTCTGCAATTTAAAATATTTATTAAAATTACATGCTTTTTGGTTATTATATTCTGTTTTTTTTTTTTTTTTTTTTTTTTTTGGTTCAAATTGTATGAAATTGTTGGCTTAAGAGTCTTAAGCTGCTAAATGGCTTTGAGTAAAACAAAAACAAACAACAAAAAACTATGTATGTACAAGAAATCCAAATCCATTCAATATTGGGGCTTTAAATTCACTGTCAAATGGGTTACACTTTTTGGGCTGACACAATAAAACGTTTAAATCTTTTCTGAACGCCACTTAGCAGGTTACACACTTGGCCGACAAAATTGTAATTAGCTGAAATGATGGTGAATAAGTGAAGTATGTATGTATGTATGTATGTATGTACATGCATTTGAGCAACAGAAATTTTGCGTTTGGAAACAAAATGAAAAAGCTTAGTATAATTTTGAAAAGCGTTTATGAGTTGTGAAGATTTGTTTTTTTGTTTTTTTTTTTTTTTTTTTTTGTAAGATGTTGTGGATACTTTCATTTTGTTATTAGTTATTAATGGATTTTTTTTTTTTTGTAAATACCTTTCTCTACTATACATGGGCCCCATTGGATGATGATAGGGTACCATCTGTTCAACAGGACTAAAATAATTAAAAATTAAAGAAAAACATTAGTTTTTATTTTAACTATTTTTGTTGAAATGATCGATTTTAAAAGAACGTAAGTATGAACAAAATATGTACATGTGTATGTGTGTGGCATCGCTGTGGGTCTGCATTTGTGTTTTTTCATTTCACTTGAAAAAATTTAAAACACAATATACATCCATATCGCACCCTAAATACAAAAGCGGCACAACTCAAAATTTTCCAAAACTGACCTTTTCCCATAAATTAATTCAGGGTACACATCTCTAACTACTGCAAACATTTCTTTCACATCACTATCTTCTTTAACTGGAAAAATACAGTCATGTCTAATGTGTTGCTTCTGCACGATGAACTGAACATAAACCGTTTTTTGTCTCTGCTGAAAATTTTAGTATTTTGAGTTGTGCCCCTTTTGTATTTAGCCTGCGATATATACAATGCAGAAGCGGTTTTAGAGTTTTGCCAATAAAACGTCACACACTGGAAAACCCGGTGCTGGTCGGCCAGCTCGTAGAAATAGCACACACTTCGGTATTTTGTTTTTACAAAATCTAATATTTTTTTCCCCTTTTTTTACTTAAATTTTTATGATTTATTTTTTTCATGATTCCGAAAAATATTTTCATTTATTCAATCTTCATTCAATCAAGCAAAAAAGGAATAAGAAGAAGAAGAATTGTTGTCACCACAGTCGATTTTATTATTTTTGCAGTATAAGAAATGCCGTCTTATTTGTCTATTTTATTTTATATCACGAGTCAATGATTGTTATAACAACTTTTCTTAAATACCAACTACTTGTAGTAACTAATTTTTGGAACGGAACAGAAAATTAAGCAAAGATACACTTGACGGACACTCACCAGTCTTCATTTTTGATACAAGTTATTAATTGAAAAATTGACATCTTGAAAAATTTGCAAAGAAATTGGATTCTCTTAACTTAATGCGCTGGCAAATTTATTGATTTACATGTATTACATTAATTTGTATTGACTTATTTGTCTTGGGATTATAGAACTGAATTCAACTAAACAGACTTCTATAATATATAATTTCTGTTCGATTCTGCTGAAAACTGGGCGTTGTGCCCTGTTCCCGCACCAAGAATTTAAACAAATTTGTTATTTATTCTTGTGTGAAGAATATTAGCGGTTTTCGCTGTTGGCAGTAAATTACTTAGTAGAGCTGGTTAAAATACACAGCATCAAAAATGAAACTGCTGACCTATTGCTTACTTTGGTGCAGAATATGTATAATACTGTTTTACGTAATAATTTTATTGTACATATTCAAATAAAATATGAAAAGAAAAGCATAAAAACACTCTGGACGAGGAGAATATGCAATAAAAGTGGAATAGAAAGAAAGAAATATAAATTGACAAACAGAAGTCGGACAACAGAAGACTCGATCCCTCCGTGCCAACAAAAAAAAAAATCGTACTAAATATAACAGAGTTGTAAACTTATATGATGAAAACCGCTTATATAAATTAGGATCAAGATAATTTATAAATATTTGCAAATTTACAATTGTTGAATGCGACACTTTTATACAGAGTTCAAATATTATTGTATAATTTGTGAAAGTTACGGACGAAAACAAAACAACTTTAATATTTTGTTTATTTTTATTATACAATAAAATTTTAGGAACACTTTAACCATTTAAATCAAATAAGATCTACAGCTTGTTCGTTACTATATGGTCTGCAGAATGAGGTGGCTTGACAACGGGCGAAGTGAGAGTACGGACATGCTTTGTTGAGGTTTTAAGTTCACAAAAACTAAATTGACGTTGTTTCAAAATGTTCAAATCAAAGCAACAAAAAAAAATGTAAACTTATTACGGTCAAGACCACTTTTAAAATATCAATATCAGCTAATAACGGGTTTTATTATTGCAAAAGAAAATCGCAATATAGAGATCAAAATGCACAAGCGAGCTAAAAGAAATGTGTTGTTCTTTCTAAGATTCAGAGAATGGTCGATAAATACGAACGCGTAATTTTTGTATATGGAATTAGTGGGATGCCTCCGACAATCCTATAAGCGGTTATTTATTTTTGGGAATTATTTTCAACTCTTTTGCAAACTGAGAGAGAGGTCCTGGTCGTTCAGCAACCACGATTTTCGTTTGTTTCACTATTCCAGATTATAAAAGAACATAAAAAACTGTGTCTGGCGCAAAACGAGAGACAAAAACAAATCAAACATACCTAAAACCAACATGAGGTCGTGCGTATTCGGAAAGTTGTCGCAAGGCCGGTGTATCTGTGTAGGGAGGTTTAAGTTCTGCTTTTAGTTTTGCCTGTTGTGCTGCCTGTTGGGCAGCAGCAGCTTGTTGCTGTTGCTGCTGTTGTTGCATTTGTTGTTGCTGAAAAAGAAAATCACATTAGATTTTCCAACTGGCCTCTTAATTAAATTACAAACCTGTCTTCGTTCTCTTTCCTTTTCAGCTAATTTTCGATCACGTTCCTCTCGTTTGCGCGCCAACTTTGAATCGGCCACAGGTTTGAAAATCAAATCAGTTCTTGTGCATGAATTGTAATCACCGCGATCGATATGGCGTACAAATCTAAAATGTAGTCGGTAAATAAAAATACCCGTGTCAATACAATAAATGAGAAAAACAAAGGTCAGAGGACATACATAGCAGACTGAGAACGGTGACATTCGGTGTCATCAGGCTTGGCTTCGGGACTAGGACCTCGTGGTATATTGTGCGTTGGACTAGGTATTTCCGGCTCAGGATCTGGTTCAATTTCAATCGGCACTATAATTGTAATTTAAAAAGTAGTTTTTTTATTTGATTTAAGCAACGCCAATTGGTACATATTTTAAACAACTTACATGGTTCTGTGGGATGATGGTGAGGTGGTGGACCTCCCAAACCGGAACTTGCTGAGTGAGCATGGGCCCGCAAAGCATCCATGTGGGACGTGGGCTGGAGTATGTGCGGTTTACCAATTTCTTGAAAAGGTGATGAATGTGGTGGAGGTGGATAGCCTGGTATATGCGAACCCGGATAACCGGCTGGTGGCAGACCGGTTGGAGCTGACTGTTGACTACCTGGTGGTCCGTTTGGCCCTCCACTATTGATATTGCTATTATTCCCCTGTTGTGTCTTTGGTGTTGGTGGTTTATTTTGTTGGTGTTGTTGCTGCTGCATTTGTTGGTGTTGCTGCTGCATTTGTTGGTGTTGCTGCTGTTGCTGTAGCTGCTGTTGGTGCTGCTGCTGCTGTTGTTGTTGTTGTTGCTGCTGCTGCTGTTGCTGCTGCTGTTGGTGCTGCTGCTGCTGCTGCTGTTGATGTTGTTGCTGCATTTGCTGTTGTTGCTGCTGTTGCTGTTGGTGCTGCTGCTTCTGTTTTTCCTGTGCGGCTAACAATGCTGGATCATCGGGCCTTGTTGGTGGCGGCCCAGGCAGACCCTGATGATGTGCAGCTGCCATAACTGCAGCAGGATCCAAGGGACCGCCAGGACCTCCGGGAGGTTTCATGTAAGCAGGGAATCCTGGCCCATATGGACCATATCCATATGGCGAATTAAATGGATTATGATGGTGGGGAGAATAAAACATTGAGGGATGCAAAAGCGGGTGAGGATAAGGTGACTGACCGGGATGTACGCCAATTGGCGGCATACCAGCTCCTGCTGGAATAAGGGGTAATGGCAGTGGCATTTGCGGATGGCGAATAACTGGGGGTGATGCACCCGGTCGTAAGTGCGGAGGCGGTGATGTACCCAACCCCCGTTGGCCCGATTGCGGTCCATACATTTTGCTTAAGGGGCTTGCCATTAATGCGGAAGCGCTGGAAACTGGTGGTGGAGTCATATGCGGTGATTGCTGACGTAAGAGCGCGTGACGGTCACGTTCAGCGACTGCAGCCGCCGCCGCCGATAGTGCAGATGATGATGGGTGGTGGCTAAGTGGCGATTGTGGCACTGGATGTAAAGGACTCTGTCGACTAAGACTACTATGACTCGAAGCCGGGGAGGATGAACGATGGCCAGCACCCGCTGCAGAATTCAAGGAGTTTGGCGCACCTACATTATTGCTGCCAGGAGGACCATTTAGACCACTATTAGGCCCTCCAGGACCCGAATTATTTTGAACGCTAGGACTAGCCCGACTAAATGCTGATGATGGAACAGTGTTTGTTGACGATAACGAGCTTGATGACGACACGGCTGGATTCGCGGCGTGAGAAGGCATTGGTCCGCTTGCTGAAGAAACAACCGCATGCCCGGATGATTGCAAGTGAGAAGGCTGGGGGCTGCGCCTACTTAGACCTGCATCTGGCATACTGCTTAATGATGGAGGACCAGCCAATAAAGCCAAGGGGCCTGCTCCGGGCCCCAAGCCTGCAAGAGAGTGCGGAAGCATATGATGGCCTGCGTGAGCGGGATGCCCCGGTGGTAAATGCGCTAAATGCGGATGTATTGGTAGAGGATGTCCGATGAGGCCCGGTGGTGCATTGCTTGATAAGCCCGGCAAAGGAGATGTGCGGTGCGCATGTGGCGATTGTGGCGGTGGTCCCGATGACGATGATTGTGAAGTTGGAGGATCCCTTAACTGGGACGAAGGAGGTCCTGCTTGACCAGGCCTATCATCGTGAAGAACTCCCCGTTGCGGCGGCTGAGCTGGGGAGGGAGATCTTACATTCGTTGCCGAAGACTGCTGTGGCGGTGGGCCATGTGTTGCTATACCATGACCCGCCAGATGAGGAAGTGGTCCACCTCTTGGATCATGATTTTGCAGTGACAAAGGTATAGGAGCCAGGGGATGCATGCTACCTGCACCGGGTGGTAGCTCCGCATGTGGCCTGTGGAGTTGAGGAGGCAAATGGCTGGGAGGCATTTGATGAGGATGCATTCCACCTGATGGCGCCATCGAAGTTATGCTATGCTGAGGAACCCCCGTCACCGAAGATTGTGGCATTGAACTAGATGCAGATTGACCTGGATGGTGAATTCCAGTACTTGAAGTGACAGGTGTTGCTGTAGGATGATGATGAGACCCTTGTGGTGGTGGTTGCGGTCCACCACCGGTCGAACCTGATGGCATACCACTCAGTTGGCTTTGATGACTTGTAGGTGGAGGCTGAAGTGGACCGCCATGTGGAGACACCAAGTTTTGCGGATGCATGCCTGGAGGCAGCCCACCTCCAGCTGGCGATTGCATATGAGGTGAAGGATGCGGTGACTGAAATTGTAGTTGTGAAGATGGCTGTGAGCTGCTATTACTGCTACTCTGACTATCTTGACCCGGAGTAGATCTTGACGATGCGTCTATTGGGCTTTCTGAAGGTGGATACTTCAGACCAGACTCTGTTGGACCAGAACTATATGGAGAGGGTTTAATAAGATTTTCCCCGTATAAAGTAGGTTTTATTCCGCCTGTACTCATATCTGTTGGGGGTCCTTGCGGTGGTGGATACTTCAAATCCTGAGGCCCATATTTACCCACCATTGGATCGCCATATTTCATCATGAGACCAGCAGACTCGAAGGGAGGTCTTGGCAGAGTATGCTGAACTTGATGCTCATAATGTGGTTTAGGCATTGCTATGCCTGGAGGAGGCGTAGCACCTGGTGGTTGACCATGTGTTGGTTGTGGCTGTTGGTCTGGATGACCGCTCATATACTTATGAGGTGGAGGAGCATTTTCACCAGGCCCAGACGCACTGTTCACTGGTGGTGGGCCCAAACTTGGAGGATAACTACTTTTCAGGTCCGGATGTTTTATAGAAATATCACTGGTACTACCATATGGAGATTTACCCATGGAGGGCTGTCCATGTGAAGGCAAATCTCCGGGAAATTTGGCACCTTGTTGTTCTATCATAAATTTCATATCAAATTTACTTGCGGCCGCTGCCGCCGCTGCAGCTTGCATTTCTTGGCTGTATTTAAGAGTATCCAACTGCCCTGGAGTGTATTTAAGATCTTGGGGAACGAATTTGCCAGGCTCATATTTTATTCCATCCGGGAACTTGTGATCCATTTCATTAGCGTATTTTGGTTGTTGTGATCCAGTTGTTGGTATACTGCCCGGTGGCATCGTACTGTCATTAGACATTGATATTGGTGGACCTTGCTGTTGTTGCGAAGGCGCAAATTTAAGTTGACCTCCTTCGACAATATATCCCGGTGGAGGTGCAGGGGCATGAGAATGCTGAAGATGGGTTGGTGGTTGCTGATGCGGGTTTAAGGGCAATGGAGGTGGTGGCTCTGGACCATCTCTCTTTGTAGTTAAAGACATTGGTCCATGACTTCCCGGTGCAGGTATCACCGAAGGCAAACCCATAATTGTCGGCTTGATGTCTTCGCTCTTAACCTCAATTTTTACTTTGAGATCCTGAGGTTCATTACTATTTTGATTACAGGCGGCATCAAGATCCTTAGGCTCCTTCTTAAAGTAGACAACCTCCGGTAATATATTTTGCTGTTGCGGAGGTGGTAGTGGCGGCTGAGGTGGCAACTGAGGAGGCGTTGAGATTTCTTGTTTCATATTGGCCAATTTTTTCAGCATATCTTTTGGCATATCTCCAGTATCCATCATTTCCGATTTAGCCATGTCTTTACGATCGACAGATGCGTTCAGTGCTTCCACAGAAGGTACCTTTAGGGGAGGCAGTGGCGTAGTAATTACTGGCGATGGTTTTGTGGTTGTTATTGCCAGTGGATCTTCATTGGGCTCCTTGTCTTTAAGACTTTTATCATTAACCATTGTAGGTGCCTGTATATTTGTTTCCTCGTCAACATTTTTGATTTTATCTTTAATATCGATTTCAGAACGTTTTGATTCGGTTTTCGGTAAAATATTTTTATCACTTTTGGAGCACGATTCAATTTCGCTATTTCCACTACTACTATTCTCTTCCTTACTAGACGAACTTTCCTTGCTATCCTTAGATTGCTGTTCGCCGGAATCAGTGTTGTTAGACTCACCATCATCCATGGCAGAATCTGAACGACTATCCGAGTTTGTGCTTTCGACTGGACTTTCTGCCCGTTTGCGCTTGTCTTTAGATCCAGCTGAAATGGCGACTGGACCTACATTGTTATCACTCTCCTCTGGAGTATCCGTAGCACTCACCACCGAACCCATAGATCCCTCAGTGTCGCTACGTTTCTTTTTACTGGGCGTTTCCTGACGGCCAGTCTTGCGCTTGTTTGTCGCACTCTCGGCTACAGGTTTAGTGGGTGTTTTAGGACTTTCAGTAGACACTGTAGCCGTTGACCCTGGAGCAGCGACATTATCTGGTGTATCGGCCCCTCTCTTCGGACGCTTGCCATTAGCCGTCGGCTGTGGCTGCGTCACCTGAGTTTGATCGCACTTACCCGTTGTGCCGGTTGTATTTTGTTGTTTGTTTCTTGTTCTCATTCTTGACGGTGATTCATCCCTTTTATGGGTTAAACTTGAATCGCTGTCGCACTCGCTTACGTCGTCTTCAGTCAGAGAACTTGTCTCCTCCTTATTGACAACTGGCGAAGCGCGACCTTTGTCTGCACTCGCCGTCGACGCCGTCGTCGTCGCCGTCGTTGTTGCGGCTGATGCAGCAGATTGTGGTTCTGGTGTATCCTCCTTTTTGGGAGGTGTATTACTTGCCCGTGTAACACGATTGCGACGCAATGCACTCTGGCGGCGTCGACGATGCGGGCGGTTGCTGTTAGCGCTCGGTGTCTTTTTCCACAAATAGTAGAATTCAACTAATTCGGGTGTCTCTTTGTGAGGTAATAAATCCTTTTGGATTCTAAAAAAATTCTTGCCAAATTGTCTTAAACCTTTTATAAACTTTTTTATTTCGTCTTCACACCACTTCTTTTCAATGCTTTTGGTAAGAGGTGCTTTTACAAGTGCTTGAAGTGCTTTACCTGGGTCGTAACCGTTATCATGTAACTGTGACAATTAGACAAATAAAAATACAAAACTTTCATTTAGAATAAAATTTTTTTTTCAATTTCTGCAGTAAAGCAAAATATTTAATATTATTGTCGTCATTGGAAATGTTGGGTGAAACATAAAAAATTAAATTGTAATTTTATAGTAATTTATGTAATAATTTTCGCAACGTACAGAGGAAAACTGAACTGACAATTGAATCATACCCCCCATCCATATGATTAATATTTGCCATTTCTCAAATCTGCGAACTTAAATTCGCGCATAGATCCGAAACCAGGCTTTAAAATATGGGCAAAGATTTTAAGAAATCTTTCCTACTCAAAATACTGTTATAAAAAACAATTTACAACAGCGATTGGAATTTACAAGACCGAACTTGGCATTGTGGATTGATTAGCCAAAACGACGGCAGCTTTTGGTTACGACAGCAGCATGGAGGCTCTTCATCGATGGGTGGCCGTTATTCTACTTGACTAAAACAATTTCGCCAAAGACTACAAGGGAGATTTAGCACTAGGCTGCAGTTAAGCCTTGGTTTGCTGTGGACAAAACTTTGTTAATTGGCCAGCTCAAAGTCCCTCTCTGAACTCTATAGAATATATTTGGGGAACAAGCAAATGTAGTAAAAAATCACCAGACATCTATCGAAATAGCCGACAAATGCCCAAGAGAAGAGTTCTGCACTGGAAGAATCAGTGGGAACACCTAGCGGCTACTATCGCAGGAAATTGTGTTGATTCAACCCGTCCTAGAGTAGCCAGGTTGAATGTAAAGTCTCTGGGGTTATTTGATCTGGCTTATTTTAGGTAGGAAAAGAAGAAATCGAGTTGTTGCCGAATATGGTTGCTTCAAATATTAGTAGGATGACGTGATGTTGGCAGGACCGCAACCCGTCACTGGGAACAATAATCACCGCACTATATATCCCGGTAGGCTGCATTGTGATAATTATGTAAATGGTTCAGAGAGAGGCAATTTGTTGGAAAAATTACGGGTATAACTTCTTTCTTTATTTTCGAAATTTGTTTCTTGTAAGGGGAATCGGTATAGAGTTACAACCCCTTCCTCGCCCAATCTACTTCTCAAAGTTTGATACTGGGCGGAATCGATTGTCGCAATTCAACTACAATTATGAATGCATATTAATTTTGGTAATTTTTTTTAGCTTAATTGTGATTCAATTTGCAATAAAAATACTCAAGCTTGAGGTCTTTCTCCTGTTTGTGGTACGAGGGCGGATCAATAAGTCCGTGACTTTTTGAATGAAACACAGTTTTTTTTTGCAAAACAAAAATTTATTTTTCAACATAATCTCCTTTTAATTCAATACTCTTAGTCCAACGTTTCTCCAGTTTTTCTATCCCTTCCAAAAAAATAGGATTTTTCGAGGTCCTTAAAATGGGTCAATATTTGTTTGGTCAATAATTTCATCTTTGGAGCTAAATCTCTTTCCACCGAGCCATTTCTTTAGGTTTGGAAATAGGAAGTAGTCACCAGGGGCTAAATCCGGAGAATATGGCGGATGAGGTACCAGTTCGTAGCCCAATTCATAGAGTTTTGCCATTGAGACTGCGCACATGTGCACCCGTGCATTATCTTGATGAAAAAGAATTTTTTTTCTTGGCCATATGGGTCGTTTCCTTTTTAAATCCTTATTAAATCGGTCTAATAAGTTTGCATAATATTCGCCGTTTATTGTTTTCCCTTTTGAAGGTAATCGATGTGGATTATCCCGCGTGCATCCCAAAAAAACTGTTGCCATCTCCGGAGTACAGTAATGGATCCATGTTTCATCCACAGTTACTAAACGCCGCAAAAACTTATTCGGATTGCGGTTAAACAACGCCAAACGTTGTCACACGTTTACGTTTATGGTCAATTGAGAGCAAACGCGGCACCCATCTTGCAGACAACTTTCTTAAACCCAGCTGATCATCTAAAATCGAAACTACACTGCCTTATGAAATGCCTAATCTAAAGGCACTTTTACTCCTCGATCGGTCATTTTCGGGTGTACTGACCTCAATTGGCCGTCCAGAACGTTCAGCGTCATTTGTACTTGTGCGACCACAACGAAACTCAGTAAACCACTTTTTTTTAATCATTGAAATCGATGGTATTTATCGAGCTTTTCCTTGGTTTGATTGGCGGTTTTTTTTTCGCAAAAAATAATGATTAATGAGCACTCGAAATTCACTTTTTCCCATTTTTAGAAAAATACACGAGGTTGTATATTTTGAACAGCTTTTAAACGCAAAGTAAATGACGAAACTTGCTCGAAATTGGACCGTGGTGTATTAAGAGGTGGTAGGTACTTGATGGGAACAGTGTTGCATTTCATATAACTACGAGAGAAGTTCGCAAAAGTCACGGACTTATTGATCCGCCCTCGTATTTAATAAGCATATGAATATGAATATGCATATTTATGTATATTTCTTATATATTAATAGTTAAATGAATATATATATATATTTATAAATATGTATGTATATAGAGTACTTACAACGTCGTGTGCGTTAATAGTTGTGTCATCACGTGTTGCTGCCACAATGCCTTCTTCTAGGCCACCATCACACATTCCTGCAAGACCAAAAAGAGAAAAGGAAAATTTATTAATAAAAAACAAATTCTATTCGCGTATAGGATTTTTGTGTGTCATTACTTTTTAGTATTTCTTCCGGTGGATATTTACCTTGAAATGCAGCCATTGAACGAGCTGCACGCAAGAACATTAAAAGATCGCCATCTGCCATAGCACCGGGACTCCATCTTGGTATTTCTAATTCACGTTCGTCGTTTTCCTTGTCAACGGGGAAGCTTGAAATTGGATTATAATCGGGCAGTTTTGCCTTTTGTGTTTTTTGGTGTGTATGAGTGAGTGCATATGTAGTAGTAGTAGTAGTAGTAGTAGTAGTAGTAGTAGTAGTAGTAGTAGTAGTAGTAGTAGTAGTACAATAGTAGTATAGTAGTTAGAGAAGAGCAGAGTAGGTATGTGGGTTGGTTGGTTGGTTGATTGATTGATTGGTTGGTTGATTGATAAAAAAAAAGTACAAGTAGTTATATTATTTTGGTGGTGATGTATTTGTTGGTTGATTGAGTTGTAGTTGAGGTGATGGGTTGATTGGTTTGTTGGTTGAAAGGATTGATATAAATATGGAAGGTATAAAAAAAGTTAATTAGTGGAAAAATCAAAAATATTTTTTTGTTTTTGGGGTAATGAGAAAATCGATTAAATAAATTTATTTCGTTAATTGAACAAAATGATAATATTGTTTTTATAGTATTTACTAGTACTGATTTAAACTGATACAATTTTCAAAATAATTGTTTCTATTTGTATTGTAATTAGTTTAAAATGATACATAATAATAGAAATAATAAACACATATGATTTTATAATAATTTAATATCTACTTGATCTTATTTAAATCAATGCAAATGAAGATATTTGACTACCAACACTAAATGATATGAGATGAAGTTAATGAGAGGACCACAAGGAGGGGAAGTTGAGGAACGGAAATAATGGCAACACTTATTAAAGTTCATTTAGTAAAAGTCCAAAAGAGTGACGATTTGATGGTTCCATATTGTATGTAAAGAATATAACTGCTTGGAAATCGCTCGCATTTTAAACATTTAGTTTTTGTTAATTTTGTTTTTGTTTTTGTGAACCTTGAACTCAAATAAAACAGCATCAGGATTTTCGTACAATATTATGAACTTCAGAGTTTTATCTGAAATTGATTTATTTTTGGTACTGAAATAATTGCGGCTCTTTAAATGGTTGCAATTTACGTTGTTGCATGCGGAACTGTGCAGAAAATTAGCGAATTCCATGAATATAAAAAAAATTAATCTGCAAAGATTTTGTAACTGTAATTTTGTTTTTTTTTTAACTCCCAAATTTAGATTTCGGTTGAATTAAAAACTGCCTACGTATACGGCATACAAGAACTGAGAATAAAGATAGCAAAAGCAACGATATCAAACCGATCGAGGATCGAGGCGTTTTTGTATATATCCGACATGTTCTGCAAAACACTTTGTGGCGATGTGATTTCAAATCACTTAAAAGCTGTGTTCTGCGTGATTTTAAGCCGGGTGAGGTAAATGACCGAACGTTTGCCATCACTTGAGTATTTTTCATAATTATTGCGTATAAATTTCTGTAAAAAAAATTTTCATATATTTCGCATAATCTACATATTTATTTTTCTTCAAAAATTATGTTCCCTGCCTGTAAAATCACTGCTTCTGCTTCTGCTTCTTTTGTAAGAAATTGTTTGGCTTCGTTTTTGGCATTGTCCGTGATTTGCATTTTCCCTCTGGCAGTCAGCTGATTTGTTGTTTCGAAGATATTTTTGCCACACAGTTGCCATAGTGTTATGGATGGTCTTAACAAGTCATTTAAAATACATACATGCAATTTAAGGGCAGATTGTAAACACAATCTATAAGTGAAAGTACGAGTAGGGGCAGCTTTATTTAACTAAGAAATTCATCTCGTTCTTTGCGCCAAAATTTAAGTTTTTATCATCATACGTACATATAAGAAAATGTATGTAAAAATCATAAATTAACTAATATTAATCTCGTAAATGAAGTTTTTAAACAGGTTCATTTTGTAATTGGGGTTTTTCTTAGTGCTATTTCAATTTTTAAAGTTTTGAATGTTAAAAAAACCAAAACCAACTCAGCTGTTTTCGGAAAATTAAAACCACACCGTGATTTTAAAACAGTTCGTGATTTGAAACTACTTGATTTGCAGTATCTATTTGTCATGGATATGCAGTAAAAAAAAAACAACAAATGCAAATGGCAAATTTACACATTTTGTGTAAATGACGAATTAAAAAAATAATGTTAATTTAAAATTTTTCTGTCGTTTATCCATTTCAAGTTTATATCGGCCAGAGGACTACACGAATTTTGCTATGCTGAGGAGTTTCTGGCAAGCAAAAGAGAGTTTCATACTATTTGAGAAATAAAAAGTAGTTTTTAAGTTGGACCAAAGAAAATACACTAAAGAAAATGAGATATTTAATAATGATAATTAGACGATAAAATGTATCCAAATATAAACACAAAACAGAGCACTTTTCCGAAATGGCACCCCAAATGTCTAGATGGTAAAAGAGAAGCAACTGCGACAGCCAGGCCGCGAATAGCTTTTTTTTTCCCCGCCCCTAATTTTTCCAGCAAAATGTGTTACGCTTCACAACATCCCCGACTCCGTTAACCCATTTGTAAACATTGAACCTATGATGGCGTGTTTTCTTTTGTGGCCCATCATTTTGAGGACAAATTATAATGAGTGGCATATAACCGACACAAATAGTGTTAGATTTTTAATATCATTTGTCACAACAGGACACATAAAAAAATGAAGTAATTTTTTTAAACATTTTTCATTCGCGGCCAAAGGTTTCGTTCAAATAACCCTGAAAATATTATGAAAATATTTATGACGAAGCCGAATATTGCGTTACAATATGTATTTTCAATTCTATTCTGCTTATTTCAATTTCAAAATACACAAAAACTACTTTAACATCACCAAAGACTAAAGAGCTAAAAATAGAACTTATTTATTGACAGACAATAAGAAAACCAGCTGTTTATACAGTGTTGCACTCACAACCTTCGATTGAATTGAGAGTCGCTCTTTAACTTAACAGCTATTTTTCAGAACAGAAAAAAACACACAAAAAAAATGTAAGAGCAACCTTAATTAAAGAAATGCAGAATACAGGGTATTTTTTTTAGAGGTATAGAACTTCGAATTGAAATAAAACACAAGAAAATCGTTTTAATGTCCATCAATTTGGCTTTATTGGAAGGATAATTTTATGCCATTAATGTTTAAATATGATTTCGGGCATGTGGCCGCCGCGGCTGGCTCGAATAAAGACAATTCTACAGGTCCAATTTTCAACCACTTTTTCGAGCATATGGGGCCGTATGTTGGCAATAACGCCACGCATGTTGGCTTCCAAGTCCCCTAACGTTTCTGGTTTGTTGGCGTAGACGAGCGACTTCACATATCCCCAAAGAAAATAATCCAATGGTGTCAAATCACACGATATTGGTGGCCAATTGACAGGTCCATTCCGCGAAATTATGCGCTCATCGAATGTTTCCTTCAATAAATCGATTGTGACGTGGTAAACTTCGCGAACTGAACCATTATTTTCGAAATAAATTTGCACGATTTGCAAGCGTTGTTCTTTTGTCAACCTGTTCATGATGAAATGGCAAACCAAACTAAATATTAATCACTTGACAGCTGACAAAATGGCCGCCAGTTAAAAAAGTGATGCCAACTTAAAGTTCTATACCTTAATAAAAAACACCCTATATAATTTAGAAAAAGAAAACGCCATTAATGATGTAATGCCAACGCAATATTTGTCAAAGCCGAATACTCAGCACAATCATAAACATCCTTTGCGCGAGAATTTTGTTCGCTTTTTTACTATATATTCTATATATAGAGAATTAAATTCAAAAAATTGCCCAAGAATCTGTAAATTTAATACAGCAGAATGTTATGAAATGCGTCACAGGAGTCTAGCCTACTTACTTATGGCTGTGGGTTATGGATGCGGTGCGGATGCCGACTGTGTAACAGGCATAAATATGTATGTATGTAAGTAAGAACAGTGGAATCTGTCGTGAGCGGGCAACCAGGGAACTATTGAAATGTGGCCATACAAGGGCCAAGAGAAATCTACACATTTAAATCAGCAGTTAGTTTTTATTGGTTTCAGCACAAACATTGTAAGAGTTAATTGTTGTCAACTCTCCGAAACAAAAGCAAATGTTGCATCGGAAAACACTGTGTGATGTCTGTTGAAGAGAGTTTTTTTTTTATCAAGCGGGTGTCCTCGTCCGCTCATGAAAAGCATCATCCGTTCAACAGAAAGCGACTGCAATGCTTTTTTAATGCCGCGCAGCCGGGACCTGGCAACAATATCCGTCTAAAGTGGGTGTCCGCTGATGGGAAGTGTCCGTTAAGGGAGATTCCAGTTTATATGTAAAAACTAAGTAGAAACCCGGTCGAAGTTTTTGTGCAACTGATCATTTTTTTTGAGCGTTTCTTAAACTAAATTAAGTTTAATTTTGTTTGAAAAATAATAAAATAAAATTTAACGTAAACAATCAGCACAGCTGGCAATCAACGTTGTCACCTCTTTCTAAATTTTTTGTTTGCTTGTTTTTGCGGTATTTATAGTCTTTTGTCAAGAAAATTAATTTCAGTGGGCCATAAATTCCTGGCGATTATTAACCCTTAAATGGCTGGAAAGCTGCAGGACAAAAACAAGATAGGCCGTCTGTACACGATCTTAGTGGTTTGGGAGATACATATGTTTTTGTATTGTAGAAACAGATAACACATGATGGTCAGTTGTGAGAATATTAGTTTTATTTTTTTAAGCTCTTGATAAAAAAAAAATTTATTATATTTTCAGACCAATATATCATCATATAGATGCATCTAAATGGTATTCTATAGAAGTATTTGTAGGCACACAGTGTCGAAATCCATATTCGCTCCAATGTGCCTGAGTATGGGGTTAACGGAACAATGAGGACTCCTATATATCATCGAACACCGCACGAATCTATTTTAAATGCTGTATTCAAATTTTTTTTATTAGTTCAATCAGCCGTGAGTAAAAATTTCAATTTGATCACTTCAGATGGCAAATCGGTTTTTCCCGGAAATGCTATCTTGTTGAGAAGGCTATTATGGCCGAGCCAGCAATTTCCACGGGATTTTTAATAAATTATAAATACGTAATAAAAGGCTTGACTTATTACGTAATAACCTTTATTAAAATTCCTTTATAATAAAATAATATATAAGAAATTCACATATTCAATATTAGCTTAATCTATTCTACATACTTTTTGGTATGGAAATTCCTGGTAATTTCTATTATAGAATTTAAGGACAATCTCGTCTGAACCGCTTCACAGTTAAGCTCCTACAAAATGGCGAAGGCGGTAAGACGCTTCTAGACAGTAAATTCGTTAAATAAATATACATGTTGGAATTCTTATTCGTTATTCTTTCGAAATTGATTTAATGCTACCAGATATGGAAAAAGAATCATGAGGATCTGATTTAGGTGCAACTTTGAAGCTTTGCACCATATAACGCTTTTGAATTCCAAAGAGTTTTTTGTTATATCTGGCCCAGCTCTTATATGAATACCATAACGTTAATCTTTTACAGGTTAAAACGTTTTTATATACCGGTACTATTAGCGGTCCTGTCACTTTTACAGTTGTTAACGGCAATTTGTCGTCCAGTTTGCATGAACATTCTGACTAGAATAATTTTGTTCCATTCAAACTATTGTATAGGGTGTTTTTTATTGAGGTATAGAACTTTAAGTTGGCATCACTTTTTTAACTGGCGGCCATTTTGTCAGCTGTCAAGTGATTAATATTTAGTTTGGTTTGCCATTTCATCATGAACAGGTTGACAAAAGAACAACGCTTGCAAATCGTGCAAATTTATTTCGAAAATAATGGTTCAGTTCGCGAAGTTTACCGCAAGCTCCGTCCATTTTATGGTCGACATAATCGTCCATCAGAGCAATTAATTCGATTAACTATGGAACGCCTACAAGAACGTGCAATTCGAAGTTCTATACCTCTAAAAAAAAAACACCCTGCTCATCACATTTGAAAAGGTACCATTATTTTAATTTATTAGCATTTAAGGAAAAGTCGGCTGGGTTTGTTTAAAATTGGTTTTTCTGATGACCGTCTGTAGACGGTCTTAGGCTATTCAAGGGTTAAACCTGAAACTTTTTTCCAAATCAGTAGAGCCAAATATGTAGTAACAAAACCAAAACCCCTTCAAGGAATTTAAAATTATTTCCTTGGATATATGTATGTATAAAAATTAAGGCTTTATCAAGCTGCCGCCGTATTGCATACATAGAAAAATATCATTAATTTTGTTTAAGTGGCCGGTCTTGGGCTTAAGAAGGAAAAAAAACAAAACCAAAAACAACAACCGTTTCACAAACACTTTTATGTATCCCGCTAAAAATGTTTCAAACTTTAATAAATGTTAGCGTTATGTAACTATTATAATAATTACTATTTATTAAGCCAATTGGAAATTAAACAGCCAATTAAATAGAGGCACATACATACATGCATATGAATGTGTGTTCACACGAATGCATGTATTTATGTATATGCATATGTGTGTGCGTATGTGTGTGTGTGTGTGTGTGTGCATGTATGCATGTATGTATGTATATTCTCTAATGTAAACACACAAATTGAGAACAAGGAAAATGGTTTGCAAGGAAAGCAAAGGTTGAGTTAATTGCTTATTTATTGATTTGTCGTTATTACACAAACAACAAAAGCAACAACAACAACAACAAAAAACACAAAATTAAAAATTCAAACCATAATAATAACATGTACCAGTATAAATATATGTACATACATACATTGATGTTTGCGTCCATAGTATTTACTAAATAAATGTTTTATTAATATACAGCGCACAACGTCATATTAATTTATTCAACACAAATCTAGTAAACATTTAAACAATTAGTACAATTAATTAAAACAAATAAAATATGTATGTGTCTTCATTATCAACTACTACTACTTTACGTTGATATTGTATATCAATTTTGTTCTGGTATATTGTTTTGCAAATTGTGCCGCACAATCTCTATAAAATACAGATATTTTCGGATATTGTCATAAAACATTTTTCTGCTCGGTTTTTTTCCTGCACATGTCGTTAGACAGGCTCTAAGACGAGATTTTAGATTTATGTATAACAAAAAGCAAATAGGCGGCAAACGAAAAACTTATTTAATGCCACTTTCGTACATTTTTATTGAATGTGAACATGTGTCACAGTCATACTAAACATTCTAATGCTTAGTTGGATCATTATGGAAATAGTGTCACGTTATACATAAATGTCACATGCCGCAGCAGATTGTGACTTTAAAACAAAAGTAATCTTGGTAACTAAAATTTCACACTTAAATGTACCACAAAACTATTATGGGTTTTATTGAAATGCCCTTCATTATCATTTTTGTCGCGTGTGAGTCTATATATCATTGTTTGGACATTTCTTTAATCTAACCATATGCCTGCTATCATCTTTAATATGTGTGTGTGTGTGTGTAGATTACACCGCTTGCTGCTAGGAGCTGTTAACAAATTTTCCAGCGTCACGTTCGACATCATGTTTCGGCACATACATATGTATGTATGTCAACGTGTTTTTAAGAGGCTTCATGAAAAATTGTCAAAATTAAGAGATAGAAAGCAGTTTAAAATCCAAGTGCCGCCAAATTGGAAAAGTGTCGATAGCAATGGTTGAGTTCAGCTGATGCACACGGTTCCGCCGCTTCGAGCAGGACAAGTTCAACTATTGTGAAAACTTGAAATACATGTATGTACATATAGGGTGTTTTTTATTGAGGTATAGAACTTTAAGTCGGCATCACTTTTTTAACTGGCGGCCATTTTGTCAGCTGTCAAGTGATTAATATTTAGTTTGGTTTGCCATTTCATCATGAACAGGTTGACAAAAGAACAACGCTTGCAAATCGTGCAAATTTATTTCGAAAATAATGGTTCAGTTCGCGAAGTTCGAATCGATTTATTGAAGGAAACATTCGATGAGCGCATAATTTCGCGGAATGGACCTGTCAATTGGCCACCAAGATCGTGTGATTTGACACCATTGGATTATTTTCTTTGGGGATATGTGAAGTCGCTCGTCTACGCCAACAAACCAGAAACGTTAGGGGACTTGGAAGCCAACATTCGTGTTATTGCCAACATACAGCCCCATATGCTCGAAAAAGTGGTTGAAAATTGGCTTTATTCGAGCCAGCCGCGGCGGCCACATGCCCGAAATCATATTTAAACATTAATGGCATAAAATTATCATTCCAATAAAGCCAAATTGATGGACATTAAAACGATTTTCTTGTGTTTTATTTCAATTCGAAGTTCTATACCTCTAAAAAAAAACACCCTGTACATGCAGCTGTTCCTAAGCCCAGCACAAGAATTAAGTCCAAAACTTCATTATTTAATACCAAATTATCTTGATTTTGTGTAGCATTAATTTGAATCTATTTGTGGCCTTAAGCGATTTTTTTTGCTTCTTTTTCTTTTGTTAACTTTACAAAAAGGTTGAAATTTTCAAACAATTTTTCGATTGATTTTTCATGCAGGTTTTCAAGCGTTAACGAGTTTTGTAATAGATACAAATTGCCAGCAAACAAAAAAAAAAAAAAAAAAAAAAAAAAAAAAAAAAAAAAAATAAAGCGATTAACAAAACATCTAGGACTGTGTAATAACTTTGTGTCAATTCAGCAATTAGTAAATGTTAATAGTGATTGATAGGAAAAAAAATTTTGAATTTAAAAAAAATTTCGATAAGAAATGGAGGGCACAAGTAGAATTGTTACCGTGAAATTTGTGAGTTATGTACGTACATAGACATCGTTTACCTGGTGGCCGGGACCCACTCGAATTTCTCCTTGAGTGGAGGCCGCCATTACCCTTCCACAACACGTTTATGGTCCAGTGTTAAGCCTTTTTATTGCCCCCGTTGTAATGAAATTATAGTCAATTTTACCAATGAAATATTTTTCTGTAAAGACAACAAAACACATGCAAATTAATACACGCCGAATATTTAAAATTTCAAACATATACTCGTACATACATACATACAAACATACATATATATGAGTGTATGCAACTATAAGTGTGTAGGTGGTTCTCATTACAGCCCGAGAACTTGATATGTATTAGAATAAAACAAAGATTATCCACAATGGTAGGGACCGGTAGCATTCTGGATAATCGATTTGTCCGGACAACTTTCAATAGTTCTTTTTATATACTACATACATATTTTATACGAATTCCCCTGCCAAGTTTCAAACCGGAACCAGGGAATTCCCCTTTCTCCAAAATTCTATGAAAGCTATACATTACGTTGGTTGTGTATTGCGAATTCTTTGATCATAGGATGAAGTGTCAGCTGAAACGTTCTGGTTGCGCTGTAAAGCTTAAGTCGCAGTAATGAACGTTACAGATTTTCGTTCGTGCTGTACGGTCTCATGTTGGGGGCTCCAAATATCCGCGAGCTACTGTTGTCTTGCAGAAGATAACATTTTTGATAGTGGGGAACATCAGGCGTGTTTAACTAAGACCTGATAATCAATCTCTGGGAACTTTTGGGTCATCAGCTGTGGTAGGCTGAATTTCTAGACTATCCACCGAATTGCTGACAAGAGCAATTAGATAACCCGAACTTCAGAACAGTTGTGAGTGATGCAACCCTGCCTAATATACTGAAAGTAATTGCCACCTCCATTCGTGAAATTGGTCCAAGCTGAGATTAGGCCATGCATGGCAGATTTGTACCCGTGTAAATTCCATATCTTGACAGTGTGAACTTGTCAACGAAACCCAGCGTTTGGACTCTGTTAAAGACTTTTTCCTTGTGAAACTTTCCAACATCGAAAAACTCACATAAAAATTTCGCTTTATTTAAATTTAAAGATAAGTAACGATTTACTCATAAACTGATAAACGACAAATAGGAAAAAGCGATTGTCTCAAATCCCTAAAAGTGAAAATTCTTTAGATTGTTTTCACTTATACGAGTGAAATACGGTTTCAAAACAAAACAACAAACAAAAATAAATCGACTTAGTCAAGGGTATAAAATATTCGTTCCACTGGAATGTGACACCCCTTTTAGTGTCGTGCTGCTTAAAAGTTCAATTGTTGTACATGCACAATTACATTTTGTTAAGTGGTTGGTCTGGTTTGGTTTCATCGATCTTTCGCTCGTTCGTTTGTTCGTCTGCTTGAATAATGTAAAGCTGGCCAGCCCGCCAGCCAGCAATCCGGTGCCGGGGGTGGTGTCCTTTGTCTGCGTGCGTGCGTGCGTATGTGTGTATCTTTTAATCTTTGTGGAATAGTGTTTTTGTTTGTATGAGCTTCTGATAGCTGCAATTGACAAGCAAACATGATTAAATATTAAGTGGAAAAAACATGGCCTAAAGGTGGAACCAACAATATGAATAAATAATAACGCACACATATTCTGTCGCAAGGAAAGGGCTGCGTTACACAAAAGGGGTTAAAACCAACCAACCAACACAACAACTGACAGTGGCACTTAAATGAAATGGGTAGTGATTTGTTAAATCGTATAAATCAATATTGAATAATTAATACGAAATGACTGACAAAATAAAATTCATATTTTGTTTGTTGATAAAACCATTAAGAAAGGGAAATATAAAAATCGTTTCGATTGCGAACTCATTCATTTAAATTTTCGTAACATATTTACGAGGGCAGCATCAGAATTCCACGATTTTTTTTATGGCCAGAATAACCGCTGATTTTTAAGAAAGTTGCATCTCCAGGTTTGCTTTTGTGAACTTCATGTGCTGAGCAAACATTTTTTGTTGTACAAAAAAAATTATCACCCTCGAACTCTGTACTAAAGCATATCATTATGCTAAATTAACTAAAATGTAGATTGAAAGTGGCTGAAATGGCTGTGAGCATTTCAGCCAAGCGAGCAAGATGCCTTATTCAATGGTATTTGGATATGAAAAGGTACTGATAATAAAATATAATATATATCGATACCTTAATACAGAAAGACCATAAGTAACGTTTTCCTAACTTTACAGGAGAGAGAAAAAACTTAATAAAAATTAAAGTTTTGTAGTCGCGAATCTTTTTTCAACTGCTTATATTTTATATTATGTGTTGGAAGATCATCTTACGAAATTTACAAAAAAAAACGCGATGTGAGAAAAAAACACATTTCTATATTAAGGTAACGACATACATATATATACATATAATGATATACATATAATATATAATATGTGCAGCCTTATCCTATAACACAGTGGTATAGTTTAGAAAATGTAATATTTTCTTACAAAAATATATAATTTGAAAAATAATATGGTTATTCTGTATCGCAGCAATGTTTAACAACAATGTTCCTCAACAATGTTTAGCATTGGGTTTTCGGAGTCCTTTTATTACCACGATTAATCAGTATTAATGTATGATAAAGAAGGTGTTCCTTTCTGTGAACGAATTTAAAACTATTTTAAAATTGGCATATTTTCGTCCATCTTTTACGATTTGCTCTGCCACCTTTTCCGTTACACGCACCAGGGGAGAGAGAAATTAACTTTATTACCTGAGTATTGACGCTACAACCAGATATTTTTAAACGTATATACACTTTTCAAATTCTATAAAAGAAAGTTACAATGTAATAAATGATATTAATTTTTCTATGCAACAAAAATTTACATATTTATGTTTTTGTATAGATAAATAGTTAATTGTAAATATTTTTACTAAAAAATATATAAAAATAAACAAACAGAACAGACACACAAAGTTTCATTAAATTCGTGTCAATTTAAGATGTATTTGAACTCAGCTTGAGTAAATATCTACAAATAATTTATTGTTTCTAATGATTTGTATTAAAATAAATAAAGCCCCAAGGAATTATTATTACAAACGTCTTACATGAATAACAATTATTTGAAACAACCCCGCCCTCACCAAAGCAAATTAATTTTAATAGTAATTTTGAAGAAGAAAAACAAAACAATAAGTCTCATGAACGTCAATATTTAATTATATTACTAGTAATTATTTTATTAAATGTTTAAAAGCATTTATTTTGTTAAAAAAAAAAACAAATCTTTCAGCCTTGTAAATTTTAATTAGAAGAGGAAAAATAGTAATAAGATTCAAAAAAAAAAAATAAAGAAAGGGCAGCGACTTTAAATAAAAAAAACTAGAGGTATTTTAAATGTGTAATACCTTTTTCAACTTAAATACACATATTAACATTACAAATCCGATTTAAAGATTTGTATTTTGCCACGTTTCTGTTTTGTTTTTGTTTTTTGTACGATTTGTAACGAAAAAATAAAATATTTGGAAAAGACAAAAAAAGGTCAAATATCTGTTTGCTTTTACGTTTCTGTACATACAGCTAAATACACATTAAAGCATTTACAGGGGTTGGCAATATTTTTCAGGACGCTCAGGCATATATTCTGGATGCAAAAAATCGCGCTAAACTGAATTGTCGTTGGCTGATAAGACTTTAACAAGCTAAATTGTTTTCTAAACCCGACATTCACAATAATAAAAATGGGCTGGGCAACATAAATTATCAGCCGCCCAACTTGAATCGAAAAGAGAACCCGTGCGATTAAAACGCAGTTGTGACAAAATATTCAATAACGTCCTGGTAGAGACTTGCCGTAAGCTTATTTCATCTATGTAGGCCCCGAAGTATAGAAGCGGTCCTGTAAAATAATGGCGGTAATCATTATTAAAACCAAAATATAATAACGTGCCAGATTATTATATTTTGTTAAATTGCCAATTTAATTAAAGTTATTTTAACATTATTGCTGTTGTTTTTAACTTAAGGTTCAAATAACTTAAGCCGTAATAACATTTATTTTTTAAAACTTTGTTTAATTCAACAATAGAAGAGTGAAACCGATATCTACATATAAGAGTTGCATAAAGAGTGTTTTAACTCTTTAGTGGCAAAATTCGTTGATGCTTCATATTTTGAAGCAAATTCCATATATTTGGGTATAAAACTTAAAAATTAATAGAATTTTAACATTTTATGCTCCAAATGTCACTTTTAAGCAGATATTTTTGTTCACGTTTTGAAGTTTTTATCGGTAACATGTTAAAAACTTTTAATTTTTTGGCAACATTTTGAATTGAAATTCTGGATAATCAATTTTCTCGATTAAATGAATACATTGAACATTCAAATAACTTAAGAAAAATATTATGATTTTGCGGAAAAAAGAAACAGTGATAAGAATTTTATTTTAAGTAGTTTCTAAAAACAAATTTTGTAATTCGTTTGTTTTCTTTTTAAGTTCATAGTTTCGTTTACAAGCTTTCCATAAATACGATGCGTATTTATCAAATAAGTAGACCAATTTTTGTGTTTGATTATTCAAAAGAAATCGAAAAAAGTTATAAATAATATAAATATATAATAGACGTAATCACGTTGAATCAATAGAAAAAAAATTAAATTAAATGCATGGAAAACAGAAAACAACTACAAATTGTGGTGGTCGGATAATCAAGACTACACTGTATAATAAATTTGAAAATAAATAAGTAACGATATTTAACTCGAAATACGAGGAATGGAGGAAGAGTTAGTGTTCATGACCAGCGTTGACATTCAATTTCATTTTTTTTCTCAATCTTCAAATCGACCAGAAGTTTTTACTCTAGAAAGGGAAAAAAAATTTCTTTTGTAATTTTGTAGAAAAATGTTTTAATTAAAACTACACAAATATCGTGGTGAGCTCCAAATTTCAGTCTTTTTAATAAAAGTATGTACATACATATGTATGTACACAATATTTACGTGGAAATCGAAATACTTTAAAAAAGTTAAAATAAAGAAAAAAAATCTTATATTGCCGCAAAAATCTTCGAAAATAATAATTAACTACACACAACATTCTATAATATGGCAACATTGCTCATGATTAGTGGGTTGAATGTCTTTATTAAGTTGTACAGCTCATGTTGATTCCATTCCGCAGCTACATAAGTTCTAAATGTATTTACATATCTATGTATGTATGTTTAGATGTGTGTAATATATATGAACATACATATGTAAGTATTTATGTATTTAGATACTTAAATACGCAAACCATAAAATAAACTCTGCGTGTGGCGGCATGTTGTGTGAATGTTTTATTTTATTGCTGTTGCTTCTTACAATTATTAATATGTGTAGAGAAAAAGAAGAAGAGAAACACAACACAAATTTGTCAAACCAAATAAAATACACTTAAGTACTCAAGTGTAACCAATTCTTAATGGTATTAAATAAATATTCAACACAAAAAAAAAAATGAATAACAATAAAAAATAAATCAACAACATAATGAAATCATAATAACAGTAGAAAACAAAAACAACAATAACATTTAAATATCACACATAATAAAGAAAATGAAAAATAAAATATTCTGTCAGTCATTGATTTAACTGACTAAAAGATTAACAAAATAAAATACTGTGAACAAGTTTTTATTATGTATGTATGTATTATGTAGGATTGTAGGAATATTATGCACATATGTACATACATACATAAATACATGCTTACATTATTTTTCCACGTCATTTAACAAATTCCCAATTGATTTGTTCGCTTTCCCAAATGATTTAAATTATTTTATTGCATTGTGTTGCATTAAAAATTGAATAATGTATGTATGTACATAAGTACATAAGTAGATACTTACATACATATGTATGTATGTACATACATGAACCGTGTTGCTGTGGTGATGTAAATATTAAAAAAATATTGAAGGGGATACATTTTGTAAGAAGATTTAGAAAACAATGTATGTACATATGCATGTATGTATGTATGTAAGTACTGTATTAATTTGAAAACTTCCACTAGAAAATGGACAAGATGCAAAATTTAAATAAAACTAAATATCTACATATGTATGTACATGCCTACATACATACATATGTACTATGTGTATAAACACACATGCATACATAGTACATACATACATACATATGTATTTTAACATAGATAAATAGATACGCGCGTATGCATGAATGTACATATAATGACTTGTGATGACTTTAACTGACATCAAAATTACTTAATAAATCAATAAACCGAAACAGAAACATAAAAAACTTCATACATACATACATATGTATGTACTTTAAAAATATATGTATGTAAGTACGCACACAGCACAAAATTAAAAAAGCCATTAAAATTACGTGTGACACTAAATGGCCATATTTTATAATTAAATACACAAAATTAATACCAAAAAAACCCCAAGGGTATAAAAAAATGAGCCCGCAACAACAACAGTTCACTTTGACACAAAAATGTAGAGATCGAGAAACAAAAACAAATTGAACTTAACATTTTTCAACACTTTGTATCTATACTACAGACATACATATACACAAACATACACGTACATAAGTTCCTTCGGGCATAAAACCGATATGAAAATAGGAAACGAAATGAAAGCAAACAGGGGAGAAAACAAATTATGAATAAATTAATTTAAATTAATTGAGCGAGCGCACTTTTAAATTAACAGTAAAATCTTTGATAAAAAGCATAGCAGAACCAACCAAGATTTGCCCTCTTCGTTTTCACCACAGTGGCACGACAAACACCTCTTTCACCCTACAACCACCTAAACAACACTATCATGCACATACACGTTCATTTACACGCGACTATGAAACGGTTGCTGAGGTGAGTGAATGGAGGGGAAACGCCATGACATAGATTATTTATATGAGACTCTCCCTCCTTTTGACGTTTATTTGGTCGGTCTATTTGACTCTATGCTGTTTTTAATCATTGTTGTTGCTGTTTGTTCAGACTCTTATTTCGACGTTCGTTGTTTCGTTCCATTTGGCTTCATCATTTATTGGGTACAAAACTAAGCGAAAAAAAGAACAGACGCACACACTCAAAACGTTTATAATATAAATGTTGAAAAGTGAAAAATGTGATTTACAACACTTCACACTGCATAAATTTAAACAGCAACAGCAATAATAACAACAACGGCACAAAATCGGGGAAAATAATAATAAATACGACAGCATTAAGTACAAAGTGGGCGCTTAGCGCAACAGAAACAACAACAACGGTAGTGAAAAACTTGTGTTTGCAAAAAATTAAAAAAAAAATACCTACATAAATACATACATACATACATAGTTATGTATGTATGTACGTAAATTCATACAACAAAACAACTTAAAATTTTTGTGTGTGCAAAATATCGAGGTCAGAATTGAAAAAGAATGAAAACTTTCAATGAATAGACAACAATAGATTTCTAGATATTCAAATATTGTAGATCAAAAATTATATTTATTGATGGTACTTTTTTCATTTACAATAATCAATCAATAAAACGTAGCGAACAAAAATAAAATTTAGCGAACGCCCAATAGTAGTCGGTTCCACGAATTTCCATTAGTTGTGAAAATTGAATTTTTTTTAGATTTCATTATAGAAACGGCGGTATGTGTAGATATTTTTGTGACAACAAGTGTCTCGTGTTCTAAATTTAATACCTGTAAATGTGTTTGCAGTAAAATAAATTCCACAAGAATCAAATTTATTTACCAGATGAATTATCTAAATCCACTATTTGCACTGTCAGAAAACAGAAGGCACAACTTTTAGCTGCTACAGGGGCACTGAAATCCCACTACAGCATTTGGACTAAACAAGTCAGAAAATATTAATGGTTATTATGTGGTTATTACAATATAACAAACAGAATCACATACTTGAGCAAGAGTTACGACAGTTAAAGGAAGGAAACTTTGTAATACAATTATATAATTTGCACTATGCGCTATATATGTATGTATGTATATATTAAATATCCTGTCCCTGTCGTAATTGTGTCGACATTTTTTTTTGTACTCTGAAATGAGATATAGTCAAAATTAAATTTGTGTTCACTTAATGTACAATAATATAATTTTAGGTCTCAAGTTCTTCATGAATTTTCAACATTTTTTAGTGATATTTTAAAAACGGGCTGGTTTTGCTTTCACTTTGCGATTGAAACGGAATAAAATGTATACAAATTTCTACTTAATAAAAAAAAGAGTTATTCACATGACAGAATGACAAATAATGTTCAAAAATGTCAATAGACATCATGTAAGGATTTTGTCCACTTTCGGTTCATTATTGTGGTTATTATTTGAAATAAATGACAGAAATTGGAAATGAAATAACACAGAATTTCTTTTGACACCCGATTTGGCTTTTATAGCTGTTCCTTCATTAACGGGTCAATAAAAGATTTCATAAATTAAATTGGTACCAATTACTTGAGAGGTATGTGTTGCTGGCGACATCTTCGTGACAAGTTTAAAGATTTAAGTATTACAGTAATTTTAATTTATTTTTTAAATTTTAATGCCAAATTTTTTTTAATCATTTTTAACACAACTATCGTTTAAACTAAAGCAAACTGATAAGAGATTCTTCCAGATATGATTTAAGTCCTTCGGTTGAAAAAAAATCCAGTTCAGGCAAATGACGTCTTTATTAGTTAAAATTCTATGCGAATAGTAATCGATTAGTGTATAAATTTTTATCTGGTGACCGCATGAGCTGCTTAAAAAAAGTTATTAAAGTTGAAAATTCCACATTAAAACTGCAGTAAAGCAGTGAAAAATTATGCAACGTTACGGATCATATGTATATATTTTGAATATAAACATACTTTGAAACAAAAGTCAATCTTGTTAAATAACAAACTTGTTCAAAAATTTCACATTAAATTACAAAAAAAAAAAACTACAACATTCCTTTAAGTCAAATTTTTTGTAAATGATTAGTTCTTCCATTGTATAAAATGTTAAAACCTTAAATAGTCAGTCGCATTAAGCAAAGAAGTGCTTGAAGGATGAAAATCGTATAAAAATAGCCTTAAATGAAACATAATAAAAAAAAGAGGAAGAAATAGAGAAAACAAAAATTACTACCATAAAATTTTGTGTGTATCTTTTATGTAGCAAAAGATTAAGTGGAAACTCCCTGCTGCTGCAAAACCCTTAAAAACACGCAAACCAGGAAACGAAACTCTTAATACTCACTAGCATATAAAAGCTGAAGCCTGTACACGACCAAGGATGCAATTGTAGACAAAAACACACACACATACATACATACATAGTAGATCCACGATTCCTCCACCAAATTCTTACAAATATTAACAACACGAATTGCAGGGGATAATATAGTTGTTGTGTTTGTGGAACTGTAAAATTTCCAAAAGTTTTTCTGTATTTCAACTACCAATACAATACAGCTACTCACATTTATACATATCGTTAGCTGAAATGCAAAATGCCCTAACAGACATTTTTATAATTTAAGAAGACAAGCAAAAAATAAAATGCTAAAAAAATCAAGTTTTTCAACACGAGTTTTCTTCACTATAACAACAAATACTACAAAGAATTTATATTTTCAATAAGGACCAGCCTGCCCCCAAGATGGCTTTGGGTTAAAACTTTCTGGCCTAAATGTAAAGACGAATGTCCCCGGTGAGCCAAGTGTCAAGGTGCATTTGAGTCTGTTCTAAGTAAGAAACTAGATGGATAATAGGCCTGATGTTCCTCGGCCTCCCACCAACGCAGTAGCTTAGACTACCTTTAAGTGTGTAGGGAATTACTGGCAGAGGGGACTAGATAGCCCGAGCTGCGGTGGTGAGCCGTTGACAAGTTCACTCCAGCTTGATTGGTCCATCGTCAGATTAGGCCATAAAGGCGGGTGCTGACGCAAATCAATGCCACGTCTGTAATAAGTTGTCTTAGATTTGTTACGTATAAGTTAAAGAAGTACAAAAGTTTTCGATGAAAAGGAAAAGGCCAGTTTGAACTTTTTGTTTTTACAAAACTCCGACTTATTACCGTTCATACAGTTTTGTGTTAAACAGAAATTCCTCATTAATTTCGTCTAATTGCTTTGCCCTCAGCAACAGCATTCACAGATTGTTCAAACATATTTCTATGTTTTTTGTTTGTTCATAATTTTATTAAGCGCTATTTTCACCGAAATAGCACGAAAATCATAAAACATGTTTTATGTATTTTTTTATGGCAGTTGACGGACGAACATATTTTTTAAAGGTTTTCAAAATTACTGACGACTAGGGTAGCAACTAAAATATGTCGACATATAGACAACTGAAAGCAGACACAAAAACAGTTCAGTTTTATCTATATTTTAAATTATTTTCTTAAAATCCTGGTATGATAATGGCAAATTTTTTAAGATTTGCAAAATGATGATTAATTTTGCATTTAAACCCCCCTCGGTTTATAAACTTTAAAAAGCAACCACCTTCAGCTGTTTACAAATCAAAAAAAATTTAATACACTCCCAAATATACAAATAAAAACTCCAATACAATAAAATCAATGTTCAAATAATGAACACACAAGGATTTAATAACATTAACTTCGTTGCATATAAAAAAGCGTACAGATATCGATATGCCATCACACAAACTCATACTAATTGCAGGGGGGTGGGAGGTATACAGAATTTGAAATTAACATTGTCATGATGTCTGAGCATACGACCAAACTACAGTACGAGCTCGATTTGTGCAACCGAAAGGAAATTGGGGTTGTGGCTTTTATCGACCACTAAAAACTTAAGATAAGATCTCAAATTTATTCCTTTTTAATACTTTAAGAAATAAAATGTCGCTTATTGTATAAATTTCATGACGTGTACACACATACACATGCATCTGAGTCCGGCTTATGAACTTGTACAATATCTCCAGCCAGCCGCTTTTCCAAGTCTGTACCAATTAAATGCATTAAGAGGTTTTTCTTTGTAATCTCAACTAAATATCTTAAGCCAGAGTGTTTTGATAACTCTATAATTATGAAATAATTTGATCGTACATTTTTTGGCGGGTATATTTCGCTACCCCAACTTAAAAAAAATTTACTGGACCTCCTCCTCTTCCATATGCAAACAAGGATTTTGAAAATTGGTACACAAATGACGAAGCTGTTTGATAATCCATTATTGGGACAGGCAAACATTTCAGGAAGACCGGTCCACAGTCCTATAAGGCACAAACAAAACAAATGTCTGTATATAGATAGAACTACTGACTAGAAACTATTTTTTTTTTTTTGAAGGTTCCACTAATAAATACTGAAATTGTAAAAAAAAAAAATAGCTGTTGCGTTAGTCGTGGTGTTGCAACAATCGGTGGTTGCGCAAATCTAAATCACACTGTACGTTTGTACATACGTTTTCTTCATCCCCTCCCGGCGGACTGTATTCGTTTTAATGAAATGTAGTCGTTTTATTACACCGAACGTCAGTCAGTCAGTCAGTGTTTTTGTTTGTTTGTATACTCGGATTCTCCATGCATTCAGTCATTCATTGTTACGTAAAGAGCCCAAAGATTGAAATTCTTAAACAGGCGGCGGCGAGCAGCAACATAATGAAATGTAGAGAAACAACAGGACCAGAGAGTCACTTAAATGCTTGTGAGGGAGTAAACGCACATCCATCGTGTAATTACACGAATTTGTATGGGTTGTGTGGGTGTGGGTGTGTATGTGTGTGAGAGTGTGCGTCGGTTTTATTGTCGAGAGTGTATATATTATAGCCATTTATAAGGTTTTTGTTCAAAATTAACCCCATGATTTGTCTGGAGTTTAAATGTGACTGAGTTTCTTGATTGTTGTAATAAAATCATTTGGTGACCTGCCATAAAGATGCTCTGTTATTTGATAAAAGTAATTAATTGCAATTATTGTATTTTATTAAGTGTAAATATTTAGATTCACTAGACACACCCTTAAAATGTTAAACACTCTGGAGCCCAACGAAAGTGGAAACATATGTATTTATATTTTTATTGTTATTTTTTTTTTTTTTTTGGGAAAGTGAACACAAAACATTAAAAAGGTAAAAAAAATGGCACATAATAATTTTAAAAAATATTTTTAATAATTTTTTGTTGGCATTCTGGACGGTACAGGTCCACGTGTAAGAGTTAAAAATGTTTTGACTCTGAACAAACATATCATGACATCGTTAAGTTACATTGAACACATTTTTCTGAAGAAACGACGAAAAAGAAAACTCTAATAGGAACAACTAAATACATAAATCCAAATATTTATAAGAATTAATATTTGAAGAAAAGTATCCAGTCGTATTACTCGCTGAGGTATCGAACCAAAAAAAAAAGAAAAAAAAACACGGCTCTGTGGCGGAATTTTACAGGTTTTAGCATTTTACTGATAAGAATGTTTTTTTTACTTAGAAAAATTTTAAATTTTTTGTAACTTAGGGTTTTTTAAAATTATTTCATGAAATACACCAATACCCTAGTTTGCGGCGCTAATTGGTAAATGCAACATAAACCGAAATGACGCAAACTGAAGCATAATTTGCCATACATATGTATTTTTTTTTTTAATTTAATTAATTGCGGGATTCCTAATTTTAGCTGAAAAATTCTTTTTTCTTTAAAGAAAAAAATACAATATTATTTAATCTTTTTTGTGGAAAACATATGAATAAAATTTCATGTGAAAAACTTAAATTCAAAGTTAAAAGTGAGGAATTTATACTGCAAAAGCAAAATTCTATATCTATATATGTTATTGCAATTTTTTTTTTATTCTGGTCTCGATTAACATTTCAGTCTAGTTTGTCAATTTTTGTATGAAATTAGTATCTAAAATTTGTTGAATTGTAACAGCTTTAAAAATAAATCGCATTTCTATACACTTTTCTACGGCAATCTTCGTTTGGGTCATTGGTTTCATCAAAAATGCCCATTGCTGGCGATATGAAATGCATCGGTTCAGACATTTTTGCAGCAGAAAGCGTGAGTGTTTCATCGTCCAGCGCCATTATTATTACTCTGAATGTACATCATACTTTTGTGACTACTTTTCTTCGCCGTATAATAGGTCATTCATGTCTTGTTCTTTCATTCCATACATACATATTTGCATTAGAGTTACGGAAAATCTCAAATTTCATCGTAATCACAGAAATTTGAAGAAAAAAAAAACTGTTTCGAAACGATGCAAACCGGGACATTGGTGTGCATATTTATAATTTTTATTTAAACCAAATGCCCACCACAAGCAAAAGTACTTATTATAAACAAAATAGAAATTTTAGTTCCAGATAATTTGCTTCCCTCAAAATAAATGAGCTTTGAATTCGTTGGAGGCTTAAGTTTCCGGCTCTCTATATAGCAAAAATTATGCTACGTTTTCTTCAATTTCTATGCTATTTTGCGGTCTTATTAAGAGTATAATTTAAGATATCAGGAATTTTCATTAACTTCAAATTTCCAAATTAAATGACCTGCTTTAAAAATGTACTACAGTTAACACCAGTATAACACGGTGTTGTACAACACGGATTTATTCTGGCACAGTTAAAAAATTGCTAATCATTTTCATAAAACATGGAACTGCCGCAACACGAATTGACTGTAACAGGCCACCCTCGCATAACACGGTTTTGGGGTATAATGTAGACACAAATAGCAATATGTAAAAATATATATGTACATATTTACATATTATAATCATTAAACCCTTGTAAAGCTCATTCATACTGGTTCTTTGCTTCGTACAACGTGGTTTTCTTTTTGCGGCAATTCGTTAAGCGGATAATGCAGATAGCAAGCAAAATAGGTCAACCGATTTTTCTACTACTACACACTAAAAACCAGTACATTTTAAGAATATAATTAACAGAATTTCAGACCAAAATTCTTTAATAAATGCAAGAAATAATTGAAATTGGAAGACTTAAAAAAACTTATAAAATGTAATTAATTGGCTTCCATGTTTCAACAAAAAAATAAAAACAAAATTCTTACGTCCTTTTGCTGCCACTATACGTTTTAGTTTGCTGTCATGGAAATACTTAACGATGTTGAATAAAAATTAATGCTCCCGTTTTGGTTATTAAAAACTTTTTGCCGAGTAGACAGTCACGACTCTTGTAAAAAATAAACTTATTTATTTTATGAAATTTTGATGAGGTCATGCCCATACAAAGTATCGTTGGTGAATGTATCACATTTATTTTACTCTTTTTTTTTTGTAAACAATTAACTTAAGTCCTTGGCACTATTTATAATAACTTTAAGAGTATTTGTGTGTGAGTGTGTATGTGTGTAGAACTGGTTAAAACAAAAATTACAATTAAAAAATTATTATTAATAAAGCTTTTCTGTGACCCATTGAATATGACAGAATTTCCTTCACACACAGACAACTGGTATTTTAAAACTTTTTTGAAAGGACTAGAAAACAAATTACATGATACAAGATGTGTCGTGAACAAATCGCTTGTGAATTCCAAATCGCAAATTTCTTCTTTCCAAGATTTTTTTTTGCTATACATGTAAAATCATGATGTACTTGTCAAATATTGAGTTTTGTGGTGGCCAGCGTTGCCATATTTTTTTTTAATCTGCATATTTAGAATAAAAAAGATAGAAGCTAAACACTATAAAGCAGAATAAAGCAAAATTTTGTCTAAACATTTCCTAATAAAAATGTATCTACATATTTTGTATTGAATTCAAGAACAAATTCAAGTTAATTTCGCCATCAATATTTATATAAGTAAAAAAATAAAAGTCAGTCGAGCGGCACGACGTCTTAAAAATACATACATGTATAAATGTAAAATCAAGGTGGAAAAACAGAAATCCCCTCTTTGCACCTGATCAGGGCTGCAAGCAAAAAAGGAGGTAATAAAAATATTGTAGAACAAAAAAGATACGAATAAGCCCTGCAGTTTCACAAATAATGGGGTAAAATTAAAACTTCAGAAATAAAAAGCAACAAGATTAATGCCAGCTAATTGAGGTACGAAAAAACTTTTCAATATATCCGTTCACCATTTACAGCCAGATTCTGACTATTATCGTTGTTGAAGACATACACATGTACATATATGGCCAATGCCTATAAAGCGCACCAAATAGTAATTTTTTGTGGATTATCCTCACTCCAAATGCAAAAATTCTTTTTATTTACTTACCGATTCGACCACAAATGGGCCTCATCGGAAAATATAACAAATAATTGATAAGTTTAGGGAACAACACCATTATTTAGATGAAAAAAGGCAATAGTATGTTAAGCCAAACTAAACAAAAAGCTGCTATCAGCTGTTAAATGGGTTGCCAACTCAAAGTGGTGAACATCTAAAAAAAAAATAAAATAGAAGGTTTGGCTAGTCGTAAGATGGGTCAAAAAACTCGTTCGTAATCGTCAGACCTAAAAAAAAAAAACACCTGTGTGACACATCTTTTTGACAAGTCTGTCCGATTGGCAAACTTTTATGAACATTTTCATAATATGATATATTACGTGCGATCCGGGTTGAAGCTTTTGTAAAGCAGCTGATTAATAAGAAAAAAACCAGATTCAAACACAATTTCTTTATTACACGAATTGACCACTCCCAACACCAAATCTTTACTCTTTCATTTAAACAAACTATTTTTTACATTTTTCTGCATTGCCAATAATAAATAATAATGTTTAAATTGTAATTTTCATTTATACATGTTTTACATTTTGCAACACAAAAACAACATAGTGAAAAAAATAGTGTGGTAACACTTAATAAGCCATTCTGATGCGATTTTTCAAAGTACGACAGATTTCTATTAGATTTTCCTTTCAATGGATCGTACGACTCTTTATGATATTACGTTTTCGGTCCCTGATAATATCTTCTAAATACAATAGTACATACATTTTTTTTTCTACATTTTGTTTTTGTTAAAACTAGCTGGCATCACTGCACAAAAGTTATGCCTCATCCATGCACATGTATGTATGTATGTATGTCTGGATATGTGCGTGTGCAAGTGTTTGCACAAAATATTTATTTTAACGCCAATAAAGTGAATGAAGCTTTCAATAAAAACTACAGCAAAAAAAAGAAAAAAACAAGAAAATAATATAAACCAAAAAAAAAATTTATATCATTCAATTAGTTGGTGGAAATGAATTTTTAAAGCAGAATGAACCGCCCGAAAGCCAGTCAGCCAGCCAGCCAAGAAGGTAGAAACGTGTGGCCATAGAGTCGCATACGTGTGTATTTGCATGTTTGTGTGTGTGTGTGTGTGTGTGTGTGTGTGTGTGTGTCAACATGAATTAATTCTTCAAAATCAAGCAGCTGCTTATAAAAATGACGACAACAGCCTGCAATAGTTGACACGACGCTTGATGGCGATGTGGTGGTGAAAAATACTGAAATTAACTTCGAGGGCCAAAATATTTTGTACATTTCTTTAACATGTTTATTTAATATGCCAGACTTGAAACACTCACCAAGTGGAATGACTGTACGATTGACTGTCGATTTGACAGCCAGAAAAACTATTAAATACTTTAATTCATTACCATTACAATTTTAACAAAAACAAATGTTATCATCATCATCAACATCATCTTTATTAATACAAATTTAATACACACATAAATAAATACATAAATAAATAATTATAATGATGTTAATGTGATGGGAAGCAATAGATTATTGGCATAATATGCGGCAATGAAGTGACCGAGAGATGTTGGTTGGATGATGATAAAATTTATTTTCAATTTGTGTTTTTCTTATTATTTTTTTTCATTTTGTTATTTTATGATCGGCAAATGAATTTCATTAATTCTACAATTAATTTATTAAAGCGCTATTTAGTAAAAACGAGTGTATGCATTAAAGTGATTGTTTTTGTATTTCTGTTGTTGGTTTTAATGTGCTTTTAAATATTTTATTATAAACAAAGCAACCAAGTATTTTTATTGCACGAACAGAAGGATGCAAAATTTCATGGTAAAGCGCGCCGCGCCATCTTAAATTGAAGTACAAAAAGGATTTTTGTTTGTTTTTGGGTTGGATAAATGTAGAAAAACTTTACTTCAAATTTCAACGTTAAGCATAAAATAATAATTGTTGATACCCAATACAGTTTCATAAAAATAAAATACATACATACTAAAGTTACCCACAGACGACATGTTTCTCACACTGTAAATGTCAAATTTTACACTGCTGAGTAACTGCCGCATGTCGTGTCGTGTGTGGCTTCAAAAACATTGCTTCTGTAACACACATGAGCCATGTCGCGTCTGACAAAATTTCAATTAGAGCAGACTAGAATTTCTATGCTTGAAACATGTGATACCATTTTTCTATGCAACTCGCAAGCACTCGTCGGCGTTTGATTTTGTGCAGTTCATTAGCCGACTGAAACAAGAATTTTGCAAAAGCTATTAACTATTGTTTTTTCAATGTAGATTAACATATATTGTGCTGATTCGACCAAACGTAAATAAATATACATACATACATATGTATGTCGGTTTTGACATTTCTTTTTAGAGAATGGCGGACCCAAATCTGGAATTTCTGCACAATTTTTTCAATTACAAGCTGGCATTTTCATATTAGCGCATTAACTTTATTTATACGAATTATATACAGTTTGTCAATAATGAGTTTGCACATTGAAAACAGACACGGTTTAGTTAAAATTATTCGTGAATTCATGACATTTTTGTTCTACAAAAATATTTTTTTTGTACATATTTCATAAATTTATATGTATTTACGCAGATCGAAAAAAACTTTGAATATGTTCAAGACAAACAAAAAATACAACAACAAAAACAAATTTTTACTTCATTTCACACTGTCAATAAACTCTTTGCACAAAAATTTACTTGCAGTTTTGGTGTCAGTGGGCAAGTTTTAAATTTAGTTTGAGAAAACTTAATATTTAGTATGGAAAACTTTAGCATCTACCAAACATTGTAAACGATTTTCCATTGATCCTATTAACTTCTTTAGGTCATAATTCGTTGGAATTTTCTGTCATTCTTCTGATATCGCTGTTTTGAGCGCTGCCATATTTTTTTGCAAGCGTTTAGCAACCCGTTTTTTTAAAACACCCGTAAATTCTCTATAGGACTGAGATTGGGTCTTTGGGCGGGTGTATCGATGACGTGACGACAGTTATATAACAGCCAAATTCTTCCCATGTGTGATTTATGTTTATTGTCATTGACTTGATCAAATTTTAAATTTGGTTTGTTGTCTTTTATAAAGCTGAATTTCTTCGCACTACTAGTTAAATGGGTCCGCAGTGCCCAAAAATTGATGCGCGTCCATCGTAGAGTCTATAAAAGCAATGTCACCCACTCCTTGACTTGAAATGCAGCCCCAAATATTATAGACATTTTTCCATTTTTCGGTTGGGATGATTTTTTGCTGCTTCAGAGATGTTAAAGGCTTATGCCACACCCTAGATGGTCCATCGTTGTAGTACATGATGTAGTACATCATGTTCCTTTCAATATTACATCATCCCAATATTCATTCGGCTATGAACGTTCCGAATATCGAAGGAAAAGCGTTTTTCTATATTTGCTACTGAAAGGAGTGGTTTTTTTCTTGCTGATCTTGATGAGTATTTATTTTTAATTATGGTCTGACGCACTGTCTCGTGGCAAGCAATAACACCAAGCTCTTCTTTAAGCTCTGCCGCTACTTCCCGTGTATAAATTTTTGGGTTTTGAGCCACTTTTCTTAAGATCAACCGCTCAGCACGTCAGCTTATTTTATTTTTTCGCCCACCTCCTTGCTTTAATTCCAGCCTATCTCTTTTTCAGCTCGATTTGCAAACTCATTATTGACAGACTGTATGTTTTTTTTTTTTCTTTAAGACGGCAACATCTGTTTTATACGCAAAACAACTCTGTATTCGTTCTTTAATTCAGCAGAGATGATTGATTGTAACAAGTGCATTTATATTTTACGAATTCAGATTTTAAAATTACCCGTTATCCACAAATTGGGAAAGTCTTTTGCAACCTGCGTACCACATAAAAAAATCAACATTTCCCCCCTCATATTCCATGTCGAAACATCAGTTCGACGTGGAAACAGTCTCGCTTTTGTGCCAGTGATTGACAAAAGTTATTTGATCTTAATAGAAACTGCACATAATCTAGACGCAAGACTTTGGATGGAGGCTGTGAATTATATTAAATTTTTGCCGCCAACGAAAACACTAAATACATTTTTCTATGTGGAATTAATGTCGCCACGATTACAACTCTTGGAATACGACGGATTCAAATCGCCTTCTACGGAAAAGTGGAATCTAAGTTTGTCAGACTTAAGGAAAGAATTTTTAAAATTAGGAACATATTAAAATTGGTTCGCAGTCTATGAACGATCGAAAAACGCCTTAACTGCTGTTGGAGAAAGTTTCAAATTCGTTATCTCCGAAAGTTTCGGAAATATACATATTATGTACATACATGCATATACAGTATCGGGAAAAAATCTAAGCACCCCTTCAGTACATTTTTTTAAAATGATACATTTTTGACGATATAAAAGGTTTTTTGGTGGTCGTCGATTGAATAATCTGGCCTCTACCGCCCTTCTGTGAATCATTCTTTCGCTAATTTTTAAATCTAAGCGGTTCCGTATGTGACTAAAAGATGTTGTAGGATCATTTTGGATTGTCCTTTTAATTAAGGAGTCTCCATATCGCGAAGTTTTACGTGGCCTTCCTCCAGAATGAGTAGGAGATGTGCGACCAGTCGGCAAAAACTTTTTAATTAGCCTAGAAATAATTGATCTGTTGATCGAATATTTTGCACTCAATTGATGTCTTGATAAGCCGGCTCTCCAATCATCAAGAATTCTAATTTTAAATTCACTTGAGTACTTATTGCGTGCCATTACTCTTATCTCAACGCAAACTTTAAAACAATGACAATTTTTGCATAAATTCCAGCAAGTTCTTCTTTTTAACGCTGCGGCATTTTTGGAGTGTCGCATTGACTAATACAGTAATGTCGCATTAGCGTAGTAAAAATTCCAAATGCATTATTAGGGGGTGCTTTAGTTTAGTCCGCTTATATTTGCGACTTAAAATGTTTTTTGAATTTTAACTTCTTTTTTTATTAAATTCTGAATGCCTTAAGTTTGTGTTTTTCAATAATAAAGATATAAATAAATAAGAAAAATTAAAAAGAAAGTTTTAATAACTTTGTTTTTTTTTTTTTAAATATAATTAAAAAAAAATGTACTGAGGGGGTGCTTAGGTTTTGGCCGATACTGTAAGTTATGGCAGTAGCTACGATACAGATATGCGCTACGCTAGATCTAAGATAGCAACAGAGTACCCCAATGGCCCAAGAATGGAAAGAGTTTGGCGAACATGACAACGATGATGCAGCTTAATTAAGATCACTTCTTCAACTGACTGAGTTATCTGTTGAAAATTATCGTTTACACAAACTATCAGTCAATCTCATTTCGAAATAAATCGAATGACGGATTTTGTTTCGTGAGAAACTAATAAATGCAACGCCGAACTAGAACTTTACCCTCTTTTGTAAGTATTTTAAGGCAATCAAATAAATCCCACTTGTAAAAGTAAAAAATGTTCAACAAGCGGATTAAAATCGATATTAAAAACATCGGAAATCTTCTTTGAATATCAGTTTCCATCTCAATTTCAGTGTTTATTTTGCTTTGTGTTGGTCTCCCTTGAGTATATTTTTCTATTAAAACAATATATTGTTTGGATTTTAAAAGGCAAATATACATACATACATATATATGTATGTGTACGCACCAACACAACCGTTCGTTGAGTACAGGGATGGAAATTTGAGTTTTTTTATTCAAAAATCCAAAGTCTGGGTGTTAGGGAAAGAGAGAAAGTTCATTCAAATTTAAACAATTTAATATTTTCATCTATGAAAATTAAGAGCCCTCTGATTAAGAGCTTAAGTGATATTTCTTTTAACTTTTAATTAAAACTCCCAGGCTTTAGTTTGGACTTAATTAAAAGCTTCTTTCTTTTGCTTTCAGAACTCTTTTTTGCCAACAGTATAGAATACAAAATATTTATTATAATATGAACATTATGAACTACTTTTAAGGACTCTATACTCAAAGAGCCACAGAACACATTTCGAGGTTTAAAAACTTTATACATATTTCTGAAACGAGTGTTTGTGGATCGCGAAACCTAAAATGATACTTTTTGGAATAACACCCGAATAAGCAAATTAAAAGTTTCCCCATAAATTACAGTAAAATTTAACGAGCATTTGAAAACAGATACACTTGGGCGATAAATTAATCGTTTCTATGTTTACAGATGGACGACACCTCAATTTTATATTGCCGATTTAAGGCTTTTTGGGCCGTATAGTTTCCTTCCTAAGAAGTTCAGAAAAGCGTATGTATAAAAATAATATGAAAAATAAGCCCTTAACATGGCCACTGAACAGATTGTGAAATTGATTGATGGCCTCATTACATAGTGGGCCATCTGCAGTTTGTCAAAGACTACAACCAATTGGCTGATAAGGCACAAGTTTTAAGGGGGCGGCACCTAACACTAACACTTTGCTAGAGAGCTCCAGCTTTCTAATACCTTCTACCAGTCCCCTATACAGATTTGGGAGCTGGAAAGCCTTAAAGAACATCTTGTAGGAAAAACGGAAACGGAGGAAAAGTGTTGCAAGACAACAGCGCCTGGATCTACCGAAACCGGTACCTAACTGCCGTTTAAGCCGCAGCCAGAACGTTTTAGCAATTTTTGCATGATAGTTTCTCATATAAAAAAATTATGCACATATATATATATTAAAATGTCTTTTCAAATGATTTGCTTAACACTTTCCATCCCTGGCATTGAAATTGCTTTCGCTGAACTTACTTACGTTGTCCTCCCTTCACACAACCATCCACAACTCAGGCATATTTGTACACATGCACTTACGGATTGGATTGTCTGTCTAGTTGTTTGATGAGTTACTTTAATATTTATTTAACTGTCAATTATATTTATTTTTCAGCTACAAAATAAATTTCTTTTTCACATTTCGAAATATTAATTAAAAAAAAAAAAATAAGTGCTGAAGATTCGAAATAAACACTCAATAAAAATGGATATAATTTATATTTTCAGAAATTTATGATTTCCTCTATGAGTTTTTAGACTTTTCTACGGTTTTGCCTTCGCATCAGTTTGTGTTGGAATTCCAAAAATAGAATTTAACAATTTGAACAGTTTGTTTTAAATTGTTAAAGTTTACTTAGTTATATGCTTGTATATTTAAAACGATTTTTGTTGATATTAAAACAAATTTGCTTGTTTTAAGAAAAAAACACTAAATTTTAGAGAAATTGCGGGAAAAAATTCACAGAATTTTATTTAGCAGTTTAGCAAGAATTTTAAGCTGAAATAAGAAAACGAATGAACGAACGAACGAATTTTTTGCTCATTTATTTCTTATACTTTTGCATGAAAATATTTCATTTAATTAAAAAAAAAAAAAACAAAAAAATTTGTGTCGTTGACTTTTTTCACTTTATGCACATAAATGAATGAATGATTTCACACTGTTTTACATATAAAAAAAAAATTTAAATAAATTATTTATGGCTTGAAGGGGAAAATCAATTTAAATGTTTAATGAATCTTTTTGTTAATATGTTTATGGGCAATAATTTAGTTTCATTTCTAAATACTTTTAAACAAGTAAAAAAAAAAAACAAAGAACTAATCAAATGATTTTATATATTTCGCGCAAGTACGTCAATATTAATTGAATATTTTAAACCCAAGCATTTATTGTGATTAGAAAAGTTCAAAAAAATAAATAAATCACCTATTACATACATAAATATATTAATATAATGGAAATGGTGGCAATTTCGAACAAGCAGAAATCTTGGCAAATATTTGCACAATTTTTTAAATCAACCAGTTTTAAAATTCTACTTACTTGAAAGTTTCAAAGAGATACTAACCTGAAATGAAATAAAGAAAGATTTATTAAAATCCAGATTTAAAAAAAAATCCGCAAAAAAATTGTATACGGGGTCAGTGCAAAATATAACGAGAACTTTAATTCTTTTGTTCAAAAAATTCGTAAAATTTTTTTTGTATTTATATTATACATTTGTGCCAACGTTTTTCCCATCCTCAAAGCAGTGCTGATATGAACTATTTGTTATGACATTGAGCTGTCTAAACGCCGTCCTTTTAAGGGTTATTTTCAATTTTGGAAAGGGGAAATAATGCAGGGTGCAGGGTAATACGGTGACTGAAGCATGATTGCGGTGTTGTTTTGGGCATAAGATTAAGCGTTCTTTTTGGTCAAAACTCAGCAATTTTGGAACAACTATCGCTGCGCACGCCTCAAGCCGAAAATTTCCGAAAAAATTGCATATCATGAGCCAACCGATATGCCGGCGAGTCCAAGCTCAGCGTCATCATTCTTCATTCATATCTCCTGCGCCTTTTTTGAAAAGATTATACATCTTGTAAAAATCTTTCTGACTCAAGAGTACAATCACCGTAAGCCACTCTTAAGATTTCAACTGCTTTGGAGCACTTAATTCCAATTATTTATACACAATTTTATGATAATTCTGCCATCTATTTTTTTTCGACAACAGACACCAAAACATGTCTAACTTTTATGCTGAAACTGTGAACATAAGTTCGAGACGGTTGCAGCAAAACGATAATCGTTTGTAAGTAGCCGCGATAATTTTGACCTCGTCGATATGTCCTGACTTTTTCAACACATTGTCGCTGGCACTGCTTTACTGCTTTGCGACAACCTATTTAACAGCTGACAGTTGCTTTGTATTTAGCTCGGTTTGGCATTTCAGTATGTATTGGCGTACACCAGAGCAGCGCTTGTAAATTATTGCGACTTTTATGTCCAAATAACAGTTTTCTGTTCGTCAATCGATATTGAATTTCCGTTCAAAATTTTGCTCCGTCGATAGACAAGTTTGTCGTCTTTGGTGTGAGGATAATGGAAAATACTATTATATTCACAAAAGATTACTGATATGGGCTAACGTAAACATTGGTCCATATACATATCTTTAAAAACGATGATGGTCAGAAAGCTAATGCCAAGTGTGAACGGTATAGGGATAGAACTAGAAATTTGTTCATACCTTAATTAGCTGGCGTCAATCTTGCTGACATGTGGTTTCAACACGACGGAGCCACATGACACACAGCAATTGATTTACTCAAAGAAGCTGTTGACGCAAGATAAACCGCGATAAACCAGAGACAGTTGACAAGATATTGGCGAAATACGGCCGCAAATGCTGCGAAACGTTTGTGATAATTGGTGGTTTAGATTGCGCCTTGTATGCGTCAGCCGTGACCGCCACACGGGCGAAATCATATTTAAACATTAACGTCATAAAATGAGCATTGATATTAAAAATATATTTCTTTTGTCTTTCTTTCACCCTGTATAGATACATACATATGTATGTATGTAGTATGTATGTAAATCCATATATTAAAACAGATTTTACATTTTTCAAACGTAAATTGTTCCTTCTACTGAACCGAAAATTCAGACTTAATCAGTTTTCCCTCGTTGACACAGATTTAAGGCAAAACGAAAAATAATAACAGCAGCAGCAGCAACAACAACAACAAGCACCAAACAAGACTACAAAAATTTTTAAATAAAATATATGCAAGTAAAACGTTGTCGTTCATGTAATAAAGTTGTATGTAGTAAATTGTTAGTAGATTTTCTCCATCTGCTCGCGTACTATTTTACAAAAACATTTTCATACTCAAATCCCATAGACATCTTCAATGCTTGCATTGCACGGCATGACTGGCTCAAAAAAAAAAAAAAAAAGAAAAAAAAGAAGAACTGGCAAACAAACATAAAACATCTCTGAAATTTGTAAGAAAAACTATAAACTCTTTTTAATCTTTTAACACAACACTAAAGCTATAAAATGGTTTCTACTTCGTCATCTTTTGATGCATTACAACATGTACAGAAACACTTTAACACACCCATTTACTCTGGCACTGCACTGCACTCGCTCCCTCCTGGAGGGAACGAAAGAACGAACAGCTGTAAACAGATTTTTTCTTCTTCTTCTTCGTCTTCTCCTGCTTCGTCCTCATCGTATTCGTTTCGTTCAAACAGTTTTTGGAACAAAAGTGTACATACAGAAAATGCAAAATTAATGAATGAGTTGATGAACAAAGAAAAAGTTGAAAAAAATATTCAGAAATACAACATGAAAAACCAATTAATCATAGGCTTTGAATTAAAATGAAAATAAGAAGAAGAAGCAGAGCAGCAGCAGAAGCAGAAAAAACCATCACTGATTTCTATTCGGTGAAAGAGTTGTTTGACATGAAGTTGTTAAAAATTTGGTTTTATGGCTATTTTTATTGCCTTCGAAATTAATTTGGAATTACTTATAATTCAAAACATAGAAATTTATGCGTGCGTGTGCGTGTGTTTGCTTGAAATTTTTTTTTTAATTAAGAACCAAAGCCAATACAATTGTTTTTCATCTTTATCTGACATTGATCTAATTGATGATTTTTCTTTTAAATAACCATTCATTTCTGGCAATTTAAATTAATAAAATCTATTGCAAAGTTGTTTGAAACGTTATTGTAGAGTTGAAAGTTGCTTTAAAGCAAATCAAAACTTTATTTAAATTATATGTATGAATATCTGTGCTACAAACGAAAAAAACCTACATATTTAATACTAGAAGTGTTTATCACAAGATTTAGCCGCATGGCACAAAAAATAAAATTACTTTCAACCATTTTTTTGTAATAAAAATTTAAAAAGATTTTTATTTAATTTGATCACAGTTGTATAACCTGTTTTTAAATAAGAAAAAAATAAATAAAAACAAACAAAAAATCTGTCCCAAAATGTCGAACGCTGTCATTCGCAAACATTTTGAATGAACCAATAACCTATTACGAGCAAACTAATGGACTTAATGGCAATATGTTGGAAATCAATATAACGAACGATAGATGATCTCGGCCAAAGATTGTTTATAATTGAATGGCCATCATTAACGCTCCATATAAAGCGGACCAGGTGACAAATTTTCTTTGAGCTACACTCACAACATAGTTAACTAATATTACCTGAAATAGGCATTCTATTTTACTTTAAAAAAAAAAGTACTTTAACAGACTTAAATGTTTAAGGGGGGCAAGACACGGAACCCCCATAAGCTCCGGAAAACGCAAGATTTGCCTAATGATAAGGCCGTTTTGCGTCGTAAAATCGGAGTATCCAGACGCAAGCGCTTAGCTCCACTTTCGATAAATTTGTAGATTTTCATTTAATTGATTCCGAGGTTCCCAGGTGTTTTTTCCAATATCAACAGCTTTTTCCCGCCGTTTTAAGACGTTTTAAAATGTGTAGTTCTCTTCTTCGCCTGTATGTAGGTTAAACTTTATTTGAGAAAATGTATTTTGTAACCAAAGAATAAAGAATATTCAGCCAGCAACCAGCAGAGCAGCAGACAATCTTCACACGCATATTTGCATTTCTGTTTCAGTTTTGCACAAACTTGTTCCTATTAACGACGTACATAAATCCAAGCCAATAATGAACGTCAAAACCATACAAACAAAGCAACTTCGAAATCACACAAATTCAAAAATAACGCAACTTCGAAACAACGCAAATCGAAATATTATATAAATTCTTTATTTAAATTTGTGAAATTTCTCGTAGTCACATTAACTTGACGCAAGGAAATTGCGCCTGGCAAAGCATTGTCGACACCATTGCATACCGTTGACTGACTCTAGTTCCTGCCTTGGGTCTAGGTTATATGTCATGAGTCTATTAAGATTGGATTATTTTTGCGGACGATGAGTGAAATGGAAAGAATTTTTTGATGTTGAAGGCGACTCTTGGAATAGGGAGGATAAAATTTTATATGTTTTTTATGTAAGTTTTTCATCTTACTAGAAAATTTCTTTCAGAGAAGCAAAAAGGTGCTGCAATTTATCGCGCTGTAAAGTTTTCATAAAATCGTTTAATCATTTTAAACGATTTTTTTTTTATTTAATCCATTGTTTTTTTTACATTAATCGATTTTCTTAAAGAATTTTCAATGGTTGTGGAAACTACAAAAAATGTGCCAAAGAAATTTCCTAAAATTTTGTGTAAAAGATATCAAACACAAAATGTATTTATTGTTATTTATTTATTTTAAATTTATATTTTATTTATTTATAAATAATTTCTTTGGAAAAATAACACGATTTCCACTGAAAATTTTATGATTCAACCAACAAACAGCATTTAAAGGATATTGAAATATTTACATACATACTATTTATATATATATTGTAGTGAAGATGAAGTGACATTTTATGAGAGCATTGAAGTAATTACAAGAGTAGTCTGTCTCTTCGTTCACATAATGAGAGATTTTGTTCTACAATTGTGCGGTGATCGATGTTCGGACAAAAATTATGTTTTTCTAACAGAATTGATGAAATAATAATGGAAATTATTTTTTTTTCTAATAAAATGGATTTTTTCTACAATAATAAAAAACATTTTTTCTCACAAATATCATAATAATAATTTTTTTATTAAAATAAAATTTCTTTTTTAATTAAAAAAATTATTTCTTTCCCACAAAAATAATTCTATCTAGTCCAAATTATCTTTTCTAATACAGCGAAGGAAATCATTTAGATTAAAAAAAGTTGATGTATAAAAGAATGTTTTCCTAGAACGAATGAAATAGAGACAACTCGACCTTTGACGTACAGATACACGACTAAGTTCAGATTTGGTCACTTATTACTAACAAGTCAATTTCTGAAACCGTCAATTAAAAAAAAGTTTCGCGTCTAAAATAGAAAAAAAAACACTTGAGTAAACAAAATCATTACCACAATGTTATTGATTTGACTCATTGTGAATTAAACACGATTTTACTGTGTAAAGCTAAAGTTTTGTTGGCATTAAGTGAACAATGAGCAAATTAAAAATATGTCTTAGTTTGCTGGTTTATAAGAGCTGTAAATCTTTTATCAATATTAAATATCAAGAAATAAGCAGCCGTATTCATTTTCATTTAATGCCCCAAAACATAATAGAACAAAATAATTTACATTCACTTCAAATCAACATTTGGCTGTTGCTTCAACATTCCTGAGTTTTTTTTTTTTTTTGCTTTTGTTTTTCAGTGCAAACTTTAAGCCATTAAATTCAGCAAAACGAAAATTTGGCAATCCTGTTCGAAAATATGTATGTATGTTGTATGTATGGATGTACATATGTATGTATGTATGTGTGTAAAAGAGCTCCGACAGTTGAATACTGTTAGTTTTAATGGGAGGCTCTGGGGAAGAAGAGAGTACATAAATTTGTGCATGCTTAAGAGTATTTTAAAGTGGCTTTGTGAAACAAAAACAGCCAGGGAATAGTTAAAGAACCGACAAAAAATGCCTGAAAAGGAAATAGAGGAAAGTAAAAGAGCTGTGAAAAAAATATGGCGCAAATATAAAATGAGTATAATATTTTGCAACAACAACAACAACAACAAACAACATTAGCAGCAATAAAACGAAAAGAATTTGTGATGAAAGTTCTTCATTTTTTTTTTTGCTTTCCTTCTTATGCGCTTTCTTTCATTTCATTACAATAAGAGGAGTTAAATATAGTGATTTTACATACAAAAAGTTGTTGTCTGTCGTTTGGGGTGGGAGGGGAAAACTCATATAAAAGCAAAATAAACTCTGAATCTTTAGGTTTTCGAATATGGGATACATGTAGTGTTTTATGTTTTGCCGAGCCATAACAAAATCCACGACAACGAGCTGATGACGACGATGTTCTAGACGAAAGATATTTGTACACCAAAACAGAAACAGAAATACAAGTCGGAAAGAACACAAAGAACAACAGAGCAGACGACCGTTGAAAAGCCATAGAGTGTGAGTAAGCGAGATGAAGCCAAAAAAAGCACAAAATACAACATACTAAATGCCACTGGCATCCGATTTGTGTTGGATTTGCTCATAAAGTTGTTAAACAGATTGTCGGTATAGATACCTTCATCATCATTTTTCGTATGATTAGTTTTATGTAATTTTATCAAGTATTTTAAGGATTTTCATTTATGATAAATTGTTATGCGTGGGCTGATTGTTGAGTTTAAAAATACTTTTTTTACACGACATTTATTTTCGTTAAGAGTGTGAAAAAAAATTTGTTACGTACGTATGTATGTATATCTATATAAAACAGAATGTGTGTTTCGTTTGTTTATTTGTTTCCACCTTGTGGGACACCAGATCTGGACTGATATTCCTGAAACTTTCACCCACTTTTATAAATCATGTTGTTCCTTCCGCCATGGAAGGTTTTTAATACATTTTTGTAATCAAAATGAACACAACTTCGCCATTTGTGGACCAATTTTCAAAATTCTTTTTTAGCATATGGAAAAGGTTCCCTAATTTCTTTTAAAGTAGGGAAACGCCCTCCCTAAATGCCGCCTCAATAATAGATTAACAAATAAGCTCTTTCAACACTTCTTTTTGACTTAAGGTCCATTAAATTGTTTTTAAGTGTTTTGGGGGGCGAGCGAAATGTGGCCACCAAAAACTGGATTATCAAAATTCTTTTTTTGAATATGGTGGTGCACTTAAATTTTTTTAAAGGGGTGGGGGTATCAGCAAGGCACAGCGGGATTTCTATATAACAAAAATAAAAACCTGCCCTAAATGAAATGGGTTTTGTAGTTTTTAATCTTGATCGTCATGATTAACCTGATTAACATTCTTTATAAGCGCAACTTTTCTCAAAAAATAGTCTCGATAAGTGCCAGCCAGTTCATAAACATTAAATTTGACTCGTCAAGTCTTCGAGTTTCTTGTCGTTTGCGCTGAAGACTTGACCGTTTGTCCCGCTTTAAGTAATTAATTTTATTTATTTGTTTTTTCTCTAATACTATAACACATATGAAGGCAAAAAAAAAAAAAAAAATATGAAACAAAGTGCTCGCGTCTGAAAGCGAAGAAAATTTACCAAAATTTGACAAGGTAAAACTGAACATATTATAAAAACAACACTGTTCTAAGAACTTCGTTACTTGAAATCACGTGATTACTTTGCCTCAAAAAAACTGCTTTATGCTCCTCTTTGCTTATTGTTCTAGGACTTTATATTTATTTATAAATACAATTTTATCTTATAAAATTTTTTTTTTTTTTTTTGATTTCCTGACAAAATTTAAAAAATATCTGCTTAGAAGTGACATTTGGAGCTGAAAACGCTTAAGTGCTGCTACTTTTTCAGCTTTATAACCGATTGTATTGTTTTTTAACTTGGCGATATTGTTCAAAATATGAAGACGCATCGTCGTATTATGTCATAAAAAGGTTTGCAACAAAAAGTGTTAAAATTTTTTGTATTCAAAAATTATTTTTAGGCAATTCTTATAGATATCTCTTTCCTGGATTGACTATTTCACGCTTTCAATCTCAGATTAAATAACAAATTCCAAAATAATCGTTTATTTAAATCGGTATTATAAACTGTATGCGCCCAAAAGTTAATCGAATATTTGGTAGTAAATTACAAATCCACCCACGCACAATTTGTGATATAAAAAGTCCATATGAATTAACTAATAGGCAGTCACTTACTCAGTTATTTTTCCATGCTGGCTTACTAAGTCAACCAGCCGGTCGGTCTGACAGTCAAGTTATTTATAAATTCATTTAACAAGTCATTAAAAAAAATCGTCTAGGTGGAGTTTTAACAAAATTGTCTGCAGTTTGTTCAGCAAACTGGTTGACTTACGGACTGACTGAATCACTGGCTGACAGACTAAATCACTTACCACACTCACCAGTCTGAATAAGAGTTTTAAACGCCGAAAATATACGAATGGGAATGTACTTATAAAACAAGAGAAAAACTTCAAGTCGATTGCGGTTTTGTGCAGTACACAAATAATGTAACATTACATCAATATTTAGCGATTCGATTGGGGTTGTGGTTGCGTTGTTATTTTTCCATCTTCTGCATCGTCACATGGTGCACAAGTGGACGTCGATTTCTTGGTTTATTGGGTTGATGGTGCGGTTAGTGAGTGCAGTTGATCAGATCTTTCGAATATGATTAGTGTTGAAATAATGAATTTTCAGATTCAACAGAATTTTTATTAACACAACGAAAATATGGCAGAAGTTCAAATTACAAATTTTATGAAAAATTTGGTCAAAATAAATGCAAAACGAATGCGTTGTTAAATTACGCGGCAAAGCACACCAGCAAGCTGGGACGCCATTCAAAAGCTTTCGCATACAATAGCCATAAGTTTGGCGCCCGTATTTGGCTAAGAGGAGGGGCTACACTCGCCCAAGTCTATTAAGTTTAACGATATAAGATCCCCGAAACATAACTTTTTGTCATAAAGATTTTTTTAATACTTATTATTAGTTAAATTTTTTAATATTCAATAACTAGTGGCAGTAGAAAAATGTGAGTGTCGGTGTCAAACTGATGACATGGCTAATGGCGGTATTCAAAGAAATACATATGAACCGTTAAGGATTCGTATTCTCCTACATAGATACGTATGTATGTATGTACTTCCACAGCCAGCGGTGATGTTCTCGACAGGTTTGGCATTTCCTCGTCATACGTTTGTTGGGGTTCCTCCCTGCAAATAGTCTTTTCTCCGCACAAAACGCTCCATTGTCTTAAACTATTTATATGGCCTTATTTGGTACGTGCTGACGCACCTTTACAAATGGAATGGAATTCAATTGTGCTGCTATCTACTGCCAACGTCGGGAAATCCTTGGCAAAGCTTGACAAGCAGAATTTCGTTGGATTTTTGAATGGCGGGACTACTTTTCTCCTCCTCATTTTACAGTTGTTATAACATTTTCTTCCGATTAAAATGTGGTAAACCCGGTAGCAAATTGTTTTGCCGAATACCATTTTGTCTGCAACAGATCTGAGTTGCCTTCACGAAGACCCTTTCACAAGTCGCAGTGAACATTTCATTTTATTGTTATGCTTGCGATTTTTATAATTCACGAAAACGACGAAAAAAAAAATACTATAATGATGATTAGGACGATTTTTTGTGATATTATGCATAAAAACAAACAAAATTAAATCAACAAAATGAAATAAATTTACATGTGTTTGTGTGTTTGCTTTCGTAAGTATATTTCAGCAAAAGTGTATTTGTGAGGAGTGTTTGTGTCGTGATAATAAATTTTGATTTAATTTACGATTTGTTACAACTGCTGACTTTGACACTGTTGTTATCGTTTGCAATTTTTATAATTTAATTTAAATTTTGTATATTTTTCTTTTGTTTCGATTTCACATCATTTTATTTAATGTGTCTGTTGTATCGTTATTATGCATTTATATACTATACGAGTATTATATACTATATACACTGGTTGACAGCTAATTAGAAACGCAGTTTTTATATTAGAGCTTGGTAATCATTATTGAAGTTTTTGCAAATTTACCGTAATACTTTTTGTTTAAAATTATTGTATTCTATTCATCACTCTTTTTGTCATCATATGAACTCAGTTTTCTTGTTTTTAATTTTAAAATACGTTAAAATTTCACAAAGTTGTTTACATATCGTTTAGTAAAATCATAAATACGTGCGACACCTAATTAGAAACGCAAACGCAAACGCAATTTTTTATACAAATTTTATTTGTTTAAAGCTTTTTAAATAAATGTTATATATTTTTACGGTAAGTAAATTTATTTTAAAGCTTTTCTGATAAATAAGGAATTATAATTCTTAAGATTTATGATGAAAAAAGCAAAAAGTTGTAGTCCTGAAAAACGGAGCGCAATTTTTGAACTTTGTAAGTCTGGAGTGTTCCAAAAAATGGTATTTAATGCCCTCCATCATATTAAAAAAATTAGACTATAGCCAACTTTCCACGCAAGAAGAGACCCAGAAAAACATCAGCGCATACCGACCGACTAATAACACGAATCTCCAAATCTGAATCAAAAAAGACATCAGCGGACATTTAACGGGATATTCAGGGAAATTTAAATGTCACGGTGTCTAAGCGGACTATTGCACGTCGTTTGGTGGAAGCAGAGCTACATGGAAGAGCATCACGAAAGAAGCCACTTCTGACCAAAATTCAAAGAAAACGACATATGGATTTTGCCAAGTCCCATTGGAACTGGAGTGCCAGCGAATGGAAATATGTGCTCTGAAGCAATGAAAGAAACATTAATCGCCTTGGTCTTGATGCTCAGAGGTATGTTAGACCAATAATGTAATCCTCGCTACGTTTCACGAGTAGTGAAGCATGGCGGAGCATCAATTATAGTGTGGGCATGTTTTTCATGGAATGGCGTTGGCCCAATTCACAAAATTGATGGGATTTCAAATAAGGAATAATATGTACAAATCTTAAATAATGTGATACTCCCATGGGCTGACGAAAATTAGCCTGTAACATGGCAATTTCAGCAGGATAACGATCCGAAGCACACGGCAAGGTTGACAAAAAATTCTTTCATGGTAATTCTATCAATGTTGTGGAGGGGCCATCATCCAGTCTAGACTTAAATGCTATAGAACATCTATGGGAGGACGCAAAAAGAGCCATTAGTGACAAAAATTTCACAAATATGGCGGCTCTTTTTGATGAAGTAAAAAAAGCGTGGGGGAAAATACCTGTAGAGCGATATCGACGTCTAATAGTGTCAATGCGGAACAGATGTGAGGCAGTTATAAAGCAAAAGGGCTTTGCAACAAAGTATTGACAAAAAATAAGTAAAATAGCTTAAAATAATTCTTTTTTATCTAATAATGCGAAATCGTTTCTAATTAGGTGTCGCAGATATAATTAACAAAATAACATAAGTTCGCAAAATATTTTTAAGAGTGAAAAGTATTTCAAGTTTTACTTTATATTTGTTTAATATTGACTATATTTAATTAAAATATTATGAAATAAATGAATATTTACTTTGTTTTATAAAAAAAAATTGAGTATGTTTTTTTCAGTAGAAGCGTTTCTAATTAGCTGTCAACCAGTGTATGTATGTATGTATGTATGTTTTTTCATTGAAACAGTCAGTAGTACATTTTGTCATAGTTTAGCAGCATGTGTTGCACAAACAAAAACGTACAATATAATGAAAAGATTGAATAGATAATAAGTATGATTATCTGGGTTTAAAGCGTTTATAAAAAGTTAAAGAGTTAATTTGATTTTAATATTAAATTAAACTGAAACAAAAACAATAACAAAATGTTTATTATAATTTTTATTAACAACTGTTAAATTCTGAACGATTGACAGATGAACAGTAGGAAATATATGTTAGTAAATGCATGTATATGGGGGTAGACTGTTTAATATTCAAGTAAAATTTATTAGTGTTATCGGGTCTGCTCTGAAAATCACGCGATTTAAAAGCACACGTGTGATTTTCTGGTGTTCTGTATATAACATCGTTTTTTATATCACAAAATTAAATAAAATTTTTGTATAGCTTAAATGGTCCCTTGGGAATTATTTAATTTGGAAGTATTTATTTTAAGTAACATAAAATATGAATAATTAGCACATTGAGTCACTTATTTAATTAAATTATTATAATGTTTATTGTACAATAGAAAAGTTGAAAAAATAACAAATTGATTTCTAAAAGTTGTGGACCGAACCTGAACGTTTTAAAAGCACAAAATTTTATACACAAAACACTTTTCCTGTGATTTTTAATCACTTTTAATGAAATGTGATTTTCACAGCAACAAAAAATTATTTACTCTGTAGAAAATGTTGTATAAAAATACAAGTCTATGGCAAAGTTTTCATTACAACAATCAGTAGCTGATTACGAAATTAATATAATTTAAAAAAAATACACACTTGTTTCATTGTAAACGATGGTTTAAGCATTTGAAATGCTTTCCTTGGCACTTATTCGTCCTATCGTGCACAATAGTTGAAGATCGTACCTCATTTTTAAAAGTACTCTTTTATAATGGTTTAAATGCTAATCTGATTAATACGAGTATGCATAAATTTTTGAAAAAGTTTCAAGGTCTTCCAACTTCATATATTGTAAAAAAAAAAAAATTAAAACTTAATGAGAATTATTACACATAACAAATAACTATTTAGAATCTTTAGCAATACCACAACAACAATTTCTTAATTTTGATTAGCGTTTTTTAAATTCACATGTTTTGCCATAAAATTATTCGTTTTTTTGTCACTGTCTGTTATTTTTATTTTTTACCAATTGCAGAATTCCAACTTTATTAACTTCACACATCAAATTGTATATTATTGTATATGTAAATTTATTTCAATTACTCATTTATGAATGAATAGTTTGGTAAGTATGGCTGCACAGAGTGGTCGGGCTAGGCAGGATCATATGTCCCCCATATATTTGTGACTAAGTGTACACCATTTTGTATTTCACACAGCAGGCAGCGGCATAAAAATTGGCAGAAAAATGCGGCTATCTAAGACAAATTCTTTAACCAGTGCGATTGAGAGGCAAAACTTTCTTTGGATCAAACGACAACAGCAACAGCCATGACTGCAGTTAATAAATAATTACGATGACGCTTTGCGCTTGATGTCCTTCATTTATGTATATGTATTTCACATTAATTTATTTTAATTTTTACATTTTTTAGTAAACAATAAAATTAAGATTTAACATGTTAAAACGTTATTATAACCGTATTCAAGGTTGTTAGATTTAATCAAACCTATTTTTTAAAATCAACAAACAAAAACAACGTTAAATCTTAAATCTATTACTGAATTTAGAGTAATTTACTGCAATTTAAAATCAACTGTATTATCATGTCAATTTAATTATAGGTGAGAGTTTTTCCGCCACATACATACATACATACATATGTAGCCTTTACGCCTTTTGCATTGCTACGCTCGTGCAATAGGAAAAAAAGCTTTCTCTTTCCAACAGTTTGATCATAATAAAGTGATAAAAACAAAACACAACAGCAAAACAGTGCAAATCGTTATTGGTGTTTTGTTAATTAATTTATACACACAATTATAGCACGATTATTAATTTGATTTCTTTCCTTTTTTTGTTTTTTTTGTGCTATTTATAAACAACACTCTTTAGTTTATAACGCAAGCATGAATGTGTGTATTTGAAAAAAATAAATGTGAAACAATTTGTCGCAATTTATTAATTCAACAACTGATATCTCATCGACCAATGAAATAATTTAAAATCAAATTTCTTTATACATAGATAATATTTTTCTAATTTATTGCAAGCGATAAAATATTATCAACAACCGTGTGCGATTTAAACTTATCAATAATTCAAACATCTGGAAAAGCAGAAACAACACAAAAGAAGGTGGGAAAATTTTTATTAAAATAAATTTAAAACTCAAGTAAATTCCTCGTTCCACAGTAATTGAATAACCAATCTTCGCATTCTGAGTTTCGTGACGACAAAGAAATACAATATTTAAACTGAATTTTGTAAAATCTTAAAACTATTTTCCATACATTCTGCTAAAATTAAAAAGTGTAAATTTTTTTTTTATTGCTTAACAAAACAAAATGCACCTGTTATTTTCAAAATAATTAAAATTTTTCTTGATTTGTGTTGCCAAACAATTTTTCTTACTTTTGGAAACTGCCAATTGAATTGGAGAAAAAAGAACGAAAAACGTATAAATAAAATCTTTCGCCAGCCACTCCCTATTTTAGTTCGGGCGGTACTTTAAAGTTGAAAACGAATTCGTTCAAGAGAGTAGGAGTATGAAAAGAGTTTTCCAAAAAATTAAGGAATTATAAACTGGGAAAAATATTCACAAATGATGAAAAGTATTGCTAAATCTGGAATAATATTAGATATAAATTGAAAAAGTATTATAAATTTTGTAATATACATATAATAAATGGAGAAAAATATTCGTAAATTAAGAATAGTATTTTAAATTTATAAAACTATTTATAGATTCTGAAAAGTATTGCACATAATTTTTTGAGTTAAAATTTATACATATAAACTTAAAAAGATACTCTATAAATTAAGAAAAGTGATCATAAATTGTGTAAAGTATTATTTAATCAAAGAAAGTGTTATTAATTAAAAAGAGTGTATCTACTACATATAAATAAAAAAGAATATTACAAATAATTAAGGGTGTTTTTTTTTAGAGGTATAGAACTTCGAATTGAAATAAAACACAAGAAAATCGTTTTAATGTACATCAATTTGGCTTTATTGGAAGGATAATTTTATGCCATTAATGTTTAAATATGATTTCGGGCATGTGGCCGCCCCGGCTGGCTCGAATAAAGCCAATTCTACAGGTCCAATTTTCAACCACTTTTTCGAGCATATGGGGCCGTATGTTGGCCCAATGACTCCACCAGCCCATAGAGCACACCAAACAGTCAGTTTTTGTAGATGCAATGGCGTCTCAAGGGTCTCATGTGGATTCTCTTCACTCCAAATGCGGCAATTTTGCTTGTTGACGTAGCCATTCAACCAAAAATGAGCCTCATCACTGAACAAAATTTTGCGATGAAAATCAGCATCAGCGTTGTTCTTTTGTCAACCTGTTCATGATGAAATGGCAAACCAAACTAAATATTAATCACTTGACAGCTGACAAAATGGCCGCCAGTTAAAAAAGTGATGCCAACTTAAAGTTCTATACCTCAATAAAAAACACCCTATACATACTGTGAGCGTCAAAATAAAGTGTACAACAAATTTTGTTATAATACGTTATCTATTTTACTCATATAATATGAAATTATATTTACCATTCTTCTGGTTTTTGTATTTGTATATTATTATCTACTTATTTCTAAAAAAAAGAACAAAAAATTCTTACAATAACAACAGTTGGTATTATAAATTTTGTAATATATGTACATACATATAAATTTATGAAATATGTACAAAAAAAATTTTTTGTGGAACAAAAATGTCATGAATTCACGAATAACTTTAACTAACCCGTGTCTGTTTTCAATGTGCAAACTCATTATTGACAGACTGTATAATATTTCTCGCGTCAAAAAATAGTGTACAGAGATCATCTGTAGCGTTTTAGCAATGTCGTACTCTAAAAAAAAATACCGTTATATTTGGGGTTTTTCTTCTTTTTGCGTGCTATTAAAAGTTTACTAATAGCTTATTTCAATTAGTAGCGATCGGCCGAGTGAAAAGCGTTTTTTTTTAAAGCAAATAAGGTAAAGTAAAACTTAGCGTGAAATTGGCTGTACTATCAACAGAAGCCATAACACAGTAAACAAAAAAATAGTTGGCAAATACAAAAATTTCGGCAAAATAGAAAATCGGCCAGGTGCAGGCCGGCTTAAGTATTAAATGAGGCTGAAATAAGGAGTCTAGTGCGTGATGTAAAGAAAAATCCATTTAAAAGCGCCGTTAAAATATCAGAGGAAGTTTCCGCTACATCCGATAGAAGCGTAAGTGCCAGCACAATACGACGTGCTGTACATGGGTTGCATGGTCGATTACCAAGAAAGAAGCCTGTAATATCGCCAGTTAACCAAAAAAAAAACGTGTTGATTATGCAAAATATATAAATAAATCATATTTCTTTCTGGAATAATGTTGTGTTTGAAGTGTTTGGGCAGAAACCCCCAGTAAAAGTATGGAGAACTGGGCATAGTGAGTATGTCGACCAAAATTTAATAACTGCGGTTAAACACGGTGGGGGTTCGATGATGGTGTGGGGATGTATGGCAGCAAGTAGAGTCGACAGTTTCGTTTTTATTGATAGTACCATGAATAAAATGAGACTATTTAAACATTTAAAAAAATAATTTGCTAAGCAGTGTGGAGAAATTGGAATTGCAGGGATCCTGGGTCTTTCAACAAGACAACGATTCCAAGTATACTGCATTAATAGTGAGACAATGGCTACTCTGTCACACTCCTAAAACACTGGATCATCCTCCCCAATCACCGGACTTGAACGCAATCGAGCATTTATGGGAGCATCTAGACCGTAAAATCCGGAAAAGGACTATTACGAGTAAGAGTATGCTCAAATCCGTTATAACGGAAGAGTGGCATAAAATTTCATCTGATGTTACCAGAAAACTAGTAGAATCCATGACCCGAACACTGAGTTCCGTTATTAAAGCAAAAGGAAAATCAACGAAGTACTAAATACCTTTTTATTTTAATACAAAATTGTTTGTACACTTTATTTTGACGCGAGAAATATGTAGTAAATTTCGTTTTTGTTTCACATCTTTAGTTATTGTAAGAATTTGTTTTTTTGTTTTTATTTAGAATTAGGTACAGAACTGAATACTACTTTCAAAACCCTAGAGTTAAGAATGATGACTTGCATTAAAATACTGTAATAAAATACCTACTATTAAAAACACTTTTGTACACTTTATTTTATAAATTAATGTCAAGTTGATTTAATGTCGTTAATAAATTTAGGATGAAAGAATACATCGCATTTACAATTCATCCCGCTCTCGAGGTTAACGGGATATTCTTTTATAACATACATAAAAGTCTTTGATGTTGCTTTCGGTGATTTCCCGTCATGTCACATCTTGTCTAATATTTAAGTAATTGTGTACATATGTATGTATGTATGTATGTCCGTTCACATTTATGTACATACATATGTATACATATATGTATATGTTCAACATAACATGATGTTTTCACAACACAACACAAGCAACGCGGCTGAATTTTTTTTTATTGCAGAAACCAAAAAAAAATTTCTTACTTTTCAGATACAGTTAGTTGACAAGTTGCTCGTTTGTGTTGAAATTCTTTTGAGTCAATTTGTCAATTATAGTTCTGAGCCGTTTGGTTATAAAATAAAATTGAAAAAAGATTTTCATGGAATCGTTCGTGGAGTGCCAAAAATAACACACTAGTCTGGTCACACTCGCACTTGCAATAAAATTGCTACAAAAATAAAAAATGAAAACAGCAGAAGTTCATTATAATTGTTTAATGCCTAAAAACAAAAAAATAATTATAATTCTATAAAATGACTTTAAATACCTTGTAATTAATAAATTGACTTAATTTGTTATCATGTTAGTTGCTTTTGTTGTTATTACAATAGCCTGTTGTTTTTGTTGGTGGAGCAGTTGTAGCTACAAGCAATTGATATAATAATTCATTTAGTTGCTGTGTTTTTGTTATTATTTTTGTTCCTATTCTCATTTCGGTAGACACGAATTGAATGAGACATCTTAAAGAGTGATTTCATCAATTAAATTGCACTCAGAATAAAGACAGAGAGAGAGAGAGAGATTCCGTTGTGCAGATTGATTATTAACATACATATACATACATATGTATGTATGTATGTATGCATTTTTAATTACATGAAGAAAACAGGCTGGAAAAATTTATTGAATATGAAAGAAACTAAATTTTGTTAATATTTTTCCTGCAGAACCGCATTGAAATTAAAAAAAAAAAAAAAACGAGAGACAACAAGAACAAACTTAAAGAATATTATTTAATTTTTTATTTTTATTGTATTCATATTTATTACAATTAAAATTATAATAAACTAAGAGAAAGAAAAGCACCAGCAGATAATGGCTATCGGCTTGTTAAAGAATACAACAAATAGTATATATTGTATTAATAAAGGAGTAAATGATATTACAGTGGACGTTTAATAGTATGTACACATGTACATACACACTTTCCCCGAACTTCAAATAAAACTACGGGCAGTTTTGTTTAGGATTTTGCATTCCTAATATGATAAGTATGTACATACATTAATGTGTATGTATGTATGTACATATTTAGTTGCTATGAAATTTAACAGTGATAATAGTGTCTTGATGTGCTATATTTTATACATAAATATGACACAATGAACATTGTTATATTTTTGGAATTTTGATTTCCACAGGTTTCCAATCCAAGTAGTCACACGATTGCCGCACCAGGGTTGCTTTGGTGGGTCACTCTTATGCCAAGTTTTGCCTCGATTGCCGCATGACCGATTCAAATTGTGCAATCACACGATTGGTCTTTAAAAATATTAGTATGTATGTATTTAAAAATTGATAAGTTGCGGCAATCGTGCGACTGCATACATACATATTTATTTCTTAACAATTGAAAAATGTCCCCAATTATTATAGATTTTATACTTTTAATTTCTGTTTATTAAATAAAATCCCTCCCTCATAAATTATAAACTAAGTTTGTGTTTACTTTTTAGATTTATTTTGTTTCTGTTGTTGTTGCCTTTGGTACTTATGAATGTGTACATACATACATATGTATGTACATATAATTTGTATACCTACATACATACATATATAAGTTTACTACTACTATTTAGGAACTACAAATATAATAACAACAACAAAAAGTAACCGCAAAAATTAATTAAGTCAGCCAGCTTAAAAAAAAGTTAGAAAAATAGAGGGAGAAGGAAAAAAATTTGGACAAGAACAACTAAAAGCCGTAGCAAGTGAAATTTATTAAAATAAAATTGTACGGTTCATTATGAATAGAGATCTAATGGTTTTGTAATTGTGTAGAGTGTGTTAGAGCATTTATTATACGTTTTTGATGTTTGTTTTAGAAAATTAAATCAAGTGAAAAATGATATAATTTACACAAAGCTAATTTCTGTGATTATAATTTGTGAACAAAAAAAAAAAACAAAAACATAAATAAGAGGATGAAGTTTTTATTTGTGGCTTATAAAAACAAATTAAGCTTTTAATTGTGGATTTTTTTTACTTTATTTTAGCGAAACAACAACAATAAATTTTTTTTATATACTACATACATATATTTCTCAGCTCAGGAACTTTTCTAGGAAATGTTCCACATTTTGTTTGGTAACATATTCCGAAAACGAAACTAGCCGCTTTGTTTTTAAAAGATTTTATAGAAAAGAAATTAATTGTCTTTACTATTATCAAAGAAATGAAATCATTATAAAGCAAAACAATTTATGTTTCTTTAGGGTAAATCGAATCACGTATCTATTATCGAGCCCCCGTATTATAATATTTTACTGACACCCACTCAAGTTTTCTAGTACATTATAGATAGTCAATTTTTTTCATTTTTGAAGTAAAAAAGTATTGTTTTGATTTTTTTTTTTTGTATTATATTTTTTTTTGCAATCATATTAAAGATAATAATAGACATATAAAAACGTATATAACTATAGACATATCCCAAATTTAACAACAAAAAAAACTTAAACAAAATATGAAAATTATTAAAAAAAAATAACCTAAATAAGAGCGGAAAGGGTTATATTTTATGCTGACTAGCGGAAATGTTTTCTTTTGTGTAACGTTTTTCACGCTTTGTATCATGATATGGTTTTCTATATAGAGCGGTTCACAGATTATTTCACCACCCTTTTTATATAAAATAAAGTTGTGTCGAATGATGCAAGATATTGGACGAATGTATCTAGTAGTAAAAAAAATTATTATGAGGATAAAAAAGTGTTTTGTTAAATACTCGATATATTTTTTCAGTTTCATCTTTTCAAAAATGGTAGTTAAAATAAACGGTGTGCTGTCACTATATACATACATACATACATATATAATGCTAATATAAATATGTATATAACAATTTGTATCAGTTGTAGTCACCATGGAGGGAGAAAGTGGTTACAAATTTTAAAAGACAAAATATTTAATGTATTTCGATCCCTTCATTTGTGCAATATGCTTATATAATTCGTCCACAAACAATTTTATTGCAGTTGATTTGTCAAAACAACGTATTTTGCTTAAAAAGTATTCGTAAAAATTGTACTAAAGGAAGTACTTATGATTCCTATTCCTTCTGACAAGAGTATGTAGAGTCGTAAGCGACTTTTAACGCCTACATACATTGAAAGAAATTAAAGGATTTTTCCATACACTAAAATTTGCACAACAAAACATTTTTCTGTTATTTCTAACAAATAGGAATTGCTTGAGAAAGTGTTTTTTTTTTTTTATTTTAAATTGTTTCGAACACATCTTCTACTACGAACGTAGACTTTATTTTATATTTCAAGTTCAGCTTTGGCGCCTTTTATGCTTAAAAATTACATTTAATAAATGTTTAAGTGACAACAATCTATGAAATGTGTAGAAAAGATATTTATTTTTTTGTTTTCACTGAATTATATTCTTTTTGTGTATATTGATAAAAATAACTAATTTTAACATTTATTTCTAGCATTTAAATGGGAATCTATATATAATTGATTGAAAATAAGTAACTAGTAACCCACATTTAAGTGAAATTAATTTGTTCTTGGAATAATTATACAAATAAATGTATTTAATCGAGTAGGTATTTGTTTGAAAATTAATTTGCGTTTGAAAAATATAACCAAAATCTTTAAACTCAAGTATCCAGCTACTTGAATTTAATTTTGACAAAACAAAACACAATTGAAAGATACGTTATCACAAACAACTAAAGATTATGAATAATAAAAATTAAATTAACTAACAAATTTTTTCTATACACTTTGGTTTTCAAGTTATTTTGAATTTTACTTCTTAAATTCTTGAATCGCTTAACATTTTTAACACTTAATTAGTTGAATTAAGAATAAATTCAAACAAATATGAAGCATGCCATTTTGAATAGGGACACATTTGAATATACGAGGACTGTTATAACTCCGTAACTTCTTCTGATAACTCCGTAACTTCTTCAATTACCCGTGCAGTAACTTTATTTATAGGCTACTGTCAAAAGGCTCGTGAATTTTAACAAAAATGGAAAAGTGTTGTTTAAGCTTATTTTTTGCATAAAAATCATCGGTTTAGACATGCGGATTGCACTTTGCAATAACCTGTTTAATCTGCACTCAGTTTTGAACAGGGTAACATTGTCTATTGTTTTGACTTTTAGTAAAATTTTGCTGCGATTAGGAAAAATGTGGTTTTAATAGTTAAAAAAAAAAACATGCCTGGCACAAACTCTAAGTTATTTAGTTGGCGTTTTAATCTGTTTTCTATTAATCAAAACTTCGGCGTACATGAACGTTCGACATTGTGGGACAGTTTCTTATACTTAGTCGAAGTACAATGATGCCGTATATAAAAATATAAATGCCGTATATTGTATATTGAAAAGGTTCTATAAAAAACGAGTTATTAAATATTTAGCTTCTCAGGGCAATTACAACTCAATTCAATAAGAGTGTATAAAAATAATAAAGCAAAAAAGTCTATCTTCATCTGCTAATTAAAAGGGTATGAAAGAGAAAACCAAATTAATAAAGATGTAATCGCTTAAAACGCTTATAAAAGGCAACCAACAACATCAATAGCCGGGGTTCGTTTAGTAGCATTCTTTTTTTTTCACATACACATACTATACATATTTACTTAATTCTTGTAAAGAAAAAGGAAATAGAAAACTATAAAAAGTTGGCTGGAAACTGTGGAAACTTACCATAAAAACGTAGAAGTAAAATTACAATATAATGTTGTGATATTGATGATGATTCAATAGACAACCAGAAAGAAAGCCTTGTTATATAAATCTGCAGATATTGTGTTCTTTAAATTAATTCACATCACTACACCAATTGAGGTGTTTTTCTTTTGTTGTTGTTTTGTTTTTGGTTTTTTTCGTCGCAAGAGATTGAAAGTGGAATAAATCTGTAGGGGTGGGTTGTATCAAAAGGTTTAACACATAGTTCCGGTAGTTGGCTGCGTTTGTGGTTGAATTGTTTGTTGACAGTTAAAAACGAGATAAATGTTTGTATGTATTTCACTTGGTCACTTAACCGAAAAGCGGTGGCCTCGAAATATGTAGCTGTCGTTCACTATTTTGACGCCCGAAAGGTTGCATTAAGTAATAATGGTGGTGCTTTTAATTTCTTCCTAACAAGCCGCGGTAAATACATTGTGATTTCTTTTTCTTCTTTTTTCTAAATTTTAATTTTGTTGACTTAAGTTGACCTAGAAGACAGAGAGAAAGAGAAAAGACATTAATTTAAATTTAGAAGTTTCATGTACTACTTCTTCTGTATTGTATGTATGTAGATTAAAAAGTTTTTTTTTTAAAGCAAATACCTATCGTTACCTTAACATAGAAAGGCTTTTTAAGTGGTTGTTTTCAGATTAGAAATTGTTTTCTATTATTAAATAAAAAAAAATATTAGAATAGGCAAAAAAATAAACTAAATTTTGAAAAAAATATGTATGAACACAAAAATTTTAGAGGTTATATGACGCTCAAACCGTACTTTGAATGTGGTTCTACAATTCTCTATACATTCTGTTTGGGATCACAAATAGAAAGTATACAAAAATTGCAAAATAAAGCGATGCATTGGTTTTGCAAATGTACCCGGTATACACCCATTACAGCAATGCTTGATGCATTCAAACCTTGTGCTCTATTCAAAATATTAGAAATTCAGATGCACAGAGCTATCAGTGAAACGGGAAACGTTCAAGCTTGTGGCCTAAAACATACATAAATCTTTAGGGTTCATCTTGCCACATTGGCAGCAAAGCAGCAGCGTTCAAGGGCCTTAGTTTGCATAACACGTAGAAATGTTTACCCGTTTAATGTCAATAAATCGGAGGGACGGCAATGCAATAGTCGAAGAGAAGAAAGGATAAATTCGGCTCTTACCGAAATCTGTCCATAAAATAACTTAAATTTTCATTTAAAACAACTTATTTATATATCAATTTTTATTTTATCCCTTCTAAAGTGGTTCGTTCCACTTAGACACAATACAATTTTGCCCGGGTTTGTCCTCATTTCCTTAGAGCTGTGTCAGCGATTCGGTTTTTATCACCTCAATCGTGGGTCTGGCGAACAAGAGTTAGTAGCAGGATGATATATCTGAATAATACGATGGCTGACAGATGATTACGATATGGCGGCTTTCGGCCAAAAAAATAAATGATGACATTCTCTAATAGAGCAGCTGCGACTCTCCATAACAATTTTCTTCACTTTCTCAACATCTCGACTTTCTTTTAAATGCTTGTTCCACTTGTAAAAACTTTTGACTCCGAGTACAATCACCATAAATTAAATAAAAATATCATCCACTTGTAACTTGTACGCCAATCACAAACAGTCTAAATAACTTAAACTGTGATACCTCTCTGATCGAGGCGATTCTATTAATGTAGACAAAAAAAAAGTGGTAATAGAATGCAAGTAGTTCCCGAAATTTGAAAATTAACTTTATTTTTTGTATTTGCTAATATAGATTTTTGTTGTGGTAGAACTATTTACTGGGATTAAGAGGAACGCATGTTATTGGCATGCCATTTACCCTTTAATTCTCATTGAAATTCTGTTAATTTCGGTTTTTTAATTTTGTTAGTTTTGCTTAGAAATACGTTTATCTTTTTCTAAAACCACATTTTTTATTACAATTGTGTACCAAAAACAAAAATGTGATGTTTTATTTACTTAATTCATATTAAAACTATATGAATATAAAATTAAGAGAATTAGCAGAACAGGCTACCAAATGTCAACAACTGTGTTCTTATACAAATATGTTCAAATTTCAAATTTTTCCTTTTACGATAAAGCTAAGCAAATTAGTTTTTATAGAGTTTTTATGATTATGTACTTATACATACTACATACATATTTTTCTAATTCTTAATAAGATTAAATTATATATTTTTTTATTATATTAAGACAACATTTATAGATATGAAATGTGTCTTAACTCAAATACTCCGTACATTTTTTTATTATAATATTTACATATACAGTGAATCAATAGGCAAATCGGACATTCCTAAAACATTTATATTAAGAAACATTACAAACAAAATATCATTTCCTTTTTTTTAACTAAACCTACATATATTTCTATTAAGAAAGATAATTTCAAGTATTCTAAATTTAAAGTATTTCTAATAGTCTTGCAACAATCTGACTTTCCTATATGGGTTCCTATATAATTTTGTAGCTCAACAGCGGATTTTAAGGCATTTTTCTTCACTTCAAGTAAAATTCGTTTCTCGTCATGGTCATTTAAAATCTTTCCAAGACCTTCTTTGCTTTTGTTTTCCACTCTAAAAATTCAGCAATATATCGCACAGCCTTCTCCATACAGGCGTATAACATGATGCCTAATTTCCAGTTCTTTGCTTACATCTTGAAGAAATTTTTATTTTTTGTGCACAAATTCACTCTTAATTGACAAATAGAACGAAACTAAATTATTTCTTTCTATTTTTGTATGCAAAAATGTAAAAAAATCAATATCTAATTTGCTTGTCCGATTTTCCGTTTCAGTTAAAAAGACAAAATTAATTTATTTATCAAAAGAAATGATATTTTGTTTGTAATGCTTCTTAATATAAATGTTTTAGGAATGTACGATTTTCCGATTGATTCACTGTATACATTTCAAGCAGATATATGTATATTAGTTTCCTTTCTGAATATTTCTATTGTATTTCAAAAACATGTGTATAATGGTAGTAAAATATATAACTGAATTTGTTTTCTTTTAACGTCGCCATTCCGTCATAGTAAATATTTTAAACAAATTTGTTTTACCTATTTTTTGCTGAATTAGTGGACCTAGAGTTTATTTACATGTTTGTTGATCTGTACATATAAATTATTCAGATAATTCAGTATGACTATGGGTTGCCTAATGTTTATATATGTTCCTTGTATTGTTTTCCAATAATACTTATTAAGTGTGATCCCTCCCGACGAAGTTCGCCAAAGTGAGATTAAACTATAGATTCTCTCATTCTTAGAAAAGCGTGAAAAAAGTACAGCAACGCTAAAGCTCAAATTTCGATCTCAAGTGAAAACGTCATTGAATTATGGAAGCAAAACAAAAAACATGCAGTATTATGTAAAAGAAAGCAGGCCAAATCCACTAATAAGGAAAAAAAACAGCTGACGGAAAATGCGTTTTTAACGCCTGCTCTGTCGCTGGCCTTTTTTTAGTACGCGTACATTTTTAAACGCACGACAAATGTCGACGAACTAACGCGTTTTATATACATATGTATGTAGGTACTTCTGGCTTTATCAGCAATATCGTTCGTTCATACAACCGCTCCTACTATTGTAGCGGTTCCAATATCTAAAATAAAACAAAGGCGGCGTAGTTTTACAGGAAAATACATATACACATATATATATTTTTTAAAGTAGGTATTTGATCATGCATAAAACATAATGTTCGATATATGCAACATAGCAGATGTTTTCAAATTGCATAAATCGAGTGCGCACTGTACAGGTACCTCCATACACTTTCCGATTAGCATACTCGTAAAGAACAATCAACATGACGTTGATTTGGATATGTCATATTAACAGATTTATAAAATTAACATATTGCACTTTTTTAAAATCTAAATGTACACGTATTAGCGAAAATAATAGTTTTTAATACAATTTTTTTTTTTTAGTTAACAACACAAAGTGATAATAATCATTAGCGTATTAGATATTTTAAACTTGTTTAAGCATGTAGTTGTTGTTCATGCTGCCAAACTAAACGATAAAACGGAATAACCTAAAACCAAACGAATCGAACGTGTGACGTATGGCTGTCTCTTCAAACAACAACAACAACGCATCACTACATGATGGTCGTTTTGATCATTACCTTCACCACCACTTCCACCACCTTTTGCAGCAAAATTAATATACCTACTGAAAAAGAAAGAAATGTACAAGCAACAACAATACAAAAAAGAGGGTGGTTAATTTCGGTTTGAAACCCGAAAATGTGGACAATAGGCGGCACAAGATGATGGATGCATTCATTTCTTGGTGCACATAAAAATAACGCCGTAGATGTTTTTATTATTACAGCAATATTTTTATTATTTTGTTGGTTTTTAGTATTAAAAAATAAGTAAAATTGTTCTTCTTTTGTTCTGGTGCTATTATTTTAATACTCTTCTTAAAAAACACATTGCTTGATATGCTCTTTTTATAGTGGAACAAAGCAGCAGTTAAGCAAAGCAAAAATGTAATAAATGAAGATGGGAAAAAATCGGCAAGAGCCAGTTAGTTGTACTGGTACAATCTCTACACTACATTACACTATGTACCACGATTTTTGTTGCTGTTGCTTAATGATGATTCTCAATATTTTTCTTAACGAAAAAAAAACAAAAAAAAAATAAAACACAATGCAACAACAAAGATATTGTCTTCCTTTTTCCACTCTTGTTGTTGTTGTTGTAAAACGAAGTTGTGTCTTTTTCCGGATTTTTCATTTACAACAAAACGAGGACTTACCAAACGACAGACGAAACACAAACACCATATAAAAAAATTATTCTTTTTCATCATGTCGATTTGGTATTTGTTGTTGCTGTTGCCGTTATTGTTGTTGTTGCTGTAGGTTTATGGTCTAAGCACTTAAACGTTTTTTTTTTCGTGCTGTTGTTTTACATACAATCAAACACACTTCTATACAAATATGTATACAAATACTCCTCTTAAATATGTATACAAACATGCATACATATGTACATATATAATTAACGTGTAATTTTGTACGTGCGTTTGTGCAGCAATAAAACTTTCGAAAAAAATATCGTGTATCTGTGCTGTGTTCCTTAATTTTAAGCGCCTCTTAATTTAATTTTTCTCACCTCTTAAAAAAGTTTAGGTATCTTTTTGTTTAATCACTTTTACAATTTTGATTTAATTTCTATATACAATTTTAAAAATATTTAATCACTTATTATTCTTCACTTCATTTTTTGCATATACAATTTTTTTTCTTTTCTGCTTCATACACACTAACTCATTCTACTTAATGACTTTTCATTTTGATGAATTTTTTCTTTGCTGCTTTAAATGTGTAATAATGCTTTGAATTTATTGTGTTTTTCTTCAATGTTAAGTTTTTACAATTGGCACATGTCTTGGTAAATGTTTTAAGTTAATTTTTAGAATTTTCTAATGAATTTTTGCTAATTTTTCCTTTCCAAACAAAGAGCTAACAAATTTTTTCCTTCGCGCACGAACTGGCAACCATTTTGTATTTGGCTAGCCATTAGCGACCATTGTTGCTAAATTTTGTATACATTTGGTATTAAATTAATGCACCGAAATACAACTCAGATAAAAATTATGATATATGAAGATAAGGCAGTGCTTGGGTAATATTCTACTCTTAGCTAAGGAAGTACACTTGCAGATAAGGAGGTTCACTAACAGTTAATATTTAATTTTAAAACTGTCATAAGCCACAAATTGATACTTCAGAATATTTAGCTAATATGGCTTGGAACTAAAAAGTTTGTATATTTGCATAAAGTAATGACATTAAAACGTGGAAGAATCATTTAACATACTATATAAAATGGTGTTAATACACATGTTTATATAATTTTATTTAATATTTAGAAATCTTAATAGCGTATTAAAGATTTGATTAAATCAAACGATTAGTTAACAAATTATTTTGCTCTCCACCACGATTTAATGATTTTTTTTAACAAACACAATCTTAAATCGTAATTATGTATTATGTATATGGCCGATGATGACTGACTGGGTAATGATTCTCATTATTTCGCTTTCCAGCACTAAGGAAAAATTATTTTATTTGAATTACCCTGTTAACCGCATTCAACTTGCCCTGATGATTTCGATTAATACGTGACAGTTGTAAAAATAAATCAAGTTAGTTTCTTATTAAATTTCAGTGTTTGTGGTCGCGTTCGTTAGTGAAAATAGGAAATTAAATAAAAACTGTATCCAAAATAAAACACTATTTTAATTAATAAATGATTTTAAAAGAACTACAGTATAAAACTCATCCCAAATATTTGGTCTGCGCCAATGACAAATGTGTGTGTTAAAAAAAGCCAAAAAAAAAAGAGTGCAAAGGCCTTGAACTCAGCTTGAATTTTGCCAAATTCATTAAAGAAAAATGCATTTTACTTAAATAAAAATGACATTAATTTTTTAAAACAAAAAATCTGGGTATTTGATAAAATAGTTTTAATATTCTACTAAGCAATACTTATAAGAAAACAATACCACACAAATAATTGGAATTTGAAAACGGGTGTTTGGCTCACTAAAGGTGGCGGCTGGTTTGTTTACAAATTTTAAAAGAAACATATGTATGTATGTGTATATACATACATACGTACATGTGTATATGTGTACTTATTGCATTTGTAATTACAATCCAGGACTTTCAATTACTCAGTTTTGAACAAAATATTGTTACAAAGTAGACGCCGGAATATCTAATACACATAAATATAAACATTTATTTTTTAGCGAGTATTAAATATTGTTAATTATAAAAACAAACAAGACAACTTTTACGAGGCAATTTATCTATTTGCCCAAAAACAACAAAGAACACCATAACTAATATTACACTCTATTAAGAAAATACATAAAAAAAAACTCCAATTTTTATAAAAGGAAAAATAAACAAAAATGTCACAAGGAGCAACAATTGATCAGGCGGGAGGAGGTAAGTGGCAAAGAAGAATAAACATACATATGTACATACGAAACCATAGTTAAATAGTATATGGAAGTGATAGACACCAGTATACACATAAATATCGTTACCTTAATAAAGAAACCCCTTAAGTCGACACTAAAGTAGGGAAACAACTCGGCTTTGAAAAAGTAAATTTCCTATACTAACCCTTAAAGCGCGGAGTCAAGTTGGTAACATAAAGTACGGACAGGGTCTGGCATAATATATTACAAAGACAATTAGTAACTTAAAAACTTATGATTTAACTAAATTTAATGCATTTATTTGCAATAATCAAATCAAATACTATTGACTTTCAAGAAATTCTTGTTCTTACATAAATTATACAATCAACAGAGATGAATGTAGCAAATATATATATAAATGTGTTCGTATTTCATCAAAACCCCACATCTCTGTCAGATTTTCTCAATATTTTATTGATGTTACAACATAATTGAATATGTCATCAATTTTGGTAGCAGTATTCTGGTGCACATTCGACCAGACTTGTAATAACTTTAGTTCCTTAAGGGATCTTGAGATACCCTGCCAAACTTAGATTAACTTTGGTTCCATGAACTTGAAACTCACCCTATAATTAGAATTATAGTAATATTAGAACGCAAGCCAATAATAAGTATTTATAGAGTATTTAAAATAAGGAAATTATCAAAGAAGACCCAAAATTTGGGGGCACACTCTAAGGCCTAATGTTGCACTATGTGTTGTAAACATTTTTGAAAACATATGTAGCAGCTGCTGCGTGCTCTGGCACTTCAGTTAAGCTTTAAACACTTCTGCAAACATGTTATTTATTTCGAAAGAATCCTTAATAATTAATAGAAAAGTACATTAACAATTTTTCTGTGCATTGTATTATTTTACTATAAAATGAGGTGGTCCCTAAATTAATCTACTGGCTATACAAACGGGCATCTTGGAATCCTCAAAGGAATTGTAAAAATACCTGATATGTCTGAAGTGAGCGACCACATATATTCCAATATTTTCTGAATACAGTCAGTTTTGAACAGGTCAAAGATTGTTTATCGTGGAACTCATATTTTTTTTTAACAGACCTTTGCAAAATTTGTACACACATACATACATACAGACAGCTTAAATGTTTCTTTTTAAAGCCTTTATGGAAGTACATACTTACAGACAGGGTGCGTGTAAACTTTTAATTTGTACTATTAGGAATATTCACTAAAATACAAAATATGTATGTATGTGTCATTTATGGTCTTCACACTCTGATGTGGCCAACATGAACTGGCCATAAATTGCATTTAAAACGAAGGTCTTGCTTTTATTGTTTCATATTGAAATCCATTGTATTTGTATATAAACTTGATACGTATGGATGTGTGTGTGCGTGTGTGTGTGTGAGTGCGTGAGTGGTTATGCATTTTAGGGTGAACCTCAAAATGAAAGAATAACAAGCAGGCTTGGCTTTAAAATATGGTGCCGTTGCCCTAGAGCCTAAGAAAAACTACTTGTTAATAAAACATGGACAATTTCTTTTCTGAGAGCCGCTGGGACACAAACTACCAGCAATTGTTATGCAGCTCGTTAGTTGTGTATGTAACTGTCAGTGTTGATGGAAATATACATCAAACTTCCAGTCCATAAGAAATATGCTGTCATGATCGTGCACGAGCCAGTCTCAGTCGAAAATATCAAGGCACAAAAAAAAAAATGTCAACAGCTTTGCTGAGTATTTAAATTAACATTTTAACATAAATGTTAAATAAATAATTTTTTTTTTAATGTAAGAAAAAACCATAATTTATTTCAAACTCAAGATGTTATAAGTACAAATCTTTTATATTTTGCGCCAACTTTTATATCTATTGAACTCAAAAATGTTGTAGGATTTATTTTATAACATCATGTTTTAATATTAAATCACTTACTTTTACACCAGCCAGTAAAGTTCGAAGTCGAATCCCCTAGTGGTATCGTTTGTATGTTTTGCTTTTGTTATGTGTGTGTATGTTGGTCGATTGAAAATCCGTCTAAAGGTCAACGTAAGTTTTCTTTTGCTAAGTTTATTTTTACATCGGTCATGGAGGGCAATCGGAACAGGCTTAGAAAAATTTTTTAAATTCTGCACATGAATATATTTTAGTTTTGAAAAAGGGGGGCATCATCATCTGTTGAATTATACTGGAGAATTATAGTTTCGCTGTCAAGTGAACTGACAGATGGAAAAAAAAAACTCAAAACTTATCTATCTATCACTATAGTTATACACTATAATATATACCCGAAAGTGCCACTGTAGTATTTTTAAAGTTTAAAATTCTGCCTCATTTGAAATGATTTCTAGTCAAATTTGAATTAAAACTAATTTACAATTCATTTTAGGTTTCTTCGACACCTTAAACCCTTCTAATAAAATAGAGACACAATTTTAAACGACTTTCTAAACTGCCCGGCTATAAAATTTAATGTTTATGTTGCACAACACCTTCGATAGATGCCTTCTGTTTCTGCAACTTTCAGTTTAGCGTTTTTGTTACATTTCTATTTATTTTTATTCTTTGTTTCCTCCATATTCCCCATTATTGCATTTTGTCGCCTTATAATCCGTTACCTAATGGGGATTTAAATTATACAACAGCCGTCTGTTCAGCGCTGGAAAACCGTTCATCGGAATCAGCGACCGTTAATGTTATTTCTTTTAAATTAAAAGTTATGCGATAACAGTTATTTTATGATTTAGTGAAATGGAAAGCGGTTTTTTAGACTCAGTTTCTCTCTTTCTTGTTTTTTTTTTTTAGCTAAATTTCAAGATAAAATTTAATTACATTTTTATTATATTTCTTGAGTTTTAAATACAAAAAAATTTATAACTAGTAAATTTTTTTTTTAGCTCAATTTTGACCTCAATTGAGCCTCAAGTTTAAGCTTTAATTTCGAAAAGTTATCAAGCAAAATTTATGCTTAAATTCGCTTCTCATAAAGCGCTGTGGACCAAGAAAAACGGCCTGTTTAATTCACAAAAATAACAGTTATTTTTTTGATCAAGCAAAAAAGTTATGTGTATGAAAGTGACTACCAAGACCTTCATTTTTTATTTCTATTAAGGTTTTCTGCTAACAAAAATAGTTTAACCATCAAATAACAGCATCAACCGAAATCAATTTCTGTCCCAGGTGTCTGTGCGCCAGAGAAGTGACAGCAGTACCCTGTTTTTTCTGCATGCCGATGTCATCTGAAGACTTGTTGGCGCCGCCTTTATTTTCGCTTCTTTTTAATTTGTTCATTAATTTTTCTCACAATGAACAGTGTTTTTTTTTCTGCACGCGATTTTAGAACTGAAATAAAACTACTTGAATAGGACAAAATGCATTTAACTTTGAAGAGCTTAAAAGCATAATGGATTTTTATTGCTGTTGCCCCGTAGTTTTGCAAAATAAGCCAATACGCCAGCGTGGACTTTAGACTTATTTCACAATTACTCGTTTGTTTTAAATAATTTCTTTTTTAAATGTTATTTTCATATTTATTTAAAATAGCACGATTGTGGTCACGAATACTCAAGATAATCACGATTAGCCGTTACCATAAAAAAGGGGGAAAAACATAAAATCGAAAATTTAGATTTCTTGCCGGCATTATTTTCCAAAATTTTTTGCAAATTCCAAATTACTTACGCCTGATGCTGGACCCTTCTGGTGTCTAATTTCAAATATTTCAAAAAAGTTAATCGTTAATCTTAAAGGTGGCATAAAAATGTGAAAAAAATTCCTTATCTATCCTTAAAAGGGGAGGAGGAACTTGCTGATCTATTGGCGGCTGTTGCTTGTATTTTTGGAAAAAATTACTGACATTCTGACAGCAGAAAATATATTATTAAATAAAAAAAAAAACAGATACACACAAAGTTTGAACTATAAAGTCGATTAGAACTCAAGTTAAAGCACAGAAATGTTTTTAAAATTTAACATTTAAGAGAACTGCAGTGAACAGGCGATTCACAAGCGCCCCCATACGGCTTGCAAGGCTCACACAGGTGGCAAATTCTCATAATATGCTGCACGGCACAAATGATAAACCTCTTGCTAAAGAGCTCGGGATATTTAATCCCATCTGGTTCATAAAATTCCCCAAAAGGAGAGAGATGAAAAGGCCGCTGAGTTGGTGCCCAGAAATCTACAAGAAACATCAGGCCTTAAACCAGACTCGCCTGACATTCCCCTCAATCTGGTTCCTTGCATAAAAACAGACCTGTCGCAAGGCAACAGCACCTGGAAGATTTTCTTCTTACTGCGTCTTTAGGTTTAAACCACAGCCAGAAAATTTTAGCCGCGGAAAGGCACAGACACAGTACGCCAAAATGCATTCGAGGGGGGGGGGGGCGTGTAGGTCCCTCCGTTCTGCCAATTCACCCTTGGTGAAGGTTTCGGAAGAACATGCATAATGGAAGTCATACACCGAGCGACCCCTTTCCCTCTATATCCCGGAAACAGAGTACCCTGACTGTGTGTAAAATCGTCAGCGCTTAATCTGCCCTGGGGAACCAAAATGGCAAAATTTTATAAAACAAAAACTATCGAGAACTACTATAAACCTTTATCTCATCAATTAGGCGGATAGTTTTGGCCCGGAACGGTTAATAATAGTTCTCGATAGTTCTTTCTTATGAAATGTTACTGCAATCATGTAACAAATTTTGAAATTTTATTGCAAAATTTCAACTTCAATTTCTGATATTTTCTTTTATATATATATATATATATATATACATATATCTGATCGATTTGACAAGACGATTTGCTGAACTTTTTCTTAAATTGAGAGAATTTGCGGGCATTTCGGTTATTCGACAGTTTGGGGGGCGGGCAAACAAGTCTTCACTTCTTTTCCTTTCTTTTCTTTTCTTTTCTTTTCTTTTCTTTTCTTTTCTTTTTATTTCTTTTCTTTTCTTTTCTTTTCTTTTCTTTTCTTTTCTTTTCTTTTCTTTTCTTTTCTTTTCTTTTCTTTTCTTTTCTTTTCTTTTCTTTTCTTTTCTTCTCTTCGACCAACCAACAAATCGAACACAACCTCAATTCAAGGTTTGCGCGCATTTCCTTCTTCCCCTTCCCGTGCCATCAGCTAACAATTACTTGTGTCACATTGCAGCCTATTTCGGCCGGCCCTTGTACTCTGTAAAACGTTTCCGTTCTTCTGGGCAATTTTAAATTGTGTTTAAATTTTAAATGGCTTTGGTTGGGATTAGCAAAAGAGAAAGAGAAAGAGAAAAATAAAAGAACAATTCTACTTTACAAATACATACATACATTTACATAAGTGTGTATGTATGTGGTTTGTTAAGCCTTTTTTAATTGGGATTATTATCTACCTGTAAGCAATTGTCACAATCGCCCATAAAAAGCAAACAAGTGGAACTGAACAAATAGTGGGAAATTTTAAACAATTAAACAATTGTTCAATACAAAGTAACGCGTAACATAAAGCCAATCAGATACTTCTGAAGCATTAAAACAATTTTAGTTGCATTTTCAGTTTTAAGAAAAGTAAAAATAGACTTTGATGTACCGACATCAGCGCCTGGCAAAATGGGTGGACCCACTCCACTTGGTGAACATGTAAACTAGAGCCGGAAAACAAGCGATAGTTGATTTTTTGCACTATCGCTATTATCGGCAAATTTTTAAAAGTTCGTATTTACTGAACGTGAAGTAAAATACCCCCCCCCCCCCCCCCCCCAAAAAAAAAACGCCAATTTTATATAAAAATTATTAACCGCAAAAATCGCTTAAAATTATTGTATAAAGAACAGTTTTTTTTTTTTGGGGTATTTTACTTCACTGAATAATTTGTATATAAAATTGGCGACGTAAAACTGGCGGCTACAGCCAAGTCAGCGAGATGTCAACATCCACCTGATAGGATTTGTTTCCTTTACAAACAGGTGGCCCTGCAAATTAAAATAAATATGCAGCAAAATGTGCAGCAAAATGTGTCTGTCTAAATATAAAATTGTTTAATATTTGTGCTTTTTTTTTTCTTGGGATAAATACAATGACGAAGTTGAAAGTTCTATATTAAAATGAAAATGGAGAGATATGTTGGTATTCGAAAACCTCAATTGTTATTAATTTATATAAAATGCTTTTATGTTTATACTAATTTTTTTATCTATTTAACTATCGAGGCCTCACCGGCTCAACCTATTCACTCTTATGCCATTTAGCGTCGCCGCCATCGTCCCCAATTTAATATCAACATCAATTTTTATCGACGTCGTCATCAATTCGATAAAAAAGAATTGTATTCCACACCAGCCATGTAACGATGTCGATTGTTTTGCGTTTTTTAAAACACATCTCTAGTAATTTCGACTGTTCGTCAGTTGGTTGGTTGGTTGGTTTTGTGTTCAGTTTTGATTAAAAAATTATATCAAGGTGTATGGCGAGCCCGAAACTATACAACATTCGGATAAGGGATGAAACAAAACCCAGCTTTCTTTAATTCACATTCAATAAATTGCACTCGCCGAACAGAGCTCCTTTAGGCTTTAGTTGCTTCTCAAAATTGAAGCCGTTTTATTTTATAAATTCCACCTGCACTAGACGTGAGCTCTGCCTTGTTTGCGACAATTTGTTTGTTCACCTTCACCTTTTCAACCCTGCCAAACCTTATAAGAGAAATTTTGTCCTGCAACAATCCTTTTAGCCACTCTTCATTTTACGTTTTTGCCAACCGTCACCGGCTCCTTCTCTTTTCGGTGGACCAAGGTCACTTAGTGTCGTTGGAATTCTTTACCACTGCTCTTTAAAATCACAAGGAAGACTGTTTTTTTCCATCTCCTTCACCAACTTATTGCGTTGGCAAATGTTTGAAATTTGTTTTTCTTTTTCCATTTTTTTTTTTAATTGAAGATTATTTTTTTAAAAAATTCCACAGAAATAAAACTGTTATGAGTACGACACCAATAACACTGACGACAAAATAATCAATTCAATTCAAATTGATGCCGGCGTTATTGTTGCCTCCGACATACCAAAAATATCGTTAAAACTGGATATTGATAATGGGCATAACGACTTACAACAATCGACATCGTTTGATATTGATGACGCCAAATCGAATGAGGGTGAATCATTATTATCGGCTGCCCCTTACTTTGCATCTTTTTATTGTGTGAAACTAATCAGCCAGTTGATTTTAAAGTTTTTTGATTTTCATAAATCCCTGATCGGTTTTTTAATGCTATTTTAGCGCCCAAACTATTTGATTTAATATGAATATTATTCAACAGCTGACTGAAACAGCTGACTTTTGCTCAGATATTTTTATCGCCACAAACAAAAACAAACAAAAAAAAGAATTTTTCAGCTGGTGTTGCGTGGAAAGAAATAAAATCTTAAAAAATGCCCAAAAAACCGCAAAAGCAAAAATTATTAAATTAAAATTTAAAATGCAATTGATCAAATGGAAGTTGTTGAACTAATAAAGTGCGAAGGTACAATAATAATAATAATAACTTCGATTCCGAAGAAGAAGACAACGCATTAGAGGACGCCCACGGAACCGATGGCGCACACAAGTGGAGAGGGACCTCAACCAACTTGGTGTGCAAAATTGGAGAACGCTGGCTAAAGATCGTGCCAGCTGGAAAACTTTGTTGGTTGAGGCCCAGGTTCACCCCGGACTGTAGCGCCAAAAGAATAATAAGAAGAAGAAGGTACAATAAATATACACATTTATTTGTTAATAATGTTAATTCTGGATGCTCCCCCTTCCCCATCAGACCATCCATGACCATGAGAACTTTTTTCACGTTTTCTTTTAATTAGTTGTTTAGTAGTTACCATTTGTTAACTTTCAGAAATATTTCTATACAATTCTATAACAACAACAACACCATCTGCCAGCTGTTTCATACTTGCAACTAATTGTACTTACTACGTTTACTGAATCTACTACTATTATTTTTGATATTGTAGAGGTTGTTAATTTAGTAAATTAAAAATGTATAAACTCTGTTGCTGTCCAGTTTTACATTTGGCAAGATTTACTAATAACACTTTAATGCGAAGCGTGAGAAGCACTATGAAATTTCATGTACTTTCAATGTGAAACATATTATTTTAAGCGTAAAGTTTAGGGTGCCTTAAATTTTTATATAGTTTGTTTCCACAGAACACATCTTCATATTATTATTATTAATTGAAAATGAAGACAAGTTGTTTAGAAATTAGAATTATATCTTTTTTTTTTGGGGGGGGGATTTATACTGAAATCATCATCATTGATTTGAAATGAAAAGCAAAATTGTTAAATTTAAAAAATGGTTTCAATAGATTTGGCGTAACTTTTTTTTGTATCTGTTTGGATTCCTTTTGCATATTTTTCTTTAAGAAACTTTTCGTCAATTTTTTTGACCAAAATTATATTTATGGCCAATTATTTTTTGTGTTAATCCATCTTTTTTCATTAAACTGCAATCATCTACTCTTTTATCATTTTGTTTTTCTGTCATTGATTGTGTCAACTGTTCAATTTACCATAAACATTCAATAAATTTGTTAAACTTACCCAAAACGATCCATCTTATCGTGAAATAACTTTTGATAAAGATATCAGTAATTAATTTTGTTAAAAGCGGTTCGTTGCCGTATTTGAAAAGAAACAGTTTAGCTGAAAAAATTATGTTATTTGTAGTTTTTAAAACATTTTTTTATAAAAAGTTGTGGGCGGCTTTAGTGCTCAACAGCACGTGGAAATCATAAAATTAATTTATTGAAATAAGTTGCCTTTGAAAGTAAATATTTATATAGACACCAAAAAAATAAATTACATAAACAGTTATTTCTACAGTCCGGGCAAATACAAGAATCATTTTAAAAATGGAAATATAATAGGCAACAAAAGTATTCTAAACTTGGGCACTCTGTTCGCCGCGGCAAACCTCTAACCTCCTTTTCAATTCGTAATCAACGCGTTTTTTTATTTATAATATTGTAGAAGGGTTAGAATTCACATAATTTTAATGGTAACACTGGCGACTGGTTCGCTAAATCAAGTGCTTGACAGAGATGGCCTTAAAGTAGATTAAAATACTGCCAATACCTTTTTTTAAGGGGCGGTCCTTCCTTCTCCTTTTCCTATATCGGAAAACAGTTTTTGAGGAAACGGGGATACTGGCCAAACTCTGTGAGGTTCCTGTATAACTTCGGCTGTTGCGGGATGTCCCGAAAATTTCAACAAAGGTCGGCCAATTGTCAGAACGACAACCGCCTGCCTGGTCCGTCTTGAAGGAGGGATCTTAGAGTTGGTCGGAGTAGGTTGAGGTGCCTGCCTTGGCTTAAACGTCCGCTTTATGGCTTAAACTTAAAGAGATAGGAAAAACTACTTGTAAATACTGATGATAGAGATGCATGTCCCATTTTCGGTGATCGAAACATCTTTGAGGCGCCGGTGTCTGTCAACAGATTCCCATTATACCTGAGAACTCGACAGAGGGGCGATTCTTCAGGCGACTTTGCTTAAGACCTGATGATCATTTGAGACTTTGGGCTACCGACTGTCTTAGGACTGCAAGTCCTTGGATACCGTGAACATGAGCTGGATGGGAAACAGGATTGGGCACGTACCTGCATGCGTTTGCAAGCAAATATTATAAATTATATATAATTGGGCTCTTGAGTTTCAGTACCGCCAGCTTAAAAATGTGTATGACTGGGTGTTACTGAAAAATGTGTATGCGAACAATTTAATAATTATAAGTTTTAATTGAATTTTTTTACAACTTTAAAGGTCGGGCAAATACGAGCATCTTTTGTTTAAACACATTCCAACCCAATAAAGTTTAAATCTGTTCATGAACACCAGTCAACTGCCGCTTGCCCTTTGAAAGGTGGGCAACGAAACAGCATATATTATGCTGTACAAATCCATATGCAAATACAGTCAATGCTGGCTATAACAAATACCCACTTTAAATAATTCGCAATATAATTAATGGATAACTTTTTAATATTTACTATTTGACACTCAATATAACGATTGTGGGAATGTAGATTTTTTTTTGTCCAAATCGTCTTGTACACCCAATATATAATTTTTTATGTATATTTTTTTACATACATTTTTTTATATATATTTTTTTATATAAATTTTTTTATAAATTCGTTTTTATATATATTTTTTTATACATATTTTTTTATATATATTTTTTATGTATATTTTTTTATACATATTTTTTTATATATATTTTTTATATATATTTTTTATACATATTTTTTTATATATATTTTTTTAGACATATATTTTTTTATACATATTTTTTTATATATATTTTTTATATATATTTTTTTATACATATATTTTTTATATATATTTTTTTAGACATATTTTTTTTATATATATTTTTTATATATATATTTTTTATACATATTTTTTTATATATATTTTTTATATATATTTTTTTATACATATTTTTTTTATATATATTTTTTTAGACATATTTTTTTTATATATATTTTTTATATATATTTTTTTTATACATATTTTTTTATATATATTTTTTATATATATTTTTTATACATATTTTTTTTATATATATTTTTTTAGACATATTTTTTTTATATATTTTTTTTATATATATTTTTTTAGACATATTTTTTTTATATATATTTTTTATACATATTTTTTTTATATATATTTTTTTATATATGTATATTTTTTTTATATATATTTTTTTTTGTATTTTATTTTTTTGCCATCTTTTATTTCATATGATCAAGCAAAATTAATCACATTTATGTTGACAGAGTTACACATATAAAAACGTACAATATATCACTATAGAAATATCCTAAATTTAACAGAAAAAAACAATCCAGATTTAGTCTATCTTATATTTACAATAACAACAACTTAAGTTTGCGTAATTATTAAGTTTAAAGTTTTAGCATTAAGTTAAAAGAAAACAATAAACAAAAAAACAAAATAAATTAAATACAATCATAATGAAAAGATTGATTAAATTGAAATAAATACAAAAAAAAATTAACTTCTCAAAAGTAGATCTTAGAGTTGCATCAGTATCGTCTAATGACACAATAGGCCGAGGATTTACAGGATTGTTTAGTCTTTTTAAATATTTTTCCCTGTATAAGTTGATGACATCTCTAACAGTTTGCACATTTAGATCCTTAAGTATGGCATCACTGGAAATATACCAAGAATATTGAACAATAAGCCTTATAGTTGTTGACTGATATCTTTGCAATATTTTTACATTTGAGACACGAGCTGTTCCCCAAAGTTGAACTCCATAAGTCCATATAGGCTTTAAAATAGCTCTTTAAAGTTTCAGTTTATTTTCCAGATTTAATTGGGATCTTGCAACAATTAACCAGTTAAATTTTCTATTTGTACAATAATATTTAATTGTTGCCGTTTTATTTTTATATGTTCTTTCTTTTTGGGATATTTGTATAGTTCTATACGTTTGTATGTATGTAACTCTAAATGTTAACATAAATGTGATTAATTTTGCTTATTATTTAATAACAGATTGCAAAATAATATAATAATAAACCCCAAAAAAATATGTGTTTTTTGCATGTTAGTCGACGATCTACATATATATCAGCCTGGATACATATTTAAGGCAATACTTTTTCGGAATTCGGATGTTATTTATGGAAACGTCACAGCAATAGAGATGTGACGTTCGCTAACGACCGGGTTAAATTGAATGGATCATTCAAATGAACGGAGTGAACCGGTCATTTAACTGACTGGTTTTCGTTCACTCAGAACATTCTATATAAAAAAGAAATACTTTCTTTTCCAAAATAAATTATTTTCGGTACAAACAATTGTTGAAGTTTTTTTTTGTTTTACTTTCATTGATGTTTTCATCAGCTGTTTTCAGAAAATAATAATTGGCAAGAATAACAAACTTCATAATAGTTGCCAAACTGACCGATTGACCGAAATGAACGAACGCATCATCGTCTTTAATAACTGAACGAAATGACCGGTCATTTGTCGTTCATGTGATCCAAGTCTTCCAATGCGTACATTAAATAAAATAGAATGGCGAAATATGCCGGTATGGCGGAAAAGTCGTATGAATGGAGTAGGATTAAATGCGACCTGTGCAACGGAGGAACAATTAGGCAGATTTAAAATAGTAGACTGCTGAAACGTTATCATCATGAGGTGACTTAATAGAGCCATTTAAACGAAAGCAGCGAAAAATTGTACTAGAAGAGGCCGTGACACATGACACAATTTTGAGTGCTGGACCGGATAAACAAACGGCTACCGGCAGGAAATATGTATATAAATAATTTGTTCACATCTCTGTTGTTATTAAATGAAATAAACCCGTTTTATTAACACTAAATGCAGAAAATGTTTTCAAGCAAATACTTCACTATATAACGAATCCAGCATTACATCATTCGTTATACCGAGCTGTGACTGTATATTGAAATTTGCTTACATGTGATGGCGCATGAATAACGTAACTGGCACTGACACGTTCGCAATGAACGTTCACAAACAAAGAACGGGAAAGAAAGGGTCTGGGTTTTTTGTTTTCCTATTGACAGACACTTGTTCATTTTCGTTTTCCTTCTCCGACACTCAGTGTTCACTCGACGAACCAACAATTCAATATACTACTTACATTGTAGTTGTTGTTGTCACAACTTTAACATTTTGCTGTTTTTGTGTGAGAAATATTTTCCTTAAAAGATAAATGATGTCTGTGATAATTGTAACGAAACGAGTGACAGCCTGGTGACTGAAAGTATGAATGTGTAAAATCAATATACACATTCATATTTACGCTACATCCTGGTTGGCATAACTATGGGAACTTTAATATGTATTTAGCAGGGATGGTAAATGGTTATAATCAAATTGCATGCAGTTTGTATATATTGAGTTAAATATAAACTCGCTCTTTTATTGATTTTCCAATCCCACTGGCGACTTGTTGACCAATTACTTGACATTTGGAAAATCAAATCGTATCTGGCAAATGTGTACTCGGATTAAATGCTACCTGTGGCTTTGAAGATATTATCGAGCCAGTGTTCTATTTTATGTATTTAGTTTTCACAAAGTTAAACAATTAAATTAAGTAAATGAATAAACAATTATGTAGATGAAATAGAAAACAATATTAGCAAAATTTTCACACCTGACGTTATTACACAATAAACTATTATTTGAGAGAGTGAGTTTTTGATTAGAAGTTCATGATTGACGGGCCTTATTTGACTTATTCACTATCGAGACATAAGAACGATTAGTTCTACCAGTCTATGCGGATTTTCTGACCTGATAACTTTAAAGACTGCAGAATTTTGCGCTTGTTTTCCTGACTTCTAGTGCAACAGTTTTCCTAACGCTGATTAAATGGGATGGGCATTCTTTAGGAAATTCGCAAATGTCCATAAAATTTATCAATATGCAGGCTGGCGTGACGTACAAACTCGTTAAAACGTTATATTTTAAAAATTTCATATATTTTAAACTGAAAAGTTTTTAAAAATAATTAAAATGAAACTAAATGAAATCCATCGGCTTACAAAAATACATATTAGCAAATGAAGCTGAGAATAAGAAAATATTCACTATTTTAAATATTTGAAGTGTACTGAATTTATCATGCCTGGTGTGCCTAATACGAAAAATTTGATTCAAAGATTTTTTTATACTAATTTTTTATTTGCAAAAAAAATTTTTTTTCGAATTTTTGGTTAAAAAACTAAAATAAAAAAATTTTAAAAATATATATAAAAGTATTGAAAGTATTTTTTGGTATGATATTTTATAGGAAAAAACAAAACAAATAAACAAACAAAAGTTTTGTTTATAGGAACAAAAGTTTGTATTGATTTAGCGAATCACATTTGCAAGTTCACAGTCAGACAAAAGTTTCACCAATTCAGAAAATTATTTGACTAAAAATGTTTTTCTTTTCTAAAAAGTCTGGCCTTTCAATTTAGTAAAATATTTTTTTAGTTGAATTCGCGAAATTCGTTTATATGTAGATCCCCAGACAAACGAAGAGTTATTTTGTGTGTGAGAGCTGAAGATACTGCAACCGACGAGCAATCCGCACATGCTCGCTGCAGGCACAATATACCCACTCCTGCCGCCTTGACGCAGTCTATTCGGTCATGTTGTAATGCCGATACTTAAATTTACAGATGTTGTTGGCAATTGCGAGCACCGGAGTAGCTTTATGTAATGCTGGTATGATAAGTTCCGTAACACATACTGTGGCGATGTGAATTGCCCGCCAGTATAAGTCGTAGATTAACAAGGAAGTCTGACAGTCACGTGTGATATTTTTGCAAAATAATATTTGAAATTTGTTTTCATTTTATGGGTGTTTTAGGCACAACTAAAAAACCATAAAAATTTTTTTCAAAATGTTTGTCGTTTGCGGTTTATTTCTTTTGTTTGGCGTTTTTCAATGACTCAGTGTGAACAAACATCAATTAATTTCATTTAAATAATTTAAGTCAAAATATGTATCGAGACAATGAACCAACCAACCAACCAACCCACTTTTTTTTAATCATTCAAATAAATTTCCTGTCGCTTCGAAATTCAACAGAATACATTTTTTCCCCCTGAATACGAAAACACCCGTTACGTGCGCGTGTGTGTGTGTGTGTGAGTGTAAGTTTGACACACATAAAATTTTCTATATCGTTGTTCTTATCTCATATGATTTTGTTTTATAGAATTTCAACGATGTCTGGAGAAAATTGTGAGCTGCCACAATGTATCAATCAAAAAGAAATGGGTTTAAATAAAATAAATTATGAAAATTTAAGAATGCGGCCGTTTAATAATATTTTCATGCTCGTAATGCCTATAAAATCATTATGAAAATTTCAAATCAAATTGTATAAAATTATGGATATTATTATTAGTTTTCATTGAAAAGGATTCACTGAGTTTAAAATGTGGAACTGATCAACTGATTGGTTTTTGTCATCCTTAAACACCGATAGGACCCTGACAACCGTGACTGTTTGTACGTTGCACGCACTTTGACCTTTTAGGAGGTTGTTTGTTTGTGTATGTTTCTTTGTTTGTTTACCTGGAACAAGATTTTCATCGGTTTCAGTCAGCTGCAAAAGTTATTTATTTTCTTTACACACACACATAAACGTACGTACGTGCACTCATCCGTGTGTGTGTGTGTGTGAGTGCGTGCGTGTGGGTGTGTGGGTGTGTTTGGGCGTGTGTACAATTATGCCGGAACAGGCAATGCACTCAACACAAGCATGCAAGTGCAAGTGCTTCAATTATGTATCTTTTAAATTCTGATGCTCTGGTAAAAACAGGCCACAAACTGGCCTTGCAGAAGGCCTGATATCACATGTTTTTATGAGTCGTTTTTTCTAATCAGGTTTGAATGTCTGGTTCTGTTACGTTCTTCGTTGACAGCGTAGCTGGTTTGAAGGAATGTTGCGAGCAGCAGGACTCGCAGGATGAGTTTGCTGCAGGAAGCAGTAACGCCTACATGTGAATTTCGCCAATTTATTTCCAACTAGAAGCCAAAATGTCAGGGACGGCATCGCAACAGTTTTCGCTCACTCTATTGACTACAGCTGCAGTATTTTCTTAACTATTGTACGCGCTTAAAGCGATGTCATAGTTGACGTGCCAGCATTTGTGAACAGCGCAGCGGCCATATTTTATTTTACAAAATCTCTAAATTTGGAATAAAAAATCTGCCTTTCAAGTAAGAAAACTGCACATAAATCTAAAATTGCAATTAAAGTTAAATTTTGTTTTATAAACGAAGCAAAGAAGTGCTGCACGACAGCGCTTAAAAGGAAAATATTTTATGATTTATATTTCAAACCATAAAATTCGACTCGAATGTAGAAAAACCGAATAACTCTTTGCATTTAATAAGTGTAAAAAGGGATGTAATAAAAACATTACCCCACCACACAATTGAGTTAATTGAGTTTTTAAAAATGCATGGCTTTTTGCAGCTATTGAGCGGAAAATCATTTACCCCATACTCTTTTAATTGATCCATTGACTCAATTAAAACAAACTCCTTTAATTGAGCAGCGCAATCAATAAAACGAAAATTCACATATACCTTAATTTGGATGTAAAATTTTATTTTCTATTTTTGGGTATCATGCAAATGAAACTTCAGCACCACTTCTGTATGTGAATTGTTAACACTTGTTCAATTTTAAGAGTCAATTAAAGCGATAACGCAATTAAACGGGACTCAATTAAGCGGGGCTTTCGCCATTAGTTTTTATTTGTTTTATTTATTTGACCATTTTGGTAGCATTTATACGGGGTATAATTAAACGAAAATGACTGTAATGGGATAAAATGAAGACCTCGGAAATAAAAACAAAGCTGTTAGTAGCGAATTTATTAAACAAAAATATGAGTCAAAAACTGGCGTAAAAACTGATTTTTAAAAGAAAAAAACTTCAAAACTGCTCAATGCTGGCAAAAATCTGCACATTTCGCAACGCTGTACAAAATTTCAAAATTTTCCAATTTAAGCATAATTTTGGAGAACATTAAGTCAGCGCATTAAATTAAGCTGTCCTGCTTAACAAATACTGTATGTCTCTAATTTCATAAAAGAATTTTCCAGCCATATTCTTACATGAACCCGCTTACATTTGTTTCGCTTATGAGCTCATTCTGCGCACAGTAAAATCAACAAACAAGAATATTTTACCAAAAAAAAAAAATTATATTGACTTGAATAACATTAAGAACTGCAGCACGCGTAAATTTCATGAAACATATATATTTTCATGAATGTGTGTGTATGTATGTAATTTTGTTGTTGTTGTTGCCAGAAAACGGTTATTATGTGAACGATAAACTAAAAGGAAACACAACGAAAGTATCAAAGCACGTAAAATTAGCTCTTGCAAACAAGTACAAACAGGTTCAGTAAACTTTTCATTACAGACAAACACTTAAAAGTCTCTGTTTCTGCTTGTTTTGTTTGTCTGTTTGTTGCGCAAACACAAATGTGGATGTGTGCGTGTGTGTGTATGTGTGAGTATTGTACATCCCTTCTAAGCCAGCTATGAACATATCCATGTACATGTCGTCACCTAAAATGCAAAACATCGTAACATCACTTTTCATAAATTTACCAGAAATTCAAAAAAACTATATAAAATGGAAACAATAAATGCAATAGTTTTTTTACATATTAAAATAAATAAATAAATTTAAAGAAACAAAAAAATTCAGTTTCGTTAAAAATTATCCGTTTTTAAAAGGACGCTTAATGCTGGGCATCTCACCTTATTTCGAATTGCTGTTTGCGGAAGCAAAACTTTTTAAACTTTATGGAAAAAATTAAAAATATATTCTCTAAATACATATAATCGAAGGAATTTTTGCTGTTTTTACGTTTGTATTATTATCTTGACACTAATAATTGAAAAGAAAGTGATTTCACAACTACAGTCATGCCATTCCCTGCTAGAGTTTTGGTTGCTGCTGCAACCGAGGAACCACTACCTCCTAAGCAGAAAGCAGAGTGCCCAAGTTGGGAATATGAGACGGTAAAACCTGTTTGTACTTTTGTGCGAAAAATCTCTTTCGCTTAAACTGAAATGAATGATGAATCAATCGCAGAGAAAAAAAAAACTAAATGCATATAAAATGATAGAAAAACTCTGGCCATTTTGCAGGTAAATGTTTCAAAGACTGACATATCGCAAATTTCAACATACAATTCCAAACAAAAAAAAGGGATTTCATTAACTTTTATAAAGACAATTAGAAAAGTAAAGTATTTACATCAGTTGTTAAGTAACGAGTTACTCAATGCGATCATCGAAGTAATAACAGTCTGGTGGAAGCAAATCCGAGGCGTCCTGGAATCCAACTTGGTTTTGATGATTTGCGGTTTTTGAAAACCCGTATTGGTTTGATTTGGTGTCCTCAAAAACCGGAATCCCCCCGATTTAATCACTTTATATATCATCTCATCACTGCAGTGATTTTACTACAATGAATTGCCATTTTAATGATATATGTATGTATGTAAATATATATCAAGTCCAATCACCAGCATTTTAGCCGAATCTGAATATCTCATGCCCAAACTCTTAATATGCCGTAATAAAATTCTTTTCGAAGAACTACAAAAATCCATCAAACACAAACGATTTTGTAGACTTGACTCTGTTATTGATAGATGTGGGAATTTTTCTCGCGATTTAAATATTACAACAAATCCATTACATTTGTCAGACCAGCACTGGATCCATCCTGGTTAAAGAATCTTAGTTCATCCCATCTGTGCTTCAACTGCCTCAATCAACTACAACATTCAGTAGTATTGTAGAACCATATATCAATGACAACTGGAACTTGCTATTCACTGGCGGTTCTAAGTCGCACGAGTCCACAACTTTCGCCATAGTCCGAGCATATAATCAACTTATAAGAACTGAGTATATCTCTAACCACTGTTCCAATTTTACGGCAGAGACCTATGCCATATTCCTCGCGTTGGAGTTCGCCTCTATTCCCCGAAAGCAGAGTGCCCTGACTGAGTGTAATATCGTGAGCGCTTTAACTGCCCCCGGGGTGAATGCTTTGCAGTTATCGCTTAAACGAAAGATGCTTTCCATGTAGTTCTAGCAACAATTAAAAGGCACTTTCCTCATCCACAGATTCCGCCATTGCTGCAACTAGCAGCTACGTTGCGTTTGCGTAGCTGAAGGATCTACGGCTCTAGCATAAAAATAATTTACTCTATTTTCATGATACGGTATTTTGAGTTTCAGACAACGATATGCACATATATAAATGACGAAATAAAAGTGGCAAAAAACCAAATGTTAGCAAAATTATAAGTTTTTCGTCCTTGTTAATTTTTGTTGTTGTTAAAGTTAAACAATTTAAGCGAACGCGTTAAAAGGAAATAGTGCCCAAGCAATTTTAGTAGCATCAAATAAAGTTGTTGCACTTCATGGTGACTGCTGGGATATCGAAGTGCCGAATTTTAGTAATTTGCCATAAAACTTTTATCTTTAAAATGAAATTTAATCAAAAATAGCTACAAACATGTCGCCTTAATGCAACAACTACTAATTAAAAGCAAACGAGCTGATCTAATCGCAACAAACCGGTGACTGACCCGACTGACTATAATAAAGTTTCTGAATAGTTTCCGAATGAGTTGTTTGTCCTGCAACATACTGGCGAACGTTAACGTTCGATATCATGGTACAGGCGATTTAAGTGTCTGTTCTTTTAAGGATTATGTTAAATATTTTGGATTTCTTTGTTCTTGGAAGTTAAAAATTTAGAATCATTTTTGGCTTTCAGACATTTTTCACTTTAGTCGGTGGAAAATCTGTTCTCAGTTTATACGTCAAGTTGGTTCTGTCACTCATTAGGGGTTCCAACTTCTCTGTAGCTATTAAGATTTGATATGCACTGCTTAAGACGCCAGTTCAGAGTATTGCTACTGCCCAAGGCCCAAGGCCCAAAAGATCATGTATTATATTAGTTGTACAGGTTCTTCCTAGACCTTCATCAAAAGTCAATTGGCTGAAGGGTGACCTGGGATACTTTCAACAAAAGGATCCCAGTGTTGGTTGTGGGTTGAGGGGCCTATCGCGACTGAAATGTCTAAGCTCGGTGATCCAAATGTTCTTTAAGTGTTGTTGTCTTGGATACTAGCGAGTTGTTTAAGGCCTGACGTTCCGTGAGGTTCCTCGTCTTCCTTTTAATGTCTAAAGAATTACTAAGTAGACGGGATTAGATAGCCCGAACTCTCAAACAAGTAGTTCTGTGCACATATTGCAAGAATCTGCCATCTATGTCTGCTTTGGAAATGGGGCGGTGGTGAGCCGTTGACAAGTTCACTGAGTGGAATTGGTCTACCATCAGATAATGGCAGTTATTAATATACATAAATAAATTTCACAATCTGTGCTTTGCCTACTCAGCAGTAGATTTTATACTTAAACAGGAGGGTGTAGAAGAAAAAGTTTTTATTTTTTTATTTATTTTTATTATTTCAATATTAAATTATTACATAAATTACAAATATACCCCTGAGCGCCAAAATAGCGCTCTACGAAGTTCATGTGTTAATTTGGCTGTGCAGGTCCTTCCGAAACCTTCACTAAAGGTCAGGAATAAACTTAAACCTAGTAGTATCTGAAAGAAGGCTCCTGGTCTTAACTGTAGGATCGAGCGTTTTGGCTTATACCTAATTAAGTGTAGGGCTGTTTTCAGCAATGCAATTGCCTTCGAGGTGCAGTCGCAGAGTAACACATAACAATAATTTTAGTAACAAACTAAATGGTGAAGGCTTAGATTAGTTGTTAAGGGCTGTTCTCCCTTTATAATACGAATACTTGGAAATTGGATTGAGGAGAGATTAGGTAGACCGATTGGGGAAAGCTTAGATTAGTTGTAAAGGGATGTTCTCTCGAAATGATATGAACACTTGGTTAAGGGAGAGATTAGGTAGACCGATTGGGGAAAGCTTAGGTTAGTTGTAAAGGGATGTTCTCTCGAATTGATATGAACACTTGGTTAAGGGAGAGATTAGGTAGGCCGATTGGGGAAAGCTTAGGTTAGTTGTTAAGGGATGTTCTCCCGAATTGATATGAACACTTTGTTAAGGGAGAGATTAGGTAGGCCGATTGGGGAAAGCTTAGATTAGTTGTTAAGGGCTGTTCTTCCTTTATAATACGAATACTTGGAAATTGGAGTGAGGAGAGATTAGGTAGACCGATTGGGGAAAGCTTAGATTAGTTGTAAAGGGATGTTCTCTCGAAATGATATGAACACTTGGTTAAGGGAGAGATTAGGTAGGCCGATTGGGGAAAGCTTAGATTAGTTGTTAAGGGCTGTTCTTCCTTTATAATACGAATACTTGGAAATTGGAGTGAGGAGAGATTAGGTAGACCGATTGGGGAAAGCTTAGGTTAGTTGTAAAGGGATGTTCTCTCGAAATGATATGAACACTTGGTTAAGGGAGAGATTAGGTAGGCCGATTGGGGAAAGCTTAGGTTAGTTGTTAAGGGCTGTTCTTCCTTTATAATACGAATACTTGGAAATTGGAGTGAGGAGAGATTAGGTAGACCGATTGGGGAAAGCTTAGATTAGTTGTAAAGGGATGTTCTCTCGAAATGATATGAACACTTGGTTAAGGGAGAGATTAGGTAGGCCGATTGGGGAAAGCTTAGATTAGTTGTTAAGGGCTGTTCTTCCTTTATAATACGAATACTTGGAAATTGGAGTGAGGAGAGATTAGGTAGACCGATTGGGGAAAGCTTAGGTTAGTTGTAAAGGGATGTTCTCTCGAAATGATATGAACACTTGGTTAAGGGAGAGATTAGGTAGGCCGATTGGGGAAAGCTTAGGTTAGTTGTTAAGGGCTGTTCTTCCTTTATAATACGAATACTTGGAAATTGGAGTGAGGAGAGATTAGGTAGACCGATTGGGGAAAGCTTAGGTTAGTTGTAAAGGGATGTTCTCTCGAAATGATATGAACACTTGGTTAAGGGAGAGATTAGGTAGGCCGATTGGGGAAAGCTTAGGTTAGTTGTTAAGGGCTGTTCTTCCTTTATAATACGAATACTTGGAAATTGGAGTGAGGAGAGATTAGGTAGACCGATTGGGGAAAGCTTAGGTTAGTTGTAAAGGGATGTTCTCTCGAAATGATATGAACACTTGGTTAAGGGAGAGATTAGGTAGGCCGATTGGGGAAAGCTTAGATTAGTTGTAAAGGGATGTTCTCTCGAAATGATATGAACACTTGGTTAAGGGAGAGATTAGGTAGGCCGATTGGGGAAAGCTTAGATTAGTTGTTAAGGGCTGTTCTTCCTTTATAATACGAATACTTGGAAATTGGAGTGAGGAGAGATTAGGTAGACCGATTGGGGAAAGCTTAGGTTAGTTGTAAAGGGATGTTCTCTCGAAATGATATGAACACTTGGTTAAGGGAGAGATTAGGTAGGCCGATTGGGGAAAGCTTAGGTTAGTTGTTAAGGGCTGTTCTTCCTTTATAATACGAATACTTGGAAATTGGAGTGAGGAGAGATTAGGTAGACCGATTGGGGAAAGCTTAGATTAGTTGTTAAGGGCTGTTCTTCCTTTATAATACGAATACTTGGAAATTGGAGTGAGGAGAGATTAGGTAGACCGATTGGGGAAAGCTTAGGTTAGTTGTTAAGGGCTGTTCTTCCTTTATAATACGAATACTTGGAAATTGGAGTGAGGAGAGATTAGGTAGACCGATTGGGGAAAGCTTAGGTTAGTTGTAAAGGGATGTTCTCTCGAAATGATATGAACACTTGGTTAAGGGAGAGATTAGGTAGGCCGATTGGGGAAAGCTTAGATTAGTTGTTAAGGGCTGTTCTTCCTTTATAATACGAATACTTGGAAATTGGAGTGAGGAGAGATTAGGTAGACCGATTGGGGAAAGCTTAGATTAGTTGTTAAGGGCTGTTCTTCCTTTATAATACGAATACTTGGAAATTGGAGTGAGGAGAGATTAGGTAGACCGATTGGGGAAAGCTTAGGTTAGTTGTAAAGGGATGTTCTCTCGAAATGATATGAACACTTGGTTAAGGGAGAGATTAGGTAGGCCGATTGGGGAAAGCTTAGGTTAGTTGTTAAGGGCTGTTCTTCCTTTATAATACGAATACTTGGAAATTGGAGTGAGGAGAGATTAGGTAGACCGATTGGGGAAAGCTTAGGTTAGTTGTAAAGGGATGTTCTCTTGAAATGATATGAACACTTGGTTAAGGGAGAGATTAGGTAGGCCGATTGGGGAAAGCTTAGATTAGTTGTTAAGGGCTGTTCTTCCTTTATAATACGAATACTTGGAAATTGGAGTGAGGAGAGATTAGGTAGACCGATTGGGGAAAGCTTAGATTAGTTGTTAAGGGCTGTTCTTCCTTTATAATACGAATACTTGGAAATTGGAGTGAGGAGAGATTAGGTAGACCGATTGGGGAAAGCTTAGGTTAGTTGTAAAGGGATGTTCTCTCGAAATGATATGAACACTTGGTTAAGGGAGAGATTAGGTAGGCCGATTGGGGAAAGCTTAGGTTAGTTGTTAAGGGCTGTTCTTCCTTTATAATACGAATACTTGGAAATTGGAGTGAGGAGAGATTAGGTAGACCGATTGGGGAAAGCTTAGGTTAGTTGTAAAGGGATGTTCTCTCGAAATGATATGAACACTTGGTTAAGGGAGAGATTAGGTAGGCCGATTGGGGAAAGCTTAGGTTAGTTGTTAAGGGCTGTTCTTCCTTTATAATACGAATACTTGGAAATTGGAGTGAGGAGAGATTAGGTAGACCGATTGGGGAAAGCTTAGGTTAGTTGTTAAGGGATGTTCTCCCGAATTGATATGAACACTTTGTTAAGGGAGAGATTAGGTAGGCCGATTGGGGAAAGCTTAGGTTAGTTGTTAAGGGCTGTTCTTCCTTTATAATACGAATACTTGGAAATTGGAGTGAGGAGAGATTAGGTAGACCGATTGGGGAAAGCTTAGGTTAGTTGTAAAGGGATGTTCTCTCGAAATGATATGAACACTTGGTTAAGGGAGAGATTAGGTAGGCCGATTGGGGAAAGCTTAGGTTAGTTGTTAAGGGCTGTTCTTCCTTTATAATACGAATACTTGGAAATTGGAGTGAGGAGAGATTAGGTAGACCGATTGGGGAAAGCTTAGGTTAGTTGTTAAGGGATGTTCTCCCGAATTGATATGAACACTTTGTTAAGGGAGAGATTAGGTAGGCCGATTGGGGAAAGCTTAGATTAGTTGTTAAGGGCTGTTCTTCCTTTATAATACGAATACTTGGAAATTGGAGTGAGGAGAGATTAGGTAGACCGATTGGGGAAAGCTTAGGTTAGTTGTAAAGGGATGTTCTCTCGAAATGATATGAACACTTGGTTAAGGGAGAGATTAGGTAGGCCGATTGGGGAAAGCTTAGGTTAGTTGTTAAGGGCTGTTCTTCCTTTATAATACGAATACTTGGAAATTGGAGTGAGGAGAGATTAGGTAGACCGATTGGGGAAAGCTTAGGTTAGTTGTAAAGGGATGTTCTCTCGAAATGATATGAACACTTGGTTAAGGGAGAGATTAGGTAGGCCGATTGGGGAAAGCTTAGGTTAGTTGTTAAGGGCTGTTCTTCCTTTATAATACGAATACTTGGAAATTGGAGTGAGGAGAGATTAGGTAGACCGATTGGGGAAAGCTTAGGTTAGTTGTTAAGGGATGTTCTCCCGAATTGATATGAACACTTTGTTAAGGGAGAGATTAGGTAGGCCGATTGGGGAAAGCTTAGATTAGTTGTTAAGGGCTGTTCTTCCTTTATAATACGAATACTTGGAAATTGGAGTGAGGAGAGATTAGGTAGACCGATTGGGGAAAGCTTAGGTTAGTTGTAAAGGGATGTTCTCTCGAAATGATATGAACACTTGGTTAAGGGAGAGATTAGGTAGGCCGATTGGGGAAAGCTTAGGTTAGTTGTTAAGGGCTGTTCTTCCTTTATAATACGAATACTTGGAAATTGGAGTGAGGAGAGATTAGGTAGACCGATTGGGGAAAGCTTAGGTTAGTTGTAAAGGGATGTTCTCTCGAAATGATATGAACACTTGGTTAAGGGAGAGATTAGGTAGGCCGATTGGGGAAAGCTTAGGTTAGTTGTTAAGGGCTGTTCTTCCTTTATAATACGAATACTTGGAAATTGGAGTGAGGAGAGATTAGGTAGACCGATTGGGGAAAGCTTAGGTTAGTTGTAAAGGGATGTTCTCTCGAATTGATATGAACACTTGGTTAAGGGAGAGATTAGGTAGGCCGATTGGGGAAAGCTTAGGTTAGTTGTTAAGGGCTGTTCTCCCTTTATAATACGAATACTTGGAAATTGGAGTGAGGAGAGGTTAGGTAGGCCGATTGGGGAAAGCTTAGGGTTAGCAAGGGATTTGTTAATGTAGCCAAGATCAATGTTTCCAAGAATTTGCCAGCGGTGTGGGCTTTGTAAGCCACATGAGAGTATTTCTTCATTTAATCTTCTTGATTGCTGAAGAGCAGTGAACTGCGACGCAAACAAAATACTCCTGACAGGCATACGATTTGTGTAATATATATTGCGGTATGTGTCTAGGTAAACTACAAATTAGGACTGCAGTTTCTCCTGCGTTTAGTAGAAACTTTATAAACCCGGTATCAAAAACAATCGCAAATTCTTTGACAAGTTTAAATAGATTTTTTTTCGAAGGCCACTAGCCTTAGTTTTCGTTTAAGCACTCGTATGTTTTGCTTTCCACAAGGGGCTTAAATAACAGAGCTACCAACTTTGATTTTTTATTAGCATCGTTACGTTTTTTTATTTAGTACTTTTTTAGCTGGCATCCGATTATGCTTTAAATAGGTGGGTATTGATTTTTTTTAAACAAACTACATACATATGTTTATAAAGTAACAAAATAAGCTTTAAATTTAAAAAAAAAAAAATTTACATGCAAACTAAATATTTATTATTTTGCATGAGCAGCAACCACTTCAATACAAGTGGATACGGTCAAGTGAATACATTTAAATTTAAATTTAAATATTACATTTTATTACAAATAAAAAAACGGAAATTTGCCGTGAAAAAAATAACAATGAAAGGGGGTTTTACATGTCCCCTTTTTGTTTACATTTAAAGCAAATATGTATAATGAAATCTACAACATACTTTTATTTATGTAACTTATGAAATAAATATTAAATAAATTTAGTTTCATTTATCCTACAATGAACGACCGACCATTGTTTCATTTGAAAAATGCATATTTTGACAGTTTGATTTTATTCATTTGAAAGTGGAATATGCATTCCAATGTCATTTAATTGAGGCGGCAGGTGACTACATGACGGGGAATTCGAACAAACTGTTCCTTTCAATTCTAACATCATTTGTGTGTTTTAATGAGTTTCTTTTTATCATGTTGTAGAAATCAGTTTGACATGTAAAAACTTAATTAAGCGAAGAAAAACATTTGAATAGAATTTTTATGTATGTTACGAATATAATTTATTTAGATCGAAATATATTTGCAAAACCCCTTTAATTATATTGGGCTGGTTTGGCAACGTAAGATAAGCTGTTAAGAGTTATAGCAAAAAGGCTCGTGCACATTTTCTTAGCATCATTAGCTTCCAACTGGGATGAATTTTATTTTCTGGAATTTTTGAGATAAAAATATTGACTTTTATTATAAAATCATGTTAAACTAACCTGAAATCCATTACGAAAGCAAAAAACTTATTAACATTTTTTAAACAACCAACAGTTACACATTTTCCTATACTGAAGATTTTGATTAAAAATTATCTTTATGTTAAAGATTGTGCTAAAAATTTCCCTCGCCTGAAAATTTTCACTCCATGTGGTTATATTTAAAATCTATGAAAATTTATTTCCATATACTTCAGTTTTGTTAAAAATTCTATTATATATTACAAGTTACAAGTTTCCCATAATGGGAAATTTTATTTTCAACGGACCTTCTTTATACTAATTTATTTAATTTTATGGAAAATTTTTCAAAAATGCAACAAAACCTTTAAATCAAAAAATTTCCCTCGTTGGGAATTTTTAATATAAATCAAGATTAACTTACTTTTTATAATTTTATGGAAAATTTAAAAAAATGCAGTAAAATCTTTAAATCAAAAAATTTCCCTTGTTCGGAATTTTTAATATAAATCAAGATTCACTTACTTTTTATAATTTTATGGAACATTTAAAAAAAATTGAAGTAAAATCTTTAAAGCAGAAAATTTCTCACGGTGGGAATTTTTAATTTAAATCAAAATTAGATGACTTTTTATGATTTTATGAAAAATTAAAAAGAAATGCGTAAAATCTTTAAAGTAGAAAATTTCCCTCGTTGGGAATTTTTAATATAAATCAAGATTCACTTACTTTTTATAATTTTATGGAAAATTTTTCAAAAATGCAATAAAATCTTTAAATCATAAAATTTCCCTCGTTGGGAATTTTCAATTTAAATCAAGGTTAAGTTACTTTTTATAATTTTATGGAAAATTAAAAAAAAAATGCAGTAAAATCTTTAAAGCAGAAAATTTCTCACGGTGGGAATTTTTAATTTAAATCAAAATTAGATGACTTTTTATGATTTTATGAAAAATTAAAAAGAAATGCGTAAAATCTTTAAAGTAGAAAATTTCCCTCGTTGGGAATTTTTAATATAAATCAATATTAACTTACTTTTTATAATTTTATGGAAAATTTAAAAAAATGCAATAAAATCTTTAAAGCAGAAAATTTCCCTTGTTCGGAATTTTTAATATAAATCAAGATTCACTTACTTTTTATAATTTTATAGAAAATTTAAAAAAAAAATGCAGTAAAATCTTTAAAGCAGAAAATTTCTCACGGTGGGAATTTTTAATTTAAATCAAAATTAGATGACTTTTTATGATTTTATGAAAAATTAAAAAAAAATGCAATAAAATCTTTAAAGCAGAAAATTTCCCTTGTTCGGAATTTTTAATATAAATCAAGATTAACTTACTTTTTATAATTTTATGGAAAATTTTTCAAAAATGCAACAAAACCTTTAAATCAGAAAATTTCCCTCGTTGGGAGTTTTTAATTTAATAAATAAAAAATTTATTTAATTAATTTAATTTCAAGATTCACTTACTTTTTATAATTTTATGGAAAATTAAAAAAAAATTGAATAAAATCTTTAAATCAAAAAATTTCCCTCGTTGGGAATTTTTAATATAAATCAAGATTAACTTACTTTTTATAATTTTATGGAAAATTTAAAAAAAAAAATGCAGTAAAATCTTTAAAGTAGAAAATTTCCCTCGTTGGGAATTTTTAATTTAAATCAAGATTAGAATACTTTTTTAATAATTTTATGGAAAATTAAAAAAAAAATGCAGTAAAATCTTTAAATCAAAAAATTTCCCTTGTTCGGAATTTTTAATATAAATCAAGATTAACTTACTTTTTATAATTTTATGGAAAATTAAAAAAAATGCAGTAAAATATTTAATGCAGAAATTCTTTTGTCCAAAATTTCCCTGAAGGGGAAATGAATTACCGCCCTGATGTTAAAATTCTAAATTTCCCCCCAAGGGGCTATATTTCCTTCTCATTTGAATTGAAACAAAATATCTTTAACTAAATTTAATTTTTTTTTGCTTAAATATAAATCCTACTTTTGATATTGAAGTAATTTATAGAAACAATTTATTGAATTTAGTACTTGATTTCATAAATTTTATGTTGGTAAATATTTTAAATGCCAGAAATGTCAACGGCACTTTTCTCTCTCATTGAGGCCGTTAAAAGGCAATAGTTGTGGTTGCTGAATAAGTTTTCTTTGCAAAACTTCCAACCAATTTTTTTTTATTAAACATAAACATTTTTTATGTACATACATATTTTCACAGAAATCTTAAGCTGATAAATTGCGAACCAATTTCACACTTCTATTCAAATAAATGTGTAGGTTTGGGTACGTTGACAAGTTCTTGAAATAAAAACATTTTTTTTTTTAATTAATTTTTGTTTTACTTAAAACAATACAAATGACGTTGGCATGCTGCCCAACATTATTATATTTATAATAAACAATTCAACATTCTATTGTTCTGCATTGTTTTAAAATGTTTAAAAATAAATGAAGAGTATCTAAATTTTACATACATATTGGACAGGCACTCCAGTCAGGTAGTTGGAAAACTTGTTGTGGTGTTTGTTGCGCCCAGTACACCCAGGACATGTTTGCTCTCATACTCAGCGACAGAATTCGCTGAAACAATTAGCAAATTGTGGGAATAAGGTCTTGCAAAGGAATTTGCTGATTCAAACGACAATTTTACAAAAAGCGGTGTTCAACAAAAACACCGCAATTACAAAATTTCGCTTCTTAAAACTCTAGCAACTTTGTAGAATTTCATTGCCAAAAATTACTCAGTAGGACCTCCAGATTAGACCACGTGGCAACAGTGATATGCCAGTAGTCATATTTAAATTATAATGCCAGAAGATTATCTTTGGAATAAAGTAAATTTAATAAATTCATATTCGTTGTATTCGATTTCAAAGTTCTATACCTCTATAAAAACACCCTTTAGTTCATGCAATAGCATCTACTTTGATGTTTTCAATCACAAACGATCGCGCACATGTGTAGCCCATAAAACATGACTAGACATGCACACGCACACAATTCGCACGTGGACTTGTTTATGGCCACATAAAAACTCTTTAGAGGTTAAAAAAGACAAATAACTAAATTATAAAAAATATTTTAGCAAATTTTCCATATTTTTGTTTCTTTATTAAAGAGAAAACATGAATAGTTTTGCACACAACAAAAGAAAAGTGTTGCCAGGGCTGAGAAATGCGTACATAAATACTCGTATACGTACATACATACAGTCTCGATCAGATGATTGGAAGCACTTAAAATCCTGAGTGTTTTGTAAACCACATCTTTTAGAATATTTTTCCGACATGTCTAGACACGCACGTTACGCACGTTATTTTATAGTTTAGGTTGTTTATAGTGTGTCACGTTTATTTTTTTTTTTTAAATTTAATTCAAGCCATAAAACACTCCTGGAATCAAATGTCTTTACATTTCTTGCAATCACTTTATGATATAAAGTGTGTTAAAGAAGGCAGGTAGCAACCAAAATATTAAATAAACTTAATATTAATACAATAGTTTTTGTTAATAATTTGTAAAATAATGCATTTACAATTCAAATTAGTTAAATGATTCTAATCTCTAAAAGTGAGCGGAGAAAAATGTAACTTTATTTTGTCTCCTATTCCTATTTTTTTTTTTTTTTTAGAAAAGGCTTTTTTGCATAAAACTTTGTTTGTAATCTTAAGAAAGTGCCCCTTACGATGCTAATGAAATATCAACTGTTCACAAAGTAGTTCAAAATGTATGGCCTACTGAAAACAGACATTCAAGTAGTTCTAATCATCCGATCGAAAGTGTATATTTACAACACAAATATACATATATACAGATATATACGTAAATGTTTTGAAATGTGTGTTATTTATGTGCATGAACCCAACAAACAAATTAAAGTGGATTGTTTGTGGTAAACGGAATTTGAAATTTTTTCTTTTTGTGGCCAATTCCTAACCTCAAAGTAAAATAAAAACTGATTTAATGCTTTAAGGCACAACAAAGAAAAAGAATGATAAACATTTGCCATACGAAGGAGAGAGGAAAACATATTCAGAATTGACCGTTCTGATAGTTGATAGTTTTGCCAAAATGTGGCGATTTTTAAAAGTGCCATTTTCTGTCACATTTTTCCACAAATCTGATTGGCCCGAGCAAATAGCATTTGCTTAAGAAGAACAAGTCCTTAAGAAGTCTATTTCGATGGCCGGGCTTGTACGCCAAGTATTTAAGGGTCTCGATGGTGGAGTAGTAGAGGTTGTAGGTTCGATTCCTACCAAAGACTGTAGTGAAAAAAAAAATAGGCAAAAATGTGTTCAAATAAAAACATTAACAAAAAACCCAAAAACACGCAATAATATTGGGTTACCGGATGTTGGACATCGACATTGTTGGAAGATCAAAACAGCAGCCGTTAAACTCTGACATACTCATCCCTGCAAAGTAGCATAAACACAAACAAATAGCCTAACACTACTGCTTCTTTTCTACTCCCAATGCACTGCATATGTAGAGGTCGACCTCTGAGTATTGGTCCAAAAAAAATCGAAAATAGCCTCCAGCCCAAAATCCTGGGTTGCCAAAATATAGCGTAGTACCATCTGGTGGTGCTCGAACTGCCTTGGAATCATGTGCTTCATCGGTGATTTCTCAGGGACATTTCTAACACAGATTTTTAGCGGCAGCCTCCTCTTTCTGCACATTAACCGAAAAGTAGCTAATTTTGTTGATTCAAGTATCAATATACGGCGAGATATTATAGATCCTCTGTTATTGTTTGCTGGGTTGCCGCTTAAACACTCTAGTTAGTTGCAGTTTACAAAGTATTTTCACATTTGAGGGTGCAGATGCTGCTAAACAAAATTCTATTCTTATTACAAGCATTTTAAGCACAAACTCAAAAACACATTTAGTTGTTTTTCCTGTACATTTTATAACTTGATTTATTTTTTTTTCAAAATATTTCTATTCTTAACTTTTTGTGACGTTAACGCAAAAAAAATTCTAATTCTTTAGAATTTATTTTAAAAAGAATTTCAGTTAATTTTTCATGGCTGGTTTGAGAAAGAAAACTTGTAATTGATGGGCACGATTAATCTGAAATGCAGACAATCTTAAGAAACAAACGGACATTTTGTGGAGGCAAGAGATTGGGAAAAATGTTCACGTTGTCGGAGGCTCAAAAGCACCAAAAGTGCTGACGAAATGTTAAGCAAGGAAAATAAAACTTGTTCAATTTGCGTATTATTCGAATTTTAGACAACGATTTTAAGTCGCAATTTTATGCCTGAAATGAATATTATTTTTTAGAGAAAAAAAAAAACATCCCATCACGAGACGCAGATATATTATTTCATTCCTCTAAACGGACAGCTTTCCAAACACTGTCGTCGAACGGGCGGTCCTAATGCCCTGTTTCGATATTTCCACTACAGCGGGACAGCGCAGAAAATGATCTTCCACTATCGCCAAGTGCTCAGTTCACATCGAAAACTGTATTAATTTAGATAACAAAGTCTTCATTGCTGAAATGCTGAAATGTTAATGATTTTCCCAGCCTTGATGGTCCAGTCCTCTGAAGATGAGCTGGAAATAAACTTCTTATAAAAGTTTTATTTGACTATACGAACACTAATAGATTTGCTTATTCACCTCCAAATATATTGAATGGAAGTTAAAACAAAAACTCGATCAGGTGAAATTTTTGACATTTTTTGGATTGCCCCACCATGACGAACGTTAAAGTTCGCCCAACATTTTGAACAGTAGGAAACTGATCAAAAACAAAATATCGGAAATCGCTAATATCAGCGATAGATGAATGTACCACAACAACGTTTTAAAATAATCTTCAAATAAATGTTTTGCTCCTCAAAATATTGGCGAACTTTAATGTTTGACATCGTGCGACAAACGATTAAGGAAAATGTAAAATATGTTGTGGTAATAAATTTATTTGAAGACAAATTATTTACAAATCACATTTTTAGCGACTAAATCTTTTCGATTTTTGAATGTCCGCTCACAAGATATTACACTGTATCCACTAGGACTTCTTGTGAAAGCAATTTCAGTGCGAATGCTATAAATTTATTTATTTTAATTTTTTTTTTGACTGACGTTACGAGGGTTAAAATATATCATAATAATAAAATAGCAACGTTTTCAATTTCTGCCAAAACGAAGGGTATTCGAAAGTCGACCATGACCAGTTTCATAAACTTTGGAAAAGTTTGGCAGCATTTTATTGTTTCTGCCACAACTAAAACAGTACAAAAAAAAGTTTCAAACTTTAGAGAAATAGAAAAAAAATTAACGACAAAAAAAGAAGAGGAAAATGTTATTAAAAAAATACCAGGAATTAAAAAAAGAAATACAAATTTAGTCATTTTTTTTATCACATGTGTGCCAACGTAATTTTTTGATATTTAAATAGAAAAGTGCAAATTGCGTCACGTATCACAATATAAAATATGGCGACATTAAACCTGTAACTGTGTTGTGGACCATAACGTCTAAATTTGCGTTACTTTTGACTTGAGGTGAGAAATGCAAAATCAAAGAAAATGTTCAATTCAGAACTTCAGACGTAGAGTTGCGTTACAGTTTCTTCTCTGCGCGTGTGAACAGAGAAAATTTTCTTTCGCCTATTCCGCTATAGCCAAAGTTGAAGGAAGGGCTTAACCAGGGGGGGCTGTCGCTGGCATCAATAAATTTATGGATATCGCAGTTGGGCCTATTAGTGGCGCTTCACACACATAACACTGTTGAATATTTGATATCGTGGGATGGGTGAAAATTTGTTACTTGATTAGAGCATAAATAAACGACAAACGAATGAACGAATTTGTCTGAACTATAAAAATCCATCTTTAGGTTTCCCTCGCCCAAAATGGCAGGGTTTAACTTGGAGTATATGAAAGGGGGCTGTTCTATTTTTCGGATTATAAAGGGAAAAGGTACAAGGCAACCAAAACTTTAGGAAGTTTAGGTATAGCTTTGGTTGTACAGGCTCTTTCTAATAAAGCTTTTACCACAGGCGCAGCGGGGCTCAACCTGGCCCTGAGATGCCTTAACACAAGCATGCTGTTGTTGGTCATATGTTGACGTGTCCAGCCTGGCTGAAACGTTCTGGATATGGTGTGTGGAAGCACCTTTGCCAGATAATAGCTTGTTGGCCTGTGCTCGGTGATCCAAATGTTCTTGCGGCGCTGTTGCCTTGCAATAAATTTCTGACCCTCGTAAGGAACCAGTTGGTGGGGAATGTATAGGGCAGTCCAGTTAAGGCTATTTACCATCTTTTATTGTGCTCTGTACAGCTTTCACACATCTCATACAACATTTTTCAAAGCCCATAATATTCTAGCGCATAACAGCACACTTTTGTTGGAATGGTATTTTTCTTGAGCTCTTCTTCCAGTGTAGAATACCACAAATTGCAATTAGTTGCCGTTAACAGCTGGGTTTTTGTTTTTTACACTTATGACGTCGGTGACTATTTGTTCTGTCATTCAAATGCATCACGTGCCTGCTCATTGCACCATAATTCCGGAAGTCTTCTACAATATTTCTAATATTCAACAATACACACAAACATACGTGCATATGTACGTATTTCTTATATGTACAAAAAGATGGCTATCAATATTTATACATAAAGAGAAATATTTAAACGAGCACTTAAAAGAATACAACTTTGTTCATCTTGTCAGACAATTTTCTTGTTCGTTGTAGGCGTTACTGGAGTCCTGCGTTATTCCATCGAGTGCTTAATAAACCATCAGGTCAAGGGCTTTTTCTCATCCGACAAAAACAGTTTATTTAATCAACTTTCTTAACTTGCTGGCAAAACTTGCGGCCATATAAGCATTTAGCGTAGAAATTGAAAATTATATTACAATATAATTTTTTCGCTTTAATGAATGTATTAAAAACTGTTTAAAAAACTAGAAAGTTTAAATTCTGCCTAGTAATTAAATCTGATGGCAAAAATCATTAACATATTAAATATAATTTTTTCTCGTTAATTACATCTGCGGGGGTGGCTGGGGGTGAGAAAAATCATGCATATGTTTATGGGCATCAAACTTCTTGTTTAGTGCAATAATGTCCTTCGTTAAGGATGAGTTTTTTTTTCTAACAATCAGATTATCTTGTTGAAAACTAAATAAACTGAACTGATTTTAATTTTTTTTTATGTTATTACCATAGAAATACAGTGGGGCCTCGATTATACTTAATTCGATTAAGCGACAGGATACATAATTTTTTTTTTCTTTACATCGTCTAAAATTTATATTTTCGTATCATGTATTTTTTTTAATGTCGATTGAACAATTAAATGCAATTTGAGTATTTATTCATATAATGAGGCAGAAAAGGCGTATAATCTGACATGTGTTGAATTTGGTTCAATTTTGAAACTCAAGCAATGAAAATAAATTAAGAATATATGAAAAACTACTGAAACTCAAAAAATATGTTGATTTTTAAAATTTCAATTACGTTCACAAGTATCAGTTATTCAGCCTATTTAGTTTGTTGGCGAGAGTCATAAAAGTAACGACGTGTTTTGGGTGTTCGGTGATTTTCTGCAGTCGAAAAAAATTAAGACTTTTGAATTAATTTGCCTAAAATGTTATGTAAAAAATGGAACTAAGTGGCCAAAAGTAGTTGAAATAAGTAAAAGTGTGTAGATGGTGACTGTGACTGTACCAGGAGCTAGAAAAATGTTTACAATTGCTGCAAACTTTTCAACGAACAGGGCGGAGAAATAAGTGATGACGCTCGCCTCAGGGCCTCTCAACAGCCGATAAAAATTTTGAGAAAATGCAAAATATTATTAAAGACAACAGTCGAAATAATATTAGAGAAATTATATAGATGGGCTCATGCCAGACAAATTTTGTCTGGTAACGAAGTTCGATAGAAAATTGCTGAATTTTGAGCAAAGACAGCAACACCTTAATTATGTCTCAGTCACTAGATTTCGGGCCCCGCCCATCTGTTTTCCTGCTGCCAAGATTTAAGAGACTTATAAAAGCAGAAGATAAAAACCGAATCTCTGAAAAAGCTCAAGAACATGCCAAAAACGGCTTCGAATGCGGGAAGCTTGGAACAAGTGCATTAAATCGGAGGAGGACTATTTTGAAGTGAACAAAATAGACATTGAGGAATATATATATATATATATATAAATATTTTGTGAGAAAAATTAAAATACATCTCATGTTTTCAACGGAGCTCGTATGTGTGTGTGTGTGTGTGTGTCGCCGCTTAACCGATTTTCGTTAATAAATTTTAATTGAATTTTCTTCAATTGAATTAAATTGTTGGGATTTAATTTCTTTATTTTTGATTAATTTGTTTGTGTTCTCTTTTTGTAAGCGAATTCATCGAATCGATTATTTATTAGTTACAAAAATATTTATATTTTCTGGTTTTTTTTCATTTAAGTTTTTTTTTTTTTTGCTTAAGTGAGGAAGTCACCCAACTTTTTTTGGGCTGAGAAAAACTATAATTAATATGAAATAAGAATCCAGGTTATATTATTAATATGATTATAATAATTTTTTTTTTCTACAATATATACAAAGTGCTCCTAATGATCTGAGACAGGTAATAAATATTCGACAGACTGAACAGTCTTCATACAACCAGTTCTTCATACAAAACAGTTTTCAAAATGCTAAAAGAAAAAGAAAAAACTTTTCTCTATACGCGGCCTTCTCTACGCACTGTTCTAATTTAATTTTCTTCTCTAGGATTTGGCTGTTTCATTATTTATACGTGACGTCAGCAGTCAAATTTCAGAAGTCCAGACGTCAATCCATTTAGCATAAACTCTGTAATCTTGAAAAAATTTGGAGAAACTTTCTATCAATATTCTATACAATTGAGGCAAAACCAATCATATTGAGTTACAATAAAAATTGAATAACTGTTTTTGTTGTTTTGTTTTTACTTTTTAATTGAAAAGATTTTTCAAATGTGTTAAAAATCACTTTGTTAATTACAATTAAAAATAAATAATTACTTATAATTATTTATTGTGTTCGGTACTGAATAAATTTCATGTGTTTTGATAGTTTATAAACAATTTTTCACTTTCGCGTGCTAATTGTTTAAACAACAGTGCTTTAGATAATTATAGCAACACTTATGCACTTTTATTAAATGTAAAATTAAAATAACCTGGTAGTCGTACTGCGACCCATGTACATGTATTGTGGTGCAGCAGCTGGACTGGCTCCCTCAATTAAAACGTTAGCGAGCCCTGTTCAGCCAGGATATAGACCTGAAGTAGCCTGTATGTCCTGTGTAATGGACTCCTCCCTATTGTCGCAGAATCTGGAAGTATCTGTCTGGGAGACGTTCATTCTGTATACTGGTGCGTATATGTCGCGTAAAGCTCAAAAATTTCTTGGAATCGTTCCAATATTTCCCCAAGATGGCTGTTACCCATTTGTCTATCTGTCCTTTAACGAGACTTTTGCTGGACCTAACGGATGTAGTGTGTCCAGTACAAATCTCCTCAGCCACCTTTTGGTGCAAATGCCCGTAATACAGATCAAGTCATGTGATTCCGAAACGCTCCGTTATTCAGTCCGTTCTCTCAGTCTCATAAGTTTAAATAAAGTTATTTTTTCTGATTATTTTCGATCATTCGCCAATTTGTAACAAGTTTTTGGTGTGGCTCAATTTGCCCCAAACATATTTTGCAGTTTTAGAAAAATATTTTAGGAAACATTAAAACAGACCTCAAAAACTTTGCAGACAACTAAACTTTTCTGGAGATAGTTTTGAAACAGCGTTGTTACGATTTGATGTTTGTTTTTCATTCAACTGAACAGACCCCTTACAATTATTCTGCAACCAACTTTAGTTTATAATTAACGGTTAAAAGCCGTTATATTCCAGAAAATAAAACCAACAATCAGGTGATCGGCAAATCGGAATCGACAAAGAAACAACCGTTCAATTAATTTATTTTCATAATTTTTTTTCGTTTTCACTTCTTTAAAATGTTCTTTCGCGTTTTCTAGCGGCATAATTTTCAGAAGCACTTTCGCAATAAATTAACCGTTTGTATTTCACTTTCTATTCATAATATCTTATGTGTGTAGATGTTTAAACAATTTTAAATTAACAGAAATAATTGTTGTGTTGTGACTTCAATTAAAACTAATAATGGAATATTTTCTAACTTTAGCAGAGGGAAAAAAAAATCTGTCAAATAAATTGCAATAATAATTGAAATGAACAACGAATCATGACATATTCTAATCAAAATCGATTAGAAAACAAAAATTGAAGTGCTGATCAATATGAAGTAGGAAATTTTTGCAGTTTTTAAAATCAAATAATGATTTTTTTCTTCATATGTATAAAGTTTTATAAAAGATGATTTCTTTAGATCTTTTTGCATTCGTTTTTAAGCCGATCCGGATTGCTTATGATTTATATATGTATGTTTGTAATTTTTATATATTTGACAATTCATTGGGGCTTGATGCACTCAGCAATAACCCTGTAGCAAAACTTTTGTTTTTTGTGAAAATCAATGAAAGTTTTTCGCCCTGTCCGCGCGAAATACTAAAAACCTTCCAATAGCAGAATCTTTATATAAATAGCAGAATCTTTATATAAATTGTTGAAAAAAATTGTGAGCCATTCGAGCACATTCAGTCTGTATTAATATAGTTGTCATAAAAAATTACCTGTTTTTTATAAGTATTATTTCATTTAACTAAATAAAATTCACTTAAAATAAAAAGCTTTAAGCGCCTAAAAATATTAGAAAGATTATCAAAGCAAAATTTATGAAAAAGTATGAGACATTTATCTCTTTTACTCCTTAATATAATGAATTCCAAGAGTAATCATTATTGATATTTTTTTATTTGGTTCAAATTGGCTACCACTTCTAAGGTAGCAGATGCCGCAAACTTGCATTCCTGACGAATCGTCCAGACTTAGACCTAAAAACGTCAAAACGTCATCCTTTAATCAGTTTAAAAAGGAGAAAAGGAGAAACATTATTTCACCACACAAGTGAGTGAATGCAGTTTCTAAAAATGTATGGCTTTTTGGTGTATCATTTACCCGATGCTCTTTTAATTGATTAATTGACTCAATTAAAAAAAAAAACAAACTCCTTTAATTGAGCAGCGCAATCAATAAAACGAAAAAAACATTAGAAAATATAAAAAAAAAATATACAACCAGGTTCTGTAAATCACTTTTTGTCAAAAAATCGCCAAAAGTGTAATTTTCGCCTATTTTGTGTTCTAGAAATCGCTTAAATGGTTTATAAAACTAAATTTCATTTTCAATTTGTTTCTGCCGTTTTTTCCGTTATAGTTTTATGTTCTGTAAGTGAATTTTGCTACAAAAAAAAACGTATTTAAAACAGTTGGCCTTTGAGAGCACGAAAAAAATACTTTTTGAATAAATATATTAAATAGTTTGTTGTAAATAATTTAAATAAGCTAAAAAACGAAATGTAATTAGTAAATAATACGTCAAACATGTTGGCCAGAATTTTGGACACAGCACTCCTTTCCAAGATTACAATCATTTCCGATCATTTGTAGTGCGCTCCCCTTTCCGAAGTAACGAAGTGCCGTAGCTAATTGTAAAATCACTGGAATGCTTGCTTCGACCACTTTGGTTGATATTTCATTTAACAGCATCAAAAGGCCTTCTTCATTTAGTCTAAAATATTCTATAAGTCTTTCATTTAACAGCATTTCATTTAACAGCATCAAAAGGCCTTCTTCATTTAATCTAAAATATTCTATAAATCTTTCATTTAACAGCATTTCATTTAACAGCATCAAAAGGCCTTCTTCATTTATTCTAAAATATTCTATAAGTCTTTCATTTAAAAGCATTTCATTTAACAGCATCAAAAGGCCGTCTTCATTTAATCTAAAATATTCTATAAATCTTTCATTTAACAGCATTTCATTTAACAGCATCAAAAGGCCTTCTTCATTTAATCTAAAATATTCTATAAATCTTTCATTTAACAGCATTTCATTTAACAGCATCAAAAGGCCTTCTTCATTTAATCTAAAATATTCTATAAGTCTTTCATTTAACAGCATTTCATTTAACAGCATCAAAAGGCCTTCTTCATTTAATCTAAAATATTCTATAAGTCTTTCATTTAACAGCATTTCATTTAACAGCATCAAAAGGCCGTCTTCATTTAATCTAAAATATTCTATAAATCTTTCATTTAACAGCATTTCATTTAACAGCATCAAAATGCCTTGTTCATTTAATCTAAAATATTCTATAAATCTTTTTCTTCGTTCAAGATAATTTTCACTACAATTTTAATGGTAACTTCCGATTTCTCTGGTAGGTCAAAAGGATTGGAACGATCCCGAAGTCTTCTCCTCTGCATCCTTTGCGCATTCGTTCTTTTTCTCTTTCCAACAAGTGAATAGAAATAACCGCAGATTGGTTCATATTAGTAGTTTAAAACACGTTAAAGCTACTAAAAATAATTTTGCACAGAAGTTTAAAATTTTGTTTGTTAATATTTTTAATTGTAAAATGTTATTGTTAATGAAATTCATTCACAGTACAACAAAATTTAGTTTTTTCTTAACTTGTTTCAAGTAACACTATAAAACTGTTTCATACGATTTTCAGAACACAACAAAATCGGTTATGTGGAATTAAAATCAATTTCACTTTCATTTCGTGGTGATATACAGAACCTGGCTGATATAAAAATACATGGTTTTGAAAATTCACGTTTACATTTATATGAGTGTGAAAATTATGTTTATTTTCAGAATCTGCTAATGAAACTTCAGCACCACTTTTGTATGTCAATTGTTAAAACTTGTTCAATTTTAAGAGCCAATTAAAGGGATACCGCAATTAAACGGGACTCAATTAGGCGGCGCTTTTTCCATTAGTTTCAGCTGAAAATATTCATTTGTCTTTTTTGCAAATATTTAGGCGGGCAAATCAATTATCCGTGGTATAATTGAACGGAAATGACTGTAATGGTACAAAATTAAGACCTCAGAAATAAAAAAGTTGAAAGTAGCGAATTTATTCAAAAAAATATGAATCAAAAACTGCAAAAACTGGCGTAAAAGCTGATTTTTAAGACAAAAAAACTTCCAAACTACACAATGCTTCGAAAAACTGCAAAATGCAAACAAATCTGCACATTTGGCAACGCTGGCGACATGTGCAAATGTATGTTTTTTTCCTCTACTTTCTTTCCGAAATGTTGGCAGAAATTTTGCAACTTTAAATTTAACAATGGAGCACTTAAAGCATTTTAATTTTTTTTTTTTTTGCAATTTTCACTTGGTAAAGAATTCTTTTATTACTAAATTTAGCAAAAAGAAAAAAAGAAATCAATTCAATTTGCCACATAAAAGCCATAACAACTATTTAACACTCAATTTAAGTTAAATTATTTTGAACTCACTAAAAAGTTTCATAGAAATCGTTTATCAGATGATCGTGGTAAAAGCGACTTGGCCGCACAAAACTCAAAAATCAAATGTTTGAAGCGCAGCAGTCGGCGATTAAACACAACCGTGTCGTGACCACATTTGCCATACAAATTATCATAGAATGCGGTCGTGAAATAGCCTCTGTTTTATTTTGACAGGGTTTTTTGCTCTGCTGTCAGATACGGCTCAACAACGCTGCGAAAATAAAAGTGGATCGCAAACTTGTGCAGTTTTTAAATTTACGCTTTAAAAAAAAACATGTTCTTATAAAAAATGCCAAAATCTATGATATTTTTTTTTTTTTTTAATTTCACTTATTTCATTTATAAGGGGTGATTCATTTAGATATGTTTGCATTTGTTTCTAAGCAGATCCCGCGCCATTAGTGTCATATTGTCTTTATGATAAGAATTATATCCGAAGCATAAAGAGGCGCTGAAATCGGTTCAAAAATGTGTGGATGTTGTGCTAGAAAAATGGGTATGAAGATAAATTTAAAAATGTTTAACCCCAGACTCAAACCTGCAATATTATCATACCTCTGTTAATTAAGTAGCAGGGCTCTGTTAAGCCTAACAAATTTATATTTTGCAATGAAAATGCATTCAAAACTAAAAAATTAATAATAATTATATTAAAAATAAAATAATATATTTCTAATAACATTTCCTATAAAATACAGCCATAAAAATCTAAAATTAACGCACTCATTACGGAAGACTATAAAAACTTTGTTGAAGAAAGTTCATGAATATTCTTGGAAATAACAGCAGGTGGGCGAAAAAAAATTATTGGACAACCCTCCTCCGGCCATCCCTATGAATGTCCAAAATTCAAAAGTCCCAACAGTGTGTTTTTCTGAAAATAGAAGACATTTTTCCAAATTTCCTCCTTTTTTGAAAATGGAAGGAGATGGGCGAAAAAAAATTATTGGAGAAGGCTCCTCAGGCCAACCTTATAAATGTTCACTATATGTTCTTCGTATTTAATATAGGGGTATTGCTCGATATTATGATAAGGGTCCCCCTTTTCAAAATATGGTCTTCGTATTTAATATAGGGATATTGCTCGATATTATGGTAAGGGTCCCCCAAAAATAAGCGAAATTCGAAAAAACTTAACTAAAGTATCGATAGTGCTCTTTTCAAATATATTAAAACTATTGTAATTTGAAGAAATTTTTAAAAAAATCCATATAAATATTAGGATGTCTCCAAGGCTATCAGTATTCACTTTTATAATAAATAAATTACTTCCCTATTAAACTTTTTTAGAAAAGTGGCTGTATCTCCGTAAATATTGGTTTTATCGCAAAAATAAGCGAAATTCGAAAAAACTTAACCAAAGTATCGATAGTGCTCTTTCCAATTATATTAAAACTATTGTAATTTGAAGAAATTTTTAAAAAAATCCATATAAATATTAGGATGTCTCCAAGGCTATCAGTATTCACTTTTATAATAAATAAATTACTTCCCTATTAAACTTTTTTAGAAAAGTGGCTGTATCTCCGTAAATATTGGTTTTATCGCAAAAATAAGCGAAATTCGAAAAAACTTAACTAAAGTATCGATAGTGCTCTTTTCAAATATATTAAAACTATTGTAATTTGAAGAAATTTTTAAAAAAATCCATATAAATATTAGGATGTCTCCAAGGCTATCAGTATTCACTTTTATAATAAATAAATTACTTCCCTATTAAACTTTTTTAGAAAAGTGGCTGTATCTCCGTAAATATTGGTTTTATCGCAAAAATAAGCGAAATTCGAAAAAACTTAACTAAAGTATCGATAGTGCTCTTTCCAAATATATTAAAACTATTGTAATTTGAAGAAATTTTTAAAAAAATCCATATAAATATTAGGATGTCTCCAAGGCTATCAGTATTCACTTTTATAATAAATAAATTACTTCCCTATTAAACTTTTTTAGAAAAGTGGCTGTATCTCCGTAAATATTGGTTTTATCGCAAAAATAAGCGAAATTCGAAAAAACTTAACTAAAGTATCGATAGTGCTCTTTTCAAATATATTAAAACTATTGTAATTTGAAGAAATTTTTTAAAAAACCCATATAAATATTAGGACGTCTCCAAGGCTATCAGTATTCACTTTTATAATAAATAAATTACTTCCCTATTAAACTTTTTTAGAAAAGTGGCTGTATCTCCGTAAATATTGGTTTTATCGCAAAAATAAGCGAAATTCGAAAAAACTTAACTAAAGTATCGATAGTGCTCTTTTCAAATATATTAAAACTATTGTAATTTGAAGAAATTTTTTAAAAAATCCATATAAATATTAGGATGTCTCCAAGGCTATCAGTATTCACTTTTATAATAAATAAATTACTTCCCTATTAAACTTTTTTAGAAAAGTGGCTGTATCTCCGTAAATATTGGTTTTATCGCAAAAATAAGCGAAATTTGAAAAAACTTAACTAAAGTATCGATAGTGCTCTTTCCAAATATATTAAAACTATTGTAATTTGAAGAAATTTTTAAAAAAATCCATATAAATATTAGGATGTCTCCAAGGCTATCAGTATTCACTTTTATAATAAATAAATTACTTGCCTATTAAACTTTTTTAGAAAAGTGGCTGTATCTCCGCAAATATTGATTTTATCGCAAAAATAAGCGAAATTCGAAAAAACTTAACTAAAGTATCGATAGTGCTCTTTTCAAATATATTAAAACTATTGTAATTTGAAGAAGTTTTTAAAAAAATCCATATAAATATTAGGATGTCTCCAAGGCTATCAGTATTCACTTTTATAATAAATAAATTACTTCCCTATTAAACTTTTTTAGAAAAGTGGCTGTATCTCCGTAAATATTGGTTTTATCGCAAAAATAAGCGAAATTCGAAAAAACTTAACTAAAGTATCGATAGTGCTCTTTCCAAATATATTAAAACTATTGTAATTTGAAGAAATTTTTGAAAAAATCCATATAAATATTAGGATGTCTCCAAGGCTATCAGTATTCACTTTTATAATAAATAAATTACTTCCCTATTAAACTTTTTTAGAAAAGTGGCTGTATCTCCGTAAATATTGGTTTTATCGCAAAAATAAGCGAAATTTGAAAAAACTTAACTAAAGTATCGATAGTGCTCTTTCCAAATATATTAAAACTATTGTAATTTGAAGAAATTTTTAAAAAAATCCATATAAATATTAGGATGTCTCCAAGGCTATCAGTATTCATTTTTATAATAAATAAATTACTTCCCTATTAAACTTTTTTAGAAAAGTGGCTGTATCTCCGTAAATATTGGTTTTATCGCAAAAATAAGCGAAATTTGAAAAAACTTAACTAAAGTATCGATAGTGCTCTTTCCAAATATATTAAAACTATTGTAATTTGAAGAAATTTTTGAAAAAATCCATATAAATATTAGGATGTCTCCAAGGCTATCAGTATTCACTTTTATAATAAATAAATTACTTGCCTATTAAACTTTTTTAGAAAAGTGGCTGTATCTCCGCAAATATTGATTTTATCGCAAAAATAAGCGAAATTCGAAAAAACTTAACTAAAGTATCGATAGTGCTCTTTTCAAATATATTAAAACTATTGTAATTTGAAGAAATTTTTAAAAAAATCCATATAAATATTAGGATGTCTCCAAGGCTATCAGTATTCATTTTTATAATAAATAAATTACTTCCCTATTAAACTTTTTTAGAAAAGTGGCTGTATCTCCGTAAATATTGGTTTTATCGCAAAAATAAGCGAAATTCGAAAAAACTTAACTAAAGTATCGATAGTGCTCTTTTCAAATATATTAAAACTATTGTAATTTGAAGAAATTTTTTAAAAAATCCATATAAATATTAGGATGTCTCCAAGGCTATCAGTATTCACTTTTATAATAAATAAATTACTTCCCTATTAAACTTTTTTAGAAAAGTGGCTGTATCTCCGCAAATATTGATTTTATCGCAAAAATAAGCGAAATTCGAAAAAACTTAACTAAAGTATCGATAGTGCTCTTTTCAAATATATTTAAACTATTGTAATTTGAAGAAATTTTTAAAAAAATCCATATAAATATTAGGATGTCTCCAAGGCTATCAGTATTCACTTTTATAATAAATAAATTACTTCCCTATTAAACTTTTTTAGAAAAGTGGCTGTATCTCCGTAAATATTGGTTTTATCGCAAAAATAAGCGAAATTCGAAAAAACTTAACTAAAGTATCGATAGTGCTCTTTCCAAATATATTAAAACTATTGTAATTTGAAGAAATTTTTAAAAAAATCCATATAAATATTAGGATGTCTCCAAGGCTATCAGTATTCACTTTTATAATAAATAAATTACTTCCCTATTAAACTTTTTTAGAAAAGTGGCTGTATCTCCGTAAATATTGGTTTTATCGCAAAAATAAGCGAAATTCGAAAAAACTTAACTAAAGTATCGATAGTGCTCTTTCCAAATATATTAAAACTATTGTAATTTGAAGAAATTTTTAAAAAAATCCATATAAATATTAGGATGTCTCCAAGGCTATCAGTATTCACTTTTATAATAAATAAATTACTTCCCTATTAAACTTTTTTAGAAAAGTGGCTGTATCTCCGTAAATATTGGTTTTATCGCAAAAATAAGCGAAATTTGAAAAAACTTAACTAAAGTATCGATAGTGCTCTTTCCAAATATATTAAAACTATTGTAATTTGAAGAAATTTTTAAAAAAATCCATATAAATATTAGGATGTCTCCAAGGCTATCAGTATTCACTTTTATAATAAATAAATTACTTCCCTATTAAACTTTTTTAGAAAAGTGGCTGTATCTCCGTAAATATTGGTTTTATCGCAAAAATAAGCGAAATTCGAAAAAACTTAACTAAAGTATCGATAGTGCTCTTTCCAAATATATTAAAACTATTGTAATTTGAAGAAATTTTTAAAAAAATCCATATAAATATTAGGATGTCTCCAAGGCTATCAGTATTCACTTTTATAATAAATAAATTACTTCCCTATTAAACTTTTTTAGAAAAGTGGCTGTATCTCCGTAAATATTGGTTTTATCGCAAAAATAAGCGAAATTCGAAAAAACTTAACTAAAGTATCGATAGTGCTCTTTCCAAATATATTAAAACTATTGTAATTTGAAGAAATTTTTAAAAAAATCCATATAAATATTAGGCTGTCTCCAAGGCTATCAGTATTCACTTTTATAATAAATAAATTACTTCCCTATTAAACTTTTTTAGAAAAGTGGCTGTATCTCCGTAAATATTGGTTTTATCGCAAAAATAAGCGAAATTCGAAAAAACTTAACTAAAGTATCGATAGTGCTCTTTCCAAATATATTAAAACTATTGTAATTTGAAGAAATTTTTAAAAAAATCCATATAAATATTAGGATGTCTCCAAGGCTATCAGTATTCACTTTTATAATAAATAAATTACTTCCCTATTAAACTTTTTTAGAAAAGTGGCTGTATCTCCGTAAATATTGGTTTTATCGCAAAAATAAGCGAAATTTGAAAAAACTTAACTAAAGTATCGATAGTGCTCTTTCCAAATATATTAAAACTATTGTAATTTGAAGAAATTTTTAAAAAAATCCATATAAATATTAGGCTGTCTCCAAGGCTATCAGTATTCACTTTTATAATAAATAAATTACTTCCCTATTAAACTTTTTTAGAAAAGTGGCTGTATCTCCGTAAATATTGGTTTTATCGCAAAAATAAGCGAAATTCGAAAAAACTTAACTAAAGTATCGATAGTGCTCTTTCCAAATATATTAAAACTATTGTAATTTGAAGAAATTTTTAAAAAAATCCATATAAATATTAGGCAGTCTCCAAGGCTATCAGTATTCACTTTTATAATAAATAAATTACTTCCCTATTAAACTTTTTTAGAAAAGTGGCTGTATCTCCGTAAATATTGGTTTTATCGCAAAAATAAGCGAAATTCGAAAAAACTTAACTAAAGTATCGATAGTGCTCTTTCCAAATATATTAAAACTATTGTAATTTGAAGAAATTTTTAAAAAAATCCATATAAATATTAGGCTGTCTCCAAGGCTATCAGTATTCACTTTTATAATAAATAAATTACTTCCCTATTAAACTTTTTTAGAAAAGTGGCTGTATCTCCGTAAATATTGGTTTTATCGCAAAAATAAGCGAAATTTGAAAAAACTTAACTAAAGTATCGATAGTGCTCTTTCCAAATATATTAAAACTATTGTAATTTGAAGAAATTTTTAAAAAAATCCATATAAATATTAGGATGTCTCCAAGGCTATCAGTATTCACTTTTATAATAAATAAATTACTTCCCTATTAAACTTTTTTAGAAAAGTGGCTGTATCTCCGTAAATATTGGTTTTATCGCAAAAATAAGCGAAATTCGAAAAAACTTAACTAAAGTATCGATAGTGCTCTTTCCAAATATATTAAAACTATTGTAATTTGAAGAAATTTTTAAAAAAATCCATATAAATATTAGGATGTCTCCAAGGCTATCAGTATTCACTTTTATAATAAATAAATTACTTCCCTATTAAACTTTTTTAGAAAAGTGGCTGTATCTCCGTAAATATTGGTTTTATCGCAAAAATAAGCGAAATTCGAAAAAACTTAACTAAAGTATCGATAGTGCTCTTTCCAAATATATTAAAACTATTGTAATTTGAAGAAATTTTTAAAAAAATCCATATAAATATTAGGATGTCTCCAAGGCTATCAGTATTCACTTTTATAATAAATAAATTACTTCCCTATTAAACTTTTTTAGAAAAGTGGCTGTATCTCCGTAAATATTGGTTTTATCGCAAAAATAAGCGAAATTCGAAAAAACTTAACTAAAGTATCGATAGTGCTCTTTCCAAATATATTAAAACTATTGTAATTTGAAGAAATTTTTAAAAAAATCCATATAAATATTAGGCTGTCTCCAAGGCTATCAGTATTCACTTTTATAATAAATAAATTACTTCCCTATTAAACTTTTTTAGAAAAGTGGCTGTATCTCCGTAAATATTGGTTTTATCGCAAAAATAAGCGAAATTTGAAAAAACTTAACTAAAGTATCGATAGTGCTCTTTCCAAATATATTAAAACTATTGTAATTTGAAGAAATTTTTAAAAAAATCCATATAAATATTAGGATGTCTCCAAGGCTATCAGTATTCACTTTTATAATAAATAAATTACTTCCCTATTAAACTTTTTTAGAAAAGTGGCTGTATCTCCGTAAATATTGGTTTTATCGCAAAAATAAGCGAAATTCGAAAAAACTTAACTAAAGTATCGATAGTGCTCTTTCCAAATATATTAAAACTATTGTAATTTGAAGAAATTTTTAAAAAAATCCATATAAATATTAGGATGTCTCCAAGGCTATCAGTATTCACTTTTATAATAAATAAATTACTTCCCTATTAAACTTTTTTAGAAAAGTGGCTGTATCTCCGTAAATATTGGTTTTATCGCAAAAATAAGCGAAATTCGAAAAAACTTAACTAAAGTATCGATAGTGCTCTTTCCAAATATATTAAAACTATTGTAATTTGAAGAAATTTTTAAAAAAATCCATATAAATATTAGGATGTCTCCAAGGCTATCAGTATTCACTTTTATAATAAATAAATTACTTCCCTATTAAACTTTTTTAGAAAAGTGGCTGTATCTCCGTAAATATTGGTTTTATCGCAAAAATAAGCGAAATTCGAAAAAACTTAACTAAAGTATCGATAGTGCTCTTTCCAAATATATTAAAACTATTGTAATTTGAAGAAATTTTTAAAAAAATCCATATAAATATTAGGATGTCTCCAAGGCTATCAGTATTCACTTTTATAATAAATAAATTACTTCCCTATTAAACTTTTTTAGAAAAGTGGCTGTATCTCCGTAAATATTGGTTTTATCGCAAAAATAAGCGAAATTTGAAAAAACTTAACTAAAGTATCGATAGTGCTCTTTCCAAATATATTAAAACTATTGTAATTTGAAGAAATTTTTAAAAAAATCCATATAAATATTAGGATGTCTCCAAGGCTATCAGTATTCACTTTTATAATAAATAAATTACTTCCCTATTAAACTTTTTTAGAAAAGTGGCTGTATCTCCGTAAATATTGGTTTTATCGCAAAAATAAGCGAAATTCGAAAAAACTTAACTAAAGTATCGATAGTGCTCTTTCCAAATATATTAAAACTATTGTAATTTGAAGAAATTTTTAAAAAAATCCATATAAATATTAGGATGTCTCCAAGGCTATCAGTATTCACTTTTATAATAAATAAATTACTTCCCTATTAAACTTTTTTAGAAAAGTGGCTGTATCTCCGTAAATATTGGTTTTATCGCAAAAATAAGCGAAATTCGAAAAAACTTAACTAGAGTATCGATAGTGCTCTTTCCAATTATATTAAAACTACTGTAATTTGAAGAAATTTTTAAAAAAATCCATACAAATATTAGGATGTCTCCAAGGCTATCAGTATTCACTTTTATAATAAATAAATTACTTCCCTATTAAACTTTTTTAGAAAAGTGGCTGTATCTCCGTAAATATTGGTTTTATCGCAAAAATAAGCGAAATTCGAAAAAACTTAACTAAAGTATCGATAGTGCTCTTTCCAAATATATTAAAACTATTGTAATTTGAAGAAATTTTTAAAAAAATCCATATAAATATTAGGATGTCTCCAAGGCTATCAGTATTCACTTTTATAATAAATAAATTACTTCCCTATTAAACTTTTTTAGAAAAGTGGCTGTATCTCCGTAAATATTGGTTTTATCGCAAAAATAAGCGAAATTCGAAAAAACTTAACTAAAGTATCGATAGTGCTCTTTCCAAATATATTAAAACTATTGTAATTTGAAGAAATTTTTAAAAAAATCCATATAAATATTAGGATGTCTCCAAGGCTATCAGTATTCACTTTTATAATAAATAAATTACTTCCCTATTAAACTTTTTTAGAAAAGTGGCTGTATCTCCGTAAATATTGGTTTTATCGCAAAAATAAGCGAAATTTGAAAAAACTTAACTAAAGTATCGATAGTGCTCTTTCCAAATATATTAAAACTATTGTAATTTGAAGAAATTTTTAAAAAAATCCATATAAATATTAGGATGTCTCCAAGGCTATCAGTATTCACTTTTATAATAAATAAATTACTTCCCTATTAAACTTTTTTAGAAAAGTGGCTGTATCTCCGTAAATATTGGTTTTATCGCAAAAATAAGCGAAATTTGAAAAAACTTAACTAAAGTATCGATAGTGCTCTTTCCAAATATATTAAAACTATTGTAATTTGAAGAAATTTTTAAAAAAATCCATATAAATATTAGGAAGTCTCCAAGGCTATCAGTATTCACTTTTATAATAAATAAATTACTTCCCTATTAAACTTTTTTAGAAAAGTGGCTGTATCTCCGTAAATATTGGTTTTATCGCAAAAATAAGCGAAATTTGAAAAAACTTAACTAAAGTATCGATAGTGCTCTTTCCAAATATATTAAAACTATTGTAATTTGAAGAAATTTTTAAAAAAATCCATATAAATATTAGGATGTCTCCAAGGCAATCAGTATTTACTTTTATAATAAATAAATTACTTCCCTATTAAACTTTTTTAGAAAAGTGGCTGTATCTCCGTAAATATTGGTTTTATCGCAAAAATAAGCGAAATTCGAAAAAACTTAACTAAAGTATCGATAGTGCTCTTTCCAAATATATTAAAACTATTGTAATTTGAAGAAATTTTTAAAAAAATCCATATAAATATTAGGAAGTCTCCAAGGCTATCAGTATTCACTTTTATAATAAATAAATTACTTCCCTATTAAACTTTTTTAGAAAAGTGGCTGTATCTCCGTAAATATTGGTTTTATCGCAAAAATAAGCGAAATTTGAAAAAACTTAACTAAAGTATCGATAGTGCTCTTTCCAAATATATTAAAACTATTGTAATTTGAAGAAATTTTTAAAAAAATCCATATAAATATTAGGATGTCTCCAAGGCTATCAGTATTCACTTTTATAATAAATAAATTACTTCCCTATTAAACTTTTTTAGAAAAGTGGCTGTATCTCCGTAAATATTGGTTTTATCGCAAAAATAAGCGAAATTTGAAAAAACTTAACTAAAGTATCGATAGTGCTCTTTCCAAATATATTAAAACTATTGTAATTTGAAGAAATTTTTAAAAAAATCCATATAAATATTAGGAAGTCTCCAAGGCTATCAGTATTCACTTTTATAATAAATAAATTACTTCCCTATTAAACTTTTTTAGAAAAGTGGCTGTATCTCCGTAAATATTGGTTTTATCGCAAAAATAAGCGAAATTTGAAAAAACTTAACTAAAGTATCGATAGTGCTCTTTCCAAATATATTAAAACTATTGTAATTTGAAGAAATTTTTAAAAAAATCCATATAAATATTAGGATGTCTCCAAGGCAATCAGTATTTACTTTTATAATAAATAAATTACTTCCCTATTAAACTTTTTTAGAAAAGTGGCTGTATCTCCGTAAATATTGGTTTTATCGCAAAAATAAGCGAAATTTGAAAAAACTTAACTAAAGTATCGATAGTGCTCTTTCCAAATATATTAAAACTATTGTAATTTGAAGAAATTTTTAAAAAAATCCATATAAATATTAGGAAGTCTCCAAGGCTATCAGTATTCACTTTTATAATAAATAAATTACTTCCCTATTAAACTTTTTTAGAAAAGTGGCTGTATCTCCGTAAATATTGGTTTTATCGCAAAAATAAGCGAAATTTGAAAAAACTTAACTAAAGTATCGATAGTGCTCTTTCCAAATATATTAAAACTATTGTAATTTGAAGAAATTTTTAAAAAAATCCATATAAATATTAGGATGTCTCCAAGGCAATCAGTATTTACTTTTATAATAAATAAATTACTTCCCTATTAAACTTTTTTAGAAAAGTGGCTGTATCTCCGTAAATATTGGTTTTATCGCAAAAATAAGCGAAATTTGAAAAAACTTAACTAAAGTATCGATAGTGCTCTTTCCAAATATATTAAAACTATTGTAATTTGAAGAAATTTTTAAAAAAATCCATATAAATATTAGGAAGTCTCCAAGGCTATCAGTATTCACTTTTATAATAAATAAATTACTTCCCTATTAAACTTTTTTAGAAAAGTGGCTGTATCTCCGTAAATATTGGTTTTATCGCAAAAATAAGCGAAATTTGAAAAAACTTAACTAAAGTATCGATAGTGCTCTTTCCAAATATATTAAAACTATTGTAATTTGAAGAAATTTTTAAAAAAATCCATATAAATATTAGGATGTCTCCAAGGCAATCAGTATTTACTTTTATAATAAATAAATTACTTCCCTATTAAACTTTTTTAGAAAAGTGGCTGTATCTCCGTAAATATTGGTTTTATCGCAAAAATAAGCGAAATTTGAAAAAACTTAACTAAAGTATCGATAGTGCTCTTTCCAAATATATTAAAACTATTGTAATTTGAAGAAATTTTTAAAAAAATCCATATAAATATTAGGCTGTCTCCAAGGCTATCAGTATTCACTTTTATAATAAATAAATTACTTCCCTATTAAACTTTTTTAGAAAAGTGGCTGTATCTCCGTAAATATTGGTTTTATCGCAAAAATAAGCGAAATTTGAAAAAACTTAACTAAAGTATCGATAGTGCTCTTTCCAAATATATTAAAACTATTGTAATTTGAAGAAATTTTTAAAAAAATCCATATAAATATTAGGCTGTCTCCAAGGCTATCAGTATTCACTTTTATAATAAATAAATTACTTCCCTATTAAACTTTTTTAGAAAAGTGGCTGTATCTCCGTAAATATTGGTTTTATCGCAAAAATAAGCGAAATTTGAAAAAACTTAACTAAAGTATCGATAGTGCTCTTTCCAAATATATTAAAACTATTGTAATTTGAAGAAATTTTTAAAAAAATCCATATAAATATTAGGATGTCTCCAAGGCAATCAGTATTTACTTTTATAATAAATAAATTACTTCCCTATTAAACTTTTTTAGAAAAGTGGCTGTATCTCCGTAAATATTGGTTTTATCGCAAAAATAAGCGAAATTTGAAAAAACTTAACTAAAGTATCGATAGTGCTCTTTCCAATTATATTAAAACTATTGTAATTTGAAGAAATTTTTAAAAAAATCCATATAAATATTAGGATGTCTCCAAGGCAATCAGTATTTACTTTTATAATAAATAAATTACTTCCCTATTAAACTTTTTTAGAAAAGTGGCTGTATCTCCGTAAATATTGATTTTATCGCAAAAATAAGCGAAATTCGAAAAAACTTAACTAAAGTATCGATAGTGCTCTTTCCAATTATATTAAAACTATTGTAATTTGAAGAAATTTTTTAAAAAATCCATATAAATATTAGGAAGTCTCCAAGGCTATCAGTATTCACTTTTATAATAAATAAATTACTTCCCTATTAAACTTTTTTAGAAAAGTGGCTGTATCTCCGTAAATATTGGTTTTATCGCAAAAATAAGCGAAATTCGAAAAAACTTAACTAAAGTATCGATAGTGCTCTTTCCAATTATATTAAAACTATTGTAATTTGAAGAAATTTTTAAAAAAATCCATATAAATATTAGGATGTCTCCAAGGCAATCAGTATTTACTTTTATAATAAATAAATTACTTCCCTATTAAACTTTTTTAGAAAAGTGGCTGTATCTCCGTAAATATTGATTTTATCGCAAAAATAAGCGAAATTCGAAAAAACTTAACTAAAGTATCGATAGTGCTCTTTCCAATTATATTAAAACTATTGTAATTTGAAGAAATTTTTTAAAAAATCCATATAAATATTAGGAAGTCTCCAAGGCTATCAGTATTCACTTTTATAATAAATAAATTACTTCCCTATTAAACTTTTTTAGAAAAGTGGCTGTATCTCCGTAAATATTGGTTTTATCGCAAAAATAAGCGAAATTTGAAAAAACTTAACTAAAGTATCGATAGTGCTCTTTCCAATTATATTAAAACTATTGTAATTTGAAGAAATTTTTAAAAAAATCCATATAAATATTAGGATGTCTCCAAGGCAATCAGTATTTACTTTTATAATAAATAAATTACTTCCCTATTAAACTTTTTTAGAAAAGTGGCTGTATCTCCGTAAATATTGATTTTATCGCAAAAATAAGCGAAATTCGAAAAAACTTAACTAAAGTATCGATAGTGCTCTTTCCAATTATATTAAAACTATTGTAATTTGAAGAAATTTTTTAAAAAATCCATATAAAAATTAGGATGTCTCCAAGGCTATCAGTATTCACTTTTATAATAAATAAATTACTTCCCTATTAAACTTTTTTAGAAAAGTGGCTGTATCTCTGTAAATATTGGTTTTATCGCAAAAATAAGCGAAATTCGAAAAAACTTAACTAAAGTATCGATAGTGCTCTTTCCAATTATATTAAAACTATTGTAATTTGAAGAAATTTTTTAAAAAATCCATATAAAAATTAGGATGTCTCCAAGGCTATCAGTATTCACTTTTATAATAAATAAATTACTTCCCTATTAAACTTTTTTAGAAAAGTGGCTGTATCTCCGTAAATATTGGTTTTATCGCAAAAATAAGCGAAATTCGAAAAAACTTAACTAAAGTATCGATAGTGCTCTTTCCAAATATATTAAAACTATTGTAATTTGAAGAAATTTTTAAAAAAATCCATATAAATATTAGGATGTCTCCAAGGCTATCAGTATTCACTTTTATAATAAATAAATTACTTCCCTATTAAACTTTTTTAGAAAAGTGGCTGTATCTCCGTAAATATTGGTTTTATCGCAAAAATAAGCGAAATTCGAAAAAACTTAACTAAAGTATCGATAGTGCTCTTTCCAAATATATTAAAACTATTGTAATTTGAAGAAATTTTTAAAAAAATCCATATAAATATTAGGATGTCTCCAAGGCTATCAGTATTCACTTTTATAATAAATAAATTACTTCCCTATTAAACTTTTTTAGAAAAGTGGCTGTATCTCCGTAAATATTGGTTTTATCGCAAAAATAAGCGAAATTCGAAAAAACTTAACTAAAGTATCGATAGTGCTCTTTTCAAATATATTAAAACTATTGTAATTTGAAGAAATTTTTAAAAAAATCCATATAAATATTAGGATGTCTCCAAGGCTATCAGTATTCACTTTTATAATAAATAAATTACTTCCCTATTAAACTTTTTTAGAAAAGTGGCTGTATCTCCGTAAATATTGGTTTTATCGCAAAAATAAGCGAAATTCGAAAAAACTTAACTAAAGTATCGATAGTGCTCTTTTCAAATATATTAAAACTATTGTAATTTGAAGAAATTTTTAAAAAAATCCATATAAATATTAGGATGTCTCCAAGGCTATCAGTATTCACTTTTATAATAAATAAATTACTTCCCTATTAAACTTTTTTAGAAAAGTGGCTGTATCTCCGTAAATATTGGTTTTATCGCAAAAATAAGCGAAATTCGAAAAAACTTAATTAAAGTATCGATAGTGCTCTTTCCAATTATATTAAAACTATTGTAATTTGAAGAAAATTTTAAAAAAATCCATATAAATATTAGGATGTCTCCAAGGCTATCAGTATTCACTTTTATAATAAATAAATTACTTCCCTATTAAACTTTTTTAGAAAAGTGGCTGTATCTCCGTAAATATTGGTTTTATCGCAAAAATAAGCGAAATTCGAAAAAACTTAACTAAAGTATCGATAGTGCTCTTTCCAATTATATTAAAACTATTGTAATTTGAAGAAATTTTTAAAAAAATCCATATAAATATTAGGATGTCTCCAAGGCTATCAGTATTCACTTTTATAATAAATAAATTACTTCCCTATTAAACTTTTTTAGAAAAGTGGCTGTATCTCCGTAAATATTGGTTTTATCGCAAAAATAAGCGAAATTCGAAAAAACTTAACTAAAGTATCGATAGTGCTCTTTCCAATTATATTAAAACTATTGTAATTTGAAGAAATTTTTAAAAAAATCCATATAAATATTAGGATGTCTCCAAGGCTATCAGTATTCACTTTTATAATAAATAAATTACTTCCCTATTAAACTTTTTTAGAAAAGTGGCTGTATCTCCGTAAATATTGGTTTTATCGCAAAAATAAGCGAAATTCGAAAAAACTTAACTAAAGTATCGATAGTGCTCTTTTCAATTATATTAAAACTATTGTAATTTGAAGAAATTTTTAAAAAAATCCATATAAATATTAGGATGTCTCCAAGGCTATCAGTATTCACTTTTATAATAAATAAATTACTTCCCTATTAAACTTTTTTAGAAAAGTGGCTGTATCTCCGTAAATATTGGTTTTATCGCAAAAATAAGCGAAATTCGAAAAAACTTAACTAAAGTATCGATAGTGCTCTTTTCAAATATATTAAAACTATTGTAATTTGAAGAAATTTTTAAAAAAATCCATATAAATATTAGGATGTCTCCAAGGCTATCAGTATTCACTTTTATAATAAATAAATTACTTCCCTATTAAACTTTTTTAGAAAAGTGGCTGTATCTCCGTAAATATTGGTTTTATCGCAAAAATAAGCGAAATTCGAAAAAACTTAACTAAAGTATCGATAGTGCTCTTTCCAAATATATTAAAACTATTGTAATTTGAAGAAATTTTTAAAAAAATCCATATAAATATTAGGATGTCTCCAAGGCTATCAGTATTCACTTTTATAATAAATAAATTACTTCCCTATTAAACTTTTTTAGAAAAGTGGCTGTATCTCCGTAAATATTGGTTTTATCGCAAAAATAAGCGAAATTCGAAAAAACTTAACTAAAGTATCGATAGTGCTCTTTCCAAATATATTAAAACTATTGTAATTTGAAGAAATTTTTAAAAAAATCCATATAAATATTAGGATGTCTCCAAGGCTATCAGTATTCACTTTTATAATAAATAAATTACTTCCCTATTAAACTTTTTTAGAAAAGTGGCTGTATCTCCGTAAATATTGGTTTTATCGCAAAAATAAGCGAAATTCGAAAAAACTTAACTAAAGTATCGATAGTGCTCTTTTCAAATATATTAAAACTATTGTAATTTGAAGAAATTTTTAAAAAAATCCATATAAATATTAGGATGTCTCCAAGGCTATCAGTATTCACTTTTATAATAAATAAATTACTTCCCTATTAAACTTTTTTAGAAAAGTGGCTGTATCTCCGTAAATATTGGTTTTATCGCAAAAATAAGCGAAATTCGAAAAAACTTAACTAAAGTATCGATAGTGCTCTTTTCAAATATATTAAAACTATTGTAATTTGAAGAAATTTTTAAAAAAATCCATATAAATATTAGGATGTCTCCAAGGCTATCAGTATTCACTTTTATAATAAATAAATTACTTCCCTATTAAACTTTTTTAGAAAAGTGGCTGTATCTCCGTAAATATTGGTTTTATCGCAAAAATAAGCGAAATTCGAAAAAACTTAATTAAAGTATCGATAGTGCTCTTTCCAATTATATTAAAACTATTGTAATTTGAAGAAAATTTTAAAAAAATCCATATAAATATTAGGATGTCTCCAAGGCTATCAGTATTCACTTTTATAATAAATAAATTACTTCCCTATTAAACTTTTTTAGAAAAGTGGCTGTATCTCCGTAAATATTGATTTTATCGCAAAAATAAGCGAAATTCGAAAAAACTTAACTAAAGTATCGATAGTGCTCTTTCCAATTATATTAAAACTATTGTAATTTGAAGAAATTTTTAAAAAAATCCATATAAATATTAGGATGTCTCCAAGGCTATCAGTATTCACTTTTATAATAAATAAATTACTTCCCTATTAAACTTTTTTAGAAAAGTGGCTGTATCTCCGTAAATATTGGTTTTATCGCAAAAATAAGCGAAATTCGAAAAAACTTAATTAAAGTATCGATAGTGCTCTTTCCAATTATATTAAAACTATTGTAATTTGAAGAAAATTTTAAAAAAATCCATATAAATATTAGGATGTCTCCAAGGCTATCAGTATTCACTTTTATAATAAATAAATTACTTCCCTATTAAACTTTTTTAGAAAAGTGGCTGTATCTCCGTAAATATTGGTTTTATCGCAAAAATAAGCGAAATTCGAAAAAACTTAACTAAAGTATCGATAGTGCTCTTTCCAATTATATTAAAACTATTGTAATTTGAAGAAATTTTTAAAAAAATCCATATAAATATTAGGATGTCTCCAAGGCTATCAGTATTCACTTTTATAATAAATAAATTACTTCCCTATTAAACTTTTTTAGAAAAGTGGCTGTATCTCCGTAAATATTGGTTTTATCGCAAAAATAAGCGAAATTCGAAAAAACTTAACTAAAGTATCGATAGTGCTCTTTCCAATTATATTAAAACTATTGTAATTTGAAGAAATTTTTAAAAAAATCCATATAAATATTAGGATGTCTCCAAGGCTATCAGTATTCACTTTTATAATAAATAAATTACTTCCCTATTAAACTTTTTTAGAAAAGTGGCTGTATCTCCGTAAATATTGGTTTTATCGCAAAAATAAGCGAAATTCGAAAAAACTTAACTAAAGTATCGATAGTGCTCTTTCCAATTATATTAAAACTATTGTAATTTGAAGAAATTTTTTAAAAAATCCATATAAAAATTAGGATGTCTCCAAGGCTATCAGTATTCACTTTTATAATAAATAAATTACTTCCCTATTAAACTTTTTTAGAAAAGTGGCTGTATCTCCGTAAATATTGGTTTTATCGCAAAAATAAGCGAAATTCGAAAAAACTTAACTAAAGTATCGATAGTGCTCTTTCCAATTATATTAAAACTACTGTAATTTGAAGAAATTTTTTAAAAAATCCATATAAAAATTAGGATGTCTCCAAGGCTATCAGTATTCACTTTTATAATAAATAAATTACTTCCCTATTAAACTTTTTTAGAAAAGTGGCTGTATCTCCGTAAATATTGGTTTTATCGCAAAAATAAGCGAAATTCGAAAAAACTTAACGAAAGTATCGATAGTGCTCTTTCCAATTATATTAAAACTATTGTAATTTGAAGAAATTTTTTAAAAAATCCATATAAAAATTAGGATGTCTCCAAGGCTATCAGTATTCACTTTTATAATAAATAAATTACTTCCCTATTAAACTTTTTTAGAAAAGTGGCTGTATCTCCGTAAATATTGGTTTTATCGCAAAAATAAGCGAAATTCGAAAAAACTTAACTAAAGTATCGATAGTGCTCTTTCCAATTATATTAAAACTATTGTAATTTGAAGAAATTTTTTAAAAAATCCATATAAAAATTAGGATGTCTCCAAGGCTATCAGTATTCACTTTTATAATAAATAAATTACTTCCCTATTAAACTTTTTTAGAAAAGTGGCTGTATCTCCGTAAATATTGGTTTTATCGCAAAAATAAGCGAAATTCGAAAAAACTTAACTAAAGTATCGATAGTGCTCTTTCCAATTATATTAAAACTACTGTAATTTGAAGAAATTTTTAAAAAAATCCATACAAATATTAGGATGTCTCCAAGGCTATCAGTATTCACTTTTATAATAAATAAATTACTTCCCTATTAAACTTTTTTAGAAAAGTGGCTGTATCTCCGTAAATATTGATTTTATCGCAAAAATAAGCGAAATTCGAAAAAACTTAACTAAAGTATCGATAGTGCTCTTTCCAATTATATTAAAACTACTGTAATTTGAAGAAATTTTTAAAAAAATCCATACAAATATTAGGATGTCTCCAAGGCTATCAGTATTCACTTTTATAATAAATAAATTACTTCCCTATTAAACTTTTTTAGAAAAGTGGCTGTATCTCCGTAAATATTGATTTTATCGCAAAAATAAGCGAAATTCGAAAAAACTTAACTAAAGTATCGATAGTGCTCTTTCCAATTATATTAAAACTACTGTAATTTGAAGAAATTTTTAAAAAAATCCATATAAAAATTAGGATGTCTCCAAGGCTATCAGTATTCACTTTTATAATAAATAAATTACTTCCCTATTAAACTTTTTTAGAAAAGTGGCTGTATCTCCGTAAATATTGATTTTATCGCAAAAATAAGCGAAATTCGAAAAAACTTAACTAAAGTATCGATAGTGCTCTTTCCAATTATATTAAAACTACTGTAATTTGAAGAAATTTTTAAAAAAATCCATACAAATATTAGGATGTCTCCAAGGCTATCAGTATTCACTTTTATAATAAATAAATTACTTCCCTATTAAACTTTTTTAGAAAAGTGGCTGTATCTCCGTAAATATTGGTTTTATCGCAAAAATAAGCGAAATTCGAAAAAACTTAACTAAAGTATCGATAGTGCTCTTTCCAATTATATTAAAACTACTGTAATTTGAAGAAATTTTTAAAAAAATCCATACAAATATTAGGATGTCTCCAAGGCTATCAGTATTCACTTTTATAATAAATAAATTACTTCCCTATTAAACTTTTTTAGAAAAGTGGCTGTATCTCCGTAAATATTGATTTTATCGCAAAAATAAGCGAAATTCGAAAAAACTTAACTAAAGTATCGATAGTGCTCTTTCCAATTATATTAAAACTACTGTAATTTGAAGAAATTTTTAAAAAAATCCATACAAATATTAGGATGTCTCCAAGGCTATCAGTATTCACTTTTATAATAAATAAATTACTTCCCTATTAAACTTTTTTAGAAAAGTGGCTGTATCTCCGTAAATATTGATTTTATCGCAAAAATAAGCGAAATTCGAAAAAACTTAACTAAAGTATCGATAGTGCTCTTTCCAATTATATTAAAACTACTGTAATTTGAAGAAATTTTTAAAAAAATCCATATAAAAATTAGGATGTCTCCAAGGCTATCAGTATTCACTTTTATAATAAATAAATTACTTCCCTATTAAACTTTTTTAGAAAAGTGGCTGTATCTCCGTAAATATTGATTTTATCGCAAAAATAAGCGAAATTCGAAAAAACTTAACTAAAGTATCGATAGTGCTCTTTCCAATTATATTAAAACTACTGTAATTTGAAGAAATTTTTAAAAAAATCCATACAAATATTAGGATGTCTCCAAGGCTATCAGTATTCACTTTTATAATAAATAAATTACTTCCCTATTAAACTTTTTTAGAAAAGTGGCTGTATCTCTGTAAATATTGGTTTTATCGCAAAAATAAGCGAAATTCGAAAAAACTTAACTAAAGTATCGATAGTGCTCTTTCCAATTATATTAAAACTATTGTAATTTGAAGAAATTTTTTAAAAAATCCATATAAAAATTAGGATGTCTCCAAGGCTATCAGTATTCACTTTTATAATAAATAAATTACTTCCCTATTAAACTTTTTTAGAAAAGTGGCTGTATCTCCGTAAATATTGATTTTATCGCAAAAATAAGCGAAATTCGAAAAAACTTAACTAAAGTATCGATAGTGCTCTTTCCAATTATATTAAAACTACTGTAATTTGAAGAAATTTTTAAAAAAATCCATACAAATATTAGGATGTCTCCAAGGCTATCAGTATTCACTTTTATAATAAATAAATTACTTCCCTATTAAACTTTTTTAGAAAAGTGGCTGTATCTCCGTAAATATTGATTTTATCGCAAAAATAAGCGAAATTCGAAAAAACTTAACTAAAGTATCGATAGTGCTCTTTCCAATTATATTAAAACTACTGTAATTTGAAGAAATTTTTAAAAAAATCCATACAAATATTAGGATGTCTCCAAGGCTATCAGTATTCACTTTTAGAATAAATAAATTACTTCCCTATTAAACTTTTTTAGAAAAGTGGCTGTATCTCCGTAAATATTGATTTTATCGCAAAAATAAGCGAAATTCGAAAAAACTTAACTAAAGTATCGATAGTGCTCTTTCCAATTATATTAAAACTACTGTAATTTGAAGAAATTTTTAAAAAAATCCATACAAATATTAGGATGTCTCCAAGGCTATCAGTATTCACTTTTATAATAAATAAATTACTTCCCTATTAAACTTTTTTAGAAAAGTGGCTGTATCTCCGTAAATATTGGTTTTATCGCAAAAATAAGCGAAATTCGAAAAAACTTAACTAAAGTATCGATAGTGCTCTTTCCAATTATATTAAAACTACTGTAATTTGAAGAAATTTTTAAAAAAATCCATACAAATATTAGGATGTCTCCAAGGCTATCAGTATTCACTTTTATAATAAATAAATTACTTCCCTATTAAACTTTTTTAGAAAAGTGGCTGTATCTCCGTAAATATTGGTTTTATCGCAAAAATAAGCGAAATTCGAAAAAACTTAACTAAAGTATCGATAGTGCTCTTTCCAATTATATTAAAACTACTGTAATTTGAAGAAATTTTTAAAAAAATCCATACAAATATTAGGATGTCTCCAAGGCTATCAGTATTCACTTTTATAATAAATAAATTACTTCCCTATTAAACTTTTTTAGATAAGTGGCTGTATCTCCGTAAATATTGGTTTTATCGCAAAAATAAGCGAAATTCGAAAAAACTTAACTAAAGTATCGATAGTGCTCTTTCCAATTATATTAAAACTACTGTAATTTGAAGAAATTTTTAAAAAAATCCATACAAATATTAGGATGTCTCCAAGGCTATCAGTATTCACTTTTATAATAAATAAATTACTTCCCTATTAAACTTTTTTAGAAAAGTGGCTGTATCTCCGTAAATATTGGTTTTATCGCAAAAATAAGCGAAATTCGAAAAAACTTAACTAAAGTATCGATAGTGCTCTTTCCAATTATATTAAAACTACTGTAATTTGAAGAAATTTTTAAAAAAATCCATACAAATATTAGGATGTCTCCAAGGCTATCAGTATTCACTTTTATAATAAATAAATTACTTCCCTATTAAACTTTTTTAGATAAGTGGCTGTATCTCCGTAAATATTGGTTTTATCGCAAAAATAAGCGAAATTCGAAAAAACTTAACTAAAGTATCGATAGTGCTCTTTCCAATTATATTAAAACTACTGTAATTTGAAGAAATTTTTAAAAAAATCCATACAAATATTAGGATGTCTCCAAGGCTATCAGTATTCACTTTTATAATAAATAAATTACTTCCCTATTAAACTTTTTTAGAAAAGTGGCTGTATCTCCGTAAATATTGGTTTTATCGCAAAAATAAGCGAAATTCGAAAAAACTTAACTAAAGTATCGATAGTGCTCTTTCCAAATATATTAAAACTATTGTAATTTGAAGAAATTTTTAAAAAAATCCATATAAATATTAGGATGTCTCCAAGGCTATCAGTATTCACTTTTATAATAAATAAATTACTTCCCTATTAAACTTTTTTAGAAAAGTGGCTGTATCTCCGTAAATATTGGTTTTATCGCAAAAATAAGCGAAATTCGAAAAAACTTAACTAAAGTATCGATAGTGCTCTTTCCAAATATATTAAAACTATTGTAATTTAAAGAAATTTTTAAAAAAATCCATATAAATATTAGGATGTCTCCAAGGCTATCAGTATTCACTTTTATAATAAATAAATTACTTCCCTATTAAACTTTTTTAGAAAAGTGGCTGTATCTCCGTAAATATTGGTTTTATCGCAAAAATAAGCGAAATTTGAAAAAACTTAACTAAAGTATCGATAGTGCTCTTTCCAAATATATTAAAACTATTGTAATTTGAAGAAATTTTTAAAAAAATCCATATAAATATTAGGATGTCTCCAAGGCTATCAGTATTCACTTTTATAATAAATAAATTACTTCCCTATTAAACTTTTTTAGAAAAGTGGCTGTATCTCCGTAAATATTGGTTTTATCGCAAAAATAAGCGAAATTCGAAAAAACTTAACTAAAGTATCGATAGTGCTCTTTCCAAATATATTAAAACTATTGTAATTTGAAGAAATTTTTAAAAAAATCCATATAAATATTAGGATGTCTCCAAGGCTATCAGTATTCACTTTTATAATAAATAAATTACTTCCCTATTAAACTTTTTTAGAAAAGTGGCTGTATCTCCGTAAATATTGGTTTTATCGCAAAAATAAGCGAAATTCGAAAAAACTTAACTAAAGTATCGATAGTGCTCTTTCCAAATATATTAAAACTATTGTAATTTGAAGAAATTTTTAAAAAAATCCATATAAATATTAGGATGTCTCCAAGGCTATCAGTATTCACTTTTATAATAAATAAATTACTTCCCTATTAAACTTTTTTAGAAAAGTGGCTGTATCTCCGTAAATATTGGTTTTATCGCAAAAATAAGCGAAATTCGAAAAAACTTAACTAAAGTATCGATAGTGCTCTTTCCAATTATATTAAAACTATTGTAATTTGAAGAAATTTTTAATAAAATCCATATAAATATTAGGATGTCTCCAAGGCTATCAGTATTCACTTTTATAATAAATAAATTACTTCCCTATTAAACTTTTTTAGAAAAGTGGCTGTATCTCCGTAAATATTGGTTTTATCGCAAAAATAAGCGAAATTCGAAAAAACTTAACTAAAGTATCGATAGTGCTCTTTCCAAATATATTAAAACTATTGTAATTTGAAGAAATTTTTAAAAAAATCCATATAAATATTAGGATGTCTCCAAGGCTATCAGTATTCACTTTTATAATAAATAAATTACTTCCCTATTAAACTTTTTTAGAAAAGTGGCTGTATCTCCGTAAATATTGGTTTTATCGCAAAAATAAGCGAAATTCGAAAAAACTTAACTAAAGTATCGATAGTGCTCTTTCCAAATATATTAAAACTATTGTAATTTGAAGAAATTTTTAAAAAAATCCATATAAATATTAGGATGTCTCCAAGGCTATCAGTATTCACTTTTATAATAAATAAATTACTTCCCTATTAAACTTTTTTAGAAAAGTGGCTGTATCTCCGTAAATATTGGTTTTATCGCAAAAATAAGCGAAATTCGAAAAAACTTAACTAAAGTATCGATAGTGCTCTTTCCAAATATATTAAAACTATTGTAATTTGAAGAAATTTTTAAAAAAATCCATATAAATATTAGGATGTCTCCAAGGCTATCAGTATTCACTTTTATAATAAATAAATTACTTCCCTATTAAACTTTTTTAGAAAAGTGGCTGTATCTCCGTAAATATTGGTTTTATCGCAAAAATAAGCGAAATTCGAAAAAACTTAACTAAAGTATCGATAGTGCTCTTTCCAATTATATTAAAACTATTGTAATTTGAAGAAATTTTTAAAAAAATCCATATAAATATTAGGATGTCTCCAAGGCTATCAGTATTCACTTTTATAATAAATAAATTACTTCCCTATTAAACTTTTTTAGAAAAGTGGCTGTATCTCCGTAAATATTGGTTTTATCGCAAAAATAAGCGAAATTCGAAAAAACTTAACTAAAGTATCGATAGTGCTCTTTCCAAATATATTAAAACTATTGTAATTTGAAGAAATTTTTAAAAAAATCCATATAAATATTAGGATGTCTCCAAGGCTATCAGTATTCACTTTTATAATAAATAAATTACTTCCCTATTAAACTTTTTTAGAAAAGTGGCTGTATCTCCGTAAATATTGGTTTTATCGCAAAAATAAGCGAAATTCGAAAAAACTTAACTAAAGTATCGATAGTGCTCTTTCCAAATATATTAAAACTATTGTAATTTGAAGAAATTTTTAAAAAAATCCATATAAATATTAGGATGTCTCCAAGGCTATCAGTATTCACTTTTATAATAAATAAATTACTTCCCTATTAAACTTTTTTAGAAAAGTGGCTGTATCTCCGTAAATATTGGTTTTATCGCAAAAATAAGCGAAATTCGAAAAAACTTAACTAAAGTATCGATAGTGCTCTTTCCAATTATATTAAAACTATTGTAATTTGAAGAAATTTTTAAAAAAATCCATATAAATATTAGGATGTCTCCAAGGCTATCAGTATTCACTTTTATAATAAATAAATTACTTCCCTATTAAACTTTTTTAGAAAAGTGGCTGTATCTCCGTAAATATTGGTTTTATCGCAAAAATAAGCGAAATTCGAAAAAACTTAACTAAAGTATCGATAGTGCTCTTTTCAAATATATTAAAACTATTGTAATTTGAAGAAATTTTTAAAAAAATCCATACAAATATTAGGATGTCTCCAAGGCTATCAGTATTCACTTTTATAATAAATAAATTACTTCCCTATTAAACTTTTTTAGAAAAGTGGCTGTATCTCCGTAAATATTGGTTTTATCGCAAAAATAAGCGAAATTCGAAAAAACTTAACTAAAGTATCGATAGTGCTCTTTCCAATTATATTAAAACTACTGTAATTTGAAGAAATTTTTAAAAAAATCCATACAAATATTAGGATGTCTCCAAGGCTATCAGTATTCACTTTTATAATAAATAAATTACTTCCCTATTAAACTTTTTTAGAAAAGTGGCTGTATCTCCGTAAATATTGGTTTTATCGCAAAAATAAGCGAAATTCGAAAAAACTTAACTAAAGTATCGATAGTGCTCTTTTCAAATATATTAAAACTATTGTAATTTGAAGAAATTTTTAAAAAAATCCATATAAATATTAGGATGTCTCCAAGGCTATCAGTATTCACTTTTATAATAAATAAATTACTTCCCTATTAAACTTTTTTAGAAAAGTGGCTGTATCTCCGTAAATATTGGTTTTATCGCAAAAATAAGCGAAATTCGAAAAAACTTAACTAAAGTATCGATAGTGCTCTTTTCAAATATATTAAAACTATTGTAATTTGAAGAAATTTTTAAAAAAATCCATATAAATATTAGGATGTCTCCAAGGCTATCAGTATTCACTTTTATAATAAATAAATTACTTCCCTATTAAACTTTTTTAGAAAAGTGGCTGTATCTCCGTAAATATTGGTTTTATCGCAAAAATAAGCGAAATTCGAAAAAACTTAACTAAAGTATCGATAGTGCTCTTTCCAATTATATTAAAACTACTGTAATTTGAAGAAATTTTTAAAAAAATCCATACAAATATTAGGATGTCTCCAAGGCTATCAGTATTCACTTTTATAATAAATAAATTACTTCCCTATTAAACTTTTTTAGAAAAGTGGCTGTATCTCCGTAAATATTGGTTTTATCGCAAAAATAAGCGAAATTCGAAAAAACTTAACTAAAGTATCGATAGTGCTCTTTCCAATTATATTAAAACTACTGTAATTTGAAGAAATTTTTAAAAAAATCCATACAAATATTAGGATGTCTCCAAGGCTATCAGTATTCACTTTTATAATAAATAAATTACTTCCCTATTAAACTTTTTTAGAAAAGTGGCTGTATCTCCGTAAATATTGGTTTTATCGCAAAAATAAGCGAAATTCGAAAAAACTTAACTAAAGTATCGATAGTGCTCTTTCCAATTATATTAAAACTACTGTAATTTGAAGAAATTTTTAAAAAAATCCATACAAATATTAGGATGTCTCCAAGGCTATCAGTATTCACTTTTATAATAAATAAATTACTTCCCTATTAAACTTTTTTAGAAAAGTGGCTGTATCTCCGTAAATATTGGTTTTATCGCAAAAATAAGCGAAATTCGAAAAAACTTAACTAAAGTATCGATAGTGCTCTTTTCAAATATATTAAAACTATTGTAATTTGAAGAAATTTTTAAAAAAATCCATATAAATATTAGGATGTCTCCAAGGCTATCAGTATTCACTTTTATAATAAATAAATTACTTCCCTATTAAACTTTTTTAGAAAAGTGGCTGTATCTCCGTAAATATTGGTTTTATCGCAAAAATAAGCGAAATTCGAAAAAACTTAACTAAAGTATCGATAGTGCTCTTTTCAAATATATTAAAACTATTGTAATTTGAAGAAATTTTAAAAAAAATCCATATAAATATTAGGATGTCTCCAAGGCTATCAGTATTCACTTTTATAATAAATAAATTACTTCCCTATTAAACTTTTTTAGAAAAGTGGCTGTATCTCCGTAAATATTGGTTTTATCGCAAAAATAAGCGAAATTCGAAAAAACTTAACTAAAGTATCGATAGTGCTCTTTCCAATTATATTAAAACTACTGTAATTTGAAGAAATTTTTAAAAAAATCCATACAAATATTAGGATGTCTCCAAGGCTATCAGTATTCACTTTTATAATAAATAAATTACTTCCCTATTAAACTTTTTTAGAAAAGTGGCTGTATCTCCGTAAATATTGGTTTTATCGCAAAAATAAGCGAAATTCGAAAAAACTTAACTAAAGTATCGATAGTGCTCTTTCCAATTATATTAAAACTACTGTAATTTGAAGAAATTTTTAAAAAAATCCATACAAATATTAGGATGTCTCCAAGGCTATCAGTATTCACTTTTATAATAAATAAATTACTTCCCTATTAAACTTTTTTAGAAAAGTGGCTGTATCTCCGTAAATATTGATTTTATCGCAAAAATAAGCGAAATTCGAAAAAACTTAACTAAAGTATCGATAGTGCTCTTTCCAATTATATTAAAACTACTGTAATTTGAAGAAATTTTTAAAAAAATCCATACAAATATTAGGATGTCTCCAAGGCTATCAGTATTCACTTTTAGAATAAATAAATTACTTCCCTATTAAACTTTTTTAGAAAAGTGGCTGTATCTCCGTAAATATTGATTTTATCGCAAAAATAAGCGAAATTCGAAAAAACTTAACTAAAGTATCGATAGTGCTCTTTCCAATTATATTAAAACTACTGTAATTTGAAGAAATTTTTAAAAAAATCCATACAAATATTAGGATGTCTCCAAGGCTATCAGTATTCACTTTTATAATAAATAAATTACTTCCCTATTAAACTTTTTTAGAAAAGTGGCTGTATCTCCGTAAATATTGGTTTTATCGCAAAAATAAGCGAAATTCGAAAAAACTTAACTAAAGTATCGATAGTGCTCTTTCCAATTATATTAAAACTACTGTAATTTGAAGAAATTTTTAAAAAAATCCATACAAATATTAGGATGTCTCCAAGGCTATCAGTATTCACTTTTATAATAAATAAATTACTTCCCTATTAAACTTTTTTAGAAAAGTGGCTGTATCTCCGTAAATATTGGTTTTATCGCAAAAATAAGCGAAATTCGAAAAAACTTAACTAAAGTATCGATAGTGCTCTTTCCAATTATATTAAAACTACTGTAATTTGAAGAAATTTTTAAAAAAATCCATACAAATATTAGGATGTCTCCAAGGCTATCAGTATTCACTTTTATAATAAATAAATTACTTCCCTATTAAACTTTTTTAGATAAGTGGCTGTATCTCCGTAAATATTGGTTTTATCGCAAAAATAAGCGAAATTCGAAAAAACTTAACTAAAGTATCGATAGTGCTCTTTCCAATTATATTAAAACTACTGTAATTTGAAGAAATTTTTAAAAAAATCCATACAAATATTAGGATGTCTCCAAGGCTATCAGTATTCACTTTTATAATAAATAAATTACTTCCCTATTAAACTTTTTTAGAAAAGTGGCTGTATCTCCGTAAATATTGGTTTTATCGCAAAAATAAGCGAAATTCGAAAAAACTTAACTAAAGTATCGATAGTGCTCTTTCCAATTATATTAAAACTACTGTAATTTGAAGAAATTTTTAAAAAAATCCATACAAATATTAGGATGTCTCCAAGGCTATCAGTATTCACTTTTATAATAAATAAATTACTTCCCTATTAAACTTTTTTAGAAAAGTGGCTGTATCTCCGTAAATATTGGTTTTATCGCAAAAATAAGCGAAATTCGAAAAAACTTAACTAAAGTATCGATAGTGCTCTTTCCAATTATATTAAAACTACTGTAATTTGAAGAAATTTTTAAAAAAATCCATACAAATATTAGGATGTCTCCAAGGCTATCAGTATTCACTTTTATAATAAATAAATTACTTCCCTATTAAACTTTTTTAGAAAAGTGGCTGTATCTCCGTAAATATTGGTTTTATCGCAAAAATAAGCGAAATTCGAAAAAACTTAACTAAAGTATCGATAGTGCTCTTTCCAATTATATTAAAACTACTGTAATTTGAAGAAATTTTTAAAAAAATCCATACAAATATTAGGATGTCTCCAAGGCTATCAGTATTCACTTTTATAATAAATAAATTACTTCCCTATTAAACTTTTTTAGAAAAGTGGCTGTATCTCCGTAAATATTGGTTTTATCGCAAAAATAAGCGAAATTCGAAAAAACTTAACTAAAGTATCGATAGTGCTCTTTCCAATTATATTAAAACTACTGTAATTTGAAGAAATTTTAAAAAAAATCCATACAAATATTAGGATGTCTCCAAGGCTATCAGTATTCACTTTTATAATAAATAAATTACTTCCCTATTAAACTTTTTTAGAAAAGTGGCTGTATCTCCGTAAATATTGGTTTTATCGCAAAAATAAGCGAAATTCGAAAAAACTTAACTAAAGTATCGATAGTGCTCTTTCCAATTATATTAAAACTACTGTAATTTGAAGAAATTTTTAAAAAAATCCATACAAATATTAGGATGTCTCCAAGGCTATCAGTATTCACTTTTATAATAAATAAATTACTTCCCTATTAAACTTTTTTAGAAAAGTGGCTGTATCTCCGTAAATATTGGTTTTATCGCAAAAATAAGCGAAATTCGAAAAAACTTAACTAAAGTATCGATAGTGCTCTTTCCAATTATATTAAAACTACTGTAATTTGAAGAAATTTTAAAAAAAATCCATACAAATATTAGGATGTCTCCAAGGCTATCAGTATTCACTTTTATAATAAATAAATTACTTCCCTATTAAACTTTTTTAGAAAAGTGGCTGTATCTCCGTAAATATTGGTTTTATCGCAAAAATAAGCGAAATTCGAAAAAACTTAACCAAAGTATCGATAGTGCTCTTTTCAAATATATTAAAACTATTGTAATTTGAAGAAATTTTTAAAAAAATCCATACAAATATTAGGATGTCTCCAAGGCTATCAGTATTCACTTTTATAATAAATAAATTACTTCCCCATTAAACTTTTTTAGAAAAGTGGCTGTATCTCCGTAAATATTGGTTTTATCGCAAAAATAAGCGAAATTCGAAAAAACTTAACTAAAGTATCGATAGTGCTCTTTCCAATTATATTAAAACTACTGTAATTTGAAGAAATTTTTAAAAAAATCCATACAAATATTAGGATGTCTCCAAGGCTATCAGTATTCACTTTTATAATAAATAAATTACTTCCCTATTAAACTTTTTTAGAAAAGTGGCTGTATCTCCGTAAATATTGGTTTTATCGCAAAAATAAGCGAAATTCGAAAAAACTTAACTAAAGTATCGATAGTGCTCTTTTCAAATATATTAAAACTATTGTAATTTGAAGAAATTTTTAAAAAAATCCATATAAATATTAGGATGTCTCCAAGGCTATCAGTATTCACTTTTATAATAAATAAATTACTTCCCTATTAAACTTTTTTAGAAAAGTGGCTGTATCTCCGTAAATATTGGTTTTATCGCAAAAATAAGCGAAATTCGAAAAAACTTAACTAAAGTATCGATAGTGCTCTTTCCAATTATATTAAAACTACTGTAATTTGAAGAAATTTTTAAAAAAATCCATACAAATATTAGGATGTCTCCAAGGCTATCAGTATTCACTTTTATAATAAATAAATTACTTCCCTATTAAACTTTTTTAGAAAAGTGGCTGTATCTCCGTAAATATTGGTTTTATCGCAAAAATAAGCGAAATTCGAAAAAACTTAACTAAAGTATCGATAGTGCTCTTTCCAATTATATTAAAACTACTGTAATTTGAAGAAATTTTTAAAAAAATCCATACAAATATTAGGATGTCTCCAAGGCTATCAGTATTCACTTTTATAATAAATAAATTACTTCCCTATTAAACTTTTTTAGAAAAGTGGCTGTATCTCCGTAAATATTGGTTTTATCGCAAAAATAAGCGAAATTCGAAAAAACTTAACTAAAGTATCGATAGTGCTCTTTCCAATTATATTAAAACTACTGTAATTTGAAGAAATTTTTAAAAAAATCCATACAAATATTAGGATGTCTCCAAGGCTATCAGTATTCACTTTTATAATAAATAAATTACTTCCCTATTAAACTTTTTTAGAAAAGTGGCTGTATCTCCGTAAATATTGGTTTTATCGCAAAAATAAGCGAAATTCGAAAAAACTTAACTAAAGTATCGATAGTGCTCTTTCCAATTATATTAAAACTACTGTAATTTGAAGAAATTTTTAAAAAAATCCATACAAATATTAGGATGTCTCCAAGGCTATCAGTATTCACTTTTATAATAAATAAATTACTTCCCTATTAAACTTTTTTAGAAAAGTGGCTGTATCTCCGTAAATATTGGTTTTATCGCAAAAATAAGCGAAATTCGAAAAAACTTAACTAAAGTATCGATAGTGCTCTTTTCAAATATATTAAAACTATTGTAATTTGAAGAAATTTTTAAAAAAATCCATATAAATATTAGGATGTCTCCAAGGCTATCAGTATTCACTTTTATAATAAATAAATTACTTCCCTATTAAACTTTTTTAGAAAAGTGGCTGTATCTCCGTAAATATTGGTTTTATCGCAAAAATAAGCGAAATTCGAAAAAACTTAACTAAAGTATCGATAGTGCTCTTTTCAAATATATTAAAACTATTGTAATTTGAAGAAATTTTTAAAAAAATCCATACAAATATTAGGATGTCTCCAAGGCTATCAGTATTCACTTTTATAATAAATAAATTACTTCCCTATTAAACTTTTTTAGAAAAGTGGCTGTATCTCCGTAAATATTGGTTTTATCGCAAAAATAAGCGAAATTCGAAAAAACTTAACTAAAGTATCGATAGTGCTCTTTTCAAATATATTAAAACTATTGTAATTTGAAGAAATTTTTAAAAAAATCCATATAAATATTAGGATGTCTCCAAGGCTATCAGTATTCACTTTTATAATAAATAAATTACTTCCCTATTAAACTTTTTTAGAAAAGTGGCTGTATCTCCGTAAATATTGGTTTTATCGCAAAAATAAGCGAAATTCGAAAAAACTTAACTAAAGTATCGATAGTGCTCTTTTCAAATATATTAAAACTACTGTAATTTGAAGAAATTTTTAAAAAAATCCATACAAATATTAGGATGTCTCCAAGGCTATCAGTATTCACTTTTATAATAAATAAATTACTTCCCTATTAAACTTTTTTAGAAAAGTGGCTGTATCTCCGTAAATATTGGTTTTATCGCAAAAATAAGCGAAATTCGAAAAAACTTAACTAAAGTATCGATAGTGCTCTTTTCAAATATATTAAAACTATTGTAATTTGAAGAAATTTTTAAAAAAATCCATATAAATATTAGGATGTCTCCAAGGCTATCAGTATTCACTTTTATAATAAATAAATTACTTCCCTATTAAACTTTTTTAGAAAAGTGGCTGTATCTCCGTAAATATTGGTTTTATCGCAAAAATAAGCGAAATTCGAAAAAACTTAACTAAAGTATCGATAGTGCTCTTTTCAAATATATTAAAACTATTGTAATTTGAAGAAATTTTTAAAAAAATCCATATAAATATTAGGATGTCTCCAAGGCTATCAGTATTCACTTTTATAATAAATAAATTACTTCCCTATTAAACTTTTTTAGAAAAGTGGCTGTATCTCCGTAAATATTGGTTTTATCGCAAAAATAAGCGAAATTCGAAAAAACTTAACTAAAGTATCGATAGTGCTCTTTCCAAATATATTAAAACTATTGTAATTTGAAGAAATTTTTAAAAAAATCCATATAAATATTAGGATGTCTCCAAGGCTATCAGTATTCACTTTTATAATAAATAAATTACTTCCCTATTAAACTTTTTTAGAAAAGTGGCTGTATCTCCGTAAATATTGGTTTTATCGCAAAAATAAGCGAAATTCGAAAAAACTTAACTAAAGTATCGATAGTGCTCTTTCCAATTATATTAAAACTATTGTAATTTGAAGAAATTTTTAAAAAAATCCATATAAATATTAGGATGTCTCCAAGGCTATCAGTATTCACTTTTATAATAAATAAATTACTTCCCTATTAAACTTTTTTAGAAAAGTGGCTGTATCTCCGTAAATATTGGTTTTATCGCAAAAATAAGCGAAATTCGAAAAAACTTAACTAAAGTATCATTAGTGCTCTTTCCAATTATATTAAAACTACTGTAATTTGAAGAAATTTTTAAAAAAATCCATACAAATATTAGGATGTCTCCAAGGCTATCAGTATTCACTTTTATAATAAATAAATTACTTCCCTATTAAACTTTTTTAGAAAAGTGGCTGTATCTCCGTAAATATTGGTTTTATCGCAAAAATAAGCGAAATTCGAAAAAACTTAACTAAAGTATCGATAGTGCTCTTTTCAAATATATTAAAACTATTGTAATTTGAAGAAATTTTTAAAAAAATCCATACAAATATTAGGATGTCTCCAAGGCTATCAGTATTCACTTTTATAATAAATAAATTACTTCCCTATTAAACTTTTTTAGAAAAGTGGCTGTATCTCCGTAAATATTGGTTTTATCGCAAAAATAAGCGAAATTCGAAAAAACTTAACTAAAGTATCGATAGTGCTCTTTCCAATTATATTAAAACTACTGTAATTTGAAGAAATTTTTAAAAAAATCCATATAAATATTAGGATGTCTCCAAGGCTATCAGTATTCACTTTTATAATAAATAAATTACTTCCCTATTAAACTTTTTTAGAAAAGTGGCTGTATCTCCGTAAATATTGGTTTTATCGCAAAAATAAGCGAAATTCGAAAAAACTTAACTAAAGTATCATTAGTGCTCTTTCCAATTATATTAAAACTACTGTAATTTGAAGAAATTTTTAAAAAAATCCATACAAATATTAGGATGTCTCAAGGCTATCAGTATTCACTTTTATAATAAATAAATTACTTCCCTATTAAACTTTTTTTAGAAAAGTGGCTGTATCTCCGTAAATATTGGTTTTATCGCAAAAATAAGCGAAATTCGAAAAAACTTAACTAAAGTATCGATAGTGCTCTTTTCAAATATATTAAAACTATTGTAATTTGAAGAAATTTTTAAAAAAATCCATACAAATATTAGGATGTCTCCAAGGCTATCAGTATTCACTTTTATAATAAATAAATTACTTCCCTATTAAACTTTTTTAGAAAAGTGGCTGTATCTCCGTAAATATTGGTTTTATCGCAAAAATAAGCGAAATTCGAAAAAACTTAACTAAAGTATCGATAGTGCTCTTTTCAAATATATTAAAACTATTGTAATTTGAAGAAATTTTTAAAAAAATCCATACAAATATTAGGATGTCTCCAAGGCTATCAGTATTCACTTTTATAATAAATAAATTACTTCCCTATTAAACTTTTTTAGAAAAGTGGCTGTATCTCCGTAAATATTGGTTTTATCGCAAAAATAAGCGAAATTCGAAAAAACTTAACTAAAGTATCGATAGTGCTCTTTTCAATTATATTAAAACTATTGTAATTTGAAGAAATTTTTAAAAAAATCCATACAAATATTAGGATGTCTCCAAGGCTATCAGTATTCACTTTTATAATAAATAAATTACTTCCCTATTAAACTTTTTTAGAAAAGTGGCTGTATCTCCGTAAATATTGGTTTTATCGCAAAAATAAGCGAAATTCGAAAAAACTTAACTAAAGTATCGATAGTGCTCTTTTCAAATATATTAAAACTATTGTAATTTGAAGAAATTTTTAAAAAAATCCATACAAATATTAGGATGTCTCCAAGGCTATCAGTATTCACTTTTATAATAAATAAATTACTTCCCTATTAAACTTTTTTAGAAAAGTGGCTGTATCTCCGTAAATATTGGTTTTATCGCAAAAATAAGCGAAATTTGAAAAAACTTAACTAAAGTATCGATAGTGCTCTTTCCAAATATATTAAAACTATTGTAATTTGAAGAAATTTTTAAAAAAATCCATACAAATATTAGGATGTCTCCAAGGCTATCAGTATTCACTTTTATAATAAATAAATTACTTCCCTATTAAACTTTTTAGAAAAGTGGCTGTATCTCCGTAAATATTGGTTTTATCGCAAAAATAAGCGAAATTCGAAAAAACTTAACTAAAGTATCGATAGTGCTCTTTTCAAATATATTAAAAACTATTGTAATTTGAAGAAATTTTTAAAAAAATCCATACAAATATTAGGATGTCTCCAAGGCTATCAGTATTCACTTTTATAATAAATAAATTACTTCCCTATTAAACTTTTTTAGAAAAGTGGCTGTATCTCCGTAAATATTGGTTTTATCGCAAAAATAAGCGAAATTCGAAAAACTTAACTAAAGTATCGATAGTGCTCTTTTCAATTATATTAAAACTACTGTAATTTGAAGAAATTTTTAAAAAAATCCATACAAATATTAGGATGTCTCCAAGGCTATCAGTATTCACTTTTATAATAAATAAATTACTTCCCTATTAAACTTTTTAGAAAAGTGGCTGTATCTCCGTAAATATTGGTTTTATCGCAAAAATAAGCGAAATTCGAAAAAACTTAACTAAAGTATCATTAGTGCTCTTTTCAATTATATTAAAACTACTGTAATTTGAAGAAATTTTTAAAAAAATCCATACAAATATTAGGATGTCTCCAAGGCTATCAGTATTCACTTTTATAATAAATAAATTACTTCCCTATTAAACTTTTTTAGAAAAGTGGCTGTATCTCCGTAAATATTGGTTTTATCGCAAAAATAAGCGAAATTCGAAAAAACTTAACTAAAGTATCGATAGTGCTCTTTCCAATTATATTAAAACTATTGTAATTTGAAGAAATTTTTTAAAAATCCATACAAATATTAGGATGTCTCCAAGGCTATCAGTATTCACTTTTATAATAAATAAATTACTTCCCTATTAAACTTTTTTAGAAAAGTGGCTGTATCTCCGTAAATATTGGTTTTATCGCAAAATAAGCGAAATTCGAAAAAACTTAACTAAAGTATCGATAGTGCTCTTTCCAATTATATTAAAACTATTGTAATTTGAAGAAATTTTTTAAAAAATCCATACAAATATTAGGATGTCTCCAAGGCTATCAGTATTCACTTTTATAATAAATAAATTACTTCCCTATTAAACTTTTTTAGAAAAGTGGCTGTATCTCCGTAAATATTGGTTTTATCGCAAAAATAAGCGAAATTCGAAAAAACTTAACTAAAGTATCGATAGTGCTCTTTCCAATTATATTAAAACTATTGTAATTTGAAGAAATTTTTTAAAAAATCCATACAAATATTAGGATGTCTCCAAGGCTATCAGTATTCACTTTTATAATAAATAAATTACTTCCCTATTAAACTTTTTTAGAAAAGTGGCTGTATCTCCGTAAATATTGGTTTTATCGCAAAAATAAGCGAAATTCGAAAAAACTTAACTAAAGTATCGATAGTGCTCTTTTCAAATATATTAAAACTATTGTAATTTGAAGAAATTTTTAAAAAATCCATACAAATATTAGGATGTCTCCAAGGCTATCAGTATTCACTTTTATAATAAATAAATTACTTCCTATTAAACTTTTTTAGAAAAGTGGCTGTATCTCCCTAAATATTGGTTTTATCGCAAAAATAAGCGAAATTCGAAAAAAACTTAACTAAAGTATCGATAGTGCTCTTTTCAAATATATTAAAACTATTGTAATTTGAAGAAATTTTTAAAAAATCCATATAAATATTAGGATGTCTCCAAGGCTATCAGTATTCACTTTTATAATAAATAAATTACTTCCCTATTAAACTTTTTTAGAAAAGTGGCCTGTATCTCCGTAAATATTGGTTTTATCGCAAAAATAAGCGAAATTCGAAAAAACTTAACTAAAGTATCGATAGTGCTCTTTCCAATTATATTAAAACTACTGTAATTTGAAGAAATTTTTAAAAAAATCCATACAAATATTAGGATGTCTCCAAGGCTATCAGTATTCACTTTTATAATAAATAAATTACTTCCCTATTAAACTTTTTTAGAAAAGTGGCTGTATCTCCGTAAATATTGGTTTTATCGCAAAAATAAGCGAAATTCGAAAAAACTTAACTAAAGTATCGATAGTGCTCTTTCCAATTATATTAAAACTATTGTAATTTGAAGAAATTTTTAAAAAATCCATACAAATATTAGGATGTCTCCAAGGCTATCAGTATTCACTTTTATAATAAATAAATTACTTCCCTATTAAACTTTTTTAGAAAAGTGGCTGTATCTCCGTAAATATTGGTTTTATCGCAAAAATAAGCGAAATTCGAAAAAACTTAACTAAAGTATCGATAGTGCTCTTTCCAATTATATTAAAACTATTGTAATTTGAAGAAATTTTTTAAAAAATCCATACAAATATTAGGATGTCTCCAAGGCTATCAGTATTCACTTTTATAATAAATAAATTACTTCCCTATTAAACTTTTTTAGAAAAGTGGCTGTATCTCCGTAAATATTGGTTTTATCGCAAAAATAAGCGAAATTCGAAAAAACTTAACTAAAGTATCGATAGTGCTCTTTCCAATTATATTAAAACTATTGTAATTTGAAGAAATTTTTTAAAAAATCCATACAAATATTAGGATGTCTCCAAGGCTATCAGTATTCACTTTTATAATAAATAAATTACTTCCCTATTAAACTTTTTTAGAAAAGTGGCTGTATCTCCGTAAATATTGGTTTTATCGCAAAAATAAGCGAAATTCGAAAAAACTTAACTAAAGTATCGATAGTGCTCTTTCCAATTATATTAAAACTATTGTAATTTGAAGAAATTTTTTAAAAAATCCATACAAATATTAGGATGTCTCCAAGGCTATCAGTATTCACTTTTATAATAAATAAATTACTTCCCTATTAAACTTTTTTAGAAAAGTGGCTGTATCTCCGTAAATATTGGTTTTATCGCAAAAATAAGCGAAATTCGAAAAAACTTAACTAAAGTATCGATAGTGCTCTTTCCAATTATATTAAAACTATTGTAATTTGAAGAAATTTTTTAAAAAATCCATACAAATATTAGGATGTCTCCAAGGCTATCAGTATTCACTTTTATAATAAATAAATTACTTCCCTATTAAACTTTTTTAGAAAAGTGGCTGTATCTCCGTAAATATTGGTTTTATCGCAAAAATAAGCGAAATTCGAAAAAACTTAACTAAAGTATCGATAGTGCTCTTTCCAATTATATTAAAACTATTGTAATTTGAAGAAATTTTTTAAAAAATCCATACAAATATTAGGATGTCTCCAAGGCTATCAGTATTCACTTTTATAATAAATAAATTACTTCCCTATTAAACTTTTTTAGAAAAGTGGCTGTATCTCCGTAAATATTGGTTTTATCGCAAAAATAAGCGAAATTCGAAAAAACTTAACTAAAGTATCGATAGTGCTCTTTCCAATTATATTAAAACTATTGTAATTTGAAGAAATTTTTTAAAAATCCATACAAATATTAGGATGTCTCCAAGGCTATCAGTATTCACTTTTATAATAAATAAATTACTTCCCTATTAAACTTTTTTAGAAAAGTGGCTGTATCTCCGTAAATATTGGTTTTATCGCAAAATAAGCGAAATTCGAAAAAACTTAACTAAGTATCGATAGTGCTCTTTCCAATTATATTAAAACTATTGTAATTTGAAGAAATTTTTTAAAAAATCCATACAAATATTAGGATGTCTCCAAGGCTATCAGTATTCACTTTTATAATAAATAAATTACTTCCCTATTAAACTTTTTTAGAAAAGTGGCTGTATCTCCGTAAATATTGGTTTTATCGCAAAAATAAGCGAAATTCGAAAAAACTTAACTAAAGTATCGATAGTGCTCTTTCCAATTATATTAAAACTATTGTAATTTGAAGAAATTTTTTAAAAAATCCATACAAATATTAGGATGTCTCCAAGGCTATCAGTATTCACTTTTATAATAAATAAATTACTTCCCTATTAAACTTTTTTAGAAAAGTGGCTGTATCTCCGTAAATATTGGTTTTATCGCAAAAATAAGCGAAATTCGAAAAAACTTAACCTAAAGTATCGATAGTGCTCTTTCCAATTATATTAAAACTATTGTAATTTGAAGAAATTTTTTAAAAAATCCATACAAATATTAGGATGTCTCCAAGGCTATCAGTATTCACTTTTATAATAAATAAATTACTTCCCTATTAAACTTTTTTAGAAAAGTGGCTGTATCTCCGTAAATATTGGTTTTATCGCAAAAATAAGCGAAATTCGAAAAACTTAACTAAAGTATCGATAGTGCTCTTTCCAATTATATTAAAACTATTGTAATTTGAAGAAATTTTTTAAAAAATCCATACAAATATTAGGATGTCTCCAAGGCTATCAGTATTCACTTTTATAATAAATAAATTACTTCCCTATTAAACTTTTTTAGAAAAGTGGCTGTATCTCCGTAAATATTGGTTTTATCGCAAAAATAAGCGAAATTCGAAAAAACTTAACTAAAGTATCGATAGTGCTCTTTCCAATTATATTAAAACTATTGTAATTTGAAGAAATTTTTAAAAAATCCATACAAATATTAGGATGTCTCCAAGGCTATCAGTATTCACTTTTATAATAAATAAATTACTTCCCTATTAAACTTTTTTAGAAAAGTGGCTGTATCTCCGTAAATATTGGTTTTATCGCAAAAATAAGCGAAATTCGAAAAAACTTAACTAAAGTATCGATAGTGCTCTTTCCAAATTATATTAAAACTATTGTAATTTGAAGAAATTTTTAAAAAATCCATACAAATATTAGGATGTCTCCAAGGCTATCAGTATTCACTTTTATAATAAATAAATTACTTCCCTATTAAACTTTTTAGAAAAGTGGCTGTATCTCCGTAAATATTGGTTTTATCGCAAAAATAAGCGAAATTCGAAAAAACTTAACTAAAGTATCGATAGTGCTCTTTCCAATTATATTAAAACTATTGTAATTTGAAGAAATTTTTAAAAAAATCCATACAAATATTAGGATGTCTCCAAGGCTATCAGTATTCACTTTTATAATAAATAAATTACTTCCCTATTAAACTTTTTTAGAAAAGTGGCTGTATCTCCGTAAATATTGGTTTTATCGCAAAAATAAGCGAAATTCGAAAAAACTTAACTAAAGTATCGATAGTGCTCTTTCCAATTATATTAAAACTACTGTAATTTGAAGAAATTTTTAAAAAAATCCATACAAATATTAGGATGTCTCCAAGGCTATCAGTATTCACTTTTATAATAAATAAATTACTTCCCTATTAAACTTTTTTAGAAAAGTGGCTGTATCTCCGTAAATATTGGTTTTATCGCAAAAATAAGCGAAATTCGAAAAAACTTAACTAAAGTATCGATAGTGCTCTTTCCAATTATATTAAAACTACTGTAATTTGAAGAAATTTTTAAAAAAATCCATACAAATATTAGGATGTCTCCAAGGCTATCAGTATTCACTTTATAATAAATAAATTACTTCCCTATTAAACTTTTTTAGAAAAGTGGCTGTATCTCCGTAAATATTGGTTTTATCGCAAAAATAAGCGAAATTCGAAAAAACTTAACTAAAGTATCGATAGTGCTCTTTCCAATTATATTAAAACTACTGTAATTTGAAGAAATTTTTAAAAAAATCCATACAAATATTAGGATGTCTCCAAGGCTATCAGTATTCACTTTTATAATAAATAAATTACTTCCCTATTAAACTTTTTTAGAAAAGTGGCTGTATCTCCGTAAATATTGGTTTTATCGCAAAAATAAGCGAAATTCGAAAAAACTTAACTAAAGTATCGATAGTGCTCTTTCCAATTATATTAAAACTACTGTAATTTGAAGAAATTTTTAAAAAAATCCATACAAATATTAGGATGTCTCCAAGGCTATCAGTATTCACTTTTATAATAAATAAATTACTTCCCTATTAAACTTTTTTAGAAAAGTGGCTGTATCTCCGTAAATATTGGTTTTATCGCAAAAATAAGCGAAATTCGAAAAAACTTAACTAAAGTATCGATAGTGCTCTTTCCAATTATATTAAAAACTACTGTAATTTGAAGAAATTTTTTAAAAAAATCCATACAAATATTAGGATGTCTCCAAGGCTATCAGTATTCACTTTTATAATAAATAAATTACTTCCCTATTAAACTTTTTTAGAAAAGTGGCTGTATCTCCGTAAATATTGGTTTTATCGCAAAATAAGCGAAATTCGAAAAAACTTAACTAAAGTATCGATAGTGCTCTTTCCAATTATATTAAAACTACTGTAATTTGAAGAAATTTTTAAAAAAATCCATACAAATATTAGGATGTCTCCAAGGCTATCAGTATTCACTTTTATAATAAATAAATTACTTCCCTATTAAACTTTTTTAGAAAAGTGGCTGTATCTCCGTAAATATTGGTTTTATCGCAAAAATAAGCGAAATTCGAAAAAACTTAACTAAAGTATCGATAGTGCTCTTTCCAATTATATTAAAACTATTGTAATTTGAAGAAATTTTTAAAAAAATCCATACAAATATTAGGATGTCTCCAAGGCTATCAGTATTCACTTTTATAATAAATAAATTACTTCCCTATTAAACTTTTTTAGAAAAGTGGCTGTATCTCCGTAAATATTGGTTTTATCGCAAAAATAAGCGAAATTCGAAAAAACTTAACTAAAGTATCGATAGTGCTCTTTCCAATTATATTAAAACTATTGTAATTTGAAGAAATTTTTAAAAAATCCATACAAATATTAGGATGTCTCCAAGGCTATCAGTATTCACTTTTATAATAAATAAATTACTTCCCTATTAAACTTTTTTAGAAAAGTGGCTGTATCTCCGTAAATATTGGTTTTATCGCAAAAATAAGCGAAATTCGAAAAAACTTAACTAAAGTATCGATAGTGCTCTTTCCAATTATATTAAAACTATTGTAATTTGAAGAAATTTTTAAAAAAATCCATACAAATATTAGGATGTCTCCAAGGCTATCAGTATTCACTTTTATAATAAATAAATTACTTCCCTATTAAACTTTTTTAGAAAAGTGGCTGTATCTCCGTAAATATTGGTTTTATCGCAAAAATAAGCGAAATTCGAAAAAACTTAACTAAAGTATCGATAGTGCTCTTTCCAATTATATTAAAACTATTGTAATTTGAAGAAATTTTTAAAAAATCCATACAAATATTAGGATGTCTCCAAGGCTATCAGTATTCACTTTTATAATAAATAAATTACTTCCCTATTAAACTTTTTTAGAAAAGTGGCTGTATCTCCGTAAATATTGGTTTTATCGCAAAAATAAGCGAAATTCGAAAAAACTTAACTAAAGTATCGATAGTGCTCTTTCCAATTATATTAAAACTACTGTAATTTGAAGAAATTTTTAAAAAAATCCATACAAATATTAGGATGTCTCCAAGGCTATCAGTATTCACTTTTATAATAAATAAATTACTTCCCTATTAAACTTTTTTAGAAAAGTGGCTGTATCTCCGTAAATATTGGTTTTATCGCAAAAATAAGCGAAATTCGAAAAAACTTAACTAAAGTATCGATAGTGCTCTTTCCAATTATATTAAAACTACTGTAATTTGAAGAAATTTTTAAAAAAATCCATACAAATATTAGGATGTCTCCAAGGCTATCAGTATTCACTTTTATAATAAATAAATTACTTCCCTATTAAACTTTTTTAGAAAAGTGGCTGTATCTCCGTAAATATTGGTTTTATCGCAAAAATAAGCGAAATTCGAAAAAACTTAACTAAAGTATCGATAGTGCTCTTTCCAATTATATTAAAACTACTGTAATTTGAAGAAATTTTTAAAAAAATCCATACAAATATTAGGATGTCTCCAAGGCTATCAGTATTCACTTTTATAATAAATAAATTACTTCCCTATTAAACTTTTTTAGAAAAGTGGCTGTATCTCCGTAAATATTGGTTTTATCGCAAAAATAAGCGAAATTCGAAAAAACTTAACTAAAGTATCGATAGTGCTCTTTCCAATTATATTAAAACTACTGTAATTTGAAGAAATTTTTAAAAAAATCCATACAAATATTAGGATGTCTCCAAGGCTATCAGTATTCACTTTTATAATAAATAAATTACTTCCCTATTAAACTTTTTTAGAAAAGTGGCTGTATCTCCGTAAATATTGGTTTTATCGCAAAAATAAGCGAAATTCGAAAAAACTTAACTAAAGTATCGATAGTGCTCTTTCCAATTATATTAAAACTACTGTAATTTGAAGAAATTTTTAAAAAAATCCATACAAATATTAGGATGTCTCCAAGGCTATCAGTATTCACTTTTATAATAAATAAATTACTTCCCTATTAAACTTTTTTAGAAAAGTGGCTGTATCTCCGTAAATATTGGTTTTATCGCAAAAATAAGCGAAATTCGAAAAAAACTTAACTAAAGTATCGATAGTGCTCTTTCCAATTATATTAAAACTACTGTAATTTGAAGAAATTTTTAAAAAATCCATACAAATATTAGGATGTCTCAAGGCTATCAGTATTCACTTTTATAATAAATAAATTACTTCCCTATTAAACTTTTTTAGAAAAGTGGCTGTATCTCCGTAAATATTGGTTTTATCGCAAAAATAAGCGAAATTCGAAAAAACTTAACTAAAGTATCGATAGTGCTCTTTCCAATTATATTAAAACTACTGTAATTTGAAGAAATTTTTAAAAAAATCCATACAAATATTAGGATGTCTCCAAGGCTATCAGTATTCACTTTTATAATAAATAAATTACTTCCCTATTAAACTTTTTTAGAAAAGTGGCTGTATCTCCGTAAATATTGGTTTTATCGCAAAAATAAGCGAAATTCGAAAAAACTTAACTAAAGTATCGATAGTGCTCTTTCCAATTATATTAAAACTACTGTAATTTGAAGAAATTTTTAAAAAAATCCATACAAATATTAGGATGTCTCCAAGGCTATCAGTATTCACTTTTATAATAAATAAATTACTTCCCTATTAAACTTTTTTAGAAAAGTGGCTGTATCTCCGTAAATATTGGTTTTATCGCAAAAATAAGCGAAATTCGAAAAAACTTAACTAAAGTATCGATAGTGCTCTTTCCAATTATATTAAAACTATTGTAATTTGAAGAAATTTTTAAAAAAATCCATACAAATATTAGGATGTCTCCAAGGCTATCAGTATTCACTTTTATAATAAATAAATTACTTCCCTATTAAACTTTTTTTAGAAAAGTGGCTGTATCTCCGTAAATATTGGTTTTATCGCAAAAATAAGCGAAATTCGAAAAAACTTAACTAAAGTATCGATAGTGCTCTTTCCAATTATATTAAAACTATTGTAATTTGAAGAAATTTTTTAAAAAATCCATACAAATATTAGGATGTCTCCAAGGCTATCAGTATTCACTTTTATAATAAATAAATTACTTCCCTATTAAACTTTTTTAGAAAAGTGGCTGTATCTCCGTAAATATTGGTTTTATCGCAAAAATAAGCGAAATTCGAAAAAACTTAACTAAAGTATCGATAGTGCTCTTTCCAATTATATTAAAACTATTGTAATTTGAAGAAATTTTTTAAAAAATCCATACAAATATTAGGATGTCTCCAAGGCTATCAGTATTCACTTTTATAATAAATAAATTACTTCCCTATTAAACTTTTTTAGAAAAGTGGCTGTATCTCCGTAAATATTGGTTTTATCGCAAAAATAAGCGAAATTCGAAAAAACTTAACTAAAGTATCGATAGTGCTCTTTCCAATTATATTAAAACTATTGTAATTTGAAGAAATTTTTTAAAAAATCCATACAAATATTAGGATGTCCTCCAAGGCTATCAGTATTCACTTTTATAATAAATAAATTACTTCCCTATTAAACTTTTTTAGAAAAGTGGCTGTATCTCCGTAAATATTGGTTTTATCGCAAAATAAGCGAAATTCGAAAAAACTTAACTAAAGTATCGATAGTGCTCTTTCCAATTATATTAAAACTATTGTAATTTGAAGAAATTTTTTAAAAATCCATACAAATATTAGGATGTCTCCAAGGCTATCAGTATTCACTTTTATAATAAATAAATTACTTCCCTATTAAACTTTTTAGAAAAGTGGCTGTATCTCCGTAAATATTGGTTTTATCGCAAAAATAAGCGAAATTCGAAAAAACTTAACTAAAGTATCGATAGTGCTCTTTCCAATTATATTAAAACTATTGTAATTTGAAGAAATTTTTTAAAAAATCCATACAAATATTAGGATGTCTCCAAGGCTATCAGTATTCACTTTTATAATAAATAAATTACTTCCCTATTAAACTTTTTTAGAAAAGTGGCTGTATCTCCGTAAATATTGGTTTTATCGCAAAATAAGCGAAATTCGAAAAAACTTAACTAAAGTATCGATAGTGCTCTTTCCAATTATATTAAAACTATTGTAATTTGAAGAAATTTTTTAAAAAATCCATACAAATATTAGGATGTCTCCAAGGCTATCAGTATTCACTTTTATAATAAATAAATTACTTCCCTATTAAACTTTTTTAGAAAAGTGGCTGTATCTCCGTAAATATTGGTTTTATCGCAAAAATAAGCGAAATTCGAAAAAACTTAACTAAAGTATCGATAGTGCTCTTTCCAATTATATTAAAACTATTGTAATTTGAAGAAATTTTTTAAAAAATCCATACAAATATTAGGATGTCTCCAAGGCTATCAGTATTCACTTTTATAATAAATAAATTACTTCCCTATTAAACTTTTTTAGAAAAGTGGCTGTATCTCCGTAAATATTGGTTTTATCGCAAAAATAAGCGAAATTCGAAAAAACTTAACTAAAGTATCGATAGTGCTCTTTCCAATTATATTAAAACTATTGTAATTTGAAGAAATTTTTTAAAAAATCCATACAAATATTAGGATGTCTCCAAGGCTATCAGTATTCACTTTTATAATAAATAAATTACTTCCCTATTAAACTTTTTTAGAAAAGTGGCTGTATCTCCGTAAATATTGGTTTTATCGCAAAAATAAGCGAAATTCGAAAAAACTTAACTAAAGTATCGATAGTGCTCTTTCCAATTATATTAAAACTATTGTAATTTGAAGAAATTTTTAAAAAATCCATACAAATATTAGGATGTCTCCAAGGCTATCAGTATTCACTTTTATAATAAATAAATTACTTCCCTATTAAACTTTTTTAGAAAAGTGGCTGTATCTCCGTAAATATTGGTTTTATCGCAAAAATAAGCGAAATTCGAAAAAACTTAACTAAAGTATCGATAGTGCTCTTTCCAATTATATTAAAACTACTGTAATTTGAAGAAATTTTTAAAAAATCCATACAAATATTAGGATGTCTCCAAGGCTATCAGTATTCACTTTTATAATAAATAAATTACTTCCCTATTAAACTTTTTTAGAAAAGTGGCTGTATCTCCGTAAATATTGGTTTTATCGCAAAAATAAGCGAAATTCGAAAAAACTTAACTAAAGTATCGATAGTGCTCTTTCCAATTATATTAAAACTATTGTAATTTGAAGAAATTTTTAAAAAATCCATACAAATATTAGGATGTCTCCAAGGCTATCAGTATTCACTTTTATAATAAATAAATTACTTCCCTATTAAACTTTTTTAGAAAAGTGGCTGTATCTCCGTAAATATTGGTTTTATCGCAAAAATAAGCGAAATTCGAAAAAACTTAACTAAAGTATCGATAGTGCTCTTTCCAATTATATTAAAACTATTGTAATTTGAAGAAATTTTTAAAAAATCCATACAAATATTAGGATGTCTCCAAGGCTATCAGTATTCACTTTTATAATAAATAAATTACTTCCCTATTAAACTTTTTTAGAAAAGTGGCTGTATCTCCGTAAATATTGGTTTTATCGCAAAAATAAGCGAAATTCGAAAAAACTTAACTAAAGTATCGATAGTGCTCTTTCCAATTATATTAAAACTACTGTAATTTGAAGAAATTTTTAAAAAAATCCATACAAATATTAGGATGTCTCCAAGGCTATCAGTATTCACTTTTATAATAAATAAATTACTTCCCTATTAAACTTTTTTAGAAAAGTGGCTGTATCTCCGTAAATATTGGTTTTATCGCAAAAATAAGCGAAATTCGAAAAAACTTAACTAAAGTATCGATAGTGCTCTTTCCAATTATATTAAAACTACTGTAATTTGAAGAAATTTTAAAAAAATCCATACAAATATTAGGATGTCTCCAAGGCTATCAGTATTCACTTTTATAATAAATAAATTACTTCCCTATTAAACTTTTTTAGAAAAGTGGCTGTATCTCCGTAAATATTGGTTGTATCGCAAAAATAAGCGAAATTCGAAAAAACTTAACTAAAGTATCGATAGTGCTCTTTCCAATTATATTAAAACTACTGTAATTTGAAGAAATTTTTAAAAAAATCCATACAAATATTAGGATGTCTCCAAGGCTATCAGTATTCACTTTTATAATAAATAAATTACTTCCCTATTAAACTTTTTTAGAAAAGTGGCTGTATCTCCGTAAATATTGGTTGTATCGCAAAAATAAGCGAAATTCGAAAAAACTTAACTAAAGTATCGATAGTGCTCTTTCCAATTATATTAAAACTACTGTAATTTGAAGAAATTTTTAAAAAAATCCATACAAATATTAGGATGTCTCCAAGGCTATCAGTATTCACTTTTATAATAAATAAATTACTTCCCTATTAAACTTTTTTAGAAAAGTGGCTGTATCTCCGTAAATATTGGTTTTATCGCAAAAATAAGCGAAATTCGAAAAAACTTAACTAAAGTATCGATAGTGCTCTTTCCAATTATATTAAAACTACTGTAATTTGAAGAAATTTTTAAAAAATCCATACAAATATTAGGATGTCTCCAAGGCTATCAGTATTCACTTTTATAATAAATAAATTACTTCCCTATTAAACTTTTTTAGAAAAGTGGCTGTATCTCCGTAAATATTGGTTTTATCGCAAAAATAAGCGAAATTCGAAAAAACTTAACTAAAGTATCGATAGTGCTCTTTCCAATTATATTAAAACTACTGTAATTTGAAGAAATTTTTAAAAAAATCCATACAAATATTAGGATGTCTCCAAGGCTATCAGTATTCACTTTTATAATAAATAAATTACTTCCCTATTAAACTTTTTTAGAAAAGTGGCTGTATCTCCGTAAATATTGGTTTTATCGCAAAAATAAGCGAAATTCGAAAAAACTTAACTAAAGTATCGATAGTGCTCTTTCCAATTATATTAAAACTACTGTAATTTGAAGAAATTTTTAAAAAAATCCATACAAATATTAGGATGTCTCCAAGGCTATCAGTATTCACTTTTATAATAAATAAATTACTTCCCTATTAAACTTTTTTAGAAAAGTGGCTGTATCTCCGTAAATATTGGTTTTATCGCAAAAATAAGCGAAATTCGAAAAAACTTAACTAAAGTATCGATAGTGCTCTTTCCAATTATATTAAAACTACTGTAATTTGAAGAAATTTTAAAAAAATCCATACAAATATTAGGATGTCCTCCAAGGCTATCAGTATTCACTTTTATAATAAATAAATTACTTCCCTATTAAACTTTTTTAGAAAAGTGGCTGTATCTCCGTAAATATTGGTTGTATCGCAAAAATAAGCGAAATTCGAAAAAACTTAACTAAAGTATCGATAGTGCTCTTTCCAATTATATTAAAACTACTGTAATTTGAAGAAATTTTTAAAAAAATCCATACAAATATTAGGATGTCTCCAAGGCTATCAGTATTCACTTTTATAATAAATAAATTACTTCCCTATTAAACTTTTTTAGAAAAGTGGCTGTATCTCCGTAAATATTGGTTTTATCGCAAAAATAAGCGAAATTCGAAAAAACTTAACTAAAGTATCGATAGTGCTCTTTCCAATTATATTAAAACTACTGTAATTTGAAGAAATTTTTAAAAAAATCCATACAAATATTAGGATGTCTCCAAGGCTATCAGTATTCACTTTTATAATAAATAAATTACTTCCCTATTAAACTTTTTTAGAAAAGTGGCTGTATCTCCGTAAATATTGGTTTTATCGCAAAAATAAGCGAAATTCGAAAAAACTTAACTAAAGTATCGATAGTGCTCTTTCCAATTATATTAAAACTACTGTAATTTGAAGAAATTTTTAAAAAAATCCATACAAATATTAGGATGTCTCCAAGGCTATCAGTATTCACTTTTATAATAAATAAATTACTTCCCTATTAAACTTTTTTAGAAAAGTGGCTGTATCTCCGTAAATATTGGTTTTATCGCAAAAATAAGCGAAATTCGAAAAAACTTAACTAAAGTATCGATAGTGCTCTTTCCAATTATATTATAAAACTACTGTAATTTGAAGAAATTTTTAAAAAAATCCATACAAATATTAGGATGTCTCCAAGGCTATCAGTATTCACTTTTATAATAAATAAATTACTTCCCTATTAAACTTTTTTAGAAAAGTGGCTGTATCTCCGTAAATATTGGTTTTATCGCAAAAATAAGCGAAATTCGAAAAAACTTAACTAAAGTATCGATAGTGCTCTTTCCAATTATATTAAAACTACTGTAATTTGAAGAAATTTTTTAAAAAAATCCATACAAATATTAGGATGTCTCCAAGGCTATCAGTATTCACTTTTATAATAAATAAATTACTTCCCTATTAAACTTTTTTAGAAAAGTGGCTGTATCTCCGTAAATATTGGTTTTATCGCAAAAATAAGCGAAATTCGAAAAAACTTAACTAAAGTATCGATAGTGCTCTTTCAATTATATTAAAACTATTGTAATTTGAAGAAATTTTTAAAAAAATCCATATAAATAGTAGGATGTCTCCAAGGCTATCAGTATTCACTTTTATAATAAATAAATTACTTCCCTATTAAACTTTTTTAGAAAAGTGGCTGTATCTCCGTAAATATTGGTTTTATCGCAAAAATAAGCGAATTCGAAAAAACTTAACTAAAGTATCGATAGTGCTCTTTCAATTATATTAAAACTATTGTAATTTGAAGAAATTTTTAAAAAAATCCATATAAATATTAGGATGTCTCCAAGGCTATCAGTATTCACTTTTATAATAAATAAATTACTTCCCTATTAAACTTTTTTAGAAAAGTGGCTGTATCTCCGTAAATATTGGTTTTATCGCAAAAATAAGCGAAATTCGAAAAAACTTAACTAAAGTATCGATAGTGCTCTTTTCAAATATAAACATCGTCTGTCAGTTTGAAGGAAATTTTAAATAAAAATCATATAATTATTAGGATGTCTCCAAGGCTATCAGTATTCACTTTTTATAATAAATAAATTACTTCCCTATTAAACTTTTTAGAAAAGTGGCTGTATCTCCGTAAATTTTGTTTTATCGCAAAATAAGCGAAATCGAAAAAACTTAACTAAAGTATCGATAGTGCTCTTTTCAAATATA